>JAPDNY010000001.1:177273810-178473810 GCA_029375565.1 Gekko gecko | reverse complement strand
CTGGGAGATGAAAACCTCACTTCAAGTTGATCCCTGCCATCAGCTGGGAGTCAGCTTCTGGTCCCCTCCCCCCACATCTTTGTTGAGTCCAAGCAAGGCTGGACCCCTATGAAGTAAAGTCAATGAGAGATTAGAGCTTGACTCCCAGCTGATTGTGGAATCGACTGGTAAATTAGGAGGAGGAGGAGGGGATTGGATTTTATACCCCACCCTTCACTACCCAAAGGAGTCTCAGAGTGGCTTACAAACTCCTTTCCCTTCCTCTCCTCGCAACAGACACCCTGTGAGGTAGGTGGGGCTGAGAGAGCTCTGATAGAAACTGCTCTTTTTTGAGAACAGCTGTGCCAGAACTATGGCTTCCCCAAGGTCACATTAGTGAGTCACCCAAGACCACCATTAAGCTTCATGTTTGAGTCCCAAACCCATTGTGACTCTGGGAGTTCCAGAAGTGGAGCTCAAAGCATTCCCCATCCCTAAATAGCAGGACTGAGACTATGGCACAAAGGAAAGGATGGTAAGACTTCCTCCCTGCATTATTTTCTTGATCAGAGATGGCCCCACAGAGCTACTACGAACCCCATTGGGGCAGATTGTTTGGGTTACCACCAGGCCTGGAGGAAAATAGCCTGTCCCATATAAAGCTGAGGCTTTATATGGCAAGGAGTTTAATAACATCACCTGATAAGTAACATTCAAATAAAATTCTATTAAAGGGAAAAAACATTTTCTTCTCCAGGCAACTGGCAACTCTAAGCTCAGCATAAAAGTCTTATGGAATAATTTAAAGCCACCTCTACATATGTGCATATTGTGTAGCACCTATCAGAATCTTGTTTATGTTGTTTATGTACATATATCTTTACATAATTTTGTTTCACCCTTAACATCCAGGCTTTTAAATTTTTATATTGCAACTCTGGATACCAATAACTTTAGCGATCACCCCAGTGAAACACTTCCTTGTAAAATCAGTTGACATGATGATTACTGTAAACAGGACATCAATAAGTGGAAATTTTCATTCAGATCTAGGTTACTGCTAATCCCTGCCTGAGTGGGTGTTTTTTTTTTTTTTTGGGGGGGGGGGTTATGCATATTCACAGTGCTTCTTGGTAGCTTATAACTGGGATAGCACAGTGAATCCTGACTTGCCACAGGATCAAATGAACAAACATTGGCACCACATCTCTCCTTATAATAATTATCTTTTTGTTTCGCAAGATTCCATGCGCTCCCATTGGCTGTAAAATGCTCTCCCTCAGCCATTGGCCCATCAGCCGCCACTCAAGAGTACTTGCGTGCCATTGGCTGGGTGCTGGGTCTGCTCCTCTTCCCCACCCACTCCCCCTTTTGCATGTCAGATTTACTGGCAGACCAGCTCTCTCTCCTGAGGAAGACAGTTCTCTTGACTCCTGTGAGGGACTGTCCCCTCAGTGGCTGTTGGTAGGCAGCCAAGCTTGGTTCTGTGAGTAAAAAAACATTCAGCATAACCCCCTCCCCCGCCCATAACCCCCTCCCCAATGGCCACTTTCCTATCAGAATAAATGGAAAAAGGCTCTCTCTCCTGCTTAGCTTCAGCATGGCTGGCTAGCTGGCTAACGAGGTGGGCCAGCGACCATCAGACCATTTTCTTCAACTCCCCTCTGTGTGGCTGCCTTTCCCCTAGGGTTGCCAATCTCCAGGTGGGACCTGGAGATCTCCCCCTGTTACAACTGACCTCCAGATGACAGAGATCAGTTCCCCGGGAGAAAATGGTTGCTGTGGAGGGTACACCCCCCCCAAATGCTGCCCTCCACAGGATCCACCCCCCCAAATCTCCAGGTATTTCCCTAATCAGAGTTGGTACCGGTACTTTCTCTTCTGTCAGTAAAAGGCCCTTTCCACACCTATGTTGGCCTTTGGGAGAAAACTCATTGGGCCCAGTCCTGATCAGGTTGCCAACTCCAGGTGGGCAATTCCTGGAAATTTGAGGGATGGAGCCTGGAGAGGGTGAGGTTTGCGGAGGGGTGGCACCTCAGACAGGTACGATGTCATAGACTCCACCCTCCAACCCAGCCATTCCCTGATGGGGGACCATTGTTGCCAATCTCCAGGTGGGGGCTGGAGATCACTCAAAATTACAACTGCTCTCTAGGCGGGAGGGGGGAGGAGATGGAAAACTAAAGGTAGGTTGATGGTTGGCTGGGAGGGAGATGTCAACTCCAGGTTGGGAAATTCCTGGAGATTTGAGGGGTCGAACCTGGAGAAGGTGAGTGTTGAGGAGGGGTGGGACCTCAGACAGGTACAATGCCATAGACTCCACCCTCCAAACCAGCCACTCCCTCCTGGGGAACCACTGTTACCAATCTTGGGGGTGGGCTGGAGATCACTCAAAATTACTACTGCTCTTCAGGTAGCAAAGATCAGTTCCTCTGGAGAAAATGGTGGACTCTGTCATTATACCCTGCTGAGATTGCCACAGCAAATTGTCACTGAGTGCCCAAAGCCGGGGCACTCTCCCAGAGCCTCTTTCTAGAGCCCGTTGTATTTATTTCCACAACGGGCCTTATTCCTAGTAACCAATAAAGAAGATGTTACAGTATGCTGATACGTTAGTTCATCAGGCTACAGGTGAAGGAGGTCACATTTTAGCATCCTCTCTAACCTGTTTCCCCTGTCCTTGCATGTAGAAAGCCAGCACAAAAGGAGAAGCCTGGGATCACCCTTCCACCTGGATATGCTACCATTCCATGTACAGGGAGTTTTTTATATGGAAGAGTATTTAAACATACCCTTACCTCAGGTCAAAAGTGGGGCAACCTTAGGAGAAATGTAGCACCAACTTTTCCTGCATAAATGGAAATAAACCTGTTGACTGAGCTGGCTGTCCTGTCAATACCTACTTAGGAACCCAAGATCATGGTACGGTTTCCAGGTCTTCCCTGGCCACAGGCAGAGGATGCAAGGGAAGGTTTACCAGATCCAGGTTGGAAAATTCCTAGAGATTTGGGGATGGAGCCTGGGGAGGTTGGCAGGGCTGGCCCCAGGTTTTTTTGCACACTAGGTGAGGATACTTTCTGGTGCCCTCCTCCGTGCATCCACCAATTTTCTGGCACCCCCCACTGTGGCTTATTCCCGTGTGTGTGTGTGTGTTTGGGGGGCACTTGTGAAGGAACCCAGGCTGCTTCCAGGCCCAGCCATGCATGTTTACTGGGAAGTAAATCCTGCTGAGTTTTTATGGAATTTATGCCCAAGTCAGTGCACATATCATGGCACTGTTCAGGAAGGATCGGTGCTGTGCTTGTGGAGGAGAAGGCAAGCTATGACCCAGAGAAGAAGGACTGCCCCTTCTGCAGCCTCACCAGACCTCTTTGATGGCAGCCAGTGAAGGTGGGAGGGAGGAGGCCCCTTGCTTGGGAACAGCCCCCAGTGAGATTACCTGGCTCAAGGTCCAGGAGGTGGCAAGGAGCTCTTTTACAGAGGGAGAGCCGAGGCTCAGAGGACAGCCCACCCACCAAGAAGACAGATCCTATGGTCCAGTTGAAGGTGGATTCCTAGGGCCCCTCAACCCAGTGTATGAGAACAAGACGGGCACCTGTTTCCATGCACTGAAGCGTTAATCCCCTTTGCACAGCAGAAGTGGCCCATTCCCCACATCCTCCCACGTTCCTGGGCAAAACGGGCATTTGATTTCAGCTGCAGCTTTGGACATCTTCTGCCCCCTACAGGGCCACTGATCCCACCCCAGAATTTTCTATAGGATTTTTTTTAAGCACTTGGAAATCCCCGCACCCCAGTTTTTCTCAGAGCCCCAGATTCCCTCCTGGGTGACTACTCTGAGGGGGCTCCCGCTGGACACCAAAGAAGGGGCCAAGAGCTGCCTGCCTGCCTGAGCAGCTGGATGAATAAGGTAAGGGTGGGGCTGCAAACCTCCAGGCACTGCTCACCAGGTGACGGAGATCACTCTCCTCCCCCCATCTCTTCCACAGGCACCCCCCCCCTCCCAGCCAAGGGGGTGCTCTGGGGCCACGCAAGGAGGAAGGGACAGAAGGCACCCCCCCTCCTGGCTGCTGTTGCTGCTGCACCCTCCAGTCTTTGGCTCACAAGCACTGGGGGTGGGGCCAGCAGGTGGCAAGGGAGCCCAAGCAGGGTGGTGTTGCTATGGCATGCGGAGGAGCGCTGGAGCCCCATTGCAGGGGGTGCTGCTCTCTCCATGGGCAGAGGGCAGACCAGCACTCTTGAGCACTGGTTAGAAAACCAGCGGGGTGGAGGAAGGAAAGAGGCACACACGTAAGGTGGTGGAGAAGCGGCAGCTAGAAAAGGACTGGTGCAGCACTGCCTGGGCTCAGCTGCTGCCCCAGTGAGATGCTCCAACCTTAGACCACTCTCTGGGCACTCTTGGCTTGTCCGCTCGCTTCCAGTCTTGCCTTCTTTCCCTGGCAGGCTGTGGCGCCCCCCAGAGGTCTGTGCTCCAGGTGATTACCTTGTTGGTCTAATAGTAGAGCCAGCCCTGGAGGTTGGGGTACAATGCCATACAGTCCACACTCCAAAGCATCCATTTTCTCTGGGAAACTGATCTCTGTAATCTGGAGATGAGCTGTAATTCCAGGGGATTCCCAGGTCCCAGTTTGAGGCTGGCATCCCTAGCATGGTGGGAATTTTGAGCAGTTCATGCTGCCTACAGGTTTAATCTTCTGCCTAAATGCCCAAGCTGGCAGGCTAGGGGGGTTCCACTGTCAGCATAAATATGGCCAGCTGTATTAGACCATTGTTGCCCATGCAGTGCCAAATACATGGAAGTTGTAAGTGATCAAGTTCTGGCTTGTTTATTTCCTTACCCTTTCTCTCCCTTCACACTCAGTTCTCCACTGAAGTCAGAAGGGAGAAAATATGAAGCAAATCACAGCCTAAAGTAATCATACTGGGAATTCACTTCCCTAGTGCTACTTCTTTCCTAGGCTCAGGCTGCTTTTATATTCCCACGAGCCCAGTCTTTCCCTTTCACCATTATATTCTCCTTCCAGTGATTTCATTAGAATACTCACACTCTTACACCATTGTAAAGTATGGTCCAAAATGAAAGATAAATCCACTGTGGACTTACCTGTGGTATTAGCTGCAAATTCAATATCCTTGCAACTGACATGGATACTTCTGAATAAGTGGCACCGATGACAGCTTTTACTCTGGGCATATAGTCTGAATAGTTACATCTCAGTTCCACCAGGTCCTTGGAAGCATTGAACTTGGAAAGGAACCTGAGGGCTGCGGCCATCGCCCTAGTAACCTCTGCACAAGTATCGTAGATTTCATAGCCCAGCTTAATTCCAGGTAGGAGCGTAGAGTTGTTGATTATTTCAATAGCATGTACCATTGCAAGACTCTGGAGAAACACCTGCACTTCAAAGCTGTCAAGAACACATAATTAAATTTGTAGCTATTTCACAACTGGTCCATTCGCATGTTCCAGAATTAACTAGTATACTGCAGTGTATCAGTGGCATTCCCTGTGACATGTGAGTGGGTACACAGTTTTCCCTACTGCAGACGAACTGCAGTTCCTTTCAAACATTTAGATCTGACACAAATTTATTAAAATTCCTTGGTCCTCTAGGACACTCCAACAAGAAAGTGCTCTTGGAAGGAAAGGGTAGGGTGGCTCAGTGGGAACCTGGGGATGCCTGACTCCATGCAGCCAAATGGCTGAGAAAGGTGAAGGGACAAATAGATTTTCCAGATGTCAAAGGTTTGTCTGTTATCTGTTAACTACATTTATTTATTTCAGGGGTTTTTTTTGTCTTGCTCCTTCTCCAAAGAACTCAGGATGGAATATGTGCTGCTCCCTCTCCCCACCTCCACTAGCACAAAATTGACAATGTCTTCAAGTTTGAACAGCTTTTATGTGATGGATTAATCAACTTGTAGTGTCATCCTAAAGAGAGTTTCACCCTTCTAAAGGAAAGGTCTTCAAAGAACTTGTCATGTAGCTGTGTTCAGGACTGCCTTACAGTGCAATCCTCCTAAAAAACACTTTCCTCAGAGTTAGCTCCACTGAATAGACATGCTTACAATTGCTCTCTTAGTGGGGTGGGGTGGGGTGGGGGGAATCTTAACTACAAAAGACAACTTTTAATTGGTGGGTTTGAATGGTAAAGGAACACTTGTTTATTTTTAAGTTTTGATTACAAAGAAAATGCTTAAAATGCCCTCTCTCTGAGCAGAAGCTTTTACTTATCAAGTTGTACTCAGCTCTATTGCATACAACCTCAAACATATTCATGTAACTCAGAAAGTACCTACAAAAAGTCTTTGGTGCTATGAAAGCGTATTTATCTTATGTTGATTGATTAGTTGATTAAGCATTTAAAAGACAGATAGTTAATCAATTAAAAATTCTGGAACTGATGAGCAGCCCTAGCTAGAAGTGAGCAGCACTGTAACGTTAATATCTTTTTGGATTACTTACACAGCCATTTTAATAGCAGTTAAACTACAAGGTTGAATCACTTCCTTCTAGGATAGTTGTATTAACCTAGGAGCTACACTTGAGTAAACAAGCACAGGGTGACAGTTTAAGTGCTCTCTGGATTTCATTTTTAAAATGTTGACACATATAAAGCAAACAGTAGGGATTCACAGTGAAGTCTCCTTTCTCTTTGGCTTGCATAAAGAAAAAAGGAGATCCTTGTAGCACTGTTTGATTGCATTTTCCGAAAACTGCTTTAAACTTTCTGAGGTAGAATTTTGCAATGCAGTCCTAAGTACAGTTATACCCTTTTAAATTCATCGAAGTCAATGGGATTAGAAAGGTGTAGCTCTCGTTGTTTTTAGCAGAAATGGACAAATTAACAAGAAAATTAAACAACGAAGAAGATGAAACTTTTTTTGAAGACTGGAAAGACTTTCAAAAATACTTGTTGAAAAACTGGGACATTAAACGTAGTTTGATCTGCTTTGATAGTTATCAAGCGGAAAATGAAATAGAATTAGATTTCTGAATTGTTACCGTTTACTAGAGAAAATAAGTTTAGGGACAATTGCAATAGACTAAGAGATATTAATGGGGTTGGAGCGTGCGGGAAGTCTTGTTTGGGGGGAGCAGGGGAAATTAGAAAATGGGTATGTAGGTTGGTTGAACATGTTTGAGCATGTGATATATCCAATAATAAATTGTATTTATCAAAAAAAAGAAAGGTGTAGCTCTGCTTAGGACTGGCACTGCAAGTCACTTAAGGATTTGGCACAACCAAAATGAGACATTGAATATTATATTGCAGCTCAGCTATGCTATATTCCAGTTATACAATGTGCTTCATGCTATATTAATTTTCCATAGCAGCAAATGAAATGCAGTTCTTAACTATCTGTAATAGAAATAACTGTAATGGGGTGAAAGCCAATAAAACATTTAGAATCTTTCTTTCTTTCTTTCTTTCTTTCTTTCTTTCTTTCTTTCTTTCTTTCTTTCTTTCTTTCTTTCTTTCTTTCTTTCTTTTTTGAGAAAGCAATTCACTCCTACTTGGTTTCATAACATGAGCAGGAGGCAGTCACCCCTCCTGGCAATCATTCACACCAAATTTTATCCTTGCATATCTATCAAAAATCCCCCACTGTCAATGCATTTCACGTAACCAATATATCAAACCATCCACTAGAGGAACAGCAAAGATTTACAAACTCAGTAAATTTAGAAATATCCCCCCTCTCATTTTTATGTTATCTTGCCATTTCATTCTTATTCCACAGTCTTTACTCACCCAGCACAATTGGCAATCACTGGTTTCAGGGGGTTTTCTTCAGAATGCAACATTCTTCCATGAATTGCAAACAAGCCTCCAATGACAATATCCCCGGGAGAGCTGGCACCCACAAAGTCATCAGGACTCCAGCAAGACTGGCCGATATTGAAAAAGATCAGCAAGACGGACATCAGTAAACCAAATATTGCCATGATGTCTTCATTTCATTTGATCCTTAGCTGCCTTCAGTCAATTAAGCAGGCTGCACTGCCAACAACACTGTTCCTATTTCACCTGTAAACAGCACTAAGGAGAAGGCTTGTGCTGGAAGCCAGTCACACCTTAACCAAAGGCTGGTTTACCAGCTCAGATGGGTCATACCCTTTAACTGGAGGAGTTAAAAGTGTGTGTGGGGGGGAGCTTACAGGAAAGAGAGAGAAGGAGAAAATGTGATATTCAAATCAGTTTCATAAAGCAGGGATCCATACTTAAAATTCCTCTGAGGGCCCCTCTAACATTTTTATTAACTCAAGAGAGCTATGTTGCATTAACTGTAGAAAAAGATTTTTCTTGCTACAATTCAATCAATGTCTCATTGACAACACATTCTCTGATAACCTCTGTTTTTTCTCTCCACTTTCTCTCTCTCTCCATAAAGTTGTGTCTGGATCCCACTGTTAGCTCTCAATCCTTTTCTCTCTCTAGAGTGATATCTTTCTCATTGCACACCATATGCACTTTGAATCATAACAGGCCAACATTCCCATGTTTAGAAACATCTTTTTGGCTGTTTTTCCAGTCTCACTGCCACTCCACCTACTCCCTTTTCCTCTCTGCTTCATAGAGAGAGGCATGCTGTGCCCTCTCACCTCTGTCTGCTATTTAGGGTTGCCAACTCTGCATTGGGAAATTCCTGGAGATATTGTGGTAGAGCCTGGGGAGGTGGGGTTTGGGGAGGGAAGGGACCTCAGCCATGGCGTAGTGCCAAAGAGTCCACCCTGCAAAGCAGCTGTTTTCTCCAGGGGAACTGATCTTTGTAGTCTGGAGATCATTTTTAATTCTGGGAAATCTGTAGGCTCCACCTTCATTTTGGCAACCGTATGTGCTATCTCTTCTTTCCCCCCACCCACATTTCTTGGCACCCCATGGCACCATATTTCCCCCCTTCATACACAGTACTTTCTCCTGTCTCTCTGCAGCACCGCCACTGCCATCACCACTGCCACCACCACCACTACTACTATTACTATGACTACTATGAGATTGGATTCATACCCCACCCTTCACTTGGAGTCTCAGAGCAGCTTACAATCTCCTTTCCCTTTCTCTCCCCACAACAGACACCCTGTGAGCTAGGTGGGGCTGAGAGAGCTCTGAGGGAACTGCTCCTGAGAGAACAGCTCTCAGATAACTTTGACTGACCCAAGGTCACCCAGCAGCTGCATGTGGAGGAGTAGGGAATCAAACCTGGTTCTCCAGATTAGAGTCTGCTGCTCTAGGCTACACCAAACTGGCTCTCAGTTGCTAGTTTGCCATGGGTGATTGTCATGCCAGCGGGGGGATTTGGGGGTGGTGAGAGTGGGCGGCAACATCCCCACTGCAATGACATCATGCAGAAGTGACCTCATAGCATTGGTGATATTGGGGGTGACACTCTGCTTTTTGGGCAGATTCTGTGGTTAAGATTGGGCTCAAACCATAGAGTTTTGCCCAAAAAGCGGACCATCACCATACAACATCGCCAACACGATGATGACACTTCTGCATGACATCATTGTGTTGGGGACTGTGAGTGCAAGGACATCACTTCTGTGGAACTGGCAAAAGTCTGGAGTGGGGGGTTGAGGGCATGGATGGGTGCCACACAGCAATAGCATGATGTCACTTTTGAGGGAAACACAGAAATGATCTCATGTCTTGCTAGGTAAAAAGCCACTGAGTTTCCAGTGATTCCTAGAACAGACTGACATAATTTCTGGGTTCCTTGGAAGTTACATCATGCCATCAGCAATATCTGTTTCTATTTTTTTACTTATAATATTTGCACAACTATATATAGATACATATAGCTATATTTACATCTACACTTGTGCCTATCTTAGAAACAGGAAGATAAACCAACTGTAAATAAATAAATAACAGTTCACTACATGCAAGAAGACAAGCAGAATATACATATTGCATCAGATATAAAAGTCCTTTCTAACAAGGGCAATGAAGCTTCCAACCATCCATGCTTTCTTTCAGACAAGTCTTTGTCTTCAAATATAAGTGCTGCTCCTTTTGGCCCTCTGAGGCATCTAGACTCCCAGTGACTGCCCTGAGTCTCTGCCTAGTGCCACACCACTCGCCTAGCTTTCCCAACACACAGAGGGGGTTTCTCTCTCTCACTTCTCCTTCCATATGCTGCCACCATCTGGTCATTTTAGGAATTACTGGCCAAGAGGGCTAGTAGTCCTAGCTTCCCTGCTGCATTGTTGTTCTAAGGCCCACAGTTCCTGCTATCCAGTAACTGGTTACCACAGGGATAGCTTACTGTACTTGCCCAGACCTGGGGAATTAGCAATTTAGCAACTGACCGGCTTCCTTCCCCTGGTATGTGGTTTAAATACTATGTTTGAATGGTGGAGGTCTATGTGATATAGAGAACAACCACCAGCATTTTAAATAGTAAATAATTTATTAAAAATAAGAAGTCCATGTCTTGTCCCATTTTTGATCTGGAATCCATCTGTTAAAAGTCTATTAATATATACATATTTTGCATTCTGTTTCTCATAAATTCCTTGAATCCAATAAATCTATGTCCACAATTTAAAAACTCTAATACTCTTTGTAGAAATGTCCAAGAAATGTTGTCAAAAGCCTTTTCAGCATCTAAAAACATAAAGACTGCCTTTTCCTACCTATTTTGTACAAACTCCATTGCATCAATTATAAAATGGACATTTTCCTTCATATACCTCTTGGGAACAAAACCTGTCTGTTCATGATGGATTATCTTAGTTATACATTTCTTGAGCCTTGCTGTCATTATTGAAGCAAAGAATTTCTAAATCACATTTAAGAATGATATGGATCTATAAGATTGTGGTAGCACTGGATCATTTCCTTTCTTCAGAATCAATGTTATATGTACCTCTTGCCATGATTGGGGTAATATTTTCTTATAATTTGTTTGATGCATGACTTTTTGAAGTGGCAAAATTAGTTTTTCTTCCAATTACATAGCCATCAAGCCATCTGGACCCAGTGCTTTATCTTTTTTAAATTTTTATTTTGCTTGTAAGATTTCTTGTATTGAAATGTTTTAATTCAGATTATCTCTGCCTTTCTTCGTGGATTTTGGTATTAAAGTATACTTGAGGTGGTCATTTAATCCCTTAATTAAATTCTCTTTCTTATAGAGATTTGTAAAGAGTGAATTTTTCATGTATATCTTCCTCTTTATAAGAGATTTCAACTTGCTTTTTAACTCCAATTATTGATCTTCTTTCACTTTCTTTTCTTAAACAATGTGCTAAATAACATCTGAGTTTGTTTGCATGTTCAAAATATTTTTGTTTAGTAAAACTTAATTCTTTCTGCATTTCTTCTGTTTCCATCAAATTTAATTGATTTTTCAATTGTTTGATTTCCTTTTTAAAAAACTTTTTTCAAAAATGTCTTTTTATGCTGGTCTTCCAATATTTGGGTTTTTTTCTATTATTTTTGTTGTTCTTTCCATGTTTTTTTCCTTGGAAGCAATTGCAATAAGATTTCCTCTCCTATACTTGCCTCCCAAATAATTGTAATAGAAGCATACTCTGTCATATTCAGTTTAAAAAATTCTGTTAAGTCTTTTTTGCATTTCTCAATTATATCTCTCTGGAGTAGAAGATCATTGTTTAGTTTCCATCTTCTTTTCCCCAGACTTCTTCCTTGCCAGGATATGAGTAATGGGTTGTGATCTGCAAATATCTTCAGTTGAATCTCGGCACTCTTCAAATTCATAAGTAAAGTTTTGGACATCCAACACATGTCAATTCTAGAATAAGTCTGATATCTGTCAGAGTAAAAAGTATGGTTTCTGGATTTTGGGTTAATCGTTCTCCAAGCAACAATGAAGTGCAGGTAACTCCATATATTGTAAGGCATTCTTGGGAAGCCTGCTTCCTTTTGTCTTCTTAAATTTATCCTTTGAAGGGTCCAGAACTGCATTCATGTCTCCAGGAATCATAATCTCACCTTCTTGAAAGTCTAATAACTTTTGAAAAAAATTCTTGAATTTTTCTTTAGCATTATTTGGAACATATAGTAATACAAGCATGTAATTCTTACCATCGAGAAGTCTAATTTTCAACATTATGTATCTCCCTTCAACATCTTTCAGTTCTTCTATAACATCTATTTGCTGATTTATTATATAAAGTACTACACCTTTTTCCTTCTCATTCGTATAAGATGCATATACTATGCCCAATTTCTTAATCTTTAAAATATGTTCATGTTGTTTCTTTATATGAGTTTCTTAAAGACAGACAATGTCTGCTTTTTGTTTTTTTTAATAAATTAAATGTTTTAGATAATTTTGTAGGGGAATTTAAGCCACTGATGTTTATTGATATCACATTCAGATTATCCATTTTGTTATAATGTTGCTACTTGGATAGAAATACATACTGGACAGAAATACATACATGAAAAGTATATATTCTAGTTGGTGACAGCCATTTCATAAAACAACTATCCCTTCATTGTCACTATGTTTTTTTTTTTTTAAATTAAGTTTCCAAAAAGTAACAACCAGTAACAACCATTACAACTTATAACCAATATCAAATAATAAAAAAGAACAGCAAGGGTGAACAACAATTAACACCAGTAGTAAAAAAGAAAATCTCAAGGTACTTCTGCAGAAAATTCTAAAGGCAACATATAATGATAGCAGCATAAATTTAAAACATAGAAAAGAAATCTTCCAACTATGATAAAATGATGAACTTAATGACTTAATGCAGGAAACACCAAGATAGAAGGATGTGTGTAAATAAAGGAAACAATAAGTCAGGTGATGGTAACAATACGTGTACATTTATGAGTCCAGGCAAAAGGTCAAGTGTGGTGCTGAGAACAGAGCCGCCAAAATCATACCCCACCACCTTTCCCAAGCTACTGTGAGGAAATGAATGAATGTTGGAGAACTCAAAAAGTCACTACATTCTCATTTTCTCTTGTCAACAAACAAGCAGATCATCTCTCCACACATTTTATACATTATTATAACCATCTCAACCACAAGTTTCCATAAGCATCACTAGAGTACAGGAGCACAGTTATTGCTAAAGTTGTCATTGCATGGTAAATCTGATTGTACGCCTCTAGCCACACAGGTACCTTATGAGACTGGTGCTCTTTCTTTGCCTTGAGAGGTATGGTAAAGATTCCATTACATGATCTTTTTCTATTTATTTATTTAGAACATTTTTATGCTGTCTCTCTAGGGAGCCTATCCAAGGCAGCTTACAAAGTAAAACATAATAAAACATTAAAAGCTATTAAAATCCAGCATGAAAAACCCAGCCACAGCCAAGGCTGGGCCATGGTGTCTGGGTGCCCTAGGCCAGCTTGTGGCCCCACACCCCTCACAGCAATGCCAACCTCCCAGTGGGGTCTGGAGACAGGGGGGCGGCGCTGGCAAGCCAAGGAAGAGGCAGGGGTTTAACCCCCATCTCTTCCCTCTAAGCGTGGCTTGCCTCCACTATGAGGCCCCCCTCGGCCTGCCATGGTGCTCCTCCTGAGCCCTGCCAGGGCTGCCTTCATGGGGAAAGCAGGCAGGCCACTCGGCTGTGGCGGCTCTGGTGCCCAAGGACTCGGGAGGGGCAGGCGGCTGGGCGGCTGCTGCACCGCGGATGCCAAGTACGGGGAGGGGAGAGGGAGGGAGGGTTAGGGTTCCCCGTCCACCCGCCCCTGCCAGGCGCCCAAGCCCCCCGCCCCACAAGCCAGGAGTTGCTCCACATTGACCATGCACGGACAGCAGGGTGGTGGGGGGCCCTTTGGGCTTGCTGCCTTCGCCTTCTCCTGGGCCAAGCTGCAGGATCCTCGCTTGCCGGAGTTTTGCGAGCCTCGCCAGCCAGCCAGTCCGGATCCGGCCCTCCTTGCCTGGAGCTTTTGGGAGACAGTGCCAGGAGGACAGACCCACCCCCTCCCCACCACCCCCCAGCAGCTCCCGCTGGGGCCGGTCCTGCACCAACTTCCCAAGATGCCAGGAAACGCAGCCTGATGGCCAGTCCCAGGCCAGGGGTCATCTTCCCCAGCATTGCCCTGCCCCTCTGCACACAACCCGCCCTGATCTGCACGGGGAACTGAGAAGGTGCCGCCAACCCTCACCTGCCGCCTCCCCTTTAAAGCCCACCAGGAGCCTGCGAGCAGCAGCCACACCGCCCACCCTGCCCCACCCAGTTGCTGACAATGGAACCGCCCTGCACAGGCTGGTTGGACCAACGAGCCCCCCGCCCTCCTGTCTCATGGGGGCTGCTGCTGCTGCTTCTGTCCCCCCACCGGAGGCCCCAGCAGAAGCAAATCTCAGCCACCTGAGGAATCTGGACACTTCTTCTTGGCCCGTCCGCCCACCCAGATTGCTCCTTCTGGCTCCTTCCTCGTTGCTGCCACCACCTTCCCCCTCCACAGCTACCCGTCGCTTTCTACCTGGCTCTCAAGGCCCATTTTTGGGAAACCTTCTCTCCCCCCTCCCCCCCCCGTGCCTCCATCTCCTCTTTCGTGGCTGCAAGGAAATTTTGTCAAAGAAAAACTCACCCAGTGGCAGGAAATGTTTGGTGTCCATCTCTGCTGCTTAATTCATGCCCAAGAGATTGGTCAGGAAGGTCGGTGGCAGAAAAGGGGGTGTGTGTACAGCACGAAACAAGACGGGAGGGTGCAAAGCCCGAGGAAGGTGGGAAAAGAGCAAGCAGACGTGGAGGGGGGTTGACAGATCCCCTGGCCTTTTGGCTTCGGCAGGAGAATCTTTCGCCTTCTTCTCCCCCCCTGCTGGTGTGATGGGGGGACAGCGAGCAGAGGGAGGAGGGCGAACAAGCTCTGCTGCTGCCTCCTGCACCCCGCCGAGGTGCTCTTCACAGGCGGCGGGAAGGCTTTTCGTGGGGGGGGTGCAGTTTGGCATCCCTGTGCTGGCGTGCTCTAGGTGAGCGCCTAGCACACCTAGCAGGCGAGCTGGCCCTGGCCACAGCTAGAGTTACCAATCTTCAGATGGGCCCTGGCATTCTCCTGGAATTTCAATTGATCTCCAGATTACACAGATCAGTTCCCCTGGAGGAAATGGCAGCTTCCAGGGACAGATCTGATGGCATCACATCCTTGCTGAGCTCTCTCCCCTCCCCCAAATCCTGCACTCCTTAGCCACTGCCCCTGAATCTTCAGGAATTTCCCAAGCCAGCACTGGTAACTGTAGCCTCAGCATAAGAACATAGACCATAAAACTAACAGCTGATCAGCTTAACACTTCCTAGACTAAAAACATACAAAAATGGTGTTAAAAATCAACCCTTTAATGAAGACCCTGGGTGAGCAGAAATGTTCTGCCCAGTCACCTGAAAGACAGCCACGAAGACACCAGGTGAGCCTCAAGGGGAAGGGCATTCCATCAACTCCTGAAAAAGTCCTGCCTTATTCTATTATGTGATTCAATTGCTGCCTGAAATGTATAAAATGTTTCACTATTTTCAAAACTTGCAGGATTGTTAGGATGAGGGTCATATTTGGGGTTATACTTGCTTAGTAGCCGGTAAGAGCTGGAAATCCTGTTTTGGCATGTTGGCTAAAGCTAGGTACCTTTAAATAGAATGATAAGCTTTAGATAAGAAAATCCTTGGGCTTTTACACTGGAAATGCAAGTTGACAGAATAAACATAACACATAATTGGTACATAATTTGCTGTTTATAAAAACACCATGAATTCATGTGAAGAATAACCTTATACATACTTCAGCACAGGGGTCATTTTGTAGAAAAAGAGATGCAGGAGCTCATTAGCATAACTCATTAGCATAACTCATTTGCATATGCCACACCTCCTGACATAACCAGAAGTGTGTCAGAAGGCAATTTCCATCACTCAGACTCCACCCCCAAAATCCCCAGGTATTTCCCAACTCAAGAGCTGGCGAGCCAGCATTACACTTTGACTAAAGATACTTTAGGTTTCCTTTGCTCTTGCAGGGAAGCTACCCTACAACAAGCATGAAAATACAGATCAAGTTAGTATGCTTTTGCTTTTTCTGCAATAAATCAGAAAAACAATCAAATTATAAGAGCAATGTTTATAGTAGTCTTGAGGAGCACGTGTTCTATTGCACCTTCACACACATTAAGACCAGACAAGGTATAATCCCAAACAGACATCACACCAGCAGCCATGAACACAATGTTGCCCATGTTTGCCATCTACCATAAATGCATCAAGGCAGGCTATAGCAAGGATAGTCCTACAGTAAGATCATGTGAGACATGATCTGCCTTAGTTGGGTGTCATTAAAGATGGGGGAGGGAAACCAACAGATTTGTTCCAGGGGGCCCAACACAATGGGAAATTCTCTTACTCGAAACCCAAACAGAGCAAGTGGAAGACTTCCAAAGAGTCATGATACCAGACAGCTTCCCAATAGCTTGCACCTCATGCCATTTTTTTGGTCTGAATTACTTAACACACCTTGGATCAGCCGTGAACTAAAATCCAAATACTGACACTAAATACCAGTGGCGCCCATGCAAGTAAGTTGGCATTCTTGGATCTCATTATCTGCAATGCAAGCCTCTCCCATTGTTTTCAATGGGCAATCCTGTCATTCCTTTTATACATCCCAGTTAGTTACTCCTTTGAAACTGTACCGCACCATTTTAGGTAACAGCAAAATGCATGAACATGTGCAGAGTGCACATTTCTTGCCAGTGTTCTCTCTGGGCTGCACACAGAGCAAAAGGAAATTTTAAAAGGCCACTGATTTGCATGTTCTGTCTACCACTTTGTTGTTTAGTGGGTTAGATGCATGTAGAAACCACAGAAACAATTGTAGTGATCAGCATTGCTTACTGGTACACAACTAGAACACCGAACGCTGGCTGGGTGGCCAACTATATACAGTACCTGGGAACACCCCTAGATCCTATTGGTGGGTTTAAACCTCCCACCACAGTCCCTATTGGTTTCCCAAGGAAAATCCAGGAGCCTAGTCCCTATTGTTTGTAGGGAGTTAAGCTCGGCAGTGAATCGCTGATGCCTAGTGGTGTTCAGTGAACACAACACCCCTCCCCCCATAGTTCGGACCCATCCTACGTCACGTAGTCCTGAAGGTTCGACAGTGGCTGCCACTCCCGTGTTGCCCACCTGTGGGATGGCACTGGCCCCTCGGGAGCATCCACTGGGCTGCTCAGTGGTGGTGGCAGCGGCGAAGCTTCTGCTGGCGTTCCACTGGATGCGGGCATGTCTACCTCAGGGGTGACTGCTGGAATGGGGGTGAGGTGTCGACTGCAGCTCTGTAGGCTGTTCCTCCTGATCCCAGGCATTGGGCAGACTCACTTCCGTGTGCCTAGGTGTTGGTTCATCTTCTGGTACTGGTAGCATATGCTGTCTCAGTTGGTCGACATTCTTGCGGAGGACTTGGCCGCACTCAGTCGACAACTCATACGACACTGGGCCAGTGGCACTGGGCCAGTGACACTGCCGGCAAGCCACTTGGGGCCCTTCCCATAATTGTGGACATACACAGTGTCTTCAGGGAAGAACCCTTGTGGCATCTCTCGCTGCTCTGTTAGACTGCGTGACTCTGGGGCCCTATTGGGGTGCAGGCGATCAAGCAGGATCACAGGTCGTTGGCCCATCAGCAGCTCTGCGAGGCATTGGCTGCTTACTGGGTTTGGTGTGGTTAGCTGAGCCAGGAGGAATCAGGTGAGGCGGCTCTCCCAGTCACCCTCCATCAGGCGGCTAAGTGCTTTCTTTGCAGTGTGCACCATCCGCTCCACTTGGCTGTTGGTAGCTGAATGAAATGGTGTGGACCTCATGTGTCGAATGAGGTTGCTGTGTATAAATGTCTGGAACTCTTCAGAGGTAAACGCCATTCTGTTATCTGACACGATGGTGTCGAGCAAGCCATGGGTGGCAAATATCTTGTGGAGGGCACAGATGGTTGCTTTTGCAGAGGTGGCGGAGACGGGGCTTATTTCCAACCACTTGGAATATGAATCCACAGTCACCAGGAATAACAGTCCATGGAAGGGCCTGGCGAAATCTATATGGAGCTGGGACCAGGGGGTCTGTGTTGATTCCCAGGACTGGGCTGGTGCACTCAGCAGGCTGGGTTGGTGGCCTGGCAGGTAGGGCAACGTTTCACCCAGGCTTCTGCTTCTGCATCGATTCCCAGCCACCAAACGTAACTCCAGGCAAGGGCCTTCATCCTCACAAAGCCCGGATGTGCCTCGTGCAGGGCCTGGAGAACCTGGTGGTGTAGGGTGCTGGGAACCATGACCCTGTCTCCCCATAGCAGGCAGCCCTTGTACACTGACAGCTCCTTCCAGCAGCTCTTGAAGGTGGTGAATTCTGGCCCCTCGGTTTCCACAGGCCACCCCCTCACCACCCAGCCTAGAACCGGGAGATAACAGGGTCCCTGCCCAAGCAGCGGGCAATGTCTGCAGCCTGGAGAGGGGTGTCAGGAAGCTCCATGACTTGCAACACATGGTGCACTGGGGCGGGGTCCTCCTCCACATCTGGGAAGGGAAGGCGACTCAGGGCGTCTCCATGGCCCATGGCTTTCCTGGGGTGGTGCTGCAGTGTGTAGTCGTAGAGGGATAGGAATACGGATCATCACAGGTCCCATGGTGAGAGAACCTGGGGTGTCTGCTGGTCCACGGCGAAGAGGCCCAAGAGGGGTTTGTGATCGGTGGCGATGGTGAAGGGCCGGCCATAGACGAAATCATGGAATTTCTTCACACTGGTGACAATCGCCAGCCCCTCTTGATCTATCTGGGTGTCATTGTGTTCCGCCGCAGATAGGGTCCAGGAATAATAAGTGATGGGCACCTCCCGCCCATCCATGAGACAGTGCACCAGGACTGCCCCCATGCTGTAGGGGGACGTGTTGCAAGCCAGGACCGCAGGCAACGACTCATCAAAATGGGCCAAGACCATTTTGGTGATCAGCAACACCTTGACCCTCTTGAATGCTGTGGCATGGTGCAGGCCCCACATCCAAGGAACCTGCTTGTCCAGCAGCCAGTGGAGTGGTTCAGCTACTGCTGCCTTGTGGGGAAGGAAGGTGTGGTAGAAATTGAGTAGGCCCAGAAAGGCTTGGAGCTCCTGTGGAGGGGGCTTCACGATTGCCTTCACCTTGTCCCTGGCCAGGTGCAGGCCGTCCACATCCACGGTGAAACCCAGGAAATCCACTGATGGTACTCCAAGAATACACTTCTCCCATTTGACTTTGAGGCCAGCATCCTGGAAGCGGCGGAGGACAATGCAAAGTTGGGAGGCAAACTCTGCTGCCAATGCTGTGGGGATCAGCACATTGTCAAAGAATGGGGTGATGCCAGGAATTCCTTTAAGGAGAGAATCCATCAGGTTCTGGAACAACCCCAGGGCCACGCTCACCCCAAATTGCAGCCGCTTCACCTGCAATGCCCCCTGGTGGGTCACGATGGTCTGTGCCTCTGCGGTGGCCTCATTGACAGGCAGCTGCTGATAGGCTTGGGCAAGATTGAGCTTTCCAAAGATCTTTGCCCCCGCCAAAGTGGCCAGTACATGGCTGACTACGGGGACTGGGTAGGCATGGTCCCGTAGCACCTTAAGTGTGCATTTATAGTCTGCGCAGATGCGGACAGACCCATTAGGCTTCATGACTGTAACTATCAGGGTCTCCCATGCCATGTGAGAGACTGACTCCAGGACGCCCTGGGCCACTAGGCAGTCCAGGTCCTTGTCAATTTTGGGCTTTACTGCCAACGGAACCGTCCTGGAATGCAGCTGTATTGGGGCCACTTTGGGGTCCAGGTGCAGCATGACCAGGGAGCCCTTGTAGCAACCTAAGGTGCTGTCGAAAACGGATGGAAACTCTCTGCAGATGGCCTGGAAATTGTGTGTGGCACAGTACTGCACCCCTGTGATGGATATTCCCAGGGGCTTGAACCACGCGTGACCCAAGAGACTGATGAGGTCACCCTTGACCACGATTAAGTACAATCATCCATCGAACCCTTTGTATTTGACTCGGAAACTCCCAACCCCCTTGATAGCTACGCTGTTGTACTGAAATTCCATGAGCATGACATGCAATAGACCCCTCCATCCTCAAGGTCGCCTGGGAGGGTGGTGGCCGTGTGAGTGGAGGTGGCACCCGGGTGGGACCTTTCCCATGCGATCACTATGGTATGTATGTAACTGTCTCACCCTTCATGATGCGTCTCCTTAGCTTCTCTTCCCAGAAGCCCATGATGAAGCGGTCCTGGAGGGTCGTGTCCAAGTGCGCTCCAAACTTGTACTTGGATGCGAGGTGGTGGAGCTCCGTGAGGAACTTCGCTGCGGTTTTGCAGCCTTGTTGGTTCCTCTGGTGGAACACGACATGGCACATCATCTCCGACGGCTTGGGTGTGAAGTGGTCCTGGACTGCCTTGACTATCTCCTTGAAGGTCTAGTCATCCAGCTTCTTGGGGGAGAGCAGGTACTGGGCCAGGTCTACAATGGTGGGACCGCAGGACCCTAGCAGGAGGCTCTTCTTCCTGGCCTCGTCCATCACCTGGTAGAATATCAGGACTGACTTCAGACTGGTGATCCAGGCTCCCCATTGCTGTGGACGGGCTGTATCGAATGGCGGTACCAGCCCAGATCCCGGAGCAATGGCCATTGTGCCGATCAGTTGTGGCTCCGGGCAGGAAACTGCTTGTTTACCCTTGGTGCTCATCGGTCGGAGGAGCGTAGGTAGCGTTGTGTTGTCTTCCGTCACGGTGCCCTGTCAGCCCAGCTGGGATGCTCAGCGGGATCCCATCCTTGTTGCCATTGTTGTGTAGTGGGTTAGATGCATGTAGAAACCACAGAAATGGTTGTAGTGATCAGCATTGTTTACTGGTACACAACTAGAACACCGAACACCGGCCGGGTAGCCAATTATATACAGTACCTGGGAACACCCCTAGATCCTATTGGTGGGTTTAAACCTCCCGCCAAAGTCCCTATTGGTTTCCCAAGGAAAATCCAGGAGCCTAGTCCCTATCATTCATAGGGAGTTAAGCTTGGGAGTGAACCTCTGACGCCTAGTGGCAGTCAGTGGACACAACACACTTCAAAACTCTCAAAACTCTTTCTTTTTGCTTGTGCTTGGGGTGTGGAAATCACAGCCTGGGCTGGTGACTTGAACCTCTTAGGCTTAGGAGCTATTAGAGACTACATACGCACTTGAGGATCTGAAAGCCAATGGAGCTCATTTATCAGGGAAATTTAAGGAGCAGGCAGGGAGAGTTAGGTGTCTTTGCTCAGTGTCAAAACTGCTCTCAGCTCTAGACATTTTCCAAGGACTTGTGCATTATGGAAATGTTGTGGACCAGAAGAGACAGTCGATGCAAAGACACATGGTTATTATCAGCCAAGACTCTTGCCATTTCTGCTGTAAAATCACAGAAATCCAAGGCAAGTGAGCGGAGACAGGGAAGCAAACAAGCAAACAAAAACATGTGCAGCAAAGTTTGAGGCTTTACAATGCACGTCTGGTTTTTGGTTGTGTATGGAGGGAAATGCAAACCCTGGGTCCAATGTCACCCATGAGAATCATCTGATCGACCCCCAGCACCCTGCATTTAATGTATGAGACCGCAGCCAGAGACTTGCCATTCGTGCTTAAGGCACGGCGACCCGATCCTGGGCACCAAGCAGCGCCTTTCTGAGTTACAATTTGCTAACAGACCTTTGCAGGGCACATTGCTCTAATGCCAGTGGGAATCTCCTTCATGAGAGTGTAGCAGCAACCTGGCCTGTCTCTCCTACTGCCCCCCCCCCATTGCCTAAAGCAGGGGTGGGCAGAGAGGAGCTGGTTCATGGGCCATTGGCTGATGGCCTCTTCAGGCTGATTGCCTATTGGTCACTGCGCTTCTGGCACCAACAAGCAATGACTGGGGTCACTCCTGCTTCACTTCTGAGCTCTGACAACCTTGTGCTTAAGGTGCAGTGACACAGCGACCCGATTCTGGGCTCCAACTGGTGCTTTTCTGAATTGCAGTTTGCTAACAGACCTTTGCAGGGCACGTCGCTCCAATGCCAGTGGGAATCTCCTTTGTGAGAGCGGAGCAGCAACCTGGCCTGTCTCTCCTACCACCCCTACAATGCCTAAAGCAGGGGTGGGCAGAGAGTTCATGGGCCATTGGCTGATGGCCTCTTCAGGCTGATTGCCTATTGGTCACTGCGCTTCTGGTGCCAACAAGCACTGACGGGGGTCACTCCTGCTTCACTTCCGAGATCTAACTAGCTTGTGCTAGTCAAGGCTATTCAAGTCAGAGCCGGGGGTCATCTAGCAGACTGCAGTAAGTTGTCTTTATAAATGGACAACACGTTGCAGGATCATGTGGGGGAGGGTTAGGGTTAGTGTTTTTTATACCAGGTTACAAATGGACCAGGCGACACCATTCAGCCCACCCTGCTTAAGCATTCCCTTCAGTGCAGAGCAGATCAAGCAAAAACAGAGCGGAGGATTGCTGCCGCTTCACCCAGTGAACTTGAACTCAGCCAAGGGCCTTTCTGTGATGCGCAGGACAACCCACAAGTTCCATCTTTCCCTTGCCGACTCCCTCACTCCTCCTATCTGCCACTTTCATTGGGAAACTCCCACCCTGAACTCCGTGGGACTGGCTGCAGCAACAAAGCACAGGAAACTGACACGCAGGCAAGGAAAACATGACTCCAAGGCATTCCCAGGCCCTAAAACGG
The DNA here is from genome assembly GCA_029375565.1 of Gekko gecko. Taxonomy (NCBI): domain Eukaryota; kingdom Metazoa; phylum Chordata; class Lepidosauria; order Squamata; family Gekkonidae; genus Gekko; species Gekko gecko. The sequence goes on along the minus strand of JAPDNY010000001.1, from coordinate 178,451,141 downwards.
CTCCAGCTGTACAAGCTGAAACCCTCCTCTCCCCTGTGGTGCCCCACAGTCTCCATCCGAATTGGCTCAGGGGGAAGAGGAGGGCAGGGAGGTGGCGAGGGGGTGCCCCTGGGTCTCTACTGCCGGAGCACTGCTCCATGGCGCTCCAGCAGGAAATGACCCCTGCTTCAGCAGGAGTAAAGCTTAAAAAGCAGTGATTGAATTAACATATAGGTTCATATCTCTCCTTATATATAATTTTGTTTTCGAGTGGCAACATTCCATGCACTCTGTCAGCCATCACTCAAGAGTACTCACGTGCCATTGGCTGGGTGCTGGGTCTGCTCCTCTTCCCCATTCCCCTTCAGCCACTGTGCCCTGTCAGAATTACTGGCAAATGGCTTTCTCTCTTGACGAAGATGCTTTTCCTGCTTGCCTCCTGTGTGGGACTTAAATTTTCCCTCAGTGGCTGTTGGTAGGTGTAATGAAATGGCAGTTACCTGCAGTCAGTGCTTCAGAGCAGGGTCTGCTAGATCCAGGTTCTTGCTGTAGAAGCTGAGAAGGGTGATTTTGGACCAGTCACAGACTTTCAGCCTAACCTACCTCACAGGGTTGTTGTGCAAGTCAAAAGGAGGAGAGGAGAATAATGTCAGCTGCTTTGGTCCCCATTGCAGAGAAAGACTACTTTCCCCCCTGGGAAACCATTGTTGCCTATCTCCAGGTGAGTGCTGGAGATAACTCAGAATTACAACTGCTCTCCAGATGGCAGAGATCAGTTCCCCTGGAGAAAATGGTGGATTCTGTGGCAGTCAGGGCTTCAGAGTACAGAAAATGGTGGAATCTGTGGCAGTCAGGACTTCAGAGCATGGAAGAGGCTGCAGATGTGTGTGCGTGGGGAAATGGAAAGCTGAAGAGTGAGGGTTGATGGTAGGTTGATGGTTGGCTGGGGAGGAGATAGCGTTACCAACTCCAGGTGGGAAATTCCTGGAGATTTGAGTGATGGAATCTGGAGAGGGAGAGGTTTGAGGAGGGGTGGAATCTCAGATAGGTACAATGCCATAGACTCCACCCTCCCAGCCCGCCATTCCCTCCTGGGGAACCATTGTTGCCAATCTCAGGAGAGGGGTGGAAATCACTCATAATTACAACTGACCTCCAGGAGGGAGTGGGGAGGAGGTGGAAAGCTGAAATCAGAGGGGCATATAATGGCAGGTTGATGCTTGGCTGGGAAGGAGATAGGGTTGCCAACTTCAGGTTGGAAAATTCATGGAGATTTGAGGGGTGGAGCCTGGAGAGGGTGAGGTTTGAGGAGGGGTGGGACCTCAGACAGGTACCATGCCATAGACTCCATGCTCCCAACCAGCCATTTCCTCTTGGGTAACAATTGTTGCCAATCTCCAGGTGAAGGATGGGGATCACTCAAAATTACAACTGCTCTTCAGGTAGCAGAGATCAGTTCATCTGGAGAAAATGGTGGACTCTGTGTCATTATACCCTGCTGAGGTCACCACAGCACATTGATGCTGAGTGCCCAAGGCCTTGGCACTCTCCCAGGGCCTCTTACTAGAGCTCGTTGTACTTATTTCCACAATGGGCCTTATTCCTAGTCCATGTATATGGGTGTGTTTGTGTCTACCTATTGGGAATCCATTACTGTTTTGCTTAAAAGTCCCATTGGTTAGTCTCGATTTTCTGAATTTCCTTTAATTTTTTTTAATTAGTTGGATCACATACTTTAAATTATTATTTGTATGTTTAATACAGATTGATTTTATTTAAATGAGAAGCAATAGGTAATGGTAAAGTCCAACAGCCAATGGGACAGTCCTTGAATAAAGGGAAGTCAAGTTTATTTATTTATTTATTTATTTATTAGATTTCTATCCCGCCCTCCCCGCGAATGGGCTCAGGGAGGCTTACACTTAAGGGCACCATGTGCCAAAGTATATAAAACATAAAAACAAGATAAAACAGTCATGTGTTACAATTAAAGTGCTCAAAATAATGTTGGTCTTCCAGTCAAATGTAAGATGGTATACTGTAGGTGGATCACAAAGTCCAGATTCGCCATATCTGTCTCACACAATACTGTGGCCTGGTCTCCATATAGGTCCAACCAGCTACCCCAATGTTACCAACAATAATAGTTGGTGGTAGTGGTAGGCTGCTCCTAATTAAAAGCCTGGTAGAAGAGCTCCATCTTACAGGCCCTATGGAACTGTATAAGGTCCTGCAGGGCCCTGATCTCCTCTGGAAGCTCATTCCATCAAGTAGGAGCCACCACTGAAAAGGCCCTGGCCCTGGTAGCGGGGTGCCTGGTCTCCTTGGGGCCTGGAATCAGTAGTTGATGTTGTGCCCCAGACTGTAGTGCTCTCTGGGGTATGAGTGGGGAAAGGCTGTCCCTCAGGCATGTTGGATCCTGGCATATAGGGCTTTAAAGGAAAGTACCAGCACCTTGAAGTGTATTAGGTATGCTATTGGCAGCCAGTGCAGTGCTTTCAGCACAGACCGGATGTGCTCCCATCTAGGGAGACCCATCAGAAGCCTGGCCGCCACATTCTGTACTAGCTGCAGCTTCTGGATTTGCACCAAGGGCAGCCCCATGTAGAGACCATTACTGTAGTCTAGCCTTGAGGTGACTGTTGCATGGATCACTGTAGCCAGGTCATTGCAGTTGAGGAAGGGAACCAACCGCCGGATCAGCCGAAGATGATAAAAGGCTGACTTAGCAATGGCTGCCACCTGGGTCTCCATAGTTAAGAAGGGATCCAGGAGCACTCCCAAACTCCTCACCACCAGCACTGGTGCCAATGGTGCCCCGTCGAAGGTTGGGTGAGGGATCCCCATCCCCATACCACCCCAACTCCAGGCACAGGACCTCCATTTTCATTGGGTTTAGTTTCAGCCGGCTCAGCCTAAGCCACCTAGCCATGGCTTGCAGTGCCTGGTTCAGATCTTCCAGACTGGAGTCCAACCGGCTGCCCAACATCAGATAGAGCTGGGTGTCATCTGCATACTAGTGACACTCCAGCCCATACCTCTGGGCAATCTTGGTAAGGGGGCATATATAGATGTTAAACAGTATCGGGGAAAGCACCACCCTCTGAGGCACACCGCACTCAAGTGGGTGTCTCCGGGACTGCTGTTCCCCAAGCACCACCCTTTGTCCCCGACCCTGGAGAAAAGAAGCAAGCTATTGTAAGGCGAGCCCCTGTATCCCCACATCAGTGAGGCAGTGGGTCAGCAACTGGTGATCAACTTTGTCAAACGCAGCCGACAGATCTAACAACAACAGTACTGCGGAACCGTCCCGATCCAGATGCCTCCAGAGGTCATCCATAAGGGCAACCAGTGCTGTTTCTGTCCCATGTCCCGGGCAAAAGCCGGACTGGAAGGGGTCTAGGACGGAAGTGTCATCCAGGGAAGCCCTGTAACTGTATCACCACTGCCCTCCCAATTAATTTGCCCAGATAGGGCAAATTGGAAACCGGTCGGTAGTTGGCCAATTCGGACAGGTCCGGAGTTGGTTTTTTCAGGAGGGGACGGACCATAGCTTCCTTGAGTGCCCCCGGGAACCACCCCTCAGAGAGGGACTTGTTGATAATTTCCCTCAGGGCACCTCGAAACCCCTCATGGCCCGTTTTAATGAGCCAGGAAGGGCATGGGTCAAGGCTGTATGTGGTTGTGCATACAGACATGAGCAAACTGTCAGCTTCCTCCAGGCTGAGTGGGCTGAAACAGTCCAAACCTGGAACCAAAGATGTGCAAGGGGCCTTGAATTCACTCACTGTATCAACTGTGCTGGGGAAATTGTGGTGGAGCGCCTTTATCTCAAAATAGCTCTCAAATGCCTCATAGCCAATGTCCAATTCCCTAACATTTTGCCTGCCCTGTGGCAGAGCTGTTACAGATCAAATCATTCTAAATAATTGGGCTGGGTGTGAGCTCGTGGATGCAATCGTAGCTGCATAGAACTCTCTCTTAGTAGCCTTGACTGCCATCTCATAGGATCTCATAAATGTCCTATAGAATGCTCTTGTGGCTTTGTCACGGGCATGGCGCCACTGTCTCTCTAGCCATCTCAGCTCTCGCTTCATGAGCCACAGCTCCTGGGTATACCAGGGGGCCAGTCTAGAGCAGGAGCACAGAGGGCACCCAGGAGTGATCTCATCAATGGCTGTAGAGAGTCGGCTATGCCAGTTCTCCATGAGCTCATCCAACGAGTTGCCAGGGGGTCTTCGCTACTGCAGGGCCATTTGAAGCCATATTGCATCCATTTGGCTCCATGGGCAAGCTAAAATCTGCTCGCCACCTAAACAGGGTCGGGATGTAACATTCAGACAGGCCTTCAGGGCATAGTGGTCCGACCATGGTACTGCCAGAACAGTAATTTAGTCCACTGTCATTCTAGCTGCGAAGATCAGATTGAGCGTGTGTTCAGCCCAGTGCATGAGGGTCATTACGAGTTGGGAGAGTCCCAGCACCGCCATGGACAATGCTAGGTCCACTACCTGAATGGAAGGTGCATCATCAGCATGGACGTTGAACTCACCCAAGACCAACAGCCTAGGGTGCTCCAACACCCAGCCTGATATGGCCTCCATGAGGGATGACAGGCTATTGGCTGGTGTGTTAGGCAGTAGGTACACCAGCAAAATTGTCAGACTCTCCTGGGCCTCCAATACCAGACCAACACACTCAATGCCCGTGATCTCCAGTGGCGGGAGCGCCCTGTAGGAGAAAACCTCCCGAATGAAAGTAGCCACTCCTCCCCCCACCCCCTAGTTCATGATTGGTGTAGTGTTGGAAATGTATGTGTTTACAAGGTCTGACAATCCAGTCATTATAGGGTTAACTTGTTTACTTAGTATTGCTATTGTCTAGACTGACCTGGAAGGGAAACTGGGACAGAGCCAATGGGATATTAGCCCAGGAAAAAGTAACTTCTATTGTGATACAGATTGGTTGTTTGTTTCAGGTGACTTCCTTTCTAGGGGTCGAGAAGAAGGACAGTTTCTCCATTGTCTGTGTGTAACCATGACTTGAACTGTAAGCAGCTTAGAAATGTAGCTCTTAGATGTTTGTTTTATTTGTAGGTTTCCTGTATATCTTTTCCCCTTAGAAATAAAGGTTTTTAAATACAAAGAAATCTCTTCTTTCCAATAGAGCAAGATCCATTGATACTCTGGGTAATTAAATACTTTTGAATATTTTACAACATGTAGGACCAAGAACCCCGGGGGGAAGCTGGGAGAGATACAGACTTCCCATCCCACACCCAGGTCTCAGTCATGCACGCCAGGTTTTGCTTACAAAATGAGTAGCTAGAAAGACTCTAGAACTCAGTGCGTGAATATGAAACTTCAGAGATACACAGGGATCAGTGATGGACCCAGCACAGAAGTCATAGGCTAAGGTCCTCCTCTGACACTCCTCCCTTTGCACATCTTTCCAGCTACTGTGGCGCTTGCTTCCTCTACTGTTTGAAATTATATGTGCATAAAGGCTCCTTGAAAAACATCGATCTTGTACATGTGGGAGCACAAGAGGAAGTGGAAGAGAGTGCTGCAGAAGCTGAAGAGAAGGACAAGGGGAACAATGTCATAGGATCCAAGCCATAGTTTACTCAATGTAAAGAACTATGCTGGCCCAGAGTTCTGCCATGCTTGTTCCTACTTCTACCTTGTTTCTGCCTCCATAGTCACTAGTTCTCATATTTCCTATTCTAGCATTAAATCTGTATCAGGTGGATGCAGGCTAAATCTAAAGGTCTGCCTACTTCCTTGTGAAACTACTCAACTGGGAGGGGTGCAGAGTTCAGTGAAGGCTGGGGAAATGGGAAGGGAGCCACAGCAGCCACAGCACTGGCAGAGATGATGGTGTGGATGGGAGAAGCTTCAGGAGACTGTCAGGTAACCCTGGCATAAGATGGATGGAGGAGGGAGGAGGTGGAGAAGAGCTAACATTTTTCACAGTTCTGTAATGCGGGAGTATCACAGGTTGTCTCGCAAACACTCCAGGCATCCAGATTTACTGTGTCTATGTAGAGTCTTATCTGTGGAGATGGCCTTGGGTCCCAGGGCTCCTTTTCGCCTTTGTGGAATTTCTGGTCAACTGTTAATTAGTGCTTTTGCCGTGCGTGCGCTGAGTAGCCATTGGTGGGTAGTATGGGGGGGCAGTTCAAATGGGCTATAATTGGTGTTGTAATGTAATTCTCAGCATCACTGACAAAGAATGGTTAATGCATCTCTATGAGTAGCTTTCAATAAACACTATCTTCTTTATGAAACCTGGTGTCTGACTGACTATCTGGAGAACTTGACAGAGACCAAGATGGGCCTGTCAAAGTTGTTGCTTATGGGAGGGGGGAGAGTTACGGTGGTCCCAAGGATGGCAATGGAGATGGGAGAGGTAATTAAGATGGGGAGAGGGATACCCCCTTGTGAATATCATGGGTCTCCATTTATTTATTCTAATAGCCAAGTTGGCCAAATCTGAGGATACTTAAATCCAGTGATTGGGGCAGTGAACAGGCAAGATAGATCTTTCTACAAACCCCAAGTTTGTAGAAATGCCCCAAGTTTGCAGAAAAATGTGAAATCTAAAAAAAACCCAAAATAGTGGGGGAGTTTAAAAAAAATCCCAAAATGGTAAAACAAGCACCTATAGCTTTAAGTAACAGATTCCCTAAGTGGCTGTTGCTAGGATCCCATGGTATTCCAGGTTTGGTTCTGTCAGTAAAAGTCAGGAGGTGGGGACAGGGCTCTTTTTAGGACTGTTTTGGCCTTTGAGAGAAGACTCATTGGGGCCAGGCCTGGATAGGGTTGTCAGATCCAGCTTGGGAAATTTCTGGAGATATTGTGTCTGGGGAGAACAGAGTTTGGGGCAGGGAGAAGCCTCAGCCAGATATAATACCACACAGTCCATCCTCAACAAAAGCCATTTTCTCCATGGGGACAGACCTCTGTCATCTGGAGTTCAGTTGTAATTCTGGGAGATCTCCAGGTCCCACCTGGAGGATGGCAACCCTAGGCCCGGCAGCAGCCTCTAGATGACTTGATATCACCTGACTTGCATGACTCAACTAGGCCTGGCTGCTTGGTACTGTTCAACATGAAAAATAATAGGATCATAGTTCATAATCAAATAGTATTATAAACAAAAGACTGTGAATAGTGGCTGCAATTAACAGTCAATTAATTCATTCTCTAAAAAATCAAAATACCTTTATTGTTAACACTGATCAATAGCAGTGTTAATTGGAAGGATCCAATTTTCTGAGAAGGAATTTCCAACATAAAAAGTATGGAGAAGATCCTCAATCTCCAATCAGTGATAGATCGGATCCTTCCAATTAACTGCTCAGAAATTGGAATATGTTGCTTCTGAGTTATGTTTACTTAGGGACTCACTGAGTGAATGAGAGTGAATGAAAAGAAGTTAGTTGAGTTGCCTAAGAAAAGTAGTTTTGAATTGACCGGAAGGCACTTGGACTATATCATAGTGGTATAAACTTGCATACAATCTCTTGTGAGTTGGAATGAAAGTTGTTAAAAAAATGGGTCAGAATTGACCAAGGAAATACTAGGATTGTGTTATAAGTATGCCAGTTTGGACATAGCCTTTGTTATAACAGAATAAATACAGGCACTGCATAGTGTATAAATATTACAGAAAAGTGTTAAAAATAAAGGTATTTTGATTTTTTAGTGAATTAATTAATTGGCATTGTCAATAGCAGCCGTTATGCACAGTGTTTTGATTATAATATTGTTTGCTACTCTTCACCCTATGAAAGCCAGTGTGGTATTTTATGTATTTATTACATTTATACCCTGTCCTCCCAGCCATGGCCGGCTCAGGGCGGCTTACAGCAGTATAAAACAACAATAAATAGTATAATCTTAAAACCATATAACAATCACAACATTAAAAGGTGATAGCAATAATAGTCCGTTAAAGAGATAACAATTACAGTTAAAGTTTCAGAGTAGGGTCTGGGAGTCCCAGTTTGCTGTGACCCAGGTTCAAACCCCCAGCTTGCTGTGAAAGATCACGGGATGATTTTGGACCAATCACATACTTTTGGCCTAATCTACTTTACAGGATTGTTGTGTGGATAAAAAGAGGGAGAGGACAATAACATGAGCTGCTTTGCTCCCTGCTGTGGAGAAAAGTAGGCTATAAATGAAGTAAATAAATAATAAATATAGCTGAAGATGAGAGGCAGTAAAAGGTAGGTTTGTGAATGGCTGAGGAGAGAATGAAACAGGGAAAGGGGAGAGGATATGAGGGTTGCCGGGAGAAGGGAAAGAGGAAATTGAATGGGGATATAGGGGAAAATGAGGCACCACTCCAAAAGTCATTGAAGATTCCCTGCCTTGCAACTGGGCCTGGCCCAATGGCTGGCACTAAGCAACTGGGTCACAGTTTTTCTAGGTAGTAGCTGTTGGAAGGAGAGAGGGAGAGCTTAAGACAGAGGGACAGATAAAGTGGGTTGGCTGTTGGGTGGGATGGAGAGATGGAAGCAGGAAAAAGGGAAATTCTATGGGGGCTTTCAGGAACAGGAAAGAGGAAATACTGGGGGAAGGGGAAATGAGATCCCCCCTTGCAAATTCCCACTTGTATTATTGTTGTTTGTTGTTAGCCATTCAGTCATGTCCAACTCTTGGCGATTCTATGGGCCAACTCTCTCCATGTTTTCTGATCTTGTACTGTTTCTCTGAGTCATTCCATGCTCAGGCTGGTGTCAACTTTAATGGTGTCTAGCTACTGTGTTCTTTGGAGGCCTGCTTTCCTTTTGCTGCTAACCAATCCAAGCATAATTGCCTTTTCTAGCGAGTTTTTCCACATGACATGGCCAAAATAAGTCAGTTGCAGTTTTATGATTTTTTTCTTCCAATGACATGTCTGGTTCTATGCATTCCAATACTTGCTTGTTTGTCACTTGTATTATATTTATTGTAAATGAGCAGACAATATTATGGCATGTATTGAAATATGAACTGAGGATGTGCTGATATGGCATCATGAAATCTCCTGTATTACTCAACTACCTTCTTCTTTGTCTGTACAAGAATTCTACAAGAATTCTGTGTTGTGTACTTGATGATTTGAAGGAGCAATAAGAGAGAACCACTAAAATTCAAATGTATATTCATTTCTTTGATTAGTTGTTTTGTTGGATTTTTAGTTGACCCATCTGAACAGTGCGCATGATACAGCATGTGATGTTTTCCTCATATTGCATTTTTTGTCTACAGCATTTTGTTAGGCATTCCTAGTACACAACACCTTATACAATGTTGTTTATGACACTCCTCCACTCACACAGAGTGCCCACCACTCTCCACAACCTCTCTCTCTCAGGTTCAAGGTTACTAGGATAGGCCATCACATATTGCTACCTTTCTAGTCTTTTTAAAAACTCTCTAGAGAGCCATGATTATTTCACACCTCAAGTCCTCTTTCTTCCTCACAGAGACATCAACAGATCAGTTAGCCCAGCCCCCTTTACCAACAGGCCCTCACTCAAACAGTCCACTGAGTTATTGGGGTTGGGGGCTCATACATTTTCCATTCACACACTGCCCCCATTTATTCATAACATATATAGCCTGAGATCTTCACTGGTGCGTGTATGTTTCTTTCCCTGAGACACAGAACCCTCAGGGTGAAACAAATACTGAGTTACCTTTATTTATGGTGTGAACATAACACTGAAGAAGGTAAGGTAGAAGTCACAGTGTTTGGCTTCCATTGATCTTTTGGACTGTTCCCCTATTCCAATATCTTTTTTTTTGTTTGTTTGTTTTTGTTACAAATTGACGCTTGTTAGTCAGCTGTCTTTAAGTTCACTTCTTTTCCCTTTCTAATTTTCTAACTTAGGAATTAAAAAGCAAAGAATCACAAAGAGTTTTCTTTTGTTTTATTCCAGATTTGTCAGCACACAAGCCTGGATGAAGCACAACATTTCTTTGGGTAGAATGATTTCTGCCTGTTCCGGGGGGGGGGGCTGTACCCCAAAAGCTGCATTTCAGGAACTTTCTGGGTTGCAGCATAAGGGAGAAAACTAGAAATCCATCAGCTCATGGTAATGCTGCACTGGATCCAAGCCAATGTTGAATGAACTGTTTATAACATGATATATATCCCAAAAGAAGAAATACCAACAGTGGAATTCATAATGGCCATAACAAGTATAATGATTGTCATAATTGTGGGAAATCTGTTAATAAAACTACATAATTAGTATGCCAGAAGTATTTATCACCTAACATTGCAATGCAAACTTTATATTTTGTCATGGAATTAAAAAAAAATTCAGTGTTGAATAGCTGGTGGTGCTGGGCATAAAAGGCAAATATAATACATGTATTCTGGTACGGTTTGATAATAATCTCCTCTTGGGAAAAGATTCTTATTGTCATTTGATAAATGACAAGTTATGTTCGAAAGTAGTACTTTTGTGTGTGTGTGTGGGGGGGTTTCTAATGTGTAGGTGATGCAGAACCAAGGAAAGTCTTAAACAATGGGTGACAGGGGCAGCTACCCCAGGCTCTACACTGGGATGGGGCCCTATTGCCCACAACCCCACTTCCCTGAAAGGGGGGGGGGGCAAGAAGAAGAGGAGGCTTCCGCTACTGCTTGCACCTGTCTGAGGTTCAGGCAGCTGGCTTCTGGTGGCAGAAGTGGCTTTTACTCACCTTGCACAGGTTGAGGGCCACCAACTGCTCAGCCCCAGCAGGTGGGCCCCACCCTGGACTTTTGCCCAGGGCCCCAGAATCACTAATTCTGTCCCTGTGTAGAACTGGTTATAGATCTAACAACAGCTGCAAGAATGTGTATTCCTGCAAAACAGAAGTTTACAACATCACTATAAATGATGGAATGGTACAGATGAATCTGAAAGACAGCATTATTTTTTAAAAATTAACCTGTTGTGTGAGAGAGAGAAAGTGTAATCAAGTCAATAAATTGGTGAAGAACTGGATATTACTAATTGAATACTGGGATGTGCAATTTATGGACAAGGTAAAACCCATTGTATTATTTTTCTCTTTTAAAAAATCAAAGTTTATTGATTGCGTGTAAACGAGCGGAATTTGTTAGTTTGAAAAAAGATCGTATTTCCACATGGGAATGAATATATCTTGAAAGAAGCAAAAGATCTGCAACAGAAAACAAAAAGAAAATTTTCTTATCATGTAAATATAGGGAACCATAAATCAGATTACTGGTTCATCAAGCTTAGTACAGTCTATTCTTATCAGCAGGGACTCTCCAGATTCTGGAAGGGAGGGGAAGAGAAAGACTGAAAGTGACTTAATTGAAATACCAGAAATTAAACTAGGTCCTTCTAACAAAGTAAGAGTGTTACCCTTGGGCCATGGCCTTAACCTCTTAAATGACTACATGGTACACTGAAAGGTACTGTTACAAGGGCACTCTTAAATGTACTTATCAATTCTATCATCTTCCCATAACACTACGTATCAGCCAGAAGGAGGAGAATGTTATGAACTGCCCAGACCAGAACCAGCTGCATTTGGACCTGTGCTGAGATACCCCACATAGGGCCTTCTGTATTAAGAGTTAAAAAGGACAAATGGTTCATGGACAACAAGCACATACTTAAACAGGGGTTTGGTTTGTTGCAAAGACTCCGGATGCTGGTGCAGCTAGCAGACTTCACTGGCTGACTTTGAATTGAAGGGAAGGCATATCAGTGGGTTCATGCTGGGGTTTGAAGCTTTGCCATCTGTTCTTTTGATCACATTATGGCTTCCTTCTTTCCACACTCATGGCTGTTTACATTGATTCCTGACACTTTCACTGGGAATCTAATTTTTTTTTTTGTTTGGTTCCCAGCCGTGGGAGAAAATAGCAATGCAGAGCTGCATGAAGAGTCTGTTCATGTTCTAACAACACATACAACCCTTTCTGTCAAGGAAACATGAGACCAAACCCCATGGATTCCCAGGGCAAGTGCACACACAACCAGGCTGTTATTTATAAAATAATTATAAAGTTTATTCAAGAGATATTAATAAGGAGAAATTATTGCCAACATATTACTCAGAAATAATACAGAACAACAAAGCTAGCTTCAGTTACCTAACACTCTCCAGAGTGGTGTTAGATAGCACCAACCTTAGTTTCAATAGAAAGGCCTCAGATCAGCATTTTCTATATTTCTAGCAATTGCATATCATATTGGCCTTTAGTTCAAGAAAATCTCAGCTAGCCTCTCACAGCTAGAAAGCCAGTTTGGTGTAGTTGTTAGGAGCATGGACTCTAATCTGGGAGAACCAGGTTTGATTCCCTACTCCTCCACATGCAGCTGCTGGTGTGACCTTGGATCAGTCATAAGTTCTTTCAGAGCTGTTCTCTCAAGGGCAGTTCTCAAGAGAGCTCTCTCCGCCCCACCTACCTCACAGGGTGTCTGTTCTGGGGAGCGGAAGGGAAAGGGATTTAAGCCCCTCTGAGACTCCTTCAGGTAGTAAAGGGTGGGGTATGAATCCAATCTCTTCTTCTTCTACTACTCCTGGGCCACAGGTTGAATTATAATTTTTGTCCCACCTAGTCAGGCGATGATGGCATCCAATCAGAACTTGTCTCTAAGAGAAACTTCTACAAGATTACATCACCTCTCCCAGTCTTCCTCCTCCCATCACAGATCACAGGTTCCCATAAGAAGTTAATTAATCAACCTCCTTCTTTGGCCTTGAGGATGATAAGAAGCTTGCAGGCCAGAAGACCAATCAGGGCCACCCCACCCCAATATTCCCTTTAAAAATTTTTAAGTAACTTGTCTTGTTTAAGCCACACCGCTTCAGACTGCTGCCATGCCAGCCAAAAAGGGAATTTCCTTCCTTCCTTTGGCTGGGGGGAAGAGAGGCAGGGGCATGTGCTGCTGCCATGCCATGCCATGCCATGCCATGCCATGCCATGCCATGCCACACTGCCTTTCTCCCCCCCTCCAAGAAGTGCCTGGCCATGTGGATGGGGATGGATGAGCTCACCACCTGCTGTTCTTTCTGCCTCAGACAGCATGTGGAGACAGAGGAGGCAGGCAGGTGGGCAGGGGAGGAGCTCACTGCAGGTAACTTAATTTTAATTTGTTTTAACTTTAATTTAAGTAATTCCTCCCACTAAATAATTCCTGGCTACAGGGCTGAGACCAATTAACAACACCTGCAGGTCAGCTCAAGCCCATCACTGTTCCTGTTACTTGGAGGATGGTGGGGAAAGTGCTTTGCTTCACACTTTTATATTTATTTACTTATAATTTAGATTTATGGATCACTCAATCCCTGAGTACTCAGGGTTCTGAGTGCTAAACAAGAATAAAAATACATATCATACTAAAATACTTCCAACTATTTAAATAAATTTATTAAAACAACTCTTGAATGGCGCTAATACATCAGATTTCAGACTGTGCCATCGCCATGTGGGAGAGGTAGGAGGAAGTAGGGAAAAAGGAGGAAGGGGAGGGGTGTGCCAGCCAAGATGGTGCCCATCACTGTCCTCAACCAAAAGTCTGGCGGGACATCTCTGCCTTACAAGCCCTGTGGAACTTACATGGTAACAGGAAGTGAGAGTTAATTGTACATCTTGCTTCTACCCTGTTCCACACATTTGAATTGGCTCTGGCTGTCTGGGGTTTGGAATGCCCACCATCATAAACAACATGTGTTTGCCTGCATAAGAATTTTACTGACAACTCAGTACACCAATGATGTTGTATTAATGTTCATATCTGGCTGCTCTCAGGGCACCATCGATCAGATGAGTCTGTAGGTTAATATTACATAAAAGAACTGGTGGAGGAAAAGAGAAGGAGAAAGCATAAGTACGAGACAGTGCTCTGAAAGAAAATTTTAAACACAGACAGCTGCTCTGCCAGCCATGGGCAAGGCACTCCATAAGTGAACAGGGGCTCCACTTTTTACAGGAACTCTGGAATAATTGAGCTTCCTCACCTACTGCAATGATGAGATCATATCTCCAACTCCTTGACATGCATTCTTCTCTCATACACATTAATACACAGAGGTGTACACCCCTATAAAAACATAGAGGAAAAAGTTAAGAACAGTAAGGAAAAGATGAAATGTAAGTTTATGGAAGAAGGCTGCAGAAAGGAACAAAATGTAATCAGATCCATCCATGGGGCTTAAAGTACCAAACTACACAATGTGTTTTTTAACAAGCTGGGTCTGGGTTTTTCAGACCCAATTCACTTTCTTCACCATCACACAGCAACGGAGGAGAACATCTTTTTTTGGGGGGGAGGAATTAAGGTTGCCTACTCCAGGTTGGGAAATACCCGGAGATTTGGGGGTGCAGCCTAGGGAGGGTGGAGTTTGGGGAGTATTAAGTATGAGACTTAACAAAGAGAGTGATTTCAACAGTGATTTCAGCTTTATTCAACTCAACAAGATGATCAGACAACATACACAAAACAGTGGAGCACAGCTCCCTTTTTAAACAGTGCGGGCTGACAAAACCACGCCCCTTCATAAGTTAACAGCCAATAACATTAGAGGGATAAAGACCAATGAGGTTTGTTCCCTCCATAACTATTTATACAGTTCTGATTCGTTACAAATAGTGCAGGTTTACAACAGCCAATAGGATTGTAGAAGCTTACAATCCTGGTCCTGACTTGAAGCTTAACATAGAAAAGAATACAGTCAGTCCATCAGTCAGGACATAACAGGAAAGGTATAATGAGTGACCAGAACACCCTCCAAAGCATCCATTTTCTCCAGGGGAACTGGTCTCTGTCATCTGAAGATCAGTTGTAATTCCAGGGGATCTCACCTGGAGGCTGGCAAATTTAGGCCCAATTCGGCTTGGAAGCATAGCATGGGGGAAAGAGGAAGTGTTCTTGCCTTCCTCCCATACCATTTCCCCTATCCAAAATGTCTCTGGGAAGAATTATTACCTCCACCACCCCGTGTTGTGGTCCCATGACCATTTCATCCCCCATAGACATTCTCCACGCCTGCTGTTTGCCTGCAGGGAAAGTGAGTCAGGTCCACAGGAACATCTTTTTTAGTTGTCACATCAGAACAACTATAAGTGGAATAACCAGATGAAAAGGAGGGAAAGGCTGCATTGCCTTCAAAAAGCTATAAATACGCGGTAATTTCAGGTTGCAGCTTTTCTCACTCCCCCCCCTCACAGAACAAACAGACTTTACATAATGATTGCAGGAGGTATGTATCTGTATAACAAGCTACATTTACAAAATCTTCTCATTACAGTTCTCAAATATATTGGAGCCTGGTACTCTTTTCTGGTAACCTTGGCACTAATAAATAATTTCTTCTATTTGGCTTCTGTGAAGCTGTGAAACAAAAATCCCCGTTTAAGGTGCTGTTTTACTATTGTGTAAATTTTGAGATAAGAATGAAAAACACAGAAATACTGAGGAATTTCCACAGAAATGAGTTGTCCAATGCAATGCAAGTGCACCATCTCACGCATTCTGTTGAACAGAAACACAGCAAAAGCTGCTGTAGTGTTTGCAAAACACTTCCCAGAATGAGCAGGTGGTGTTTAGGACGGATTTTTTGGAGTTCTAATGAAATAACCAGACTAGCTGAAACTGGTTAAGAGACCTACATAACAAATTTAAGAGTGGAGGAAAGGGAAGGAAGTGGGTAGGGACCTATGCAAAGCTCTCTCCCTCTCTCACAACCCCACCCCTCTTTGTCATATTTGTCACAGTTAAGTTTTCATACCTCCTCAAACAGTTGAGAACTTTTCATCTGTGGATAAAATTGCGTCTCCCATTGAGATCACCACTGTGGATTACAACGTATTATCAATTTATTGCAGCAATACAGTTAAGGCCACATGTATATATGCCACTTCGAGGACCTTCCTTGCTGTTCATATGCATGCGTAAAAACCATAAAGTCAGTCTTAACTGTGCCAGGTCTAGGTTTCCGAACTGATTGCATACTTCATTTAACCGGAGGCACTCAAAAATCTCCAATTAAAAAAGAAAATAGGAAAACCATTACAACTGTCCTTTTGTGAATGGTAGGTAGTCTGCTAAGAGGGACGTCGAGGAAGCGGAAGTATAGGAAAGAAGAGGAGGGATATTAGCATCAAGCTTTTCCTCCTATCTGGAAAAGAAAGTAGTCTGGCTGTTTTAAGCCCTCTATAGACGACGACATGTTCACTTACCACACGAGGAGGTAGAATGAGCCGCCCCCCCCCACCCCGAGCCCCTCTGCAAGGATCTGCACCAGGCGAATACGTGAAGGAAGTGCCCCTGCTTGCACCCTCTCTCCTGATCAGCAATGTTCCAAAAGCAGCATCACTGATTGGGGGGGAGAAGATGTACAGGTGACCACTGTCTTTACCTGGTCGCAGCAGCTGCAGATGACTAGAAGATCGTGCGGAATCGGAGGGGCGAGGTCAGCAGGGCCGTGCCCACTACACAGGGGGGGCCATGCATCTGTAGTAGTTGTGCTGCTATTTCTGTGATGCTAAATAATATCTGAGAAGTGGAATCAAAGTATGGGAAAGCAATGGGTTGGGACTAAAGGTTATCTGGATTGTATAATAACTGAGTGAATACTGTTACAAAAGGCAGGAAACAGCCCTCATATAATCACAAGTGGACTGAAACACATGGTGGGGGGGACGTTGTTGGTTAACAGCACAGCTGTCCCTTCTGGCAGATCTGACGTCCTAACAATCCCTGAGATAGGTTAGGCTGAGACTGTATGACCAAAGTCATACAGTGACCTTCATGGCCAAGTGGGGATTTGAATCTACATTTCCCATCTTAGCCCAGACTAGCCCAGTCTCATCAGATTTCAGAAGCTAAGCAGCCGTGGCTAGTATTTGGATGAGAGACTTCCAAAGAAAACCAGGGCCATGACGTGAAGCCAGGCTATGGCAAACCTCCTCTGTCTCTTGCTTCAAAAACTACAGGGATCACCATGGCCGAGTACAGACTGGCAATTTGCCCCGGTAGCCACTCGCGGCAAAAAACCCCCGGATTAAACTATACCGGGTTTTCCCGTCCACACAGCGAGGGCCGCTGCTGGAAGATACGGGACGGAGGCGCGTGGGAGCGTTCAGACTGCCGTGCCGGAGGTGTGCTATATTCGCCGTTTCCCCATTAATTCGGCTGTGGGTGTATGGGTGTATGTGCGCATGAGCGCTCATGCGCATAAGCACATTTTGCCGATTTTTTTTTTTTTGCCCTGCAATGCCGGCACCACATTGGGCAGTGGAGCGGAGCACAGCCAATCACAGTGCTGCTGCCTCGTGCCCAATGCGGGTTGCTCCCGGCTTTTCGCCTGCGCGTTCAGACTCCACGGAAGCGGAGAAACGCGCGACGAACGCAGGCTTTTGGATTTGCGAAGGCTTTTATCAGGTGTTTTTTTAATCCGGCACTGAAGCGCGAGGGCTCCGGTAAGCTCCGGTTGGGGGACGCCAGGCAGATGTGCCTGTGTGAACATTCCATTTAATCCGATATTGAGTCACTGTCAGCCCGGGTCCCATCCCAGGGCAAATTGCCAGTCTGTACTCGGCCCATAAGTCAGCTGTAACTTGAGGGCACTTTCCTCCACCACTCCCAGGTCCTATTCCAACACTAGGTGTGACAATCAACTAGTAAATAAGGACTTTACAACTGACCCCATTCATGAGGTTGTGGGTCTTTAACTGTAATAGCAGTTCCTTGGGACAAACCTCATCAGTAGAAAAGCATCTCCCACTTTGGCTGCTGCTGTCCCAATTTTAGAAATGAAGCAATGTGTTATGTACTGGGATTGAATCATTCTTGATTGAATCACCCCAGAGACTGGCTGAGCTTGGAGCAAAAGAACAATAGCCTACCAGGACTCTGGAAGTAACCAATCAAGTAGTAATGTTATGCAAATAGCCTATCAGTGGGAGTGGGGTGTGTTTGAGTGTGGCAACTGCATGCTATTTAACAGAGTTGAGGCTCTGGAGTCTTGTCTTGCTCTTGCTGAAGTCACAAATAAAGCTGAGCTGATCACTAGACTTGAGCCTGCTCATCCATGGAACCCACTAATTAACACAATGTTTAGGATTAATTTCTTGGAACAACAAAAATGATCAAAATTCTTCTCAAGACAGAGCACATCTGCATAACAACCTGGGGCTTTCCTGGTGGCCTCCCATACCAAGTACTAACCAGAGCGGACCCTGCTTAGTTTCTGAGTTCTAATGAGATTGGGCAGCCTGGGCCATCCAGGTCAGAGATATGATAGGTCAATAAGGTCTTACATCATCTTTATGCCCATGTATTTTAAGATGACTCTCTGCAAGTATCTCTGGGTTTAAAAAAAATATATCATTCCAACAAATAATTCATATTAATATATGGTCTTTTGACATGAGATACTTAGAGGGGTTTTTCTTAAAAAACCTAGCTGTGTCTCTTTTAATGATACCCACCCCCCAATATTTCTTCAAGAGAAGAGTTTGGGAACACTCTTGGACCCAGCCTTGCTTCTTGAAAAGCGGGTTGGTGGATTGCAGGGGTGGGGTTTCTATGTTTACATAGAACATTCTCCTCCCTTCCCCACACTCTGAGCGATACTCCCATAACCTCCAGGTTATCTACAATGAAGAACTCTGTGTGGCACTGCCCTTGAAGATAACCCAGCAACTAGAGTATGTTATAGCTGCCCACCTTTAGATAGGAGTTGGGTGTATGTACATGATGCCAATTTCACAACAGGTGGCATCAGTTAACTATTTGTTTCTGGATATACTTCAAAGTGCTAAAACTAGTTTAAAGCTCTAGTAAAAGAAGCCCATATATTTGTCCCTGTATTATTTACTTTGTTTATACCCCATCTTTCTCCACAATGGGGAGTGGAGTGACTTACAGCATTCACTCCTTTTCCAGTTTATCTTCACAATAACCCTGTGAGGTAGGTTAGGCTGGGAGTGTGTGACTGGCTCAAGGTCACCCAGCAAATTTCCATGGCATACTGGGTATTCGAACCTGGATCTCCCAAGTCTTAGTCTGATACTTCAACTGCTACACCCATGCTGGCTGTCACCAAATTATATCTGCTCAACAGGTTCTTCTGCCAGTTCCTTCCTTTCAGCAGGTCTCATCAGCCTTCTCTGTTATAGCTCTCATTCTCCAGAATGGTTTACTAGAGGAGGTTAGAGTGCCTTTTGGGCTAAATTCTGAAACAAATTGTTGGACTTGAGGGACTATTGGTGTTCTTATGTGGCATTTGGCTGTTGTTGGTACAGAAAGATGTTGCTAGCATCATTTTTGGCTTTTAAAATACTTTTTTTCCTGTTGAATTTTGGTGACTGAAATAATTATGCAAGGTACATTTTTTAAGTGAAAAAATGTGAGCAAGTTTTTAAAGCTTTGCTTTCTTTCTCTATATGGGTAATATAAATATGTATCTAGGCTTAGATATCACTAATTCTATAAACCAAGTACTACAAACACAGTTACTTAATGCCTTCTTAAAGCTACTTCAATACATATCCTTGATCTGATTGCAGTATTTGGAGCTGCTATTTATTACTTTCTAAAAATCCTGGTTTTGTCAGAAAAAATACAACTTTATTATGCTTGGGATAGAACAGAAATAAAATGGAAATAGCAAAGAAATATCTTGTTTAACATTGCCACCTACTGGTGACATTTTCCTTCAAGAAAAAATCTGTTTACTGGATTTTTATTCTGCCCATCTGGGCAGCTTGGGATGTAGGTGGGATAAAACTGTGATAGATTGTCTAAAGAAATCTAAGACCCTGTTTTATTAGCCACTGATCTGAGTCAGTAGTTATAAAGTACTGAGGCTGATGCATTGGAGAGTGATTTCAGCTCATACATTATTTAGTTATAGGCAGATCTTGAGATGAACTGACCTGGCTCACAGGCTGGTTTATATCCCTGTAGCCAAACCACACCCAACACCCACCCATTCCTGTGATACACTATTTACAGTGCACTCGAGTCCCATAGGTCCATACTCGGATCCTAGCCCTCCGATAGGTGTGCGTGAGGATCCGTTCAGGCTATTGTCTTTCGAGGCGAAGCTTGGGCCCTTCACCTGGCCACGTGCAGACTCGACCATGTGCACGGTCTCACTGGGTACACAACACCCCTCCCCCCTTGGTCCAGGTTACCCTAGCATACATAGTCCTTTAGGTACGTGGGCCTCTTACACTCCTATGTGAATCGGCGGACATCCGGAGCTGGGGCTGGGCTCACTGGCCCCATTCCTGTTGGCTCCAGGGATGGTGTTTCTGCTGCTGGCGTTAGAGCCTGGGCTAGTGTGCTGCTGGGCTCCAGGTTGCTTGTTGGTTCTGGGTTGCTGCTGTCCACCCCCCTGGGAATAGTGCTGGTCCCTGGATATGGAGGATCAGTAGCTTCTGGTTTCCCAGGAGAGATGTCGTCATCGTCTGTGCCTTCTGGGGCTGCAAGCAGGATGCAGCAGCATAATTGGTCGATGTGCCACTTCCATAGCTGTCCATCTTCACAGGACACTTCATATGAAAGATGTCCGGTCACCCAAACCACCCTGGCTGGAACCCAGGTGGGACCCCGGCTGTAGTTTCAGGTGTAGACCGGGTCCTCTGGGAAGAACCCTCTTGGTGCCACCTGGTCTTCCGGGCTAGCACTGGGGTCTGGTGCCTGGTCTGGATGGAGGCGATCAAGGTGGGTCATCAGACGGTGGCCCATGAGCAGTTCTGCAGGACTATGGCTGGTGGTGGAGTGAGGGGTCATGTGCTGACCAAACAGGAAGGCTGTCAGCTTGTAGTCCGAGTCTCCCCGGTCCATGCAGTGCAGCACCTCTTTACTCATCCGGACCATGCGCTCCGCTTGACTGTTGGTAGCAGGGTGGACGGGAGAGGAACGGATATGCCTAATACTGTACTACTGCACAAACTCCTGGAACTCTGAGGAGATAAAGGCGATACCATTATCCGTCACTAGTGAGTCCAGTATGCCGTGTGAGCTGAAGATCCGCACATCGCTCGGATGGTGGATCGGGACAAGGTTGACAGGACTGGTGTCACTTCTTGCCATTTCGTGTAGGCATTGACTAGAATGAAGAAGATCTGGCCCTGGTGACAATTGCCAGGGCCTCCTTGTAGATCTGCGCATAGTTGCACTCTGGAGCCGACAGTGTCCTGGAGTAATAGGCCACCAGAACCTTGCAGCCATCTGCCAACCGGTGCCCTAGGATGGCCCCCACCCCATAGGGAGAAGTGTCACAAGCCAAAACCACAGGCAGGGACTCATCAAAATGGGTGAGGACATTGTTAGAGACCAACAATTCTTTAATCACCTGGAAAGTGGCGGCATGTTTAGGACCCCAGACCCAGGGTGCGTGCTTTTCAAGCAGCCAGTGGAGGGGTTTGGCAACGGCGGCTTTGTGGGGCAAGGAGTGGTAAAAGTTTATTAGTCCCAGGAAAGCCTGTAACTCTGCCTTGGAAGAGGGCATGGGCACATAACTGATGGTGGGTACTTTATCTCATGTAGGGTTAATACCCTGGGCATCCACCGCAAACCCCAGGAATTCCACCCGCAGCACCTCTAGGAGGCACTTCTCTTGCTTCACCTTCAGCCTGGCAGCAGCAAAGCACTCAAACACTGGCTGGAGCCGCTCAGCAAATGTCTTAGAGTCCTGGGCCATGGTTCTGCGCATGCGGTAGAGAGAAGAGGTCGTCTTCCACCCTCGCTCCGATAACCAAGGAAATTTATGACCCAATAAAACAAAAAAGCAGCTCTTTTGAAAACAAATTTATAACCTTTGGAAGCCTCTATCAAACTGCAGCCAAGAAAAACATCAAAAACTGTAAGTCAAGTCTGCTAATTAAGTTCTTTCGCTTTCAAGGCTGCTGGCAACAAGCGCTCAGCGTCTAAGAAATGGCCACACCTGCACAATTTAACCCCCCGAAAAACTTAAAGGAGGTTGGGGAAATGTTGCTTAACATGGAACAGAATATAAGGGGGATTTCAGACAGTTGCAAGCTGAAATAAAATCTGTCTGTGCGGAGTTGGCAGAGGTTAAAGAGGTGGCAGTGGAGTCGAAGAATAAAGCAGAGGAAAATGAACAAAAGATAAAACAACTCACTGCCCAGATAGGACGCTTAAGTGATAGAACAAGACGGTCAAATCTTAGATTTACGGGCTTTTCTGAAGATATTCCATGTCAAGAGGTGGAGAAAGAACTGGTGGAATGGATGCAAAATCAAGGCTTGGAAGTGCAAGAGAACGATATAGAAAGAGCCCATCGAGTGAGAGCAAGGAGAGCTTCCGGGGCTCCAAGAGAAATCATAGTCAAGTTTGCACGGGAGAAACAAGCAGCGTTAGTTTTTAAGGAACTTAAAAAGAAAAAGGACCTCCAGTATAAAGATCGGAAAGTGCTTGTACGGTTGGATTTTTCACCAGAGACACTCCAGGAAAGGAAGAGGCTACAGCCATGGGCTCAAAAACTGTATGAAAAAGGCATCCCCTTTACCTGGGGCTACCCGGCTATACTGATTGTGTTTAGAGACGGAAAAAGGTACACTGCAAGAAATGAGAAGGAGGCGTCGAATATGCTAGCTGATCTGGGGTTACAGACCCGAGATGAAGAAGCAGAGGAAGAAGAGGAGGAAATGCTAGAAGGAGAGAGTAGCAGCCCTCCCAACTTAGGAGGGAAGAGCAAAAAACGTCGAGTGCATACTAGCCCGCAGCTGAAACTCTAAATTTGGGGCGAAGAGTTGGGTCTCAATAAATAATAATAAAAGAAAATAGATAAGTAAGAGAGGGGGTGGGGGGGATGACCAGCGGAACCTACAAGAGTGAAAAGAGGGCAGAATTTTTTTTTTTTTCTGAACGCACAAACTCTTTTGCACGGGGGGGGGATTACTGATGTAACATTGCACAAGTATAAAAGGCACAGCCTGGTGTTTCCTACTGGGTAATGGTTAAACTTTTGTCTTTAAATGTGAATGGATTGACCTCAAATGTGAAAAGACATAGAGTATTAGCTTTGGCCAGAAAATTAAAGGTGGGGCTGATATACCTTCAAGAGACTCATAAGGCTAGGAAAGATGCTAAGCCAATTTTGTCCTCCCCACTTTGGAAAGTAGTGGCAGATGCAAGGGGAACGGCAAAGTCGAGGGGGTAGCCATTTTGGCGAGGAGGGACCTAAATATGGAGATATTGGACCGTAAAGAGGACAAAGAGGGGAGATATATTTTTTTGAAGTGTAAGCTAGATAATAAAATGTTTACCTTGGTCAATGTATACGCACCAAATGCGGGAACAAAGAGATTCCTATTAGGAATCCTGCAAAGAATACAGGCCTATAGTCAAGGTGAAATAATCATGGCAGGAGACTTTAATATGAATCTTTCAAATTTGAATGTTAGGAAATGGGGTTTAATAGAGGTGTTTGAAGCAAAAGGAAAAAAATCGGGGCCCACCTTCTCTGCGAGACATAAACAGTATACATGTATTGATTATGTTTTGATATCAGATTCACAGGTATTGAAAATTAATGAAGTTGAAGTACAGCCAATACTGATCTCTGATCATGCCCCAATTATAGTGGACTTGGCAATACAAATGGAGAAATCGGAAGGGAGGTGGAGATATAAAAACATAGTTTTAAGTAAAAAGGAATACAGGGACTATATAGTAAAACAGCTAACATACTATTTCAAAGAAAACAAAGGATCGACGGCACCTCATATAGTATGGGATGCAGCGAAGGCTGTTATGAGGGGACATCTAATTAGGACAGAAAACTTACTAAAACGCCAGAGAGATAAAGAAAACGAAAGCAAATTGGGACAACTAAAAATTTTGCAAGCACAACAACTAATTAAATTTGACACACAGCGGCAAAGGCAAATCCAAATTTTAAAAAACGATCTAGATACTCAAGATTTAGTTTTAGTATGGAAGAGGGAGACTCTAATTAAAAGCGAGTGGCGTAGAACAAACATAAACTCACAAAAGAAATTAGCTAATTATTTAAAGAGGAAAAAAAGAAAAACAGAGAATAAAAAGTATAAGACAGGGCCAGAAGGAGGTGGGGGAAACACATTTAATAAGGGAAGCATTTGTTAAATACTACCAAAGTCTATATAACACCTCAGGAAAAGGGGAACTTAAGGAGAAATGGACTACAAAAATATCTAAAAATGATCAGGAGTTTCTTAACAAAGACATAAGCGCTTCAGAAATTGAAAAGGTAATTAAACAATTAAAATTAGGAAAATCCCCGGGAACAGACGGATACACGGCAGAATACTACAAAGAAATGATAGAAATACTGATACCAGAAATGTTATTCTTATTTAATGATATAATGAAAGGTGGAAATACCCCTAACACATGGAAACAGGCAGAGATGGTGGTGATACTAAAGCCGTCAAAGGATCCTAAGGAGGTTGGTTCATATAGGCCAATTAGCCTTATGAACCAAGATTATAAAATATTTGCCAAGGTGCTAGCTAATAGACTAGATAAAATATTGCCAAAAATAATAGGAGAAGACCAGTATGGATTTATTAAAAACAGACAAATTTTTCATCCAATAAGGAACATTTTAAATGTTCTAGCACATAAACACCAACATAAAGAAAAGAAATTGGCATTATTGAAATTGGATATATTTAAAGCTTTCGATACTGTTGAACACGACTTTCTCTGGGGGACATTAAAGGATAGTGGAATAGAAGGGAACTTTCTAGAAGCTGTAAAAGATCTTTATAAACAAGGAACAGCAACTTTGTGGATAAATGGAGGCAGATCAAAAGAGTTTTTAATTTCGAGAGGCGTAAAGCAGGGATGTCCACTGTCACCCTTATTATTTGTGATGGCTATAGAAATTTTGGCAGATAGGATAAGGAACTCCCCTAGAATAGAAGGCTATAAAGTGGGAAAGGAAGAGGTTAAACTTAATCTCTTTGCAGATGATATTCTTTTGGTACTTAAAGATCCACTAACGGCAGTCCGGGAACTGAAAATAATTCTACAGGATTTCGAACATTACTCTGGGTTAGGTGTTAATATGGGGAAATCCGAAATAATATATTACAATATACCCAAGGGGGAACAGATATTAGTGGAGAAAGAAACAGCTATACCAAAGGGATGTAAAATGTTAAAATATTTAGGTATTAAATTTTTTAAAAGAATGAATAAAATTGATAAAAATAATTATTATGAAATATGGAAGAAGATTCGTAAAAATATGAGGGTATGGAAGACTAAATCAATGAATATATTAACTAAAATTAGAGCAATTAAAATGTTTCTAATCCCAAAGCTAAGCTATTTATACCAGGTCCTCCCATCAGAAATACCAAGAAAACAAGCAAAGGAATGGAATAGACAGTTAAGGGAGTGGGCTTTTGGAAGTAAATCAGCTAGGGTTACTCAAAAAATAATCTACACCCCACAAGACGAGATGGGGTGGGGTTTGACAAATTTAGAGAGCTATTTTGAGGCATTCCAAATCAAACATCTATTGGACGCAGAGATAAATAGAGATAGGAAATGGGCAAGAATAGAAAATGAAGTAAATAAGGGGAAAGGAAAATGGGGGTGTTCACAAAGAACTTAGCAGGAGAAATCAAAGAAACAATAGGGCCGAGGGCTATCGGCCTCAGAGTGTGGAAAAGATGGGAAGGAGCCTGGTCATTGGATCTCGTCAAATGGACTCCATTAGAACTATTACAGGAATCTAACGACCCCATATGGTGGGAAAATTTAAAAAAGAAAGGTTTGAACAGAGTAAAGGACTTATTGGACAAGTCAGGATCATTGTTACCAAGAGAAAAATGCATGGAAATGCTGGGGGAAAGGAATTGGCTACGGGCTTATGGATTATATGAGGCAATAAGTAAACTATCCTGCCCAGGGGTAATACCCAAGGAAAGTCGATTGAAGGCAATTATGTTAAAGATTGAACTTGCAAAAAAAGGTATAGTGGGGGACTTATACAATCTAATGGTCAGTGAGGTGGATTATATAGGACGAGTGATACAATTAAAATGGCAGAGAGAAATCGAATTGACCGACCAAATAGTGCATAAAATCATAAAGGAAAATAAAAATATAAAATCAGATAAATATAAGGAAATGACTAGAAAATTGGTTTTGAAATGGTACAGAACACCGCCCCAGTTAGCATACATGATAAAAGGTCTGAGTCCAAAATGTTGGCATTGCGGAAAAGATAAGGGGTGGTATATACATATGTGGTGGGACTGTCCAGAAATTTCTAGGTTCTGGACGGATACCATTCAGGAAATGGAAAAAATCTTAGGAACTACACTAGTGAGGGATGTAAATATATTATTTACAGGTATTCTGGGGAGCGTTACATTGGGAAAAAAGGATAATAAATTATATAAAGCCATGATTCTTGCAACACAAGCCGCCATCGCTAGGGGATGGAAAGATAAAACAAAATGGACATGGGCAAGTTGGTTCCAGTATCTATATGAGGACGTTAGTTCTGAAATCGTGATCTGCTTTCGAGCGGATGCCTCATGGGAAGAGAAAAAGGAAAGGATAAATAATAATTGGACAAAGTATTTCCATTGGTTGAGGTCAACCGGGAATTCGGAGAGTAAAAGTAAAGCCTTGAGTGGGATCAGGAAGCTGTGTACATGGATGGATTAATAATATAGAATCAGTAGGACGGGGGGGAGGGAGAGGGAGGGGGGGAGGGGGGGAAATGAAGTACTATTTGTGTATAACCATTATTTGTTTATAATCAAAGAATGAATAAAAATTTATTTGCAAAAAAAAAAAAAAAAGAGTCCTGGGCCATGATTAGAATGTCATCAAAGAATGGCTGGACTCCTGGGATGCCTTTGGGAAGACAATCCATCAAGTTTTGGAAGATTCTGGGTGCTACACTCACCCCAAATTGCAACTGCCACACTCAAAAAGCCCCTTTTTGTGTTACTATCATTTGGGCCTTGGCTGAGGTATCGTCCACCGGCAGCTGCTGATAGGCCTGGACCAAATCCAGTTTGCCAAAAACCCTTGCCCCTGCCAAGGAGGCCAACACGTGACTTACCACTGGTACTGGGTACGCATGGTCTTGCAGTGCCTTGTTAATGGTGCACTTATAATTGGCACAAATCCTGACATCCCCATCGGGCTTCACCAGGGTCACTATGGGGGTTTCCCAGCAGGCATGGGGCATCGGCTCCAGCACTCCCTGCTCTATCAGGCTGTCCAGTTCAGCCTCTATCTTGGGCTGCAGGGCTAATGGGGGTTGCCTGATCTTCATTCTGATGGGCCGTACAGCGATCAAGTTCCAGAGAAACTGGGGTACTGGAGTAGCAGCTAAGCATACTGTTGAAGACCACTGGAAACTCCTCACAGACTGAATTACAGTCCTGAGGCTGTATGGAGTTGACACCCATCACCTCAAATCCCAGGGACCCAAACCGCGCCAGCCCCAACAAGCTCATGAGTTTCCCTTCCACCCCCAGCAATGCTAAAGGGCCATCAAAGTCTCTGAATTTCACCCTGAATTTGCCCAAGCCCTTGATAGCCATGGGGTTTCTTTGAAAATCCCAAAGGGACAGACCCCGCAGCTGCTTCAGGAGGGGTTCCCCCTGGGGGCAGAGTTTCAGGAAAGTCTCTGCAGAAATTTTGGAAAATGAGGAGTCCATGTCCAGTTCCATGCAGCAGGGGGATCCCTCTATTAATACAATAACATGCATTTTGTTGGGGGCATCTGGGGGTAGATTCATTACCTGGTGCTGCTGGTGGTTGATGGTCAGCGTATGCAGGTCCAGGTCTTCCTGGTGAGTGGACATTGTCCTCCGGGTGCCATGGGATTGGTAGGCCTGGGCGATGTGGCCTTGCTTTCCACATGTTCAGCAGACGGTGTCATGGAAGTGGCACATTTTGCAC
This sequence comes from Gekko gecko, assembly GCA_029375565.1. Taxonomy (NCBI): domain Eukaryota; kingdom Metazoa; phylum Chordata; class Lepidosauria; order Squamata; family Gekkonidae; genus Gekko; species Gekko gecko. Next base: position 178,423,231 of record JAPDNY010000001.1, on the reverse strand, counting down.
TCATGTGAGTCTCTGCAGTTGGCACAGGATGCTGGGGATGCTGGTTTCCCTCGATGTGTGGTGGCTCCAGTCTCGGGTTGGTGATTCCTGCGGCTGGGATGGCGAACTAGTCAGACCTCCTCTTTGTCCAAATTGTCAGATGCAGCAACTGGGAACACGTGGTGTGTTGAAGATGAAGATGGTGGACAGTCGTGGTGTGAACCCTTGAACGTGGCGGCCATCTGGAGGGCTCCATCTATCTTGAGGTCAGCGGTGCCTACCTGTTTGCAGTGGAGTGGCATCCCTCAGCCCCCATATGAATTGAGTCAGGATGTTCTCTTCGACTTTTGTGAACCCTCAGTCCATCACTTCTTGATGGAGTTTGGCCATGAATGCGGAGGCTGTTTTGCTGGGCTTCTGGAGATGCGCTTGAAAGTTCATGTGCTTGGCCATCACAGTGGGCTTCAGCGCATAGTACTTCATTAAGATTGCGATGATCTCATTGTAGGTGTTTTCTGTTAGTGGCTTGGGTGCCAGGAGGCCCTTGGCCAGACGAATGGTGGCCACTCCACATGTGCTGAGGAGTATGGCCCATTTCTTGTTGGCATTGGTGACCTCGTGGTAGGTGAAGAAGCTGGTGAGCTGGTCTACCCACGATTCCCAGAACTCGGGGTGTGTGGGGTCGAAGACCTCGAGGTGTTCCGGAGCCAGGGTCGGCTCCAGGGTTTTTTTGCACACTAGACGAGGCTACCTTCTGCCCCCCCCCCCCGTGCACCCACCAATTTCCAAACATAAATGCATTTTAGGAAATAACAATAATGATAATAAACATGAGCAATGGCTTTGGTTATGATGTGATATGCCAGGCTTACTTTCTCCCCTCCCCTCTCCCACAAACATCAAACCCCAACAGCACACTGACTCTCCAAACTTGACAGCTGCAATAGCGTTTAAACATTTTTAAAATCATTATAAATTGTTGTGGGGGGGGAGAAGGGAGGACAACAGATAAAACCACAGATTGCAATGGGATGATTCTCCCTGAGTGAGTGAATGATGGCATTTCCAGATAAAATGGCAATGCAAGGGTATGGAATGTTTTATACCATTTTTGCCCCCCTTTCAGCAAACATTTTGCATGCATCCTGAATAAAATTGGGAGTGGGAAGGTGCTCCCCAGGAGGCCGTGGAGGCTTCTTGTGTGGCTGACTTGAAGGACACATGCCCTCCCACACAAACGTCCTCTGGAATATGCCACTCCCATGCATTTTCTTCCCCACCCACGGTCCCCTTGCGCTCAATTTGAGTTACATATTTAGGAGGATGCTTACAGCCAGTGCAGGTTTCCAGCTCTTGAAGGTTTCTTGAACTTCACGGCTTTCCCTGTCAACTGACTTCCCCACACCTGTCCCGGGGAGGGAGCTGGGCAGGATGTCCCACTGTGTGGGAGATTTATTTACTACCCTCTCGGTATCAGGTTTCAATGACTGAGCAAAACTCTGCTATGTTCACCAGATATCCCAATACCCCCCCTCCTTTTTTTCCCTACCAATACTCCCTCTAAGCCATGGAGTCTTGTGAGCAAAAACTCTACTTTGCGAGCTACCGGCATTAAAGTTGTGAGTGAGCAATGTGGCTCCTGCACAGCTTCGTTTGCTTTGGAGCCCTCCCTTCCTGAGCTGAGACAAAACTGTATGAGCCAGAGGCTAAAAAGCTGTGAGCTAGCTCACACTGATTCATCTGAGAGGGAACACTGTTCTGCCTGTGTTTTGTTTCTCATCAGCAAGTTGACTCTTTGGAAGAAGGCAACTCCTGTCTACAGCAGCTTTGACCATGATACACTGCTGGTCTTTCAGGCGCCTCCAGAGGACTCTGGCCTCCCCAGAATGTGACCCCAGCTTGTGGTGGAGTGACATGTGGAGCCTCCTCCCCCTTTCCCCCTCCAGCATCCAGCCAACCACCCCCAAGGCATGCCAGGTGCTATCCATTTCCCCAGAGTGGCTTCTGGATGCTGCTGGGGAGGCCCTGGGGCTTTGTGCGCAGAAGGGGCTGGCTCAGTCCCCACCAAGCGAGGGGGGTCTCTGGGGCTGCAGAGAGAGATGAAACGGGGTGTGTGTTGGGGGGCTCAGGGGCAGCATTTCTGCTTTGGACATGGGACAAGAGCCTCTCATGGGGTGGGTGAGGCTCTGGAGGGGCGCCCCCTGCCAGTCACAGCCCAGGTGACCAGGCGGAAAAAAAAGGGTGACGCCTGCTGCCTTTGCCGGGGCATGCTGTTTCAGCCCTGGCACCTATTTTTTTCCAGCCGGAGAAGCCCCCCCCCTCCCGTGGCACGCCTCGACGGAGGAATGGCACACGTCTGGTCACCCCGGAATCTCCCCCCCCCCAAGAGACAACATGCTCTGACTGCAGGACTTTTGGCAGGGGTGGGGGGGGCTGGGCACAGTTCTGTGCCCTGATGATTGGCCCACCCTAGGCGAACGTCTAGCTCGCCTAGTGAGTGGGCTGGCCCTGCCTGGAGCGACAGCCATGTTTCTCGAGCAAAGCAGGGAGCAGTGTCCTGGGGAGCGATGTGCGTTGTGATGCTGCTCGGGAGTGGTGCAGGGTGTGGCGGCTTCCTCAGGATTGTTGCTCAGTGCTGTGCTGGATGAAGAGTTGGGCTTGCTCATTGGGATCCCATCCTCGTCGCCAGTATAAGGTACTGAGGTTGATGCATTGGAGAGTGATTTCAGCTCATACTTTATTTAGTTCCTGGCAGATCTTGAGATGAACTGACCGGGCTCGCAGGCCAGTTTATATCCCTGTAGCCAAACCACACCCAACACACACCCACTCCCATGATACACTATTTATAGTGCACTCGAGTCCCATAGGTCCATTCTCGGATCCTAGCCCTCCAATAGGTGTGCGCTAGGATCCGTTCAGGCTAGTGTCTTTCAGGGCGAAGCTTGGGTCCTTCACCTGGCCACGTGTGGACCTGACCATGTGTGCAGTCTTGCTGGGTACACAACAGTAGTCATTAGGACAATGGTATTCAATTCATCATAATTTTGGCCTGAATACCAACTGATCTGTATGCAACTGTTGGTGGAGTATGATTAATCAAGTCTGTGTTCAGCCATGAGCTCACCATGTGGACTTAGGCAAGCCACCATTCTCTCAGGCACAAAAAAGCATGATAAAGATCATGGATCTCTTTTCATCTTTAAAAGGTAGGGTACAGTGAAAGGTAACCTGTCAACTTCTACACAGTTTTATTAACTGAAATCTCCATGTGCTATTATACATCTTTTCAAGGGTGAAAAGACTTGTTTTTAAAGGGCCTGTCTTTTTCTTTAAAGTGCTAATAACATGTGTGTGTGGGGGGGTGAGACCAGTTAAATCCCTTCTTCATGATCCAAATCAGGGTCTTGCTTTCTCATAATTTACTTTTTAAAGTTGAAGCTCTGTGATCTTCACCACTCTGGATTGTCCTGTCAGTCTAAGCTCATCATTTATAATATGAAGATATTAACACAAGTTGCTGTCATCTAGATAGCTGTAATCTGGAGTGGGCTTTTCTTTTTGCTATAGCTTCCTTGCTGAGTCCCATTTTATTTCAGAGGACCCCACAATCCTTGGGAGCAGATGAAAGGGTTTTTTTTGGGGGGGGGGAGTGGGGAAAATCCATCTCAACAAGGTTTCACATTCTTGGTTCATTGAATCCAATATAATGTAATTCCAATTGTAAATCTAGCACTAAGCACTGATCTTCAAAAATGCTCTTTGTGGTTAGAAAACTCACTTCCTATACAACAGGTTTTCTCCCCTTTCCCTGATACATCAGATACTATCTCAGTTGGTATGTGGAGTTTTGGAGGACAATTTCTCTATAATGCAGGATTAATAGATACCCATGTGGGAGTAGTGTGGAAAGCTTTCTTCACTCCTGGATCATGAATGTGGGTGACCATGCAGGTTGCTGTAGTTTGGATGGCACAGGACATTTTCATCTGAATTTGCCAGTTGTCTGTGTTGGTGTGGTGTACCTGCTCTCAGGTTATACTATGATTTGGACAAATAATGAGACCTCTTCGACACTAGATTGTTGATTGCACATGTCAAGAGCACACAGTCCCTGCAATGCACCCAGTACACACATTCACTATTTCGTGTGAATTGGGGAATGCATGGATTTTACATGCATACTTCCATACATGTGAACCTGGATTGTTTATATGGAAGCTGTACACGCATGGAAAATCCACATGTTGCCCAATTTACATAAAATGGCAGTTATGTATTTTAAGTTTATCATGGGTATAACACATTCCTGATACACATGGTTGGTGGGCTCTCAGTTTGCATGGCCATAACATCTGAAGAGAGTAAATTTAGAGTCCAGTTGCACCTTTAAGACCAATGAAGGTTTGTTCAAGTTATGTGCTTTTGTGTGCAAGGCACACTTTTTCAAATACATTGGAATGGTGTGTAAGGTTCAGACTTATAGACAGGGAAATTAACATATAACATGATGATGTTTAAGATATGCAAAGTCCAAAATAACAAGCTAAGGATACAAGGTCAACATAAATAAATAAATAAATAAATAAATAAATAAATAAATAAATAAATAAATAAATAGGTTTATCTTCAGACAATTGCTGGTTTTCATTGCACATAGAAAGCTAGCACTATACAGTACACTTACACATAGGGGGGAGTTCTTGAAGTGGTGGAAGGAGTGTGCAAACAAATCTTCCATCAACAGATTGGAAATGTATGGGTTTGGTGTGTGTGTGACAGGCATCTTTTAAAGGGGGGAGATATAATTTTTTTAAGAATGAGTGAATTCACAGTGAACATGCCTGCAGTCAGTATGCTTCAGTCTGAGCAGCAAAAAAGAAGGGATTGTAGGGACACTCAGCATCAACCAGAAAGGACTAAAGGGGATGAGTAGGTGTTCAAAAAAACCCTAAAACATTCTCATAGCACTTCTTCATAGGGATCTTCAAAAATATACATACCCATACTAAATTTCCACCATACGTATATTAATCATACAGGTGTAAAGTGTATTTTGAACGTATAACTACATATGATAAACCTTTTTATGAGTACAATTTGTATCTGGTCATATGGGGTGTGCGTGTATGGGAGGGCTGTGTTAGATTACCTTGAACAAGATTTACAAAAGGCATTGGATTTTTTTTCATTAGGTATTTATTTGCACCTATCAGCTTTGCCTGCTGTTTCTTGTCACTTTGAAGGAAGCAATCAAGAAAAGAAAAGCTAGGCTTTTAGCTGTCTCACCCAGCTAAAATCTATGGTTGCAGCATCAGGTGGTCCAGTATAATTCATTACTGGAGAGTCTTAAGATGAGTGTGTTCTTGCCAGCAAATCATGCTTCTGACTGGGATGTCTTTTATTTTAATTCCAGGTAGGCACGGACCTGCTGTGATAATTCTGCCACTGAAAAACTTCACAGGGCCATGGTGGGCCGGGCCCAGGGGCTGCACCACTTCACCAGGAGCATAAACTCATCCCACTTAAGAGCCTGTTGAAAAACAGTGCATTTTGATCTATGATACGATATAGCTTCTGTTGAAAAGCTGGACAACATCCTTACAGAGTAGGGAACATTTGGGTTTTTAAAAAGTGACAGCTGGTACTGTCAAAAGGGGTAGTGCTGCAAACTTCTCCCACCAACCAAACCAGCCATGTCTATCCAGGATTTCCTCTGGCTCAGGTTGAATGGTTCAAGAGTGCTATTACCCATATAATGCACTTGAATGAGCCTGAAACAATCCCTCCATTAGCTACTATGACTGTAGCTTATGAGTGCCATTGGAATGGAGAGGTGACAGCTGTTGGATGGGGACTGAAGAGATCCAGGTCCAAATTCTGGCATTCCATTCCGCATGAAACTCCCAGGGTGACTTTGGCCCAGTCATGTTCTCTTGGCTTAGCCTACTTAGCAAGATAGCTGTGAGGGCAAAAGGAAGGAAAGGTCATGTATGCTGGAAGGGAGGAATAAAAAGGTATTAAATAAGTTCTCCATTCATGTCTGTGAAGCCTCACCAGAAACTATGACAACACCCAGGACACACTCTCTCTCTCTCTCTTTCTCTCTCTCTCTCTGTGTTTCTCTCTGAGGGGGGCAGAGCCGGCTTGCCCACTAGGCGAGCTAGGCGCTCGCCTAGGGCACTGGCCCTGCAGGGGCGCCAAAATGCCCCCCGCCCACGTGAAAAGCCCCCCTTCCCACCCAGCACCGGCAGCGCCGGCTTTCCTGGGTGCCTCGCAGGTGTGAGGCGCCCAGAAAAGCGGGCACTGCCGGCACTGGGAGGGAAGGGGTGGGCGTTCTAACCCCGCCCCTTCCCTGGCTTTTCTGGGCACCTCGCAGCTGCGAGGCACCCAGAAAAGCCAGCACTGCCATCTCCAGGCCCCACCGGGAGGTTGGCATCCCTGGTGGGGTGGGCGCCCCAGGTTGTCCTGCCTAGGGCGCCCAGACACCTGGGGCCGGCCCTGGAGGGGGGTAGTCACTGGCTTTGGGGGTCTCCTAAGTCCTGATCCTTGTATGCTGGCGCACCCCACTCAGACAGAGAAAGAGAGAGTGGTCCCCATTCTCAGACTATATAGCACAAATGGGTCTTCTGCTTTACAACCCACACCTTATGTGTGGTACCCTGTACTAGGTTTTAATGTTCATTTATTTTGTACCTATTGAATATATGTACAACAGTAAGTTGCATTCAACTTCTCCTAAAATAAAATGTGATTGTTTGCTTGAATATTGAAGTGTGTTGTGGTTATGGTGGGTTATTTTAATGAATGTTTATCAGTTGTCAGTGCTATTGTATTGTACTGAAATTGTTAAAATGAATAAAAATGATAAATTCCAGAGAAAGAGAGAGGGGGCCCTGGGGAACAGCCCAGTGGGGATCTGCAGAGGGAGGGGGGATTGGTGGAAACCAGAACAACTTTGGCTGTAAGTACTGACACCCTTGTACTTTTACCAAAAAGCGCTGTCAACAGCAGGGAGAAAGGCAGCCCGGCTGCACATGCTCAGAGGTGTTGTCAACTTTAGCCTGACGACTTCCCTTGAAAGCAGGGCTTGTTTGGGAGCGGAGCGACCCGAAGGCCGGGCTGTTCCCGGGGGGCACAGGTAGCCAGTCCCGCCCACTGAGAAGGAGTCGTCAGGAGAGATGGGTTATTGGTCACGGGTGGGCAGGCCTTTTCCCTCCTCCGGCTCGTCGAGGAGCCCGGCTGGGTGATCGGGGGGCGGGGGGCGGGCGAGCCCTCCGTCTGTGTATGACGAGCCACCTCCTCTTCCTCCTCCCCACCCCACCCTCGAAGGGAGCCCGCGGTCTGCCCTGGCAGGAGCCAGGTCTAAAAGCCGCCCGTGCCTTTCGGCGTTTCTGTAAGCGGCAGTCCGAGCCAGGAAGACTCCTTCCCCTGCTGTCCCTCGCGGACTGCGGGCGCGCTCCTCTCTCATTGCCTCCGATCGCCGCTTGGAGCATCGACTTGCCCCCGATCCGAGAGCCTCTTGCGCCCCATGGGCGGGGAGGGACAAACGGCCTGAAGATGGAGAAGGCGGCCCAGTTCCCCTCCAGAGGCGAAGCCCCCCAGCCCCGGGCCGGGGACTGCTACGCCGAGCTGCTGGCCAAAGGTTTGCTGGGGGCTTCTTCGCCCCGGGAGGGGCTGCCTCAGGTGGACGCGCTGCCCGGCGGGCTGCAGCAGGGACGCGACGCCCGAGAGTCGGGGCTGCGCGCTGGCATCAAGGCAGGTGAGGAGGAGTCGCTCGCAGACAAGCCGCTGCCGGCGAGAGAGCCGAGCCCGCTCGCGTCCCAGGGAAGAAGCCGTCGGCGGGCATCGCCCTCGGCAGGCGCCGCAGGGGCGCTAGATTGGGTGGCTCTCCCCGCCCTTTGCGCCCTTGCTCCATTTCCCAAAAACAGAGAAGATGAGCCCTTCAAAAAAGAATACTTTCTTTCCTCATCTCTGAAGTGTATTTCAGCAGAGCCAGAAACGCACTCTGCACCTGCTCAGGGGAACATTATTTCTACTTGATGCGTTTCAAGGGGGAGGGAAGGCAGCATGGTGTCCCAGGATCTCTCAGATCTGAGGTTTCCAAGGAGATTCCCAAAGAAGGCTCTGCAGAGGCAGGTAATGGCAAACCACCTCTGCTTCTCCCTTGCCTTGAAAAACCCCTTGTTGGGCTGTCATAAGTCTGCTGCAATTTGACTGGCCTTTTACACCCCCCCCCAAAAAAAAAATTAAGGCTCTGGAAACAGAACAGTCTGAGCCCTACTATAATTTAAGCCTGTCTCAGAGGTTAAACAAATTGGCTTCAAGGTAGGTGTCATTGAGTTCCAAATAACTGCAGCCTAAAGAGAAACAAGGTAGCTTACCAATATGTTTTTGTATGTTAATTGTACTGTCAAAGTCTAAAATCTGATTACAAGATTGATAAACAATTATGTGCATTAATAGCTACTATATGGGGGGGCTGTTAAAGTGTGAAACATTTGAGACTCCCAGAATTCTTCATTCTCTGGTCTTCTCCTCCCACTAATATTCTGATCCTGAACATATTTCTCTAAGGATGAGACTACTGGACAATGCATGTTTATTTTGGTATGTACCACTGAATTCAGCAGCACTGTGTGTGTAAAGTGCTGTCAAGTCACAGCTGACTTATGGCAAACCTATGGGGTTTTCAAGGCAAGAGACATAAACAGGTGGTTTGCTATTTCTTTGGCGATCTCCCATCCAAACATTAGCCAGGTCTGACCCTGCCTAGCTTCCAAGATCTGATGAGATACATAAAGGAAGCCTTCCTTCCTTTAGCAGGGTTTCCTACCAAAGTTGCTTGTGGCTGCAAGCTAAGAGATGCATAATAGGCCAACTGCCATCTTTTAACTGAGCTAATTTCTATTGTGCCAGATTTAGGGTTACACAGAACTTTGCACCAGATGCTAGTGTTACAGATATGCTATCTTTTAGTACAGCATGTGCTAATACAAGAATATGTACAGTCACAGGTTGAATAAGATGCTGAATTCTTATGCAGGTGTTGATTTATCTGTGTATCTACATATTGAAAACAGGTAATTTCTGTTGATATAGGATTACATAAAGGGGGTACACAAAATTCTGAGAAATAATAGAGTCTTTGAAGGGGAAATCTGGAGGTGGGATTTCCAAATTGTCTCGTCCCCCCAAATTCTTTGCTCGCTCTCTGCTTGTTTTTACTATATCTAACTCTTGTCATCAGGATATTCTCTGTCTCCCTCTTTTTCACATACAAATGCACAAAATACTAGCAGGGCAATCCTTAATTGGATCTACTTTTTTCTCTGTAAACATGCAAGAGACTGAACATGGTGATCTGCACAGGTCTATGCTAGCCCTGCAGTTCCATGATTTGTAAAGCAGAGAGGCCCAAGCCTGAAATGTACTTTTCCAGGTAGCACTCTAGCCAAAAGAACAAAACAAAACCCCACTCCACGGTTCACTTTGAGTTATTGTCCTTTCTTTCTAAACTCTCTTTGTTCTCTCAGAAATTCATTTCAGCAGTGAAGCCCTTTCCTCAGAAGAGGAGGATGGGGAGACTCATGAAAGCAAGATAAAATCGCTGAGCAAACACTCACCTCCAAAGAAAACCATCACTCAGATTATGAAGGATAAAAAGAAGCAGACGCAGCTCACCTTGCAATGGTAAACTCAAACCCACCCACCCCCCAGCACAGGTGCCGTGTACTCTTTCCCCTGTCTGCTACTGCAGCCTGTGATTTCTTTTCCTGGGGTATTGTTAGAAGCTGAATTCTCAGCACAAGTGCGATGTCTGCAATAAAATATGCTGAAGAAAATGTGGCTGAGACTTTGCCTTGTGAATGCAAATCAGTAGCTCACATTGATATTTCAAGACAATATGTCTGTATTTTGTCAAGCCACTATGTAAATATTTTATTTGGCACCATATATATTGGGATCAGCAACAGATCTTTTAACTAGGTTACAGCTTATGAGAAATGGACTGTAAGTGCATTGATCTACTAGCTTACATTCAGCAGTGTCATTTAAGCACTGAAAATGATAAAGGCTTAAAGAGTGTATGTATGTATGTATTTAAAATATTTATACCCTGCCTCATGTCCATGGAATCCAGATCTCAGAATGAGTGGGCTGAAGAAAATCTAAGAAATTCTGTTGTTAGCTGAACACCTGTTGCTTCCAGTAAAGTCTTGTACAATTGCAGTCCAGTATTATTGTTCCTGAATGTTCAACATTAATTTCCTCCTGACATTTGCAACCAGAGAGCCACTGTGTCTAATGCTGTGGTTAGCAAGTCAGATCTGGATCCAAGTCCCCACTCTGCAAACCTCCACTCAAACTGCACACTTCACTGGCATTGCAATTGTAAACAGAGTTACAGACTTACAGATTCACTGCTGTCAATGGATCTTGTCAGGTAATCCTGCCATGAGATGGATGGAAGGGAAGGAGGGAGGGATGGTCTGCAACTTTTCATGCTTGGAATGTAGGGAGGTGTGCAGGTTGCCTAGGAGATTCGGGATTCCATGGCCTGGGCATTCTGTTATCTCACCAAATGTCCTTGGTCTCACAGTTCTTATTTCCTCTGTCTGAGACAGCTTTGGGGCAGTTTGGTTATTTACTGCTTTAGTACTTTCGCACCTCTTCCCGCGTGCGGGCTTTGTGACTATTGGTAGATGGAGAGGGGGGGCACTTCGAGCGGGTATAACTGTGGGTGCCTCTTTAGATTTAGTCATCCCTGACAAAGAGATGTTACCATACCTTTAGAACTGCTTTCAATAAACGCTATCTTCCTTATGAAGCCTGGTGTTTGACTGACTTTCTGAAGAGCCTGACAGATTGTCAGGGATCCTTTCATTTGGGACTCGGTTCTACACCGCACTTCACCGTAGAGATGAGTGACGAGGAAGAAACCACAATCTCGATCCCAACATTCACATCAGGGGATGGGGTCCCTGTATCTACCGCGCCTGCAACGATGGCGTCGGTGACCCAAGAGAACCCGGTCTCGACTGCCACTGCGCCGTGGGGTCCGGAATATGACCTGGGAGGGTTCTATGGAGAGGCGTACGGGGGAGCATTCGCTGGAGTGACGACCCGGCCGCGAAAGAGTCGAGATTGGGCCAAGCTGCTAGCGGAGACGTGAGAGACGTGGTTCCTCACCCCCTGGGCATCGATCCAAGAGAGTCGATTTGAAAGGTTGGTCTATCATCTGAGCATGGCGGAGGGGGGAGAAGATACCCACCCGGGAGCCAGACAGCCGGACGGGGCCATGGGAGGACGGAGATGGAGCAGGGATCCCAGCCAGGACTGCTTACTCCGCCTGATAGATGAATCTTTGCAACGCATTCCGAAGATGATTTCAGACGAGATACGAGAAGAGATGGACCGGGACCCCAAGACCAAAGACCTCCTCCGCAGCCACTCAGACCGCTGCCTGGGGGTGTGCCGGGGCAACCCGGGTCACCTCCGGACCAACCTGCAGGGCCATCCATAGGGCTGCTGGCACTGAGACCGCTGGGAGTACCGCGAGGCTGGGGCCCGCTGCTACCTAACCCGGCTGATCTATTGGATGCCACCTACGACGGAACTCTGTAGAAGTTCTCGTTCTTTCTCATGAGGGCTGAGAAGTTCGTAGAGAATTGGGGTCACTTGTTCCCAAACGAGGAACGCATCGTAGATGCAATCGCCTCCCACCTGAAAGATGCTGCCGCCGACTGCTATGTGGCCCTACACCAAGAGGATGAGTGTGAGCTAAGAGAGGTTGACACATTCATGTGGGCCATGAAAGACCACTTAGAAGATGCCAACATGAACAAAACGGCTCGAGCCTTCCTCCACACCTTCTGACAAGGGATGAAAACGGTGTGTGAGTACACTGAAGAATTTCGGAGACAAGCCGCCAAAATCCGAGGATGGCCGGATGGAGTACTGGCTGAACAATACCGGTTGGGGTTGAACCCGGAAATCCGACGCACGATCATGAGTGGCCGAGATCCTGAAACCTTATCGGGATGGATAAAGGAAGCTGCGGCTACTGAAACCCACCTGCGGACCATCCGGCTGGACGATACAGCCGCCTTAGGGAAGGCGACCCAGCAGACCAGCACCCCACTGAAAGGAAAGCCGGCAACCACCCCCCACAGGCAGAAAGACAGAACCTGCAAGCTACGGATGAAGCAAGGGCTGTGCCTGAAATGTGGGGAGCCGGGCCACTTCGCCGCCGGATGCCCAGGGGCCACCCCATCACCGAGCTCACCCAGGGGGGTCAAGAAGAAGTTCGAGACCTCCACCCCGAAACCTGTGGCAAAGCCCAGAGGGGCGAGGGCCCTCCAGGCCACCCCGTTGGGTGAAGAAATCGAGTCATCAAAAGAGGAGACCACCCCGGTGGCGGGAAACGAGAAGGACCTGCTGTGAACAGTGCTGAACAGCAGGTCCCCGACTCCCAGGCGCTGAACCCGGTGAGCAAAAACCCTTCCCTCTTCTTTATGACTGTGACTTTAATGGACCCCGAACTACAGACCCATGTAAGAGTACAGGCTCTGGTAGACTCAGGGTGCGGGAGAGACATTATAAATCCCTCATTGGTGACGGGGTTGGGAACTAAAGTAATAAAATTGACGGAGCCCTTGATCTTTACCCAAATGGATGGCTCCACGATGAGGGAGCCCTGCAAATACGAGACTGTACCATTACGAATGGGGGTGGGGAAGCACTGGGAAGTGAGACCTTTTGTTGTAACCGCCGCGGCAAGGTTCCCACTAGTCTTGGGGAGCCTGTGGTTTTTCGACCACGACCCGCACATACTGTGGGAGGCAGGGGTAGTCAACTTCATCTCCCCTTGCTGCGAGGCCCACGTCTGGAAAGGCGCTTGGGGCTCCACCCCCCATGGAGTTAACACGGTACCAGTGGGGTTGGTGGAGGCAGAACAGAACTCAATCCCCTGGGAATATTGGGACTTGTCGGCTGTATTTGAGGAGGGGGAGGCAGATGAATTACCCCCCCATAGAAACTCCGATTGTGCCATAGAACTACTACCCAACCAGAAACTACCCAAGGGAAAACTGTATTCTATGAGTCCGGCCGAGAAGGTGGAATTGAGAAAATTCATTGACAAGAATTTGGCGAGGGGTTTTATCCGGCCTGCATCCTCGCCCTGCGCTGCCCCTATGTTGTTCCAGAAAAAAAAAGGATGGGGGGTTGAGACTTTGCACGGACTACCGGGGCCTTAATGCGGTCTTGGCAACTAACGCTTACCCGCTACCATTGATCAAGGACTTGCTCACGGCCGTAGCGGGGGGGAATTTTCTCTAAGCTTGATCAAAGAGATGCGTACTTTCAGGTGCGCATGAGGGAGGGGGATGAGTACAAAATTGCGTTCAATACCCCGCTTGGTCAATTCGAATACTCGGTGATGCCGTTCAGCTTACAAGGGGCCCCTGGAGTATTTATGAACTTAATCAACGAAGTACTGCATAAGCATTTGTTCAAGGGGGTCCTTGTTTACCTTGATGATATCTTGCTGTACTCCCCTGACAAACAATCTCACGTCAAGTTGGTGCGTGAGGTGCTCCAAACGTTACACAAGCACAAACTGTATGCCAAGCTGTCCAAGTGCGAGTTCCATTGGTCAGAAATCTCCTTCCTGGGCTACCACATTTCTTGGAGAGGGATTGAGATGGACCCCGCAAAGGTCCAGGATGTGGTGGGGTGGGAGCCCCCCAAAACACGGAGGCAATTACAAGCATTCCTCGGGTTTGCGAATTTTTACAGATCGTTTTTAGCAAACTTCGCCCAGGTGGCCCTGCCCCTCATGGACCTCCTTAAGACTAAGGGGAAGGGTCCGGACAGTACTAGACCAGGGGCTAAGCTGGAGTGGACAGCTGAGTGCCAAGAGGCATTTAACCAGCTGAAAAGTCTATTCACATCAGAGCCCGTTTTAGCACACCTGAATGAACTGAAAAAAATTGTTGTCCATGTTGATGCTTCGGATGTTGCTATGGGAGGGGCCATCTTACAGGAGGGGGACGATGGGAAACTTCACCCCCTAGCTTATGTGTCAAAAGAGTTTAATGACACCGAGAGAAACTGGTCGGTTTGGGAGAAAGAGGCAGGGTCGATAAAGTTAGCCCTCTCAACCTGGCGGCACTGGCTGGAGGGAGCACGAGTGCCATTCGAGGTATGGACTGATCACAAAAACCTCGAATTGTTACGCTCCCCATGGAACCTGAACGCAAAACAACTTCGGTGGGCTGACTTCTTTTCTAAGTTTAACTTCACATTGCACCATTTCCCGGGCAAGGCGAACTCTCTGGCCGATGCCTTGTCCCACCTTCCCCAACATGACAGCAAGAGGGAGGAGGTCCGGGACTCAGTGTTCATGCCTTCCCAGCTGGGCGGGGTGGTGACGACACGAAGCCAGTCCAGGAAGCCGCCTACCTCCCCCCCGACTCCCTCTTGGGAGCTGAAACTCACATCCGCCCTGTCTGACGCTGACCGTACCTCCTTGGAGAAGGGGGGGGTGATGCGAGACGAACAGGGCTGTTGGCGGAAAAATGGGAAAATCTTCATCCCGCTCTCCCTGAGGGGGGAAACTATGGAATGGGCGCACGGGACTAAACTGGCTGGACATACAGGCTTTGTTAAATCCCTACAATTGCTACAAAGACAATTTTGGTGGCCAGGGATGAGGAAAGATTTGTCTTTATTTGTGCAGGCATGCCAAATGTGTTTGATGAGCAAACCCCGCCCCGGGAGGCCCCCGGGCTTGCTACAGCCGCTGCCAACCCCTCACCCGACCCTGGGAGGTTATCTCTATGGATTTTATAACAGAACTACCCCGTAGTGGGTGGGAAACTGTCATATGGGTTGTGGTGGATCTGTTCTCTAAACAAGCTCATTTTGTGCCCTTTAAATCGATCCCGTCGGCAGAGAAGCTTGCACGGGCTTTCTTGCAGCACATCGTAAGACTCCATACTCTTCCCACCAAGGTGGTCTCGGATAGGGGGTCTCAGTTCGTTTCACACTTCTGGGGGGAGTTGATGGCACTGTTGGGGGTGGAGAGGGTGGTTAGCAGTGCGTATCACCCAGAAACGGATGGCCAAACTGAGTGAGTTAATCAAACTCTGTGTGTGTTTTTTTGTAAAAACCTCTCCTAAAAAGGAGAGAATTTTATTGCTTTTTTTTTGTAGGAAAAAAGGTAGGGTATATAGATGGGTTAAGAAAAGATTTTGAGTGAATTTTCTGTTAAAATGTTAGTTTTAGTTAGTACAAATAAAGTTTTTGGCGTCCACCGTGGTTGGAAGATCTTCTTTTCATCCTACCGAAAGTCCGAAATAAATCTATTAGTTAAGTTAGTAAAGTCCTTTGGGGTTAGTTATTGATCAGCTCCCTTCTGCCGCCTCATGAACAGCTGCTATATCTTGGGGTGTCTTCTTTTTAAGTCTCTCAGGTTATATGATGGGCCCTCTTTTGCCTTCTCGTCTCCTGCTCCGGCACCTCCCTCCTCTGGGCCGTTGTCCTCTTCGCTGCTTAACACTGTCCAATTGGCAAGTTCTGCATCTTCCTCTGAACTGGCGTGTCTCTTCAGAAATTCTTGAGCTTTGAAAACGGAGTCAATCTTCTCTCTTTTATCCTTAAATTTGAACACCAGTCCCTCGGGAAAGCACCATTTGTAAAGGGTTTGATGTCTTTGTAAAAACATGGTCAATCTTTTATATGCTTTCCTTTTCATATGAATTTCATATGGAACATCTTTTCAAGTTCTGATAGTCTGCTCTCCAATCTTCAAGGGCACCGCTGAAACTGCACGCAAAATTTGATCTCTAGTATGCTGCTTGGTAAACTTGACAACCACTTCTGCTGGCAAATTATTTTTCTTTGTAAAGCTGGAATAGGTTCTATAGGCCACATCCATCTCATCCTTTAATTCTTGCGCTTCTCTGCCAGTTGGTGGTGCCAAGGCATTTGCCAGTATAGCTCTAAGATCTTCTTTCTCTTCTTCCTTTATGCCCTGAAAGCGGAGAGTCAGATTTGATTTTTCCATCTGAAGCATTAAAATTCTTTTTTCTTGCATATCTTGATGTTTTTCTAATTTGTTGACCCTTTTCTTAATTTTCTTGGTGTCTTCCGTCGAGACCAGAAACTTCTGTGCGATCTCCTCCATTTTCTTTGCTGTCTCTGTTAGTTGTTTTTGTTGACTGTTGAGAACACTTTCCATGTTGCAAAGGTTTTGCTGATTTTCTGCATTTGATCCAGCAGAGGGCGCAGTGGCTCACTTTTCTGTTGATTGACAGCTGGCTCTAGGGGAGGTTGCCTGGACCAGAAGTCCCTCCCCCTTCTTTACCGGTTTCTCTGGGACCTTTTTCTGCCCCGACATTTTTTTTTGTTTACTTTAACAAAGTTCGTGCCGCGACACCCAGGAGACAAGCTGGCTTCTTAATCTTCAGTAAAGCCCCAAAGGTACTTTTACCAAACCTCTTTTTTGCTTCGCCCCCCTTCACTCTTCCTTTAACAGTCCCGTTTTTTAAAGGGGGTGGGGATTCCTCCCTCCTCCCATGCACTTATACGTTTACGGGGGGGAGCACATTAATGCTGCTTCTAAACAGATCTCCAACTCACGATTCGCTGCCAAGTCTTCTTTTTTTCTTAATTCATTCCGCTGCTTCTTCACTCCTTGAAGTTGGTGGCGTTGCTACTTCCCATACGGGCACAACACAGCGGGGCCGACTGGGGCGAGGAGAAAGCCTCAGTTTCCCGGCTATCTGCCGGCAAAGAGGCTACTCCCCAAGCGCCCCGGTTTGGAGCCTTTGCCTAAGGCTCACTAGGGTCTTTCGCATAAGCGAAGACCCCCCCAACCGCGTGTGGGCTAACCATCTCCGGGAGTGTCCCGAGAGGTGGCCGCCATTCACTCCGCTGAAACCGAAACCCCGAGTTAATCAAACTCTGGAACATTTCCAACAAGATGATTGGGAAGCACTGCTACCTTTAGCGGAGTTCTGCTACAATAACACATGCCACACATCCACGGGAGTCTCTCCTTTCATGGCAGTGCATGGTTATGAAGCTCCCCCCCTCCCATTTTTGTCGCAACAAACTCTACCGGCTGGGGAGGCAGGGGACTAGTGCAAACAGCTTCAGGCCGCGTGGCCTATTTTAGCACAAACTTTGGATGATGCTAAATCAGTGTATAAGGCTCAAGTGGACTAGAAGAGGGACAAAGGGTGGGACCCCAAACCAGGGGATTTTGTGTATTTGTCCACCCAAAACATCAAGGGACTTCAGCCCAGTCGGAAACTGGGTTGGAAGTATGTGGGACCTTTTGAAATCAAACGGGTACTTAATGCTGTGACTGTTGAACTGATCTTACCCAAATCATTGAGAGCAATTCATCCTGTATTTCACCTCAGGTTGTTAAGACATTCACCTGGGAAGAACCAATGGAGACCACAATGACCAGCGCCACCCCCCTTGATGGTGGTGGTGGGGGGAACCACACTACGAAGTCACGGAAATCTTGGACTCTAAAATTTCTCGGAACCGCTTATATTATCTGATTCAATGGGTGGATTTTGGGCCTGAACAGAGGGAATGGGTGAGGGAGGAACATGTTCACGCCCCACGTTTGCTCCGCCGGTTCCACAAATTGTATCCCCATAAACCTGGAAGGGGGGGTCTGTTATTGGAGGGGCAGAATGTCAGGTAATCCTGCCATGAGATGAATGGAAGGGAAGGAGGGAGGGATGGTCTGCAACTTTTCATGCTTGGAATGTAGGGAGGTGTGCAGGTTGCCTAGGAGATTCGGGATTCCATGGCCTGGGCACTCTGTTATTTCACCAAATGTCCTTGGTCTCACAGTTCTTATTTCCTCTGTCTGAGACAGCTTTGGGGCAGTTTGGTTATTTACTGCTTTAGTACTTTCGCACCTCTTCCCGTGCGTGGGCTTAGTGACTATTGGTAGATGGAGAGGGGGGGCACTTCGAGCGGGTATAACTGTGGGTGCCTCTTTAGATTTAGTCATCCCTGAAAAAGAGATGTTACCGTGCCTTTATAACTGCTTTCAATAAATGCTATCTTCCTTATGAAGCCTGGTGTTTGACTGACTTTCTGAAGAGCCTGACAGGATCTAGAGAGCCACTGTGTCTAATGTCATGGTTAGCAAGTCAGATCTGGGTTCAAGTCCCCACACTTCACTGGCACTGCAATTGTAAACAGAGTTACAGACTTGTAGATCCACTGCTGTCTATGGCTCTTTCTTTAGGACTGCACTGCAGATCACTTTGGGCCAATTACTCTGTTTTAACCTAGCCTACATCACAGGGCTGTTCTGAGGATTAACTGAGGAAAGGGAGAACTATGTATGCTATCCTGAGTTTGTAATAAATATAACTGATAGATGGGACATACATTTCTGAAAGATCAGTTGCATTTATCCATTTTATATGCCTACCTCTGGACCAGTTGCATAAAGATGCCATCCCTCCTCCTACAAACACACACGTGTGTGCATTCACCAACTCAGAGTCAAAAGATACCTGTGACAAAAATAGCCTTGATACTTGGTGACTGTAGGCCATAGGATTTGGGGAGCTGGTTCATCACCTTTTCATTCACTTTTCAAAATGGCCCTGCCAAAATCTAGCAGCCTGCTAGTGCTCTTTGGAATCAAGCTGTTAAGAAACTGATGAAATTATCTCTGGGTTTGAGGCATAATTGATCTTGTACTCTAATGCACATTTTCTGTAAATAAGCCTTATAAGCAATGTATACTATTGATTTTTAAAGAAAATTATTGCAATCCCCAACTGTACTGAAGCTTCATTACAGTTTTGAGTGGTTGGAATGATCCAGGCTTGGAATGGGTGAAGTCTGGAGCCCTAACCTTAAATGAAGATGGAAAGATAAATGGTGCAAAGGAAAGAATCTTTAATGATTGTATAACCCCTATGCATCACTTGGCGATATATGCTTAGCTATAGAGTATATTGGGAACAGAACTTTAAGAATCTGAAAGATTCCCCCTGACAAATGCGTAGGAGTTATACAGTAATTAAAGATTCTTACCTTTGCACCATTTGTCTATTCATCTTAGTTTTGCCTTGGTGCAGTCCTCTCTTCTATTCCTTGCCCTAACCTTAAGCACATGACCACCACCCCAATCCAGTACGGTGCTGGTGACACACACAAGTGATAATGCATATACCTTGGAGTTTGTTGGACCTTCCCCCCCTGAAGCAGATTTCCCTGTAGAACCCCACACCTTTCAGAAGGGTGTAAAAAATGAATTTAGGTTCAACAACGGGCAGAGGGGGCAACAAACTGATCAGCTTTACTGCACCAGTCAGGCATATAGTAATTTTTGGACAGTGACCATTAGGTGGAAATAAATTCTACTGTTTTCATTCAAACTTATTTCCATATGGACCACAATTCTGGATATTGAAGCACTAAAAAGTGATTGGGATGAAGTCATTATTTACTTTGTCAGAGGTATGATACAGCATGATTCTACATTAAAACTGTAAACAGGAAGCAAGGGAAAAGGAGAAGGAACCAGGAGGAAGCTTAGAACCATGATATTTTGTTTTGATGATTCTTTTTTCATCTTCAGGCTGGAAGAGAATTACATTGTATGTGAAGGAGTTTGTCTGCCAAGGTGCATCCTTTATGCCCATTACCTGGACTTCTGTAGGAAGGAGAAACTTGAACCTGCCTGTGCTGCCACATTTGGGAAGGTAAAGAAGGCATCTGACCTATCTATTTGAAGACATTTTGATAACAAAGGGTTAGAATCAAAGTTCCCTTCATGGAATGGACCATCATTATCACCTTCTGCAGTGCCCTGCACCACCCCAAACACTGCTTGAGGGACCTCTGGGAAAGTGTGTGGGATGAAATGTGGAGAATCTGCAGTCCAAATGATGAATCTGTGAAAACTGCAGAAGCCCCTGCCTTTGTACAAGCAGAAATGGCTTCCTCTCAAGTGGCAGTCACAAGCTGGGATTCACCCCAGTCATACCAGTTTCCCCAGAATAATTCAGAGGACATGTACCTTAAGGAGCTTACTCGATGTGATGGGGCTACCACATGTATTTATCAATGTCTACTTAGAAAACAAGAGGTGGGGTGGGAAGATCTATAATGGAGCTAGAGGGAGCATGGGGATATAGGAGCTACATCTTATTCCCTCCCACATATTACTTTGATGGGCTTCATTGCTTCTGGTACTGGAGATGGACTGGGAGAATTTTGTTCCCTGAATCCCCAGACAAGTGAGCACAATGAAGGAAGGTGTGGCAGGGAGAAAAATTTTGCTTCCTGTACCCCCAGATTCCTTTTCACGTATAAGATAATCCCCATCCCCTACTTTATTATAAGTAAATGAGATGGATGTAAATCATTCCTCAGTTGAATCTGGTTTTTCCCTGATTTTCTGACCTTGCACAAAAACAGGACCAGCTAAGCCCTCAGTGGCTTCAGCTGAAAGGTGGTTTTAAATCTGTGCTCTGGTGGGATGCTCTTGAGGGTTTTGTTGCTTTTTAAGATGGAATCCAGAGGAAACAGTAGTGAAAACAATGGATTTGCAATTGTGTACATAATATTGCACAAGCAGTGCAAGCTACAGAGTGTTGGAGCCAGCAAAGTTGAAAGGAATGTGACTTCTGTAGTTACTACCATGAGAATAGAGAGCAATTAATGAAAGGAAGAGTATGAAAATATAAGATTGTCTGCAGATCTTCTCCCCCCCAGCTCCCCTCCCCCACACCTTAATGCTAAAATCATTTAAGCAAAGTGAGAGATGGGCTTTCCAAACTAAATCCAAACTACTAGGAAGTAGTGAAACTAAATACCAAGAAAGCTTCAGAGATCAGCCTTTTAAAACATCTCTGCTCTTTTCCAATTGCCTTGCAGAGCCGAAATACATTAGTTTAATGAAATGTTGGGGTTTGCATCTCACTGTGATTAAGTGGTTCACTGCAACACATCTTCAGCACTTACAAGAGAGATTTCACCTACCTTTTAAATGACGGCTTTTGTGTTTTTTAAAAGCTATATTAGTTTTTCCTCTGAGCTTCTGGAAACAGTGGAATTAACTTTCTTCATTAGCTACTGGGCTTTGCCACTCTGATATTTGCTGTGCCGTATGCAGGGACTTTGTCAACTTGTCACCTGAATCGCTCAGTTGCTCAGTTTCAAGGAGTGGCTTTAAACCAGATTAATTGAACCACTGCAGGAAAAAAGCCATATAGGAACACACTTAAATTTCACTTTCAGAGTTACCTGTGTGTGAATCCATTATTACATAAATCGATTTGTCAAGCTGGATAAACCTGTTTTAAAATCAAATTGTTGCACCCACATGGCTTTTGGGTAATAGTAGTTCTTACTCTGAAAATTATCCATATCAGTTTCATATGCAGTGCTGCAAAATCTTTTGAATCTCATTTGCATCTTTTATGTACCTCTTGTTAGTGTGACATGGAAAGTGGGGGAGGATGATTTAAAATCAAATGCGAATTCTTTGTAGGCTCTTTACATTTAAACTGCATAATGCCAAAAAGCTAAAAATCTGCATGCACCTCTGGAGTCTCTGGGCATATCAATTTACCTCAGAGTTAATTGGTTTCTGTGTTTCCACAGAACTCAGGGAACTACTTTGTGGAAGGGATAGAGATCTCTAAGGCTACAGTAAGCTGCATTTGTGCTGCTAATTCATCCCTTTTCCATCATTGATTGCCAACATCGGGATAGGGTCTGGAGATCTCCAGGAATTACAACTGATCTCCAGATGACAAAATGTTTTCTTCTGGAGAAAATGCCTGCCTTGAAGAGTTGACTTTATGGCATTATACCCAGTGAGATTTCTCTCTGCCCCAAACCCCGTTCTCTTGCAGGCTTCACTCTCAAATCTCCAAAAATTTCCCAAACTGGATTTGCAACCCTATTTTGCAATGGTGGTTCCACATAGCATTTCATGTAATGCTGTATTTATTATAAAAATGTATCAGTGGCAAGATCCTATGTTATGTGTAGTCAAAAGTATTTGTGTGTTTGTTTTACAGGCTTATTATTTTCTTTTCTGTTCTCTCCATGGCTTATAATAGAATTCATGGGTCAACTGCTGATTATTAATTATTTTATCAGAAGACAGGGGATTATTGTATTTTTATTATAATTTTGTAGTGGCAGTGCCCTGACCTGGATAGCCCAAGGCAGCCTGATCTCATCAGATCTCAGAAGCTGAGCAAGGGCAGCCCTGGTCAGTATTTGGTGTGGGATTCCTCCAAGGAATACCAGGGTTGTGATGAAGAGACAGACAATGGAAAACTACCTCTGGATGTCTCTTGCCTTGAAAACCCTGCCGGGTCACCATAATTCAGCTGTGACTTGATGGCAAAAAAAAAAGGCAGTAGAATGATAATTTTTCTAAAAAACAGCAGTGGCCTTGCCTGCACATGAAAAGCAGGACTTGATTCCTCATCACTACCAATTGGTTCATGCACACTGTGGCTGTTGGGGAGTGGAGAAACAGGAAGTAATTATGGGGGTTGTAATCAATTTTATTAAAGAGATTTTAAAACAAAGAGATAAAAAACAGAAAATGTTTTATTAAAGTAAGAGAAATATAGAACTAAAAAATAAACCGAGAAAGATAGAAAAAGAAAATATAAAGAAGTGACTTCAGATTTTCTCCATGACAAACACAAGTAAAATCACAAGCTTAACACTTACTCTCTTAGTATAAAAGACATGTTTCTCTTTTTTCTAACATCTAAAGTTTTTGCCACCCTTAATCCTCAAATACACATATCTTCTGTTCATTTTTTCCGTTTCTTGCAAAAAGTCTATAAAGGGTTTCCAGTTAGTGATAAATGTAGATAATATTTTTTTTTTCTGATCAAGGAAGTAAGTTTATCCATCTCTGCAAATTCTGTAATCTCTACCAACCATCCTCTGTAGTGGACAATGTCATACTTTCCCATTTTTGTGCATATAATAATCTTGCTGCTGTCATCATGTATAAAAACAATGTTCCATGATTTTTTTTTCTAGCTATTTATCCATTAGTCCCAAAAGAAAAGCCTCTGGTTTCATATGAACATTAGACTTTACTAGAATCTTTTTATTTGTGTCTAAAATTCTTTGGCTTTGTTACACATCTGCTGTAAATGATTAAAAGTCCCTTCATTTTGTTCACATTTCCAACATATATTCAAGACATTTTTCTACATTTTAGCTAATTTCTCTGGTGACATATACCATTGGTACATCATTTTATAAAAATTCTCTTTAAGACTGGAGCTGAATGTAAATTTAATGCCCTTTTCCCACATATTTTCTCATTGTTCCATTTCTATATTATGTCCAAAGTTTTTAGCCCATTTTATTATAGACTCTTTTGCACATTCTTCTTCTTCTGTTCTAAATTTCAACAAAAGTTTATACATTTTGGCAATGTACATCATTTGTACATAGCTCTGTTTCAAACTCAGTCTTGTTGACTGCTTGATCTGTGGGTCAGACTCTCATGACTGTTTTCTTTACATTTGTTCCCTTAGATTTTTTGAAACCATAAGATTTTTTTGTCTGCTTTAAACTTTTCTTGTAATTGTGCATTAAAAAAAACACTGACAAGTAGGAAGTAATTAATTTTGTAAATTGAATGCAAGTAGGAAAATATAAAGGGACAGTATCCTGAGAAACTTTAGTAGCATTCTCCAAAACCAAGTACTGCCATTATGTTAGATGTTACAAAAAAACCACCACAAACTTGGTCTGGGGAATGAAGAGAGGCCATTGCAGGAAGAACTGAAATGCAGTTGGGTTGAACTCAGTGCAGCGTTTTCACAGGCATGAGAACTTCTGCCCATGGAGAGTGGTTTTCTTGGCTCCGCTTGGGGCAGCCCCAAATGCTCCTTAATCTTGTTCAGGCTGCTGCAGGCTGAGGAAGAATGTTTAAGGAAACAAGGGAAGTAAACCGGGACCTTGTATCATTGTTACTGGCATCTTTACTCCTCACTGTTGATGTTATTTATCCACATTGTGATTGTTATGTCTTCATGTAATTACTCTGTATGGTTATTATAAGTGCTTAGTGAAGGTTATTGTTCCCCTGTTTATAGGATGTTCTAGCTATTTCTTTATTTGACTGTTTAACTACATCCTATTGGATTAGTTGGCAACTGGAATACTGTAACTCTGTGAATTTATTAGTATTGATGTTACAATTGACTAAAGTGTTGTATTATTTTCAATAGAAGTTTCAGTTGTCAATTTTTACTGGTATAACATTCATATCATTTGGGAGTCTTTGGAAGACAGCCCACTTTCAGAGTTTTTTTAATTGGTCACAGCTGGTCAAACAAGCACAGTCCTTGCAGCTAGTCTTTCCCTTCTGTTCCTTGGGAAGAACAGGTTGCAGGCCTCAGTGGGTTAATTCCTAGGTGGAGTTTGCTGAAGAAGTCCTTCAAGAGTGGTCAGATCCACTGTAGGTTATAGGACTTCCTTTGATTTGATTTTTATTTTGTTTAAATTAATCATACAACACAGTTCTGACAACAGTATAACAATAAATAAAATTGAAGTAAAGGAGATGAATCATAGGTTATAGGACCTAAATATGAGGGTAACAATAATGTGGAATACAACAAAATATGACATTGAATGAGAATTAATATGTGAATGAAACTGTAATAGTTCTGTGTTTCTGCCTTTTGGAGACCTTAGATGATGATGATGATGATGATGATGATGATGATGATAAAGCAGCTTTGTCCTTTGGCCAAGATTGCCTTTTGACCTTGCTGGTTCTAAATATTTAATTTTTAACTTCTTTTTTAGACTATTCGTCAGAAATTTCCTCTTCTCACCACAAGGAGGCTGGGCACAAGGGGCCATTCGAAGTAAGACCCCATTCTATATATTTGTCTTACAAACTGTGATTTTTTTCATTTGAGAATGTCTACCATAAAATCTTTGTACATAAGTTGGAATTTCAGTGCATGTGACGAACTGACAGTCTCTAGAGAATGTGGGTAAAATATAGCAAATGGCCTATGTATCCACTAGATTCAGATGGGTAACCCGTGCTGGTCTGAATCAGCAGAACAAAGCTTGAGTCCAGTGGCACCTTTAAGACCAACATTTTATTCTGGGTATAAGTTTTCGTGTGTACGCACATTTCTTCAGATACATTAAAACAGACTACACCAACTATTACACATAGGTACAGGTGAGGAGGGTGTTGCCAGGAAGGGCCAATCAGAGTCAAGATGCGTAAGTAACTGAGCAGTAAATGTAGCTAAGACTGGATCTTAGCTACATTTACTGCTCAGTTACTTATGCATCTTGACTCTGATTGGCCCTTCCTGGCAACATCCTCCTCACCTTCTACCTCTGCAGAAAGGTATTGCCTGAATATTAGGAAAAACTTTTTCATGGTCAGAGTAGTTCAAAGGTGGAATCAGCTACCTAGAAGGGTGGTTAGCTCCCTTTCACTGACAGCTTTCAAGAAGAGGCTGGATGAATACTTGTCAGAAATGCTTTAGGCTGGTCCTGCATTGGGCAGGGGGTTGGACTAGATGGTCTATATGGCCCCTTCCAACCTTATGACTCAATGATTCTATGTGTAATAGTTGGTGACTTCTGTTTCAATGTATCTGAAGAAGTGTGCATGCCCACAAAATCTTATACCCAGAATAAAACTTTGTTGGTCTTAAAGGTGCCTCTGGAGTTAAACTTTATTCTATGAACCCAATGTTATTGATTTCAAATAGATTTTGTTAAGTATGAGATGTAAATCAGACCTTAACTCAACAGTAAACCAACACAAGAACAGTGGAACAACAGGCTCCCTTTTTAAACTATCCGGGCTATGGTAACCACGCCCTTAAACAAGCTAACAACCAATGAACAAGTAGAGATAACAACCAATAGTTCCCTCTGGAACAGCTCCAGCTATTCTGATTGGCTTGCTTTGCAGAGCAGCCAATCAGGTTATGCTCTTTTAGGATACCAGCCTACATCTCAAGCTTAGTCATACATTTCAATACATAACATTGCTCCCCCCTAAGAAGGAGCAAACCTTGAACAATCATATTCTTTTAAGTATGCTGGATGGTTGCGGGTTCTTTGCGACCGTCTTAATGGTTCTGTGTGTGGCAGTGCTTCGGTGTCCCTAGAGCTGCTGTTTTCAATTGGGAGGCTCTTTTCTACGGGCCTGGTTCTGTCAGATTGCTGCCCGGTATTTAACTCTATAGGGGTTTCTGGTTCCCCAGGGGCAGAACAGTCCTCAGTGTTTTGAGGCTCAACTCGTCTTGGAAGTGGGCTAGGACTTATGACCGTGTCTTCTGGCCGTGCCTTGGCCCAGAGTCGTTGCAGCTGGTCTATGTGCTGTCTCAGAGTTCTCTCATCAGTGGTACGGATGACATAGGATAGCGTTCCCGTGACCTCGCTGACTGTGGCCAGCACCCACAAATGGCCTTCTCCATAGTTTTGTGTGAATGCTGCATCGCCGATTTGTAAAAATCGGGGCATTTCCAGAGCCTCTGTCCATGGTGATCTGTCAGATGTGAGGTCGGGGTGCATCCTGTCCAGCAGTGAAGCCAGGCATTGGCCCATAAGTAGCTCTGCAGGGCTCCTCCCTGTTGCTGTGTGCGGAGTGATATGCTGATGCAATAGGAAGGACGCTAGCTTCTGATTCCAATCGCCCTGCGTCATCCAGTGGAGCACTTCTTTTGTAGTTTGGACCATCCTCTCTGCGTGCTCATTTGTAGAGGGATGGAACGGTGCAGACATTATATGTTTAATTAGGTTCCGCCTAATAAAGTCCTGGAACTCACATGAAGTAAACTGTGCCCCGTTAACAGAAACAATGGTGTCTGGTAGGCCGTGTGTTGCGCTAAGGCGACGTAGTGCCTTAATAACAGTGGTTGAGGTCATTTTTTCATCTGTACTACCTCTAACCACTTAGAGTAAGCGTCCACGACTATTAGAAATACCTGCCCTTGGAACGGCCCTGCAAAGTTGATGTGCAAGTGGGACCATGGCCTATGTGTGTTTCCCCAGTGTTGTACTGGTGCGTGTGGGGGGTCAGGCCTTGAGAGTTGACATGGCTGACAAGCTTGGACCCAGTGTTCTATGTCCTGGTCAATGCATAGCCACCACACGTAGCTCCATGCAAGAGCTTTCATACGGACAACTCCCAGGTGTTCGGCATGTAGGGCCTCTAGCACCCACTCTCTTAAGTTCAGAGGGACCACCACCCTATTTCCCTATAATAAACACCCTTTGTGAGCTGATAGCTCCTGCTGTCAGTTGCTGTAAGGCTTGAACTCTGCCTCGAAATGGCCCACCAGCCATCCCCTCCACACCCAGTTGAGCACCCGGTCTATAGTGGGGTCCTTGGCTGACCCAGCTGCAATGTCTAAAGCATGCACCAGAGGCTCAGGCAGATCTTCAATTGCCAGGACTTCACAGGCTGGCACAGGGTTTATGGCTGCCCCCAGGATCGGACATCGACTTAGTGCGCCGGCATGTCTGATGGCCTTGCCTGGTTGGTGGATAAGGTCAAAGTCATAAGCAGAAAGAAACACAGTCCATCTCAGCATTCTAGGAGACAATATCTGTGGGGCCTGCTGGTGAGGCACAAAGAGTCTTAAATTAGGCTTATGGTCTGTAACCATCAGGAACCTTCGCCCATATAAAAAATCATGAAACTTTTTAATTCCAGCAACCAGGGCGAGAGCCTCCTTGTCAATTTGTGCATAATTTCTTTCTGTGGCTGATAGTGTCCTAGAATAATAAGCAACTGGCACTTCCCACCCATTTTGATGACATGGCTGAGAACTGTGCCAATGCCGAAAGGAGATGCGTCGGCAGCGAGAATCAAAGGCTTGTGCTTGTCGAAGTGAGTAAGAATGCTATTGGAAAATAACAACTCTTTTATAGCCCTGAACACCATGTTCTGCTGTGTTCCCCACTCCCATTTAGCCCCTTTTGCCAGCAACCTGTGTAATGGCTCGGGAACGGATGCCTTATGAGGTAGAAACGTGTGATAAAAATTTAAAATTCCTAGAAAGGATTGCAGATCTTTTCTGTTTCTACATTTAGGTGCGTGCTGGATTGCAGCCCTTTAGACTTGGTTGGGGGCACCCTCTTTTCGTTGGGGGCACCCAAGGAATTCCACTCTTTTTACCCCTAGCTGACACTTGTTCTTTTTTACCTTGAGACCTGCATCTCTGAATCAACCCAACACAGCCCTGCCAACTCCGTTTCATTTCCCCCACAACCAAAATGTCGTCAAAATATGGAACCGCCCCTGGTATGTCCCAGAGCAATCCCTCCATTAACCCCTGGAAAATCCCAGGTGCCACATTCACTCCAAATTGAAGGCGGTTAACCCTGAATGCTCCCCTGTGGGTAACAATGGTTTGTGCCTCAGCTGCTACCGAATCCACGGGCAATTGCTGATACACCTGAGCAAGATCAAGTTTTGCAAACACTGTCCTGCCTGCCAGAAACACCAAGACATGGATAATCACTGGCACAGGATACACATGTTGTTGCAACACCCAGTTGATGGTACACTTATAATTGGCACAAATTCTGATAGACCCATCTGGTTTAACCAGTGTTACAACTCAACAGTAAACCAACACAAGAACAGAGGAGCAACAGGCTCCCTTTTTAAACTATCCAGGCTATGGTAACCATGCCCTTAAACAAGTTAACAACCAATGAACAAGTAGAGATAACAACCAATAGTTTCTGTTACCTCCGGAACAGCTCCAGCTGTTCTGATTGGCTTGCTTTGCAGAGCAGCCAATCAGGTTATTCTCTTTTAGGATACCAGCCTACATCTCAAGCTCAATCATACATTTCAATACATAACAGATTTCACTTTCTTATTATATTTCCTTAGGTTTGTTATATTTACTATTATAATTTTATTATTTTCAAGTTGTAATTGCCTGTTGTGAATTAATTACTGGTTGGTGTTCTTTCAGGGGTTGTAATCAATGGTTTTTAAATCTGGCATATTATTTTAATTTTAAAAATCTTATTTTGATGCTTTGTGGCACCTTTGCAGCACTTTTTAATAGCAGGAACAGGGACCCAGGGGCAGAGTTCACCAAATGAGCATACCTTCTCCTGCCTTCCCCTTCCCCCAAGCTGTTTGCTCCCTCCTCTATACCAAAAGATGGGAGACTGTAGATGATAGGGAGTCAGGTAAAATTGCCCATTTCTCCCTCTTCTGCTGACACAAGCCATGAGCAGAAGAGAAAGAAAGAAAGTGTGGTAAACTGGTCATAAATGAGGGTTTATTTTCTCTGTGCATTATAGGTTCTCACCTTGTCTTGGTAGGTAGGTCTTTTTCTCAATAAACAGTTCATGTCTTAAGCACAGAAGTATTTATTCTGCCATTTCCCCAACACAATAATTGAATTAAATGGGGAGCAACTTACAAACCTGGGAATTCTATACACACATTGAAGCACCTACCCCCTCCATGAAATCACTGAGTCATTTAAGAAACGTCATTGAAGCTCCCACCCCCTCCATGAAAGCACTGAATTATTTAAGAAATGTCATTCATTCAAAATATGTTCAGTTTTGCAAATTGACTTAAAATATATACCAAAATGATAGAGACAGACAGCTGGTGTAAGGTTGTCGAAGGCTTTCACGGCTGGAGTTCATTAGTTGCTATAGATTTTCTGGGTTGTCTGTGTCAGGTTTGAAATCAAGTAGATCCAGTCATTCTTGCACAAAGAAAGTTTTATTAGGATTATCTTGCTAAAACCCACAGTAGGAGGTCATTGTCAGGAATGGGGGGCGAAGCAAAGCAAGCCAACTTATAGTGTGATGCAATGAAGCGCCTAGCGAATAAAACTTGAGCACTCGCGCGGGAACTCCCGGCGGGAGAAATACTTAATGAGCGGGAGACTACTCCCCCCCTCCCCTTGCCTTCCCAGGACTGGAAAATTCTCAGCTTAACAAGAATAGCCCAAAGCCTACATTCAAGGCCACCGTGATAAGGAAAAGCGGCAGGGAAGAAGCTCCCACGTTTCTGCCTGCATAGCTACGCAAGCGCAAAGCGGGGTAGGAAACATAAAACAATGGATTCAGTGAGAAACAACAAAGGCACCTTTTCTGACATTCTGCCCTTCCCAAAATACCACCCGCCCACCACTCAGGAAGGAGAGAACAAGGGCCCTCCAGGTTTATAAGGGTATCGAGTGTGAAAGTCGTTTAAGTGATCAGGTGCATTGATATCAGATACTTTCACCCACTCCCTGTGTTGGGGCCCAAAGTGTACCCATTGAATAAGGTACAAGAGTTGTCCACGAAGAATCTTAGAGTCCAAAATATCAGCAATTTCATAGTGCTCCTCATCGTCAACCATCAGAGGGGGGAGGAGCCGACATCTCAGCTTGCCATTTAGTCGGGGGTAACGCAGGTTTGAGGAGGCTGTAATGGAAAATTGGATGTATTGTTTTAAGAGATTTAGGCAAATCTAGTTGCACAGTTACTTGATTTACACATCTCAACACTTTGAAAGGACCAATATATTTCCAAGCAAGTTTTCTAGACTGCTGCGCTAGCCTTAGGTTCTTGGTTGACAAATACACAGAGTCTCCCGGTTGCAGCTTCCATCCACCGGATCTTTTTTTATCGGCCTGTTTTTTGTACTGTGCCTTGGCTTCATTCAAAGTTTCAACAATCAGGGGCCAAGAATCACGGAAAGTTTTACACCATGCTGAGGCTTTCCCCCATTCTCACCAGGCTTTAAGAACGGGAGAGGGGGCTGTCATAACCCATGGCAGCTTTGAAGGGTGACATTTTTGTTGAAGCGTGCCATGAGTTGTTGTACGCAAACTCCGCCAATGGCAATAAATCAACCCAATTGTCCTGTTGATAGTTAGAAAAACATCTCAGGTATTGTTCCAACGTCTGGTTTACTCTCTCCGTTTGCCCATCGGTTTCAGGGTGATAGGCAGTACTGAGAGCCCGTTCAATACCCATTAGAGTCATTAATTCCGACCATAATTTGGAAACAAATTGAACCCCCTGTCGGAGATTATCTTGAGTGGTAACGTATGTAGTCTGGCAATGTGTTGGAGGAATGCTTTGGCCAAGACTTTGGCTGTTGGCAAACTGGGGAATGGTATAAAGTGAGCTTGTTTAGAGAATAAATCCACGACCACCCAAATGACCGTCATATGTCTAGAGGGGGAAGATCAGTGATAAAGTCCATAGAGATTACTTCCCAGGGTCTGCTCGGGGTGGGTAGAGGCTGCAGGAGACCTGGAGGTTTTCCTGGTCTGGCTTTGCAACGATTGCACGTTGGACAGGACTGTATATAGAGGGATAAATCCTGTTTCATTCGGGGCCACCAGAAACCACGTTGCAGAAGTCGTAAGGATTTTACATATCCAAAGTGCCCCGCAGCTTTTGAGTCATGAACTGTCTGCAACATTTGGGATCGGGTAGCTTCTGGGACAAACATTTTATTTCCCCTGTACCAGCAGCCATTCGGACCACAATTCACATCGTCTCTGGCTTGTAAATTATTTATTTCCTGTGGGGTGATGTCAGTTAGAAATTGTTTTTCCCAGGTTAATGTCTGGATGGGATTCATTGATGCTTGTTTGGCTTTCCGGGTTACAACTGCACCAACCAACTGTTCTGGGGTGAACATAGACTCCCTTACTTCGACCCTCTTAGAAAAATGTTGGGGAAGGTGGGAGAGAGCATCCGCCAGATGATTGGCTTTCCCTGGGAAATGGTGAAGGGTAAATTGAAATTTGGAGAAAAACTCAGCCCACCTGAATTGTTTAGCATTCAGATTCCGGGGTTTTCGCAGTACCTCAAGATTCTTATGATCAGTCCATATTTCAAAAGGTACTTGGGACCCCTCTAACCAGTGTCTCCATGTGATCAATGCTAAACGTATAGACGCAGCTTCTTTGTCCCAAATGGGCCAAAATCTCTCAGTATCATTAAATTTCCTTGATACATAAGCTAGGGGTTGTAGCTGTTTCTGAGCGTTCTCTTGCAAAATCACCCCACCCATCGCAGTGTCCGATGCGTCTACTTGGACCACGAATTTTTTTGTTTCATCAGGGTGTGCTAGTATGGGCTCAGACGTGAACAACCGTTTTAGTTGTTCAAACGCTTGCTGACACTGCGGGGTCCAGTTCAAAGGGGCCCCTGGCACCGAAGCCTTAGCTCCCTTCCCCTTAGTCTTTAGTAATTCCGTGAGGGGAAGGGCTACTTGGGCAAAGTGTGGTAGGAATTGGCGGTAAAAGTTGGCGAAGCCGAGGAAACTTTGGAGCTGTCGCCTAGTTTTGGGGGGCTCCCACATTAATACATCCTGGACCTTTTTTGGATCCATTTCCAACCCCGCGGAGGATATGCGGTATCCCAAAAAGTCAATGCACTCCTGGTGAAATTCACACTTTGACAGTTTGACAAACAGTTTGTGTTCTAAGAGCTTTTCCAACACTTTTCGCATAAGGTTGGTATGGGATTCCTGATCCGGGGTATAGACCAAGATATCATCTAAATAAACAACCACCCCCTTGAATAAATAGGGGTGTAACACTTCATTAATTAAGTTCATGAAGACCCCTGGTGCCCCCTGTAAGCCGAAGGGCATCACCCGATATTCAAATTGCCCCAGCGGGGTATTAAAGGCAGTCTTGTATTCATCCCCCTCTCTGATACGAACCCGAAAGTAGGCATCTCTTAAATCCAGTTTAGAAAACACTTTCCCTTTAGCCACCTCTGCCAGTAAGTCTTTGATGAGGGGCATTGGGTAGGCATTAGTTGCAGACACTGCGTTAAGTCCCCGGTAATCCGTGCAGAGTCTGAGCCCCCCATCTTTCTTTTTACAAAACAATACAGGTGCTGCAAAAGGGGATGACGCTGGTCTAATAAATCCACGGGCCAGATTTTTATCAATAAAACGGCGCAGTTCTTCCTTTTCACTTGGACTCATAGCATAAATTTTCCCTTTTGGTAATTTCTGGCCCGGAAGAATCTCAATTGCACAGTCGGAGTTACGGTGGGGGGTAGTTCATCAGCTTCCTCCTCCTCAAAAACCCTGGTTATATACTGGTAATCCTCAGGGATGCGATTAAGGTCCTCCGTGGCTAAACAAGCTCGTGGAGGTTCATTGCATGGGGGATTTCCCCACCCTGGGTCCCATTTGTGTTCTGCACATTTTGGGGAGATAAATTGTACATCCCCTTCTTCCCATAGAATGTAAGGGTTATGTCCATGTAACCAGGGGCTACCCAACACTAAGGGAAACTGGGCTTGCGGAGCTATCACGAACGAGCGTAGCTCCCAGTGGTCACCGATGCCTATTCTTAAAGGAACAGTCTCAAATCGGCATGGTTCCTTCATTGGAGACCCATCCATCTGCGTGAAAGTTATCGGGTCTTTCAAGTGGACCACGGCTGCCTCCAACCCCATAACCATTGATGGGTTTATGAGATCCCTCCCGCACCCAGAGTCAATGAGGGCTCGAACCCGAATGTGGGTCATCATTGCGGGATTCATCACCAGAACAGTCACAAAGAAGAGAGAGGGGTAATTGCTCACCAGTTTAGGCGCCTCAGGTGTTGGGTCCTGCTGTGTAGCGCCATTCACAAACAGGACCATTTCATTTCCCTGCATCTCACTCTCTTCCTCCAGCATCAAGGTATCCGCTTGGTCGGGGCTAGCAAAAAGAGCCCGCGTGTTGCGTGGTTTTGCTGTACCTTTTCTCGGGGTAGGGGTTGTCCACCTTCTGGGCTCTTCTTGTGGTAGAGCTCTATTGGGATCCCCTTTCGGGCATACTGCGGCGAAATGCCCTTTCTCCCCACACCGCAGGCAGAGGCCCTGTCGCATACGCTGATCCCTCATTCCACTTGGGGTGGACGTTGGTTTGGGTCTGGCTTGGCCTGCCGCAAAACTGGGACGGTTGTTACCCAACGAGAGATCTAGTTTCATCATACGCAGGCGACTTTCGGCCTTCTCGGCTTCCTCCATCCAACCCTGGAGGGTGCGGGGTTGCTGAGAGCTGAGGACATTATTGCGGACGTCTACGGCTAGTCCCATTCGGTATTGTTGGGCCAAGACCGCATCGGTCCAGTCTCGAATTTTCACGGCGTGCCTTTGAAACTCCCTTGAGTACTCCCGTACTGAGAGTTTGCCTTGTCTGAATGTGCGAAGGAAGGCTTCAGCTTTTGGGCCGCCCCGGATCCTCGAAACGGTTTCTCAAGGCCCACATGAAGTCATCTACATTCCCCAACTCCGCTGCCTCCAGATCATGAAGGGCTACATACCAGCTGGTAGCACTCCCCCGGAACCTGGATGCGATAAACTCCACCTGTTGTTCCTCGTCCGGGAATACATAGCCCCATCTTTGCACAAATTTTCCAACTTGCAATATGAAAAAGGACACAGTCTCTGGATCCCCATCAAATGTGATCTCAAGCATGTCCTTGGGGTGAATTACAGGGGGGCTGGCGCCATGATCGGTACTGGAGCCGGCTGCATGAGGGGTGCAGGAGCAGGGGGTTGAGGCGGAGGCAAAACTGGTGGCTGGATGGGTCCTGGTTGCCCTGGCCCAGGTCCTGGCGCTGGGACGACCGGTGGAGGTGGGGCTGGTGCTGGCTGGCCCGGCCCCGGCCCTGGGGGAACTGGTTGGCCCGGCCCTGGACCCGGTGGTACTGGTTGGCCCGGCCCCGGGCCCGGAGGAGCAGGAGGTGGCCGTCCCGGTATCAACGGTGGCACCGGGGCTGGTGCCGGTCTAGGTTGTGTCAACGGATGGGCTCGAATTGCTTGGTCCATCATCTGGGGTAGGGACTGCATTAGTTTGCTCATATCCCTTACCAGCCGACGAGTATCGTCTTGAATAGAATCCATGCGGGCATCAGTATCTTGGCTGGATCCCGTTCTGGGAGATCCCCGAGACACCCTCCCTTGGGGAAGCCCAAAACTACCTCTGGGATCCAAAAGGCTGTCCCGGCTCTGGCTTCCCGGCATCGTCCAGGTGGTCTGGGTAGTATCCAACAAGTTCTTAGTCCAATCGCGTGATCTGCGATAAGTCACCCCTTTATCCCAGGGTGTTGGGACTCCTGGCACATAGGTTCGTGGAACCGCACCTCCCTGACTTTGTATAGGCCCGGCCGGGCTGTAGATCGGGAGTGTGTACGGAGCACCAATTGTGCCAATCGATGGCGGGGTAGCCACCCCGGCTGCTGAGTAGAGTATGGGTGCCGCCAAAACTGTAGTTGTAGTCACCGGAACAACGGTGGTGGTCGGAACAGTAACCACTGGAGCTGCCACAGTAGTAACTGGAACTGTGGCTCCTGAAGCAGTAGTCACTGGAACGGCGCCCGTGGCTCCCACAGTAGCTATAGCTGGAACTGCACCGGAGGCTCCCGAAGTAGTAATCACCGGGACTGTGCCCGTGGCTCCCTTCCCCGCTCCGCTCATCGTGGTAGACGGCGGAAACTGACGGTGAGGGAATGATGATGATTCCTGACAATTTCTGTCAGGTTTGAAATCAAGTAGATCCAGTCATTCTTGCACAAAGAAAGTTTTATTAGGATTATCTTGCTAAAACCCACAGTAGGAGGTCATTGTCAGGAATGGGGGGCGAAGCAAAGCAAGCCAACTTATAGTGTGATGCAATGAAGCGCCTAGCGAATAAAACTTGAGCACTCGCGCGGGAACTCCCGGCGGGAGAAATACTTAATGAGCGGGAGACTACTCCCCCCCTCCCCTTGCCTTCCCAGGACTGGAAAATTCTCAGCTTAACAAGAATAGCCCAAAGCCTACATTCAAGGCCACCGTGATAAGGAAAAGCGGCAGGGAAGAAGCTCCCACGTTTCTGCCTGCATAGCTACGCAAGCGCAAAGCGGGGTAGGAAACATAAAACAATGGATTCAGTGAGAAACAACAAAGGCACCTTTTCTGACAGTCTGGCCGTGGTCTTGGCCTTGTAAGACCTGACGTTTCGCCAGTAGCTGTGACCAGCATCATCAGAGGTATAACACAGAAATATGGAGTACTTTCTGTGTCAAGGGATACTTTGACAGCCAGTCACAGCTACTTGACACAGAAAGTACTCCATCTTTCTATGTTATGGGGGCGGGGCATCGGGGAGTGAATGGAAGGTGCCATTTGACTGAGCTCCGACCGATCCCTTCTCCCTGTGCCGAAAATCAATGCATTGAGAGAAACAAAAATGGAATAATTGGCTATGGGAAAATCGGGAGGTCTTAAAGGTACCAACGCGGCCCCAAACGCTAAAAAACTCAACTCCTTTTTTGGCACGGAGGCCTCACAAGCGGTTTCAAGTGGGAGCTAACCCACCAACCCCAAAATGGCGGCCGGAACAACCCCGAGCGATGCGCAACAATCAGCATTGACTAAACAAGATTTTACTGACATGCTGGCAACCTTCAAATCTGAAATACTAGACCACTTCAATGAAATAATGAAACCAATGTCAGACCGCTTTGAACTAATGCAAGAGTCACTGCAAGAAGTTTCCCAAACAGCCGAAACAGCGTTGGAGTCAGCAATCACTAACCAAGAGCTTATATAAGATCTTCAGAAAAGCGAAACATGGGCACGAGATCAAATTCTGGCTCTGGAACATTGTGCTAGGAAACAGTTCCTGAAATTCAGAGGCTTTGAAGAAAAAATTGAAGGTAACACTGACTTGGGTGGTTTTATTTCGGTATAGGTAGCCTCGACCATTAAGCTAGATGACGAGTCAACCCCGATGGTCATAAGAGCCTATGGAATAGACCCACCTAACTTAGATCCAAAAAGAGGCCCCTGGGACATTTTAGTGGAATTTCTCGACATCAAAGCCAAAAACCAAATTCTCCAAGAAGCTAAAAAAGCTGGCAAATTTCAGCATGACCAAAAAGAGATCTTCATTTTACCAGATGTAGCCCCAGAAGCACTTCATATCTGTAGAATACTCAAACCTATCACAAAAAGCCTTAATGAGGCAAATATAAGATACAGATGGCTCCCCATAGGTTACCTGCAAGTCCGTCATCGTGGATCAACCCACTTGGCTGATGACCTGGACTCTGGGGCATCACTTTTGAGAGTGATAGGCTTAGAACCCATGGAAGAAATGGATACTTCTCAATCAAAGAAAAGAAAGTGTGAATCGGTGGGAACCCCCAAGAAATGGAGCGGACTCCCAACTAGACCTCGATTATCTTCTTAAATACAGTCCAAAGGTTCTGATAAGTTGTAATAGTTTGTTTTCCTGAATTGTATTACTTAAATTGTTTTAAATCTAACTTAGCACTGTTTCTCGCAATTTAAAATTTTTACATTATTCAGTGGCAGGGGGAGGGGGAATGGCACACTCAGCCATGAAGTCCCAAGTAAAGGGTATAGGCCAGAAGGCCTGGTTTTTGCTGTCTCACACTCAAAGGGTAAATAGGAATTTAATGTTTACCAACTTAAGAGCAATCTGTTTTGTTGAGGATGAAGCAACCGGTTGGGTTATCTTAGGAAATAAGTTAGGGGAAGAGGGGACGGGAGGGAGGGTTATGAGGGAGGGAAGGGGGGGTTTAGAGAGGAAAATAAGAAGTTTAAAACTGTCTGTTTTAAAATGTTTATTATTGCATTCTGTTAAAACAACACTAGTGAAAAAATGAATGGTCACTATTTTGATCCTACAATGGTTTAGATATAATGTTCTTACTATTGAAATATACCAAAGCACTATTCTCAAAAAGTCTAAACTCTCCATTGTATTAACTTTAATTTCTAGACCAATGTTGTTGCACAGAAAAATTCCTAAACAGTTGTCTATTGACACAAACTTTGTAATCACACCTAAACCCAATGCTAAATGGTTGTTGCATGCCATGGGTATGACTCTTAATCGCATAGTAAAATGGCTCCATAGGAAAAGAAACTACTTCTTTAAACACTCAATTTTAGGCACTGTTGCAGAAATTATTGCAAAATCAGACACAACTACACCCTAGCCATGGCATTACTGGATTATAAAATTACCTCTCTTAACTGCAGGGGTGTAAACAACAAAATCAAAGCAAAATGTATCACCAATGAATTAAAAAAATCAGAGAACAAACATAGCATTATTACAAGAAACATATATCAAAAAAGGCTTTAAGGCGCTTAATTCCAACTGGTTTCCTACACAATACCTTGCTTATGGTACATCAAAAGCCAGAGGTGTAGCAATATTTTTTGCCAAAAATGTCACTTTCTCACTGGAAGCCATTGAAAAAGATGAGCAAGGCAGATATATCTTCCTAAGAGGCTCAATACAAGGCAACCTTGTCATGCTGGTGTCAATATACGCACCTAATACAGGCCAAGTTGAATTTCTAAAATCAACACTAACGAAACTCCAACAATTTAGCCAAGGCCATATCATAGCCGGAGGAGACTTCAGTTATCTTCTTGATAAAAAGCTCAACAAATCCAGTACACACAAACTGTCAACGATCAAAAACATGTCTAGTCCATTGAAAATCATAACAGATAAACTAAACCTAAAGGACGTCTGGAGAACCCAACACGGCATGGAAAGAGACTACTCGTTCTATTCAGCAAAATATAAAATGTACTCTAGACTAGACTACATTTTTGTGTCAAATGCAACCCTCCCCCTCATTTCATCATCAGAAATCGGCAGTATCAGATGGTCTGAACATGCCCCAATCAATTGCATCCTGAAATTTGGATTATTATATAAAAAGAAACACACCTGGGTATTCAACAAGAATTTATTATTAGAAGAATCAACAAAAAAGGAACTACAAAGAGCGCTTAAAGAGTACTTTCACTTAAATCAAGGCTGTGGTGTGTCTCATTCGCTAATTTGGGAAGCCTCAAAAGCAGTAATGCGTGGTAAAGCGAAAGCGCTGTCTGCAGCCTGTAAAAAAGAAAAAGCGGAGAAAAAATCAGAATTTTTATCTCTTTTGAGAACCCTTGAAATTCAACATAAACGCACATGCAGTGACAAAGTCTACAAAAGGCTAGTGAATGTAAGGAAACAACTAGAACTTCTAGAGACAGCTGCTATAACTCAAGGCAACTTACAGTTTAAGCAGGATCATTCCACAAAAGGTCCAAAAAACCTCTGATACCTATCCTGGAAATTAAAGAAACAATGAGAAGCCAGATGGATCCACAGCATCAGGGACAAAAATGGCACTATCCATTCTACTTCTGAAGACATTATACAATCACTGGAAACATTCTACTCATCACTTTATACCTTAACCAACCCTTCACATGACGAAATCAGTGACTTCTTAAAATTTCAAAACCTCCCACAAAGCCTCACAGAAGAACACCAATCATTACTTGATTCACCAATAATTGAAGAAGAAATAATAACTGCAATCAAAAGCCTCAAAAGAAACAAGGCCTCGGGCCCAGACAGGTCCCAACCTGAATTTTACAACGCTTACGCTTCAATTTT
Organism: Gekko gecko; assembly: GCA_029375565.1. Lineage (NCBI taxonomy): Eukaryota > Metazoa > Chordata > Lepidosauria > Squamata > Gekkonidae > Gekko > Gekko gecko. Next base: position 178,383,726 of record JAPDNY010000001.1, on the reverse strand, counting down.
ATCGAAACCACTGTCAGATACTTTCAATCAGGTTCTAGCCTCAGGTCAACTGCCAGAGACATGGACAGCTGCAAACGTAATTTTATTACCAAAAAAAGACAAAGACACCATGAATCCAAAGGCATATTGTCCAATATCACTTCTCAACACAGATTATAAAATCTTTACCTTGATCCTCACGAACAGACTCAAAAGCATAATCGGAGACTACATTCACAGCGATCAGACTGGTTTTATTCCCTCACGGGACATCACAGATAACATCAGGAAAACCCTCAATATAATCCATTCTGGAAAAACCAATAAAACAGTTGATTCAATGATATTAATGCTGGACATCAAAAAAGCTTTCGACACCCTAGAAGTAAACTTTCTCAAATCACTCATGCAACAGATGAAATTTGGCAGTGCATTTTCCAGAGCTATATCGGCCATCTATGCCAAAACCCAAGGCAACACTTTTGGTCAATGGCAACTCATCAAAAGACATAGTCATCCACAGAGGCACGTGGCAGGGATGCCCGTTATTGCCACTTCTATTAGTATTAGTGATGGAACCATTAGCTCTTGCCATCAGAAACAACTCTAAAATAAAAGGCATAAACATAAAGGGGAAAGAATTTAAAGTAAGTCTCTTTGCAGACAATTTAATGATATACATCGCCGACCCCCACTCATCGCTACCAGAAATTCAAAAAACACTAACAACCTTTGGAGAAGTGGCAGGACTAAAAATCAATCAAACAAAATCCATAATTTATCCGATACAAATGTGCCCCGACGAAATAACTCAGATCCAAGCTGATTACCCTTTCCAATGGACTAAATCACATCTTCCATACTTAGGAATCAAACTACCCTTAAATAGCTCAGACTTAATCCAAAGTTATTCATATCTCCATCAACAATGAGGTAAGCGAAGTTATGAAAAATTGAAACAACAAATTTATTTCATGGTTGGAACGTATCCAAACAGATCGTTCATCTTTCCGAAATTCATATATTGCTTCAGAGCTTTGCCGATAATCATCCCAAGGTCCCTAATAACAAAGTGGCAATCAAATATCTCTAAATTTATATGGCAATACAAAACACCTAGAATCAAATCCACAACGGCAAGAAAATCACTCCGCAAAGGAGGCTTGGAAATCCCTGACCTCCACTTATATTACATGGCATCATAACTAACCAGCCTCATCAGTCAATATCACAAAGCAGAAGAGCTAGATTGGCACTATCTGGAAACAGCCTCTTTAACCCATGGCGAGTTCAAAGAAATGCTATGGTCCAACCAACCTCAATTTTTTTTAAAAAAGGTGCAAAATCCATATCTAAGGACTACACTCCACTTATGGTATAAGAACAAAGCTCAACTAACATCTTCTCCATCTAAACTCAGCACATTCACAGGACAAAGTTGGTTTCCACCTGCTGAAAACCCAAAATCATTCCAGAACTGGAAAATGGCAAACATAACAAGACCAATTGATATCACTTCCTAAGGCAAAATATTAATAAAAATGGAACTGGAAGAAAAAACAAATCTCAAAGTTGCTTGGTATGAGTACCTTCAGATACAACACTTAATAAACAGTCATCAACCCCAACTTGACCCAAGACAATCACTTACCGCTTTCAAGAAACTACAATGGAAGTATGAAAGCAAGAAAGGCCTAATCTCAAAAATATATAAACAACTCCTGGAGAAAAAAACCACCAATCCATCTAGCTATCAAATTGCATGGCATAAAGACCTCAATCAACAACTTACTGATGAACAATGGGCCCAGATTTGGAAGACACACACTAAGGTTTCGAATTCGATAAACATACAAGAAGCTGCTTTCAAAGTACTACACAGGTGGTACCTTATACCAGTCAGACTTTCACATATATATGCTAACGTATCACCGCTCTGCTGGAAACAATGTGGACAAAAGGCCACCTTTTTTCACACATGGTGGAGTTGCCCACAAGTAATCAAATATTGGAAACAAATCATCAAACACGTCAAATCTCTCACAGACTACAATTTACCTTATGATCCGACAATCATCCTTCTTCACCTCTGGTCTACAGACCATCCACCTGAAAATACAAAAAATCTCATTAATATTCTACTGATAGCAGCAAAGGTGTCACTGGCAAATAAATGGAAATCTGGTACTCTCCCATCCATGCAACAGTGGCTACACAAAGTGTGGGATTTTTTCCTACAAGAAAAGATACAAATATGGACAAACAAGGAAGATCCTGAAAGGCAGCTACTCAACCCATTAGACAAATGATATCCTATTATAGAAAAAATGAATATAAATAAACTTGATTGGGAATCTATTAAATCCCCTAGATTTGAGTTATTACTGTTTGGCTAAGGTTAAATTAAAGTAATCACTCCAGTGGCCAGCACAACCATCAATGGATTACACAAACTGGTTATACCACTCTCTCAATACAACAAATGAAATAACCATTTAGCTGAAATTTTCTTTTACTTAAGACCATTCATATGTTAATATATATGTATATGTAACCTAAGTTTTTGTTATGATTCAAAATTATCAATACAATGTTATTAAAAAAATCTTTCTGTGTTATATCTCTGAGGATGCCAGTCACAGCTACTGGCAAAACGTCAGGTCCTACAATGCCAAGACCACAGCCAGACAACCCAGAAAATCTACAGCAGCTAAAGCTGGTATAATGGTTCATACAGTTATTTTTGTCAACAATACTGTGTAAATCAATGGACACAAACTGTGCTGAAATAAAGGCTGATTTCCCACTACAGCTGCCTCGGGGTTGCGCCGCTGTTTGCCCCAATACTATTTGTCAATTTCACACCCGAAGCCGCGGGGCTGCATTTTGACCCGTGGCTTCGCCCAATTTCCCCCGCAGTTTCCTGATCTTGTTTTTTTAGGATTACGAAACTGCGGGGGAAATCGGGCGAAGCCGTGGGTCAAAATGCAGCCCTGCGGCTTCGGGTGTGAAATTGACAAATAGTATCGGGGCAAACGGCGGCGCAACCCCGAGGCAACTGTAGTGGGAAATCAGCCAAAGTGTTGTCTGTCAACTGCGTTGCAAAGTAGTTTAATTTAACCTTAGCCAAACAGTAATAACTCAAATCTAGGGGATTTAATAGATTTCCAGTCAGGCAGCAGTGCAAAAAGTCATCAAGGTGGCACACAGACAGATCCATCATCCTTTGTCACATATATTATTTCCTTTGTCCTGCTTCCTTATCATACCCTGTCTTCACTCATTTCTATACTGAATGATGATGGTCTGGGGGTTGTAAGTTAACACTAATTGTCCTCTACAGTGTTCAAGATGGCATCTTGTCCTAACTTGAAACAAACAGGTCAGCACCAGATGTTTTTATCATGTGTTGACTTCGTAATAATGGTGTCCCATTCAGACAACTCTGATGCTGGACAAAGAAGCCATAGGACTAGGCTACATCAAGAGTAATGACAGACAGTGATTTGTTCTCTTAAGTCAGGATTCTAACTAGAATTAAATTATGGCCTAGTTATAAGGGGCTGCGGTGGCTCAGAGATTAAGATGCTGAAGCTGCAGTCTGGAAGGTCTGTAGCTCAGCAGTTCGAGACCCTAGTGCTGTGTGATGGAGTGAGCACCCGTCTCTGGCCCCAACTTCTGCCAACCTAGCAGTTCAAAAGCAAGATATTGCAAGTAGATAAGCAGGTACCACTTTGGTGGGAAGGTAAGAGCGTTCCGTGCGTCTTGGTGTTTAGCCATGTTGGCCACATGACCACAGAAACATCTTCGGACAGCACTGGCTCTTTGGCTTGAAAACGGAGATGAGTACTGCCCCCTAGAATCGGATTCAACTGGCTTTTGAGCAAGGGAAACCTTTACCTAATCTGGTTTATAAATTGGAGAACAATCACTGTCTGTCATTTCCCCTGGTTTTGACACAACAAACTGCAGCTTGTTCCAGACCACAAATTCTTCAGTCTTCGGTGCCTGACTGGAAAGAGGAAAGACTGAATTTTCCTGGCCAACGTTTCTCCTCAGCCCTAATGAAAACAATGTATGTTAGTTATGAGATTCATGTCTGACTTAAGTCCCATTGATTTCAACATGACTGCAGAATAACTAACTTTCTCTGAAGTGAGGCCAAGTTGATTTGTGCAGTTGTGGCTGCTATTGCATACATGTGTCAGGGAGTGAACATACCCTGTGGGCCACGTGAGCTCAAATTACAATTTAATTTCTTTCTAGACTTTAATCAACGCTAAACCTTCCCTTCCCTCCACCATTTCTGAAAGGCATTATCTTATTTATTAAAAGTGATTTAGTGGGTTAATAAAACTGATATGGCAGCTGGCCTTGTGATAACAGGTTATTGCCAGTCCCTGTGGAGCTTAATCCTATCATTGCCTTATCAGCCATCATTTGTGTCAGCATATGCTCCAGTCAGGGCTACTTGCTACATAGGAACATATGTCAGTGAACACAGGAGGGGAGGGGGAAAGACAGTCCCCCTCCTTGTTTCTCCCTGTCTGTGTCTGTTTGCTGTGTGAATAGAGAACACTTACAGCTAGTGTGGCGTAGTGATTAGCATTTCAGACTAGGATTTGGGAGAGCCAGGTTTAAATCTTCCCACTGACATGGAGGCTTGCTGGGTGATGTTGGGCCAACCACACACTCTCAGCTGACCTACCTTACAGAGTGGGTGTGAGGATAAAATGAAGGAGAAGAGAATGATGTCGCTGCTGTGGGTCCCCACTGGGGGGAAAGGAGGGTAAATATGAAGTAAATAAATAAAGTTTTGGCAGAATGGATACGGAAAACTTGTGAGGGTGTAAACGAAAGATATGCATGAATCAAAATGGCCTGCATCCAACCACATAGTTCCAAACACGTCAGGGCATTTAAGTTTTCAGAAAAGGTGGCAGTAATTTCTACCAGTTCTCTCATTCTACTACAGCTCACTGAGATCCCCCCTCCCACATTTTGTTCTTCAGATTCAACATGGGAGAAAAGAGAGGATTTACAACTAGAGGAGGTATTAGCAGGAATTGACATGATCTCTGAAGAAAATTTAAGTGCCAGAAAGTCCAGTTAGATACAAGCCAGTGGAAAAATTATGCTAGACATGTGTAGGTTTATTTATTTATTTGATTTATACCCCGCCCTCCCTGTTGAAGCAGGCTCAGAGTTCATATGGTGGCATGTGGGAAATGAGCTTGGAGCTTGTGCATCCTCTCCTATTAGGTACACGGCCCTGATGTCATCCAGGGCCCATGCTCATAAATACTTATGGGGGAAAAGGGCTGTACAAACAGAAGCAGTTCTCATAGACATTTAAACAGTGCAGTCCAGTTAACCTTGAAGGGTCTTTGCATGGTGAAAGATAATGCGTAAGTTTGAAGCTCACTCCTGTTCAGGAACCAAAACGTGAATTGTTCCTTACTTTTAACTATATAGATATGTAAAATTTCTGGAAATTTTGAAGCCATGGAGAAAAAAACCTCACATTTTCCTGCAGGGTTTTTTTGGGGAGGGGACAGGAATTTTGGGAAAAATTGAAATATACTTATTGTCCTATCAAACCTAAACTGATTTTATTGCTCTAACAAGATGAAATGCATTGTTTATAACTTATTGAGCATATAACATTGCAAGCTGAATAAATAAATAATTTTTAATATATTTATGGACTTATAAAGTTATAAGTTCTTTAGTGTTCTATAAGCAAAATTGCAAATATATCCAATACTTGAGAGAAAACTATGAGCTGATGCACCTTATGTACCTTAATTTTTGCTATCTAGTTAGAGAGTGCTCAGTTCTTAACTGAACTTTCAGTTTTCCTCTGAGGCTTTGATGCAGTTTTCTGCCCTACCTCCTTTTGATGTTTTTTGCTAGGGCTGATTGGTTTATGTGTAAGGAAGCCATTTCAGCCTTCCCTTTCTCTCCCCCTGATCACTGTTGCCAGACTGGCATTTTTTCAACTACACCAGGCCAGGCAACTGGCCCCCTACCTGTCTCGCCCTGACCTTGCCACCATAATCAATGCAATGCAATGCAATGTTCTCACCTGGAATATTTTCAGTTCTAATCTCACTGTTTTTTTTAAAAAAAACCCTCTCCTTTTTCTTTTGGTTAATTTAAATCTTTTTCTTCATACCTGGGCATCTAAAGGCCTTGTCTGTGAGGGGAGTAGCCCCATTGTGACTCTTTTGTCATCTGTATAGAGGCTGGCCAGTTCATTATTAGATAGAAGGGCAGGACAGAGATTCACAAGGAATTCCTGTAGGGATTTGGAACCTGCCCCACATGTTCTTTAAGTTCTCAGAGGATTTTTCTCTACCTTCCCCCTTCACTGTATCTGAGGAAGTGTGCTTTGCACACAACAGCTTATAACGTAAATAAAACTTTGTTGGCCTTAAAGGTGCCACTGGACTCAAACTTTGTTCTGCTGCTTCAGCCCAACATGACTGCCCACCTGAATTACCCCTTCAAGAGACACCGACATCCAAACTAGATGTGATGTTGACCACATGGCCACTACAAGGACTCACAGTCATGCTGCCTCTGTTGATTCCTTCTGGGAACTCCATTCTGAACCACAGCTAGAGTCCAATTTGGATCAGGAGAAGGATCTTCAGCCTTCCCTACACACACCATTTTCCTGACATGAAATGTCTGGAGGGGGCACTGTTTTTACCTGAGAGTGTAGACATGAGTTTCCCCACAGAGTCAAGTAGTGCACCTCTAGGATGAATGCAGGCCAGAAAAATCACACAAACGGAGGGGAAAGCCCCTTCTCCATGTGCACAAGTTGCAATCTGAATAGAGTACTATGTGCATGGGAATTGAGAAGAACCTGCAAATCGCAAGTTATTATTACATAAGACACAGGACAAGGATCCTGGATCCAACCTATATACTCCATAACATGTGAAGAGACTTTCTGTGCCTTGTAGTTGGTAGTATACCATCTAGTTTGGGCTGTGCTGACTCTTGTGACAATGTAATGATTGCATTAATTCTGTTTGCCTTCACTTTGCTGTGTCCTTTGGAACCATCTGTAAATAGAATTTGTTTCCCACACTTACAGATATCACTATTATGGGATTGGCATTAAAGAAAGCAGTGCATACTATCATTCTGTATATTCTGGGAAAGGTTTGACAAGGTATGATATAGCAACTTTTAAAGAATAGCTGTAATACTGTTGGCGATTATCAATACTCAGTCTTACTCTGTATCTATACCATGACCATACTTTGTGTTGCTTTAATTGTTGTTGAAATGTCTCTGCATTTGCAGTGGCAATGGCACAAGCTCACATTTGGTTGAGGAATAAATTCCTGTCCCATTCCGTCCATCTTGTAGCTTCTCTTCCCCATTCCTTTTCATGCAACAACTGCCTGCGGAGTTTCTCTTATATCTTTGCAATGAAAAGGGTTAAAGATGTATGTATTAAAAAATGAAAGCTGGGAATTCAGAAGAATTAGTAGATTGTGTCACCAGATCATTACAATTTTATTGCAATATAGTATAATAGCAGATACTTTTAGGAAAAAAGTCCACAAAGATCCTCCAGCGCTATATAGTAGAAACACTTCAGCCAAGAGGGATGGATGAAAGGAAAATGGAACTGACATGGGTGGAACCTTTTGGTACCTTATTTATATCCTACACAGAATTGTGCTGAGAGCTGCTGAGCTCCACTAACATTCCCCTGTGCCTTGCAGCATCTAAGGTTCAGTTGAATGCTGTTTGGCAGCAAGGCAGCCCCCTCCCCATGCCCTCCTCCTCGACATACCACTGATAAGCAGCTGTCTAAGATGAATTCCCTTCATCAACAGAGGCCTCAAGCTGCTCACCAAGTTATGCCACCCTCCTCATTGTTTTTTTTTTAAAATCTATTTACTATTTATTTTAAAACTTTTAAAAGAAGTAATCAAAGACACAATTTTCTACTTATTTATTTTCACATAAACAACCCTAATCCTGGGATGAGTTGCTGCCAGCAAACAGCCTACCAAATACAGACCACATTCCTTTAAAGAAGACTATAGCAAAATGGGAAAACTTGAAAGTAGGCAGTTAGAGGATGATGCCAAGTGAATGCTAAAGAAAAACCTGCTCCAGTTTGTAAGCAAATGAGGAGCAAAATGTCCACATGGAAGCAACCTTATTTATGGCTAATTCACACCAGGGTGGACATCACTTATTTACTTAATATGTGATTATGTACAGCTGAATATGCAAAGTGGTTCCATTGAAAAGCAATGACATTGAAGGGATGTGAGCTGATATGAAGCTTCTTCCTGTGCAAACAGCTACATGTGACCAGGGGCCGAGTAAGTGATTGGGGGGCCTGAGCAGACATCCAAGATAGGGTCCCATAATCACTGCCACACACTGCCCCCCCCCAACAGGGCCAAACAAAAGGCTGCCCTCACTCTGTGTAAGGCAAGTGAGAGCTGTTGCTGAAATCTGGCTGATCGTGAGCGGTTATCACTGCAAATGAATAGCCTGAGCCTGGATAGGATGGGTGAAAGTGGAAGTGGTGAGAACCTGCTCTTTTTTTCTTTTCTTTCTTCCCTTCGGGGGAGGGTCCATGGGTGGTCAGGCCCCTACCAGCACAGGGCTTGGGCAGCTGCCCCTGTTGCTGATTGGCTGAGGCCATCACTGCATGTGACTGGCAGGAAGCTGGAACATGCTGTCATTTTAGGTGGCTTACAATTGCAGAGGTCTGTGCAAAGGACCCTCATATTATGCAGACTTTCTGATTTTCATGAGAGCAGAGGTATCTACAAGCCATTTACCAGATGACTGCTGCTTGAAGGTTTACTACTGTATGTGTAACCACAATGGAAGCAAAGCATGTTAACATTTTTGCCATACCCTTCATCTGCAACCATTCAGTAATCCAGACACATAGTAAACATTGCCTCTATATTGCCAGATAGTACCAATGATGACTGGTTTCCCATGCAGCTGCATATCTATCACATTAAATTTACCATCAACAACCATGTGATGGACCGTTGTCTCCATCCGTTTGATGGTGTGTGCTGAAATTTTGCTGATTCTAAATATTTCCTTCAACAGGATTAACAAAAGGAACAAAATTATCTAGGTTTGTTGTTTGTATAGCAATAGTGCTACAGTACAGAATTAGTTACAATAGTACATTTTAAAATATATCTAATATTCTTTCCTAAACTAAAAGTGAAATCTTGCTTTTCAAAGGTTTTCTGGAAGCAAGCTAAAGAATGAGGTGAGTGCATTCTGCTATATTAGATGTGGATGTATTTGTAATTATGGAATTCTTATATAGTCCATGGAAGACAACCCAAATGTTTTTGATGCAGCAGTGCAGCACAATAGCAATGGGTCTTCCAGATGGCAACTTTCCCCACATCAGAGGTGTCAGACTCATTTGTTATGAGAGCTGGATTTGCCAGAAATGTCACTTTGCCGGCCGGACCATGTGTGCCATAAAATGCAACATGAGGTACCAATGGCGTAGACTTTCCAGTTTCCCGGGGGGGAGGGAGCTGGGCCAGAGGCATTGCTAAGTCATTAAAAGAACTGGAACCCAATGAGATCATAGGGAGGAGCCAGTGACATCACAGGCCATTGCCACTATCTATGGAGGTGGAACTATGTGGCATTCAGGGAGGTGCTCCAATTTGGTTGGTGTCCAATTTGCCCTATTTGGGCAAACTTATTGAGAGGGCAGTGGCACTGCAGCTACAGAACTTTCTGCATGATGCTTCCATCCTAGATCCTTTCCAGTCTGGTTTTCACCCAGGACATGGGACAGAGACAGTGCTGGTCGCTCTTACAGATGACCTCCGAAGGCATCTGGATCAAGGCGGTGTGGCGGCATTGTTGCTGTTAGATCTGTCAGCCATGTTTGACGTGGTCGACCACCAGCTGCTGACCCACTGCCTCACCGACGCAGGGATTCAAGGACTGGCCATTCACTGGCTTCCCTCTTTTCTCCAAGGTCAGGGACAAAGGATGGCAATAGGGGAACAGCAGTCCCGGAGACATCCTCTTGAATGTGGGATGCCCCAGGGGGTGGTGTTTTCCCCGATGTTGTTTAACATCTGTATGCACCCCCTTGTGGAGGTATGGACTTGGATGTCATCATTATGCAGATGACACCCAGCTCTATCTGATGTTGGGCGGCCGGTCGGACTCCAGCCCAGAAGATTTTCACCGGGTGTTGCAAGCCATGGCTGGTTGGCTCAGACTGAGTCGACTGAAACTAAACCCAGCAAAGATGGAGGGCCTGGGCCTGAGTTGGGTCAGTTTGGGGTTGGGGATCCCTCTCCTGACCTTCGATGGGGCACCTTTGGTGCCAGCGTTGGAGGTTAGGAGTTTGGGAGTGCTCCTGGACTCCTCTTTAACTATGGTGGCCCAGGTGGCAGCCACCATCGGCATTTTACCATCTTCGGCTGGCTTGGCAGTTGGTTCCCTTCCTCGACCGCGATGACTTGGCCACAGTGATCCATGCGACAGTCACCTCGAGGTTAGACTACTGTAATGCTCTCTACATGGGGCTGCCTTTGTTGCAAATCTGGAAGCTGCAGCTGGTGCAGAATGCTGCAGCCAGGCTCTTGGTGGGTCTCTCTGGGTGGGAGCACATCCAGCCTGTGCTAAAAGTGATGCACTGGCTACCAATAGTGTACCAGATTCATTTCAAAGTGCTGGTTCTTACCTTTAAAGCCCTATGGCTGGAGTCTGACATACCTAAGGGACCGCCTTTCCCCATATGTACCCCACAGGGCACTATGGTCTGGGGCACAACATTGACTAGTGATTCCAGGCCCCAAGGAGGCCAGGCCCCCTGCTACCAGGGCCAGGGCCTTTTTAGTGGTGGCTCCTACCTGATGGAATGAGCTCCCAGAGGAGATCAGGGCCATGCAGGATCTTGTACAGTTCCACAGGGCCTGTAAGATGGAGCTCTTCCACCAGGCTTTTAATTAGGAGCCGCCTACCACTACCACCAACTATTATTGCCCCTTTGAAACTACCACACCATTTTAAGTAGCAGCAAAACGAAGAGCATGAACATAGAGTGCACATCCCTTACCAATGTTCTCTCTGGGCTGTACACAGATCAAAAGGAAATTTTAAAAGGCCTCTGATCTGCATGCCCCCCCCATCTTGTATATACAGATGGGCTTACAATTTAAAAATGAAACAGAGATTGAAAGAAGAGCTTAGGAGCGGCTGAAGCAGCCCACCCCCCACCCCCCACTACCATGAAAAAAACAACAACTATTCTCAATCAAGGATATATAGACCCAAGTAAAATACACCCCTCCTCTCCTCCACTTGGCTGGTGTGCATTCTACATGAAGCAGGGTGATTCAGCAGATGCAAACCAATGTCAGAACCAGAGCTTCCAGCTAGGGGTGCCAGCCTCCAGGTGGGACCTGGGGATCCCCTGGAATTACAGCTCATTTTCAGACTACAAAAATTAGTTTCCCTGAAGAAAATGGATGTTCTGGAGGGTGGACTCTATGGCATTGTACCCCACTGAGGTCCCAGTCCTCCCCAGGCTCCATCTCCAAATCTCCAGGAGTTACCCAACCTGTATTGGGACATCCCTTCCCCCCATCCCCCAGAGGTGAACAGGGGGAACCTGGTAACCCTAACCAGGGATGTTTTAACAAGGGAGGGAGGTGAGAGGTGGAAAGAAAGCAAATAGATGGGAAGAGAGGGAGGAAAGAAGGAAGGGAAAGGGAGGGAGGGAGGGGGAGATGAAAAGAAAGCAATTAGAAATCCCTCTCCATAATTTATCCAGGAGTTTGGGGGAGAGTTGGTCTTGAATGTATGCATTTAAACTCTTCGAGGTTTCACCTGCCCTCCTCCTCCCCCCTCCCCCTCCCTCTGCACAGGCTGTGTGTGCGATTTCAGTGATTGTAAACTGCTGATTCCTGGCTTTCCTAATATCCTCTCTCTGTCAAAGGAAGGGCTGGACAAAGAACTCGGAAGAGCTCTTCTCTCCTCTTGGAGGAAATAAAGGGCTCTGGTTAAGTAGCAAACCCAGGAGTGAGAAAACAACAGCAGCAGCATGAAGCCGCAGGAAAGGTGCCTGGGCACCCAGCCACCCCGAGGCTGGCAGTCCTCCATGGATGCCAGCCTCCTCCCCCGACCTCCCTGCATGGCTCTGCAAGGCAAGCCTTGTGTGTGGGGGGAAACAGAAGAACAAGGAGCGCCAGGCACCCAGCCTCCCCAAGGCTGGTGATCCTCCATGGATGCCAGCCCTCCCCAACCTCCTCACATGGCTCTCTGCAAGGCAAGCCTTGCAGGGAGCAGGAAAACAACAGCAGCTGCATGAGGCCACAGGAAAGGTGCCCAGGTGCCCAGCCGCCCTGAGGTCGGCTATCCTCCATGGATGCCGGCCTCCCCCCACCTCCCAAGCTCCCTGCATGGCTCTGCAAGGCAAGCCTTACAGGGAGAGAGAAAAAAACTAGAAGAACAAGGGCCGCCCCAAGGCCGGCAATCCTTTATGGATGCCGGCCTCCCCTCCAACCTCCTTGCATGACTCTCTGCAAGGCAAGCCTTGCAGGGAGCGGGAAAACAACAGCAGCAGCATGACACTGCGGGAAAGGTGCTCAGATGCCCAGCCACCCCGATGCTGGCCTCAGCCAGCCAGCCTGAGCACTCTCTGCCCAGTGCCCACCACCCCACCCTCACTGGAGCCCCAGGCCAGCTTCTTACCTTTCTGTGTGGGAAACTGAATGCACTGAAAACATGTGCAGCCCCCAGCTCCACCAGGCCCAACTGAGGGTTTCTGGGAACTGGGGTGGGGCTTAGCTTTCAGGAAGCAAGCCCTGTGAAAAGTACTGCAACTGGCAAGTGATTTCAGCTCGTGCATTGCGGCCATCTTGGGAACTCCACAAGGCAGGCTCTGGCAGCAGCAGTGTGCGATGCTGCAGAGGGCAAGGTGCGGCGCTAGGAGCGATGTGGTGCATGATGATCAGAGAAGCGGAGCATGATTCAGTGTCTCCTTGGTGTTGGGGTGCGATGAGATGCTCGTGGTTGTTGTTCAAGTGGAGATGGATCCCATCTTCATAACCAGTGAAAAGTACTGAGACTGGCAAGTGATTTCAGCTCTCATACTTTTATTTAGGTGAAGAACAAGACAAGGGAACCCTGGCTCGCAGGCTGGCTTATATGTTCCATGAAACCCACTCCCAAAACACCCCCCCACTCAGGGATAGGCTATATACAGTGGCCGAGAGTTCCATAGGTCTCAACCAGGAACCTAGTCCGCTGATTGGTGTGGGCTAGGATCTGTCCGGGCTATTGTCTCCTGGAGCGAAGCTCGGAGGCTTCACATGACTGTGTGGAGACTCGCCTCGCACGTAGTTGGGTTTCGATATATTACACCCTGAGTTTCCTCCCACCCCACCCGAAAAAACCCTCTGCTTTCAAAATGGGTTGGGGGTGGCATGGAGGGTGGCAGCAAGGCTTGTGAGACTGGTTGCCTGGGGGGCTCAGTCACCCCTGGAAAATTTGGGAGATAGCCTCAGCTCCCAAGCCCCCCTGAAGTTGATGTCTATGTGAGGTACCAGAGATATAAACTTTATAAAGATGATTTCAGATGCCAAATGACAGTAGGCTTGATTGGATTAGGTGTGATATGTAGAAGGGTAGTAGGCGTGGAGATATCACCACTGGTAATGAAACTGGAAACCTAGGTCTCAGTTTGGTCCAGGAGGATTCAGTCCAGGAGGATGCAAAGAATAAATGGACATACGTCTGAAGAAGTGAGCAGTGACTCATGAAAGCTCATACCTTGCCACAAATATTGCTACTGGACTCTTACTCTTTCTACAGCTATAAGAAACCACAACACTCAAAAACCAGTGGGGGGATATTTTAACCTTCCAGGTCATTCAGTTGCTGACCTAAGAGTAGTTGTTCCCTTAAAATGAAATTTCAAAGGAAGATTAGAAAGAGAAATTGATGAATTGCACCTGATAATAAAGCTCAATGCATCCTCCTGGGCTGAATTCAGACCTAGCTTTATTCTCTCATTACCAATGGCTGCTATTGTTATTTGGGATCTGAAAGTACTTCACTCTCCAAGATATAAGGACAAATGTACTCACATTCTAACTGTATCTGAAGAAGTGAGCAGTGACTCCTGAAGGTTCATGTCCTACTACAAATTTTGTTATTCATTACGGTACTACTGGACTCTTGCAAGATTGCAAGCTGTGATGTTAGGTTTCTTCTATTATTATTTTTTCATCTATTAGAACTGGAAAGGGTATCGCTTCAGGTGAAATAATGTGTTGCTTTCAGACTGGACAAAATCCACTCACTGCTAGTGATGATAATAAAAAGTTTAAAAAGCGTGTGTGTATGTGGGGGGGGGGTTAGTGTGAAGACAGGCAGCCAGTGAGGTGGGAGGGAAGAGAGGGAGACCACAGGTTGAACTGGAATATATGGAACTGTAAATGTATTTTTAAATACTTAGCCATCTACTTTCATGGAATCCAATCCACGTGTTGTAATTCCTAATCGGGGTCTTAAAAAAAAAATTCCAGATAGACAAAGAGAAACCGCATGATTGACACCTCTGCCCTACATTTTCCCATGGTGGCTCTTCCCCATAGTGGCTATTCCCCTACCCACATGCTTTCCCCAAGTTTTTTTTAAAAAAACAGTAATGCACATGACTGATATTATACCAAGCAATATGCAATTATTGCTTTAAAAAACCATCAAAAAGCCCTCTGGTGGCATGTAGGGAGGTGGGAAATGGCTGTCAAGGGGACTGGGGCTGTGCAATGGCTGCTGTGTGGGTGGGACCAGGAAAATCCACTTTCCCACCCATAGCCTGCCTGGTTCCCATCACAATGGGTTTTTTGAAAAAATTATCCAGTTAATGGCTGTTTTAATTGTGGCTTCCTTGTGAATGTATTGTAATCTTTTGTGCACTTGAAATAATCTCAGAAGCTTTTTTAAGGCTCAGAGTCATGGAACAGAAATTGCTTTACTGAAATATATAAAACAGCTGGCTCAAAAAACAATAGTCCTGCTTTGACATCTCTCTCTGTCACACACACACGCAGTTTTCACAGGGTAATTATGCTGGGTTCAGTGCTATTGAGAAGTGTTTTTTTCCCCCTGCTTCCCCACAGCATCATGGTCCACCTATGCATCTCACAAATTTTGCTTGGCTTTCCTGCAGTCTGTCCCAACCTGCTTTGCCGCAGTGTTTTGGAAAAGATCAAAGCAGAGTCAGGCATTTAGCAATTATTTGGTTTCAGGTGCCAGGTGGGAAAAATTCTCCTCACCCCAACATTTAGTTGAGGGTTTGCTTTTTGATTGGGGGAAAGCAAACCCTCAACTAAATGTTGGGGTGGTGAAGAATTTTTTCCCACCTGGCACCTGAAACCAAATAATTTTTGAGGAGAGAGAGCTTGGTAGCTTCTCTTCTCACTTCTGAAGGTGGGGGCAAACAGAGAAGAACCTCTCCAGAAGCTCTGAATATTTCTCACTCACAGAAACTGGATTATTCCTCACTGAAAACCTCCCAGTTAGTATTTTGAGCTCTTCATCAGGATTGTTTAACTTGTGATTGACCTACATTTGTAAAGCTATTTCATACATTACAGGGTGGATTTACTCGAAAATATTCCCTTAGCTCCAAAACGGGGACTCTCCTTCCAGAATTCCCCAGTGCTCAGCACCTTGTGCTAGAAGGGTGCATCTCAAAAGAAAAGGTAAAATGTGAAATGTTTGCCTTCTATATTGACTTCTGGATTTTTAAAAATTCTATCTCTGCCCTCGGAGGCTTCATAGAAGTGACATGAAACAGTTAGAAATGTCTATAGTTAAACAGAGTTGACTGATTTATAGAGGAAGCCAGCCTCTACTATCACCTATTCACTGGGTCTCCAGTGGAGAGGTAGTTGAATTATTTACACATTAACTTGCCTAATATTTTACAAACTAATGGTATTTAACCTAAGAAAGGCAAAACAAAGAATGAGTTAAGGGTCCTATCCATTCTAAATACCAATGGATTAATTTAGTACTGATAAGACTGAGGTAAATCTCAAAGTGGTTTTGCCAGTGAACAGAAGATTACAATTCTGTCTACTGATTATTTTAAAATTATGTTGCTCTAACTCTGGTGTTTACATGTCAGTAGATAGCATTGTTTTTGAATAGCAGAAGGGGTTCATGTTTAGAACTATGTGGATAGTTTCTGGAGATGTTTTAGTAAATTTTAATTCTTAAAAAAAAGTAAGTTTTAATTCTTAATTGTATCATTGTTACCATAAGGGTGATCTAAAATGGCTCAAGGGCTTTTATACTACTGTGGTGTAAGAAAAAAAGCCACATAAAATTGAGAAACGCATTACATTTTTCTAAGTTTGATTTTTTAAAGTAAAGGATTAAAGGCAAACTTGAGAAATAATATGAGGTAGTTTCTTCTCTCCTTCATTTCTGATAATTTTTGTTCCAACTGTAGCTGTGTGAAATTTATGAATCTGAGTTCATGGCCAGCATGATAACAGGAGCTGAATTTTTAAAAAGGCTAAATTGTAAGTTCTAGGAAGTAAACTTTAATTGTGGAGGGGAAAGTTTAAAATGTCAGCATACATGCTCTGAATTGGGCTGTCCATGATCTCCTTTTTGTTAGAATAGCATAAATAATGTAGCATAAATAATTTGGAACAGTGGTCTAAAATTTGCGGGTTGGAGTGTTCAAAGCTAGTCCAGCATGAATAACCCTGAAGGCTGTGTTTGGTTCCAAATTGCCAAGGGATGCTAAAGGTGACTCATGCAGCTTCTACCTGGTAGTCAATCTAGTACGGTTGCCAAATTCCTGGAGATTTAGGTGTAAAGCCAGGAGAAGGTGGCAGGGGTCTTTTGGGGGGGAGCGCACCGGAGCGCAGCTCCGGGAGCTCAGGAGCCAAGCCCCGCCCCCATCCGGCGTCCCGGGGAGTCTTTCAGGCAGCCGAATGTCAATTTCAGCTCCATTATATCCTATGGGCCATTGAAGTCAATGGTGAAAACATAGGGTATATTCTGGTGGCTGGAGGGAGGGGTTTGAGGAGAGGCTCCAAACTCACAGGGTAGCAGATGGAGCCTCTCCCCAAGATACCCACCAAGTTTCAAGAACTTTGGACCAGGGGGTCCAATTCTATGGGCCCCTAAACAGGTTGCCCCTATTCCCTCCATTGTTCTCTATGGTGGGAAAAAAGTTATTTTTTCCCCACCATAGAGAACAATGGAGGGAATAGGGGCAACCTGTTTGGGGGCCATAGAATTGGACCCCCTGGTCCAATGATCTTAAAACTTGGTGGGTATCTTGGGGAGAGGCTCCATCAGCTACCCTGTGAGTTTTGAGCCTCTCCCTCAAACCCCTCCCTCCAGCCACCAGAATATACCCTATGTTTTAACCATTGACTTCAATGGCCCATAGGATATACTAGGGCTGAATTGCCGCCGAATTTCTTTCATTCCCTCCTTTCCTTCTCTCTTTTCCCTCTTTTCCTCCTTCTTCTCTTCTCTCTTTCTTTCCCACCTTCTTCTCCTCTCTTTTTTTCTCCTTTCCCTGTTTCCCTCCTTCTTCCCTCTCTTTCTTTCCCTCTTTCCTTCCTTCTTTCCTTCTCTCTACTCTCTCTCTCTCTCCTTCCCTCTTTCCTCCTTCTGTGGCCCAACTCCCATGAGAAGGAGTTTAAACTTTAAACCCCTTCTCTCTTCACTCCCCCACCCAGACCAGCTGGGGAAGGGAAGGGGAGGCTTTTGAAGATGCCTCCCCCCCTTTTGCTTCCCCTTCTGACATCACTTCTGGTGATGTCAGGGGGTGTGGCATATTCTAATAGCATAATAGCTCATTAGCATACCATATGCTAATGAGCTCCTGCAGCTGTTTTTCTACGAAAAGACCCCTGGAAGGTGGGGTATGGGGAGGGGATGGATCCAAAGCAGGATATAATGCTATAGACTCCACTCTCCAAAGCAGCCACTTTCTTCAAGGGAACTGATCTCTGTAGTCTGGAGATCAGTTGAAATTCCAGAAGATCTCCTGGCTCCACCTGGAATTTGGCAACCCTAGATGGTGGAGGCAGCACAGAGGCCAGTGGGGTGGCAAAATGTGCTAAGATGGCCTTGATAGTTCTAAAGAAGCAGTAACTTCATTTCATGGGATGAAAGAAAATCTACATTCTTATTCTTATCTGAATAAGTAATAAGTAACAAGCTGGTTGACTGCTTTTGGACAACCTGATTATCCATAGGATGTTGTCAAACCTTCTTCATTTTCTGTAAACCATTGAAGCATAGAACTGCGTATACATGATGGTGATAAACAGTCAATACATGTAGAAGCAGGAGCAGGAACACATCTACCTGCTACCTGCTAACTTTTGCTTTCCTCTGAGACATATTCAGCACAAATTATGGAAGAACCCCTGCATGTACACACGGTACATGAATGAGCTCTGTATGCACAGGAGTCAATGAGAATATTTGCTGGCTTGTGGTTAAGGCCATAGATGATTAACACTACCCAGGTAGTGTAAAATCTAATCTTATACATACATATTTACTTACTAAACTGGATCCAATCTTTATATGTAAGGCAAAAGATCAGTTTAAAGAATTTTGTCATTTGACAGATCCTCCAGCATTCAGTTGCAATTTGTTATTAATATTAATGATATTCATACAAGAAGCAGTCTCTAAATGAAATCGTTTTTATCAACAATCACAGCAGCAACTGTTGTATAAAGTGTGAGATTTACTTTAGAAACCAGCCACAAAAATACACATTTGGAAATCAAATACAAGCTAATAATCAGCATTTGATTTTCAACAGCAGGGCCCAACTCAGCATGTTCAGTCGTATTTCTGCTGTCTGCCTATGCAGTTAATAACTGACAGGTTATTTCAGATAACAACACTGTGGAAAACAGAAATTTGGAGGTACCTTAAAAACTAAAAAAAAAATGATGTATAAGTTAGTGAGGACTAGAGCCCACTTCATCAGATGCAATTCACTGTACACTTTTACCTATATTCAGTTTTGCACTAATAATGTAGGATAGAATCTGAAGGACCACAGCCTGTGTAGTGCAGTGAACAGATTTGGATTCACATTCCTGCATAGCCTGAATGTGCCATCTGGCCTTGAGCAAGTTATTCTCTCTCCATCTCCATCAGTACACAATGGGAATCTCAGGAGCCTAGCATTATTGGCAAAGAGATATGGGATTGTAAAGAACAATACATATATTGAGACAATAAATGGTGGACAATAATTTGCAACAGAATGACTACATCTTTTGGCAGTGTTACTTAGAGAACTGAATTCCATGCATAATTCTTTTTGTATTCAATTTATGGCCCATCATTCAAATCTAGTTAAAAATGAACAATTGTATTTCTTAAATCCTTTTAAGGAAAAGTGAAAGGTTTTTTTAAAAAAAATGGTTAAAAGAATGTAATTTTATTTGTTGCTAAACTAGGTGGACACTCTCATCATGATGTATAAAACCCACTGTCAGTGTGTCCTTGACAATGCCATTAATGGAAACTTTGAAGAGGTAAGGTACCTTGAAACACATACCCATTTGTTTGCCTGTATGAAAGCATGGCTGTTGTGGTGCTCAAAAGTGTGCTCTGCTTTGCTTTTCCCTAGATCCAACATTTTCTGCTGCATTTTTGGCAAGGGATGCCTGACCACCTTCTTCCCCTGCTTGAAAATCCTGTTATCATTGACATCTTCTGTGTTTGTGACTCGATATTGTACAAGGTGTGTTTCATTCCTGGATTATGGATGCCAGCCTCCCTGAATTACAGCTCATCTCCAGACTACAGAGATCAGTTCCCCTGGAGAAAATGGATGCTGCGGAGGGTGGACTCTGTGGCATTGTACCCCACTGAGGTCCCTGTCCTCTCCAGGCTTCATCCCTAAACCTCCAGGAGTTTCCCAACATGGATTTGGCAACCCTACCCCCTATCCCTTGCTGGTGGCTAGGGGGGTCCTGGCAACCTGGCCCTGGATTCTGGAGATCACTTCAGATGCCTAGTCCTTGGTTTTTGGTCTGTATCATGTCAACTGCAGGTGATGGGGTGTGAGGGGGCTCATATAATTCAATGTTCCTCTGTACAAAACAGATTCCCTGCATATAAAAAGCTGGCATGTCAAGAAGAAGTCTAGTCTAGAAAACCCTTTCTCATTTACACCTAATTTTCCACGTGGAGGGAATGTTTGTCAAGAGGAGCATTCAGTCATGTAGGTGTTGTCCTGTAAAACAGCTCAGTAAACTCAGTACATGCTTGTTTGATAGACAAAAATGCTGTAAAGAAGAAAGGAGAATCTGGTGCCCTGTGGGCACCTTTGATCTTTGTCATAGCCTTATGGCTTAGAAATACACTTGCCAACCTCCAGGTGGGGTAAATGTGGAAAAACAACATGTTAAAACAAAACACACAATTCTGATATGCTACTATGCCTTCATATATTTGTTTAAATAATATACTTATATATACAATAAAGACCCCAGTGTATCTTATTAATTATAGTACATTGATAACAAAAACCTCAAGAACAATATATATCTTGTAGAAAAGTCCACAACTGCAGAGATGACTATACAGACAGGATTCAAGGCTGTAGAATAACTTGCTTTCCGATGAGAGATGCAGCAGTTGTCAATGTCAATATTGTAAGCTGTTTTGCTTTCCAAAAAGAGATACAGCAAGATACACTAGAGCAGGGGTGGCCAAATTTGCTTAAGGTAAGAGCCATATAGAATAAACATCAGATATTTGAGAGCCACAAGACATGAACAAATATTACACACACATTTTTATTGAAAAATATGCAAATTTGCTTTTTATTAACATTAAACAACACTGCCCAAAACAAAAGGGGTAAAACAGATATTGATGATGATATTTATTTGTCCAATGATATATATTTGTTTGCTAATCATATTTATTTGTCTAAGACAGAAAAAGAGAGAGGTGGAAAGAAAGAATGGAAGAGGTAGAAAGAAAGAGAGAAAGAGAGTGAGAAACAAAGCAAATAGATGGGGAGGAAGGAAGGAAGGGAAGAAGAAAGGGAGAAAGAGTGAGAGAAAAGTGGAAAGAAAGTGGAGGGATGAAGGGAGGAGGAAAGAGAGAGAGAAACAAAGAAACCATATAGATGAGGGTGGGAGGGAGGGAGAAAGAAAGAACGAGAAAATAGATGGGGAGGGATAGAGAGGAAGGAAGAGAGAGAAAAAACAAAGAAAGCAAATAGATGAGGGTGGTGAGGAAGGAGGGAAGGAGGGAAGGAGGGAGGGAGGGAAGGAAGGAAGGAAGGAAGAAAAAGAAAGAAAGAAAGAAAGAAAGAAAGAAAGAAAGAAAGAAAGAAAGAAAGAAAGAAAGAAAGAAAGAAAGCAAATGGGGGAGGGAGAGAAGAAGGGGAAAGGAGAGAGAGAGGAGGAAAGAAAGCAACTTTAAATGTGTTCTCCATCAACCCCCCACACTCCCATGTCAGCTGGTTTGGCTTGGAGAAGGGATTTAAAGAGACAAATGCCTTCTCCAAACCATTAGGTGGGGCTGCAGGGTGGGGATTTGGAGAATGCCTTTAACTTTAAATGTGTTCTGCAAGCCCCCGCTGTTTCTCCAGCTTGGTTTGGACAAGGGATTTAAAGAGACAAAAGCCTTCCTGAGCCAAGCCAGCCTACCGGTGTGCCAGGACTTGTAGAACACATTTAACTTTAGATGGGAGGGAGGGGAGAAAGAGAGAGAGAATGAAAGAAAAGTGGAAAGAAATCAAGAAAATGGAAAGAAAGCAAATAGCTAGGGCAGGGAGGGAGGGAGAGGTGGAAAGAAAGCAACTTTAACTTTAAATGCATCCTCCAAGCCCCCCCATGTCAGCTAGCTTGGCTTGGAGAAGGGATTTAAAGAGACAAATGCCTTCTCCAAGCTGGCCAATGGGGGCGCTTTGAGAATGCAATTAAAGTTGCTTTCTTTCTCTGCTCCCCACCATCTCAAGCCTACCCAGGGTGGGGGAACACTGGCTGGGGAAGGGAAGACCAATCAGGGAGGCATGCCTCCTCTTTGCTTCTCCAGCTACCCTGCTGGGAGCTGTACAATATGTGTGAAAGAGCCGCAAGTGGCTCCCAAGCCACAGTTTGGCCATCCCTGCACTAGAGTCTTTATTGTATATTCAAGTATATTATTTAAATGACTATATGAAGGCATAGCAGCATATCAGAATTGTGTGTTTTGTTTTAACACAGTGTTTTTCCATGTTTACTCAACCTTGCTGTGTTTCACAAGTGTTTGTTGCCAAACCTCCAGTGGCAAGTGAATGAGTCCCTTATTTAGTTATATAGTATTGCGGCATCCTTGTAGCCATTCTGCTAAACCTGTATTGTCATTCTCAGCCAGGTACATTCACCAGTACACTTGGCAGGATATACTATGAGCAAACATGTCTAACACTACAAAGCCATCTCACTAGTCATCAGCAGATTGGTCCACTCTAGCCTCCCCCTCTCCAACCAGAAAGGCTCTTATTTTAGGGATAGTTGGGGGCACTGCTAATTGCCCAGCTAGGAACTGCAATGGGTACAAGCAAGAGGGATCAGCTGAATATCTATGGGAATCTGTTTTGCATGTGCATAGCCATGAGCAGGAGGGGAAGAGTTTTGTCCCGCATTAATATGTTTTTTTATTTTTACTGAGTTTGGGGAAAGGTGGAGATAGGTAACATGTGATACTTCTTTAGGATCTGGAAAGGAGAAAAATGAACAGGATCTGTTATATTAGATTTTCAAAAGTGTTAACATTAGAGATACATTAATTTCCCTGCTTCTTTATTCAAGGTCCTTACAGATATACTTATCCCTGCAACTATGCAAGAAATGCCAGAAAGGTAAGGGATTACTTACATATGATGTTTGAAATGTAAAGATGAGCACTGTGATAACTGATAGCTAAAAACCCCTCATCTTTGTCACTTATTTTTAATATAAAAATGCCAATTTTCTAAAATTTTCAGATGTGCCTGGTGGCAGCAGCCCAGCTTCCACCTTGACTGGGCAGCAAAATTATGTGTGGTTACAATTTATATATGGGCATTGTATGAGACGGTTAAATATTTTTGTAATGGAAGTTTTAAATTTGCAAGTATAACTTTCAATATAGTTAGTTAATCACAGGCAAATGAAGTTTTGTTTCTGGGTTTTGGTTGTTGTTGTTGTTTTGCTCTCTGGGGCTCTTAATTTTTATTTTTTCATGTTCTGTTTTTTCGACATGATTCAGCAACAGCAATCCAACTGAGGGGTGTGCACTTCAAACATTTCATTTCAGGGAGGGCAAGCTTTTTGTTATCCTGAATTTTCAGGAATGGGGTTACCAGTACAAGATTCTGTTTGGGGCACATTTTTTGGATTTGGGAATTTCAGGGCATTGTTTTTGCCTTTCCCCCATATTTCTACCCCAAAGGCAGGAGGAGTGGGGTGAGAGAGAGACAGAAAGAGGAGGTGCATTTTGGCAAACAGCTATTTGGTGTACATGTGTTCTTTAAATTTTAAAAGGCCGTTATTTTCTATTGGAAGACCTGACCTTCGGACTCCAGAGACCAGATCTACTGCCCCCTCCCCGCTCTTCGATAGTGCAGATGCACATTAAATTTTAAAAGGTAATTGTTTTCTATGGGGAATAGACCTGGCCTCTGGAGTTCAGAGGCAAGGTCTTCACACAGAAACTAAGGACTGTTAAAAATTCAAAGGGCACAGCAGTTTGTTGAGGTAGGGATTTTCCTGAACTGATCCAAAACAGCTAATTTGGGTTTTATTTTTGGCTGAGGTATATACAAATGCATATCTCTACAAACCAGTTGTGGAGTGCAAAAAGCTGCTGTCCTTTGACTTGTTCTGGTTGCTAGATCACTTTTTGGGCCCCCAGGACTGTGCACTAGATGCCTTTTGTTAGAATGGCACACACAGCACTGAACAAGCTGTTAGTAATTTTGATAATTCTGACTCCAGTAAAGGAAGAGGGGATGGCAGTTTTCCTTGCAATCAGGCAGTAGCAACTATCTAAATGTACACAACTCTGAGTGTGAGATCTTTGGGTCAGAATAATTGCCTATACATGGCTTTTCTGTGGTTTTGGTCATCTTATATGGTAGAGAGGTCAGTTCCCATTCTCTGTGGTTTAACCCCAGCTTACTGTGATCTTAATACCATGGCTGAATAGTTAATATATTATCGCTGAACAGAATTTCAGCAGCAAGCACCCAGTTAACTACTACCAGAATGTCGGAACATTGCAGCAGTGCTGTATCTAGCAAGGGCAGCTGTTTCTGGGTAGTGGTGTTAACTGTTACATTGTGCCACTGCATCATCATCCTGGGATGGCTCACAGGAGAAGCAGTCTGCAATGTCAAACATTTTGTTTTTCACTTTAGAGAATCTGTTATTGTACACCTTCATTTTTTTCATTTTTCTCTTTTATCTTCATGCCCCTTCCCCGACACATTAACTCTGTTGCATGGTGCAGGTTAGTTTAACTTCCCAGAACTTGTGCTGTTTCTGCTGGTCCAGGCAAGGCCGGGGGTTGACAGCTGACGGTCAAGAACAGTACTTCTCAGAACCTCAGGTGCCCTTGCTGATCGATCAAAAAGGCCACAGAGTTGGGTGGGTTCTGTCCCTGTCCTCATCAGTCCATCAGCTCCCGAGCTAGGTCAGCAAAGGCAGCTGAAGGAGGAAAAACTTGGACATGAGTTTCATTTCTCCTGATTCTTCTCACCCCATTTAAACTGCTTAATCTCTTTAAACCAGACAGTCAGGAACCAATATAACTAATGTTTCTTCTTACTTGTTTGTGTTTACAAAAATGAATAGGACTTTTTCATTTTGTGTTTCCATTAGCGAATAAGCTAATGCACATCTCTACACAAACACCATTGGTTGTAATATTTGCTACTGAGGGAATCCTTTCTGCCTGTCTTATAAACTTGCAAAGTGCACTTGTTCTTGCATTCTGACCACATGGCCTTTTAGTTCTACCAAGCAGTGGGGTCTGTCGTATGTCGCTTTATCAACTATATGGATCAGGCTATTCCAAAATTGTTGTTTTTCTATGCCAGATGATTCTATCACATCTCAGTTCATGAATGGAATCCAAATAGGTTTCTCCCCCCTCCCCTTTTCATTACAGTTTATTGGCAGATATAAGAAATTTTGCTAAAAACTGGGAGCACTGGATTGTTTCATCATTGGAAAATCTGCCAGATGACCTTACAACAAAAAAATTGCCGATAGCACGAAGATTTGTGTCTTCTCTGAAGCGTCAAACATCCTTCCTGCACTTAGCCCAGGTAGGATAAGAGAGTCTAGAATAGAGGCCATGACACAGAATGTACAATGTTGTAAACTAAGGGAGATGTCTAGGGAGCTGGTAAAATTGTTCTCACAGAAGCTAACGCTCCTGTATTATACTCAGGGGTAGTCAGTAATTCTGGGGCTTTGGGAAAAGAATAAAGAGTGGAGCCCCAGAATCACTAGATTTAGCAGGTGGGTTGGTTTCTGGGCTGCCTTCCCAGCCTTCTGGCACAGAGAATGATGCTATTGGCAAACTACATGTTTTTTGCTAAAAGGTGAGCCATTTGTTTTTTGGACTTCGTAAGAATTCTTGGATGCATCCCCAGTGCCCAGACCTGGTCTTTATTAATTTTCAGTTAATCTATTAGACCTAGGACTTTTTTGGACACCTCCTTTTGACTTTATTCACACATCTTGCTTTGGACAGGGATATAAATGCAATTTTCCACATTTGTTGAAATCTAATGGGAAGATATCCATATGCCACAGGATTTCCAGGGGTCAATTATACAGCTACAGGATGTGCTTGAAAGCCACCTGCCCCATCAGCCAACTCACTGCCTGGTGTCTCCCAGCCACCACCACCAGCTGCTGTCTTGCAGTGGTGCAGTTGGAGGCCAGAGGCTTCCTCAACCAACTGCCTCACCTGGCCTTGTCTGTCCCTGTCACCAACAAAGAACCAGGTAGTCACCTATAGATCATGACTGAGCTGAAGTCCTGCTGAAGTCCTGTTCATGCCTTTCTCAGCATCCGGTGTTGTTCATGCTGATTACATGATCTCACCAGCCAGTGATCATGTAGCTAGCAGTCCATCATATCCCCCACAGGTAATCTGATTTGACTATGTGATGATATTTTGCAGGTGTGGTTGAAATATTGCAGGGCACAGATGGTGGATTTGTTTCATGAAACCCATGCCCCACATTGTTTTGATACCAGTTTATCATCATGATTATTTATGAGGGGTCAAAATATGTGATTCTGATTTAAAAATGTGTTCTTAGAACTTAAAGGAAAATAACAATTATTAACATTCCTGATACCCATCATCAGTGCCAATTATGCACCTATTTCCTGTTGCCCATTTGCAGATTGCTCGGCCAGCTCTTTTTGATCAACATATAGTGAATGCCATGGTTGCAGATATTGAGAAGGTAGATCTGCACAACATTGGATCTCAGGCACTTCTCACGGTCTCTGGAAGCATGGACACTGATGGGGAGGGCTACAGCGAATGTAAGTTTCTGGTCAAGTTACAAAATAGTGCTAAGTCCCCATACAAGTGGCATTTTCCTATGTGACCCTAAGAAGCTTTTCCTCTCATGCTTTTCCTAACCTGTATGAATGCTGGTAAAAATTCATAAGAAAAAAGTTGAATGTACTTCCTAGCTAATATAGGAAGTATTTTGTGATTTAAACCACTGATTTAAGCCTCACTTGGGAAAATGGAACTTATATTATAGATATTTATTGCAGACAGCTCAAACTGCAGACAAGCAGGAGCTTTCTAATTTACTACAGTGTTGGGAGGAACAGCTCCATACACATTTCTTCACTGCACAGCACTGCACTGCACTGCACTTTAGGCTGTTCCTGGCCTAAAGTCAAGGTGGCAGTATCAGCTTTTATGGAGCTAGATATGGGCTTTGGAGAAAGAGAGCTTTGGGTCAGGGCATGTGATTTATTGATGACATTTCAGTTTGTGTAAAATATTTGAAGATCACCTTTTAATATTTCAAACTTCTGATGAAATATATTCTGCACCACTGACACTGAATTTTTCTCGGGTGCTTCATGTTGATTTGGCTAATGTCCTTGTGTCTGGCTAGAATGTTTTATTCTATATGTTGTACAGCAACTAAATCACCACATTTGGATTACTGAGAATAATAGTTTCTAAATTATTCTTCCTTTTTTAAAGTTACTGCTGAAAAAGATATTTACATTTCTAGTGCAACTTCTTTTCCTGTTCTTTCTGTTCCATTCTTTCTGCTGTTCTGCTTGCATAGATTTATCATTACAATGAGATAGGCAAAGACTGATTACTTCACAGAAGAAGTGTGAAAGTTACATAACTCTAAAGGGTGTGTGAAACTTCATCCTTGAATGCTGAGATGGATTGCTCTGAGGTCTCTCTAGGTCAGGGTAATTAGCCCAGGACATCTCGAGTGCACAGCACAGCTAAACACCCAAAGGTTTATCGGTGTTTTAATTCTAAATTGCCTGAAATCATCATAAGGGGGTGTGCCCAAGGAGCAGCTGAAGCTACCTTGTCTGGATATCATGTACCTAAAGGTAAGCTCCTTTGAGTCCTAATTATTTCTATGGAAGAATTAAAGCATGTGCTGAAATCTCTCCTATTGAAATCAAGGAGACTTAAATCTGCCCTGTGTACATATAACATGCAGTTAGGCAAAAAGGCACCTAAACTGGCATACTCCTAATGACCATTATCCCAGTTGTAATCACTTGTGCTGGGAAAGGTATGTGAGTATTGCACAAAACTTGTAACATTTAGAAGAATGCTAACCTGTAGTCAAAACAATGATATTCACCCTTCCCCCTCTAAAGTTGTTGTTCTACTAGAACATGGAACAGAACCAATGTTAAAGGTAAATTACAAGTACCAAGTGAATTGAATGCGAAAGAATACAAACCCCAGTACTATTTTATTAGACAATGTATACAGCTGTTGGTTCAATGAGTTTAAGGAAACTTTTATAAGATGCTGTCTTTTCATTCCCCCCTCTTCTAATTCTGCCCTTTCCTTTCCATGCTACAAAGTTATCAATGCTTGGTGAGTGGCTTTCTCTCCTATTCAGAGTAGAATGCAATGGTATGTTTTCCTTTTTACATGGTAGATGACTCTATTACAGTGTTCCAAGAACTGAAGGATCTCTTAAAGAAGAATGCCACTGTGGAGTCATTTATTGAATGGCTGGATACTGTGGTTGAGCAAAGGGTTATCAAGGTAAGCATAAACAACTTCCTTCACACAGAGAAACACAACCAGTGGCATCAGTGCCACTTTCTAGGCCAAGGGGAAGTATGTGTGAATAGTCTACCAGTGGCTCTTTCCCATTTGATCAGCATCCTTTGTGCCAGTCAGCTGCTTATCAGTTCTGCATGACTGACTGCACTGATTTGCTTGCTTAATTCACATATGCTTCTCAGTGGCATGAGTACGTAAAGGGGAAAGAGAGCCTCTGTAAGACCATAGCTACTGTCGATGTATTACCTTAATGCAAGGTTTTGTGTGCATTCTGAAGAACACTCAGAAATCCTGGACAAAGTAAAGAGTGCAGGAATCATTTTACTTTATTAAAATAATTGTTTAAATAAAGTATATGCCTCCTTTTTGCCCCAGTGGGACATGTGAAAAAGCCTAGGATGTGTGAGTGTTTGAAACAATGCATTAAAAAATCTTAAAAGGCAGCAGCACCAAAACTAAAATAAGAACCTTATTGAAGGGCAGAGGTATGCTAGTGAGTCAATATTCTATACATATTTGTGCATTACTTTCATATCCATTGTGAAGACTCATCAAGTGTATAAGCTTCTGAACCTCCTCAGCACATGCATTATGTTCTTTCACTTGTTTGTGTATCATGTCAGATGACGCTCGCCAACTTGAAGCTTCCACTTTCTCAAACAGCAAACAAAAAAGGCCATTTGGTGTGACAGAGAGGCCCTGCACTTTTAAGTGAACAGAAGGTAGAGAGCAGGAAATGTATCAGGAACTAAAATCCATCTCTGGATATACATCAAGCTGCTCATCGTTTCACAATTCAAAGGATATTCAAATTCTCAGTTTCACATGCAAACTGAAGTCACAAAGATTTATGAACTGAAACATAGGTAACTGAACTACCACAAATTAAAATGGGTTTCTCAAAACTATTGAGCTAATCTTGGGATAATAGCTATTAACCTGAGGAGGCGGGGGAAGGACCCAATTGCCTATCATTCACACCTGTTACAGAACATTGTTCTAGGGCAAACAGGTATCGTTTCCAGTGTTTTCCTCCCACGTTTAGTAAAAAAAATGCCAAACAATTTACTATATGAGTCAAGAGTAAGTGGTAATGATTTACAGAATGTGTAATCCTTCCATTGCTCTCTGCCTTCTGTTCACTTAAAAGTGCAGGGCCTCTCTGTCACACCAAATGGCCTTTTTTGTTTGCTGTTTGAGAAAGTGGAAGCTTCAAGTTGGCGAGCGTCATCTGACATGATACACAAACAAGTGAAAGAACATAATGCATGTGCTGAGGAGGTTCAGAAACTTATTTTTTTAAAAAAAGTGGTCACATTCATTGTTGAGCAGCCTCATGGGAAAATGATGATGATGATGATTTAATATTATGTTAGCCAGCATGGTGTAGAAGAAGAAGAGATTCACTACCCAAAGGAGTCTCAGAGCAGTTTACCATCTCCTTTTCCTTCCCCTCCCCACAACAGACACCCTGTGAGGTAGGTGGGGCTGAGATAGGTCTTTCAAGAACTGCTCTTGAGAGAACAGCTCTGAAATAACTTGTGACTGACCCAACATCACAACAGTAGCTGCATGTGGAGAAGTGGGGAATCAAACCCGGTTTGCACAGATTAGAGTCCGCGTTCCTTACCACTACACCAAACTGGCTCTCAGTAGTGGCTAGGGTGTCAGACTAGGATCTGAAAGATACAAGTTTGAATCCTCCCTCTGACATAGAAGCTTGCTGGGTGACCTTGAGCTAGTAACACACTCTCAGCTTAACCTAGCTCACAGGATTATTGTGAGGATAAAATGGAGGACAGAAAAACCATAAAAGTTGCAGTGGGTTTCCATTGGGAAGAAAGATGGGGTATGAATGAAGTACATAAATAACACCATGAGTGTGTGTGACATGCCCTGAAGGGGCTTTCAGGGCATGTGAGAAGCAGAGGTGGTTTGCCATTGCCTTCTTCAGCAGTCTTCCCTGGTGGTGTCTCATCCAAGCACCAATTCTACTTAGTTTCCAAGATCTGATGGGATTGAGCTATACCATGCTGCCTTCCCTCCAAACAAATAACATTATTGAGGTACCTAAATAAAAGACTCTGTGCTATACCATAATTTCTAGGTGAAATCCCTCACCAAACTTACCCCTCTACAGGCATCACTCCAAAATAGCTACAGATAGCCCAGGCTGGAGTTGGCAGCGGTATACATAACTGTTCAACAGTTCAGGAAAAGGCTCTGTTTAGCAGGATGCCTCTAAAAATGAACATATTGTTTAAAAATATTTTCTTGGATAGACACAGATTACCTTCAGTTACACAGTGAAGATACCGTCCTGTACTGTGATAGTAGCTGCTGCCAAAGAAACATTTTAAAATCTGTACAATCAGGGGTCTTTTCGTAGAAGAACAGCTGCAGGAGCTCATTAGCATATGGTATGCTAATGAGCTATTAGGCTATTAGCATATGCCACGCCCCTGACATCACCGGAAGTGATGTCAGAAGGGGAAGCAAAAGGGGGGAAGCATCTTCAAAAGCCTCCCCTTCCCTTCCCCAGCTGGTCTGGGTGGGGGAGCTAAGAGAGAAGGGGTGTTAAAGTTTAAACTCCTTCTCATGAGAGTTGGGCCACAGAAGGAGGAAAGAGGGAAGGAAAGAGAGAGAGTAGAGAGAAGGAAAGAAGGAAGGAAAGAGGGAAAGAAAGAGAGGGAAGAAGGAGGGAAACAGGGAAAGGAGGAAAAAGAGAAGAGAAGAAGGTGGGAAAGAGAAAGAAAGAAAGAAAGAAAGAAAGAAAGAAAGAAAGAAAGAAAGAAAGAAAGAAAGAAAGAAAGAAAGAAAGAAAGAAAGAAAGAAAGAAAGAAAGAAAGAAAGAAAGAAAGAAAGAAAGAAAGAAGAGAAGAATGAGGGAAAGAGGAAAAAGAAAGAAGGAAAGGAGGGAATGAAAGAAATTCAGTGGCAATTCAGCCCCATTATACCCTATGGGCCATTGAAGTCAATGGTGAAAACATAGGGTATATTCTGGGGGCTGGAGGGGAGGGGGTTTGAGGTAGAGGCTCCAAGATCACAGGATAGCTGATGGAGCCTCTCCCCAAGATACCCACCAAGTTTCAAGAACATTGGACCAGGGGGTCCAATTCTATGGACCTCAAACAGGTTGCAGGCTGCTCATTTCTCCATTGTTCTCTATGGTGGGAAAAAAGTTATTTTTTTCCCACCATAGAGAACAATGGAGGGAATAGGGCAACCTGTTTAGGGGCTCATAGAATTGGACCCCTGGTCCAATGTTCTTGAAACTTGGTGGGTATCTTGGGGAGAGGCTTCATCAGCTATCCTGTGAGTTTCGAGCCTCTCCCTCAAACCCCTCTCCTCCAGCCCCTAGGATATACCCTATGTTTTCACCATTGACTTCAATGGCCCATAGGATACAATGGAGCTGAAATTGACATTCGGCTGCCTGAAAGACTCTCCGGGACGCCGGCTGGGGGCGGGGCTTGGCTCCTGAGCTCCCGGAGCTGCGCTCCGGTGCGCTCCCCCCCGAAAAGACCCCTGTGTACAATCAAATCTCTATTGGCTAATCAGAGGCTCTACTGAGCCAAAGCCCCACCACTTTCTCAAAACACTTTGTGGGCACCAAGATAGGTGTTGCTGGGTGCCATGTAGTATAGTCCACAGTAGGGGTGTGTACAAAAAAAAAAATCAGATTTTTTTGGGTTCGGATCTACCGAGCCGGAAAAATTTAGGTATTTGCCGATATTTCTGAAACCCAGTATTGGTATGATACTGGGCTTCAGGAATTATCCAACTAACCGAATAATTGCTGAAGGCAAATTGCCTTCGCTTCAAAGAAGGGAGTGTGCCACCTCTGTGGCGCAACTTGAGGTTTAAAGTTTATATGCCCCCCAAGTCACGCCGCAGAAGCAGCACACTCCCTTCATTGAAGGGAAGGAAATTTGCCTTCCCCTCAGTGAAGGGAGCCCACTGCTCCCCAAGCTAGCCCCCCCCGCTACCTTCCCTGGCCCGCCCTTTGCGAGTGGGCCAGAGAGGGCCCTGGAAGGATCGGTTGTTGTTGTTGTTCAGTCGCACAGTCGAGTCCGACCCTTCGCGACCCCATGGACCAGATTATGCCAGGCCCTCCTGTCTTCCGCTGTGGAGGCATTTAAATGCCTCTATGTGCCTTCCCGGCCTGCCACAGTGGGCAAGCCAGGGAAGGCCTGAAGCGAGCCCCCCTGCATTCCCTGGCCCACCCGCTGGGGCGGGCAAGCCCAGGAAGGCCCTGGAATGAACAGGGAGACATTTAAATACCTCCCCGTGCCTTCTCCCCACCTTCCCTGGTCTGTCCATTGGGGCGGGTGAGCCAGGGAAGGCCCTGAAACGAACAAGGAGGCATTTAAATGCTTCCCTATGCCTTCCCCTTGCCCAGCAATGGGATTCCCCAAATGGATGCTGACTATACGGCATCCATTCAGGGAATCCCTGTTTGGCCAGAGAATCTGATTTGGCGGTAGGCAGGCCCAAATAATGCCGAATAGGCATTTTTTTCGGTTCATCTGAACCGAATGCACATCCTTAGTCCAAAGTCCAAGTCACTGCATTTAGCATGTCCTCCCTTTTGCTAAGTAGGATCCTACTATGTAAGTTTTGTATCATTTAATGTGTCATGATAATACTAATGCTTTGCTTCAGTTCTGTTTTCCAGTTGGTTCCAGATTTCTGCAATCCAAATTGTGTTGCATGGCTTATTGAATACCCTGTCTTGTTGATTGTATTGACTCCAGGTTGTTGGGGCTGCCATTATTTTTCTGTCTGTTTCTAAACAGCTGTACTTTTAAGTAATAATAAAGATAATAATATTAATAATAAATTAAGTTAAATGCAGCACAAACACCCCGCAGAACAGCCACCCCAGACATAAATGAAATGCAAAAACACCTTCCACCCACCCCCTTCCTAAAGCAATGAAATCCTTTACCATTTTCAGAAGGAAATCTTGTGGGGCTGGTCCTTTAAGGAAGGGGGCAGAGCTTCCAATAGCCCCACTGTAGCTACAGGCCAGACTGACTCACTCTGTGTAGTCTGCCTTGAGTCTCAGTGAGAAAGGTGGACTATAAAGAACATAAATAAAAACAAAAAAAAATCAAAGGTTTTCAGGGATCAAAATGTCATAGAAGATTTCTTCAAAATGTCACCAGAAACAGGTGCTGTCATGAAAAACCCTGTGGGAAAGCGAGATCTTCCAGAATGCCCCCAAACTACTCTGTACCTTATATTTTGATAATAAACATTGTCTTGTAAGAGAATTCAGATTTTCATAATCATAGGGTCATTATCAGATGGTGAAGAAGATCTTTACTCCCTGAATAATGGCGTTTGCAAACTCTTCAACTAGATGATGTATGTAGAGTTACTAAGCTCTTGGTGGGACTGGGATTCTCCTGGAATTGCAGCTGATCCCCAGGTGACATACATCTATTTCCCTGGAGGAGAGGGCAGCTTCTGTTGTGGCAACCCTGCTGAGCACCCTCCATCCCAAAGTCTGCCTTCCCAGGTCACCACCAGTGTTCCTTCTAAGCTGAGTTAGTGTGAGCTAGTTCACAGTTTTTTAGCCTGCAGCTCACAAATTTTTGTCTTAGGAAGGATGGCTCCAGAGCAAAGTAATTTAAGCAGTAGCCAAATCACTCACTCACAACTTTAATACCAGAAGCTCACAAAGTAGAATTTTTGCTCACAAGACTCCACAGCTTAGAGGGAACGGTGGTCACCACCTTTAATCTCCTGGAATTTCCCAAGCTGGAGTTGGCAACCCTAGTTCAGACCTACTTCTTGTAGGGGATGAAGGATTTGTGAGCCAACCTGAGCAAATCACTGAAGAGGCAGCATATAAAAGTTTAAACAAAAAAAGTGGTAGTTAAAGTTCCCCAAATCTTTACAAGCAACTTTAGCAGAAGAAAATACAGTTTGTTTTTATTACATTATTGAAATTCTGGTTCAGCTAATCTGAAAGCCAATTTACATAGTTTTTGTAAACCTGATTATTTTTAATCAAAATGTATTTATAATGAACTGGCTGGTGGGAGCGGCTTCGTTATGCTGAATATTATTTTGAATGATCGTGAAAACCTTAATACAGTAGTTTTAACAGTTGCTTGCAAAATTATGGTCAGTTAATGCTTCCGGTTTAGGATAAAGCCAATTGTTAGCCCGAACTGGCAGTCTCCAAGCAAGCTCACAGTAAGTAAGAGAACTGGTGCTCAAACACACAATCCAGTGTTAAGCACTGTGGCAGTCTCTATTACAGGTGAGTTCTGCTAGGCTTTTAAACACTTTTTTCCTGTCTCCCTTTTTCTTTAGGCCAGCAAGCAGAATGGTCGATCACTAAAGAAGAGAGCTCAAGATTTCCTTCTCAAGTGGAGCTTTTTTGGAGCACGAGTAATGCATAATCTCACCTTGAACAATGCATCAAGTTTTGGTATCTGATATATATAAAACTTTTTCTTTTCTCAGTTCTGTTGTGGCATTGTCTAACCAGATCCCCTACCAGATGAAAATGTGGCATTAGTTAAGTTTTTCACTTTCACAGAAGTTATCTTTCAAGACTCAGAATTTTTAATTTTTCTGTAATAAAAAAGATGGAAGTAGTATGGTAATTAAAAAAATTCCTTTGGTACTGGTAACCACACTCCCAAAGAACATGTCCCAGTGATTTTTTTTTTAAAAAAAATGGACAATAAAATCAATTTTTAAAAGGAGTATCTGAATAAGAGCAGTAGGGTTGTCAGGTCCCTCCTGGCAACCAGCAGATTTTTTTTGGGGGGGGGCCTTACCTGGAGAAAGACCAGCTTTTATCACAGAGTTTTTGCCCAAATTCCAGAACAGTACCTGGATGTCACTGGTGTGATGATGTCACTTTCTGTACAATGCCAGCAATGAGACCTGGGCCTTTCCCCTTCTCTAGGTAAGTCCCTAAGTACCCCACTGGACAGCTCATTGGTGTCTAGAAAGCAAGGCCCACCAGTGGGGGACCCTTGCCTCCACTAGGGTGTCTGGCAACCTAAAGAGTAGTCAAAAGTTATTGTTTTTTTTCCTTCTAGCTAAATAAGTATTACTAATATTATAGCATACAAATGTCAAAAAAATCTGACCAGAATAATTCTGAGATGGGAACTACAAAGACATTATTCTTACATATAAGATGTTAGAATAACTTAGTTGGATGCAGCCATATTTTGGCTCAATCTCAGCAAATTTCCCCTCTTATTACAACCTCACATTGTTTTTGTCCACAATGGTCCTTTGTTCCCCAGCACAGTCTTTTTGTTGGTTAAAGGGGACTCCTCAGCCTTTTCCACTGGTGGAAAAGGTAGTTGGATGATCCATCCCGTAATAGCAAGCCCCTGTTTCTGAGCTTCACAATAAAAATGGCAGAGCTAAGCCCCACATTTCTTGTCCTACTCTTTTGGCCTTTTTTCTTTCACAGCTGAGTTGTGAGGTGCATTTATTCTCTGGTCCAGCTAGGAAGGGAAGAGTGGGGTTACCAGGCTTTAGAGGTCCCAGCATGATTGAGGTCCTGACAGTGGCAAATACTTCAGGGATGAAGATGTGGATGCCATTCCCACCCATGCTCATGCCGCTGGTTGTGACTTCCTCAGTGGGAGCACCTTTTCTCACACATGCACCCTCCAGAGCAGAAGCAGATATGTAATATCTGAATAGAATGAAAGTTGCAAGGGTGGGGCTTCCATTATGAGCTGAGAAATGGAGAAATTCCTCCCATTAAAACAATGGAGACATAGAAAGAGAACTCTCTTTCCTTATTTTTTTCATTTTGCTTCTCCAAATTAACCATCAGTCAGGAAGTGAAGAGAGAAGGTCGCAAAGTGGTTCAGGCTGCACTCACGTCTCTGAAACAGAGTCAAACAAGCCCTCCTTAATGCAGAGGGTTTGCTGTCTTCTATCAGCCAATATTTGTTTATTTAAACTTTTATATCTCACTTTTCCTTGTGGTTCAAGGTGGCTTACAGTATGCTAGCTGCAATTAGCTTTTTCTTCTCTTCCTTATTTTTCTGCTTTCTGCAATCTTTTCAGAAAGAACACAGCAAAGCCTGATTGATGCGATGTGGATGGGAAAGTCTGGATCTTTCTCAGTCCCACCTACATTAGTACCATTTTCCATTATTTAGTTCCCCTGCCATGGTCATTTCTTGCCCCTGTGTCACCAGAGGCCTCTTGGGGGAGGGGGGAAATTGACAAATGTGATAGGGTTTTTTTTGTTACTTAATAATTTTGTTACTTAATAACTTTGTTTAATCAGATGAAGTGAGCTTTGGCTCACAAAAGCTTATCACCTGGAAATTTTTGTTGGTTTTTAAGGTGCTACTGAACTTGAACTTTGATTTTTGAAAAACCCAGAAAATGCCCCCTCACCAGTGGCCTGAAAGGTGGCAGTGGCTGCACCATGGGGGCTGGGGCAGGGAAAATATGAGGACACCCGCTGTGTGGAAGCCCTGTTGCTGCTGTGTTTAATCAGCACATACAGTGGCACTAAGAAAACCGTGGGGAATCACAACTATACGTCGTTTAGATATTGTGCAGATTCTTCTGTCAGGAAGTGCAGTGCAAATAAGAAAGCCAGCAGTCACCTTTAATATAGGGTGCTATATAAAAAATCATGATAATATAATACATTTTTTTCTGGCTTACTTTTGGTTCCTAGATGTAGCCAAATCCCCACCAACCACTTTCTGGTCCTTTTGTATTCAGGGAACTGGAATACAGCAAACCCAAGCTTCTTCTGGTAGAGTTCAGCCTTATCTGACACTAATGTATGCTCACTTCAAGTATAAAGCGTGTCTCACTTTCATCAGCATTGTACTTTGATGTCATTAGTGGCCAAATAATCTACAGGACAGTAAACACACTGAGATAGGTGGGCCACTGCAATGCAAGATTAGAGCAAGAAGTTAAGCACTGTTCCTTGTTGGTCTTAGCAGGTCATTTAAAGTCCAACAATTATTTGTTTGTTTCCACTTGCTTCTTTTAAAGTGTTGAGAGATGGTCATCAAGATAAGTTCATGACATGCATACTCTCTCCACCTTTCTCCCCTTGCAAGGTTCATTTCATCTGATCCGCATGCTTTTAGACGAATACATCTTGCTGGCCGTGGAGACCCAATTCAACAATGACAAAGAACAAGAACTCCAGAATCTATTGGACAAGTATATGAAGAACCTTGGTAACTGGAAGGGGTAGTTCTGAATAATCAACAATGTACATGCTTAAGTTTAAACATAACAAATGGAAAGCTTTACCATACTTAAGTTTAAAGCTTTTGGGGGCTTATCGTCTGTTATCTAGGGCTCACATGCTGATTTAGTTATTTAAATTTCTCAAACATCCCATCATAAAATCTCAGGGTACGTAATAGTTATCTACCATCAAATTGGTAGAACAACCAACTCATCCTGAGCCATCAAATGCCAATCCAATCAAAAAAGGTTCTGTGCTTACAAATGATGCTCGGATTCTGGCTTTAAGTCTTCAGAAGAAGGCTAAGATACCTCTGAGAACACCTTTTGACATGCCCTTGGCTGAGTAGACAGGATGTCACAGATGTAACATTAGCTCTAGAAGCTAGAAATCCCAACATGATAGAGAAGGAAATTTCTTTGGTATGTAGCACATAAACTCTTGCAAGATTTTCCTGCTGTTACTGTTTCTGCTCCATTCCTCCCTCATATAGCAGACCCCTGACTCCCCCCTCCCCAATATTGTTCCTGTGATCCCCATTTCACCAGGACCAGCATTTTGGGGGGGATTTTTGGCCTGCAGTGGTAGATGACAGGCAGCAGGAAGAAAAGGATGCAGTGAGGTAGGGTTCAGGAACTCATAAGGGGTGAAGGAAGCTGGGGAGCTTGCAGGAATTTGGGGGTGGAGTATTGGGGAACATATTCAGACCCTGTCAAATGCCTGATGAAGTAACTAAAAGTAACACAGGGTCTAAAACTGAAATTGGCTTCAAAAAAGACCTGTTTTTGATATTTAAAAAATCCTCCTGTTTCAAACTGAGTTTAGAGGAGTTCATTTATCACTACTACAATCCAGGATAATATACTAAAAATCCTTTAAAATTATTTTAAAAGGCATTCATAATCAAATGATATGATTTTTTTCACACCTGATCAATTTGTATACCATGGTTGGTTCTCCCAGAGAATTTCCACACATGAAGTGGAGGGCAATTTTTGCCAATTCCTCCCTAAAATGGCAGAGTTCTGACTCCCCCTACGCTGTTCATGTGGGAGTCCTCGGTCTACTATGAGCAGCACTTTGGGGTGCATGCTGGATTGCAGCAGCAGGGAGGATGGTAAGAAAGTTGTACTCTGAGAATGGAAATACCTTCCATCTGCAAAAATTTCCAGTAATTCACACCCTATTTATATTACAGTTCAGTCCTAAACAGTCACACTTTTCTGTCAATTTCAGTGGGCTTTGAAAGGTACCACTCTGCTTACGATTGCCTGTTAGATTTACTTGTCTTTCCATATTACCTTGGATCCTCCACAGCTCCAAACAGATTATCTCTCCCTGGTCTCTTTGTGACCTGGAGTTCAGCCAGGTGGAAACACCATCCGCTGGAGCATCTTCTTTCCCCATTTCACAAAAACTACTGTTACTGTTTCCAACTAAATCAATGCCTCCCTTTTTCCAGGTGCTTCTTTTTTCAGAGGTTTATAGTGCTATGCTACTAGACACAAATAAAAATATTGTTGACTGATAGTTTAAAAGTTTGAGATTGTTTGCAGTATGTTTATAAATCTATAGCAGGATATCTATTCAATTATCCATTAGCTTCTGTGAAGGCTGTTTTTGAGTTTCATGTATAAAGCTAATTTCCAGGTAACCAGTGACTTTCCATAAACAACATAATCTATTGTCTCTGGTGACTGACATCATGCAATTCCCTTCATAGTTACTGATGGCTGATGGCTATATATCCATTTGTATATTCTCACTTTGACTGGATATTGATGAAATCAGAATTCCCCTTTAGCCAACAGAATGTTCTGTTCTCCCCCAGCATGTAGCCAGGCATTTATAAGGCTGCAATCCTACACAGGCTTACATGACAGTGAGCCCCACTGACTACAGTGGAAATTAACTCTTGACTAATCATGCTTAGGATAGGATTGAAAAACTCTTAATTCTTTCGCCATCTTCATAGAAATAAATGCAAAACAGTTACCTAATTATATCCCCAGATATATTTGTCCATCTAGTGGATGTATGAAATGTGTGAGAATTGGAGTCTCCATAAGTGAAGTTTCAAATCATTATGCAGTTTGATATAACACAAATCTGTGCAACTATCTGAGCTTTCTATAGACAACAGTTTTTAAAAGGTGGGGCTTTATGTGCTCAGTGTATAAGAAGATGTGGAACAACAAATGGAATGGGGGGAGGAAGAAATTTGTCTCTCCAGAAAATTTGATGCTTGTTTGTTTCCAAAATAAGGGCAGTTTCTACCATTAGTTGCAAACAACAACTGTGCTTTGTGTTTGTATTCTTGCTGTATGGAATTGGGGGGGGGGGATATTTCTGGTAATATACATAGAGAGGCTTGTTAGTTACTACTTCCCCCATTACATGGAAAGCACTTGTGCTGTCATGACTGTAATGTGGGAAACGGCCAATTCCTGACTTTGATTTGGTAAAAACTCATAATATGGCTGAATGAATAACAGCCTATCCTTATAGTTTCAGACGGTAGCTGTGTTGGTCTGTGGTAGAAGAGCTAGGTTCAAGTCCAGTAGCACCTTAGAGACCAACAAGATTTTGGGGTATGAGCTTTCAAGAGTCAAAGCATCTGACTAAGGGAGCTTCTACTCCCAAAACCTCGTACCCCGAAAATCTTGTTGCTCTCTAAGGTGCTATTGGACTCAAATCAAGCTAACCTATTCTTAGATTTACAAGCCATATATTTTATTTTACAAGCCACCATAAAATCCTGTCTTATTTTTCCAGATGCAAGTAAAGCTGCTTTTACTGCCTCACCAAGCTCTTGTTTCCTAGCAAACCGCAACAAAATGGGTACAATTTCTAGTGATGCTTTAGTAAAAAATGAATGCCTCGTGGAACAAGCCTATTTCCCTTTGTCAACCAGTCAACACAGTAGCATGTCCTCTGGCCTGAACCCATTCTGTACAGGGAACAATGAGGATATGCAGCTTACAGGTAGGGAACAATAGACTCCTC
The DNA here is from genome assembly GCA_029375565.1 of Gekko gecko. NCBI lineage: Eukaryota > Metazoa > Chordata > Lepidosauria > Squamata > Gekkonidae > Gekko > Gekko gecko. The sequence continues at coordinate 178,343,132 of JAPDNY010000001.1, read as the reverse complement.
CTTCCCCTTGCCTCTTATTCTTCTTATGTAATTGGTTTCATTGAAAGGAACATGGGGAAAAACAGCACTGAAATTTCCAAGGCTATTTTCTGTTGGTTGGATTCTGAAAAACCTCAGTATGCAAACACAAGCTAATCACCCTATTTTAATTTTTCCAGGTCAAGCAGAGCTCTCTCAGAGTACTGGCCATCTTATGACACCACCCATTTCTCCTGCTATGGTTAGTCGTGGAAGTGTTATCAACGAGGGACCAATGGCTGGAAGACCTCCAAGTGTAGGTCCATCATTATCTGCCCATTCCCATTGCTCTTCTTACTCAGAAACTCTTTACCAGACTGTACCACAGACAAACCAGAATTTTTATGGTGTTAGTGCCAATTACCCAGCCATGTTCAGGACTCAGACTCATCCCTCTTCTGGAGCCTATCAGCATAGAGCTGAACCTAGTCACTACACAGCCACGAATGAGCAGCGATTCTCAAGAGACTTCTTCACTAGCAGCTGTACTGTTTCTCCCTTCAGTGCCAGGTCACCTTCTATTTATGGATCTTCAGCAAATATACAGGAGTCTCACAACATGCAGTTTTTGAATAACGGGGGCTACAACTTCATGAACAATTCAGTGACCTATCAAGGATCACCGTATCCCTCAAATGCTTCCAATGGTATTAAAACTTTCCAGATATTTATTTTATTTTCCTTGTTTGTCATTTCTTACCTAGCATTCCGGAGCTGTGGTGGCTCAAGTGGTTAAGACGCTGAACTGCAGGTTGCGGAAGGTCAGTAGTTCAGCAGTTCAAGACCCATGAGTGCCGCATGACGGGGTGAGCTCCCGTCTCTAGTTCCAGCTCCTGCCAACCTAGCAGTTCGAAAGCAAGAAATTGCAAGTAGATAAATAGGTACCACTTCGGTGGGAAGGTAACAGCGTTCCGTGCACCTTGGTGTTTAGTCATGCCGGCCACATGACCACGGAAACGTCTTCGGACAGTGCTGGCTCTTCGGCTTTGAAACGGAGATGAGCACCGCAACCCTAGAGTCGGATTCGACTGGCTTTCGAGCAAGGGAACCTTTACCTTTACTTTACCTAGCATTCCAGAATTGTCTGTCCCATAGATTGAGGATGTCTCCTCAAAACAAGGCAGACATGAATTTAAAAATGTTTGAGTCAAAGTTACTTAATATATTTATAGTGCAATCCTAGACAGAGTTACACCTTTCTAAGTCCACTGATGTCAATGAGCTTCAAAGGGTATAACTCTGCTTAGGACAGTATGGAGTCCTAACTGTATGATCTACAGAACTCTTAAGATGGTAAACATGTACCTTCTCCATGAAGCCAATGGGAATAAGCCCACAAAAGAAGTGTTATGGTTCTTCAGTCTTCTGGGCTATAGACAGGTCTACTCATAACTATGGAGCCTCATCAGTTATAAAAGAAACACACAGCTTATGAACAGGGAGAAGTCTACCTTGATTTCATTCACTTAGAAATGAGATCTAGACTCCTTTGTCACTCATACATAGAGATCTACATATTCGAATTCTAAGTTTCTTGATGCACAAAGTAATTCACAATTATTATGTCATTTGATCCTGACAATCATCATGAGAGACAGAGTAGGCTGAGACAGTCACTCAGTGAATATCCTGGATGGAACTTGCCATTCCAAAATGGAAATTATCCATATAAGAATTGTCGGCAAGGAATTGATTAATTATGGTTTGCCTGACATAAGAACTTCTAATGGTATTCATTGTGAGAGCTACACTGAAAGGTCCAGGAAAAGGGGATTCCTGGCCCATCTGTCTCTGTGGCATTTCATTTCAGCAGGAGAATCCATGTTGCAACCTATGTAAACTGAAGTGGAACCAACAATGGCCGGATCAATCAATTCATCGCTGCTCTAGATTTTGTGTGAGTCACTCCACCAGAGATGGATCACAGCAGGGTAGAAAGGAAGCCTGTATGGTTCTCAGTTTTCATTCCCAACTTGCCAGTGGGAGATTTTATACAAAAATGGCTGTAAGCTATTTTGGAGTCCGATATTTATTGAAAGGTGGGATGCAAATGTAAACAAAAACAAGTTGCCACCTCTTTTGATCTCATTGGTCACCTTGTCCACAGATCTCATTCTATGTCCAAAGCAGAAAGTTTACCTTAGACTGTCATTGGCAATCGATGGCACAACCATATCTCCACTGATGGACTTCATTGGGTATAAGGTTGAAAGTGACCTTAAAAACTTATCGAGTCTTGCATCAGAAAATAGTCCATCTAAAATAATCCAACATAATTCAAAAGCTGAATCTCAAGACCACCTTTCTATGGTTAGGTTTTTAGAACCGAAAAATGGCAGGGTACCTTGGCATGACTTAAATCTAACCAATGGCATTTAACATGAGCAGCTGACTGTGCAGAGTGGTCCTTGCTGTTTGCAAGCTATGTGTCAAACCGGATGCAATCTCTAATGTCTATGATCTGTCTCCCCACCCCGTTGCACCACATTGGTGAGAATAAAGACTCCATTTCCGAAGTAGAACTTGAATGCACTAGTTACAGACTCTGGAGCAATAGTTTCACAATTCTAGTCTCTCTGAGATCCAAATGACACACGTCTCTAGGGGATCCATGAAGGACTCATTCAAGCAGTTTTTATTGGAAAATAGCAGCAAGGGAGGGGATGAGGGGTTTAACTCTTTTCCTTTATGCAGTTCCCCTGATCTCAGACCAGCCCCTCTATGCATCACCCTGCACTATTTATCAATAAAAAGCCACTCTTGTACCATTATAAATGTAAGAATTGTGTTATTGCTTATAAATTCCTTAGTTACTTGTTGTCCAATTCCTACCAACAGGGTTTTATGGAAATAATATGAACTACTCAGAAACCCACAGACTTGGGTCCATGGTAGATCAGCACGTTTCTGTCATCAGCAGCATTCGATCATTACCTCCATACAGCGACATTCATGACCCACTTAGCATCTTGGAGGACACTGAAAGGAAACAGGGAGCATCATATTACACAGATGCCTCAATAGCTTGCCGGAATCCTATAAGTAAGTTGATCTGATATCAGAGCAAGAGCTCTGATCTTTCAAACTAAATGCCAAACTACACATGATTTGGATGTCTGTGCCTGCATCTCCCCAATATTTTTTTCCTTTTCAAAAGATAGAGATACAGGGCCCAAATTTCAACTGATTTCATGACAGAAGGGGAGCTCCCAGAGAGATAAAAAATAGAAGACCCTATAACATTTAAACTAATTTGGGAGGAGGACTTAAGCAAGCAAACAATTGGGGAGGCACGGGTTATATAGGCCATTTTTTTCTCTTCCTCTCCTGCTCCTCCATTCAGTTTGAAACCATATGCAACAATTTACTTGATACCAGATAGGTTATAGATGAAAGAATCATAGAATTTTGTGTAATGTTCAGGTCAGTTTGTGTAATTTATAATACAGTCCTAAGCTGGAGGGCCATCTGAAATGGCAACTCACATATAGTTTGTGGTGTCCGTCTCTAGTGCTTTGGGCAGTCGCCGTTGCCTAGTTGAGGCCCTTATTTGCATACCCAAATATCCCTCAGGGTGGCTGGGATCCAGATGGCCCTAGAGAGGCTCTGTAGGGCTGTACCCTCTGAAATTGACCATATCCGCTCTGAAGCATTTTCAGCTATTGGTTGAACCTCAGTACGGTGGTTTCCCGGGTGGTGGTTTCTGCACTGTCCTTACCTGAGTTGGTGTCCTGTCAGCACCTCCCTGTAATGGAAGAGGAATGTTGTTAGCACCTTTAGGGCATACTGCTCCTGGACGGGAAATGTGTGGTGATCATGTGTCTAAGTCCATTGAAGTCAATAGGCTTAGAAGTCCATGATTCTTCTTAGGGCTGCAGTGGTATTTTTTGCTAAATGTTCATGCTATCTCAACACCCATATGAGTTGGAAATGCTATTTGCATACAAGCTGGGCCTCAGTGGAGGAACTAGCAGCAATTCATGATAGTACAAAAGAAGAGGGTCTTCCTTGGAAATAACTCCTTATGCTACATTTATGTGAAGGTTAAAGAAAGGAACGGAGAGCAATCTGTATGAAGGCTCAGCCTCTGCATTTCTCTACAGCAACAGGGCTTGATACTGGAGCACATGAAAAAGGATAGTTAGAAGTGCCCTTGAATAGGTTCCAATTTTATTCATTTACTTTGTGAATAGTCCTTTTTCACTGGGAATGAAGGCAGATTGCACAGTATAAATCAGTGCAACCATAGATAGGATTACAGCAATCTGGACCAAGGCATAAAGTATAAAATATGATATGATTAAACAGGGCAGAAAATGATAAGTATAAAAACAAAGCAGTGATAGTAGGATACAGAAGGCAGCAAAAGCATCCTATACATGGCGATCTCATTCACAATTTTGTTTTAAATAGTTTTCAGAAAGATTGAAGAATGGGAGCCTTCCTGAGTGCTTCAGGCAGGCCCATTCCTCAAGGTGGGTGCCACAATAGAAAATGTCAATGTCGGGTGGCACCTGCAGAAAGCCTTAATCAGGCGAGTGAAGCTGTCAGGGTAGAGTCTTACACTCAGGTGTTTTCTATGTGGTTTCCCTGTTGCTGCTGCGGCTACTGATCGGCAATGGGGTTTCCACATGGCAGGTTTCCCTACTGTTTTGTTGCCCCAGTCCCCCCGCAGCATCCACCCCCCTTATGCCACTGGGGATTTTTTAGTTTTTCATTAAAAAAACCCTGGTAATTGAATATTGTTTTATCAGTATAACAATCTGGGTATTGGATCCTCTTAATTCCAAGCTCTATTTTTTAAAATTCCTAACCCTTTTCTTTTCTTTTCTTTTTGGTGAGTATTTATGTGTGTGTGCCTGAAAGTCATGGTTGACTTCTGGCAATCCCTAGTGGGGCTTGGACATTTCAGAGAGGTGGTTTGCTATTGGCTGCCTCTGCATCCCAGCCCTGGTATTCCTTGGAGGTCACCCATCCAAGTACTTGCCAGGGTTTGTCCTACTTAGTTTCTGAGATCTGACAAGATCAGGCTTGCCTGGAGTCTCTAACCCTTTTCATGCAAGTTATAAGGAGAAAAGCATGTTGCCACAATGAAAGAGCCTAAAGACTTACTTTTACAGAGAGACAGCAAATAGAGTCACCACATATCAGCATTTAGAGGAGAGGACTTCCAGTCAGAAGGCACTGTTTCCAGGCAGACTTGAGTCCTGGCATCTCTGTTTCTAAAATTCAAACATGAAAAGAGGAGAATCAAACTGTCACTATTGTGATTTTCTTTGTAGCTTCAGATATCCAACCTGCCATATCAGCATCATCCTCCCAGTGCATGTTTGGAAATTCTAGGCACTGTCCTTCCCAGGAAACAATGGACTCTTCTGGACAGGCCACCACAGACATGGTATCATCTTTGCCACCAATCAACACTGTCTTCATGGGAACCGCTGCAGATGGCACCTGAGTTTCAAGACTAGCTACATTTTGTTCTAATTTATTGCCTTGTTTCAGTGTTGACTGCTACATAAAACCCTCCTTACTGACTGGAATAGAAAAGTATTACAAATAATTTTTGAGGATTCCATCCAGGGGGGAAAAATTACTGTGCACAAAAAAAAAATGGCAGGGCACAGAATATCTCTGATATCATAATGAGAATACAACTGCCAATAGCAGGGATTTTTTTAAGTATGTTCTCTTATGGCTCCCTAGTTTAAATATATGTTAATAAAGATATCCACAGTTCCCCCTTATCACTCTTTAATCACTATCTCCTGTTTCCTTTGTTACAAGAAAGCTTCCCTTCTATTCTTAATTTATGGTCTATGCATGAATGGATGAAGCTGCCTTATACTGAGGCAGACCGTTGGTCTATCAGGGTCAGTACTGTTTACTGTGACTGGCAATGGCTCTCCAGAGTCACAGGTGGAGGTCTTTCACAACACTTGCTATATGATCCTTTTAAATGAAAATACTAGAGATAAAATCTGGGAACTTCTGTATGTCAAGCAGATGCTCTGCCACTAAGCCATGGCCACTCCCCTACTTTTTCTTTTCTTTTTTTTGTGTGTGGGGTATTTTGTGTGTGTGTTTGCATGTGTGGAAGTCATGGTGACTTCTGGCAATCCTTAGTGGAGTTTGGATGTTTCAGAGAGCTGGCTTGATTGCCTGCCCCTACCTCCCAAGCCCTGGTATTCCTTGGAGGTCTCCCTTCCAATTACTTGCCAGGATTGGCCCTGCTTAACTTCTGAGATCTGATGAGATTGGGCTTGCCTGAACTATCCATGACAGGGCCCTACTTTGTCTTGTAGTTGCAGAAGTTGCTTCTGACTTATGGTGACTCTATGAATTAATAACCTTCAAAAAGCCCTATCATTTTTTTGCAAACAGAAAACCATGGGCTCCTTGATTGCATCAATCCATCTCACACTGGGTGTTCCTCTTTCCTCCTGCCTTCAACTTTTCCTAGCATTATTGTCTTTCACGGTGACTCTTGTCTTCTTATGATGTGACCAAAGTATGATAGCCTCAGTTTAGTCATTTTAGCTGGTAGGGAGAATTCAGACTTGATTTGAACTAGAACCCACATTTGTCTTTTGGGCTGTCTATAAAACTCTTCTCCAACACCATATTTCAAATTAATCCATTTTTTCCTGTCCACTTTGTGTATTGTCCAGCTTTCACATCCATACATAGTAATGGGGAATACCATAGCATAAATTATTTTGATGTCCAGTGACACTGCCTTACACTTAAGGATCTTTGCTAGTTCCTGCTTGGCTGCCCTTTCCAGTTTCAGTCTCCTGATTTCTTGGCTGCAGTCTCCTTTTTAGTTGATGATGATAGAACTGAGGAATAGAAAATCTTGAACAATTTCTTCATTGTCAGCTTTAAAACTTGTGTAATTCATCAGTGTCCTTACTTATTAATTTCTGGATGTTCAGCAGTAATCCTACTTTGGAACTCTGTCCTTGAACCTTCATCAGTATTCATTCCAAGTATTTACTGTTTTCTGCCAGCAAAGTGGTGTCATCTGCTTATCTCAAATTGTCAATGTTCCTTCCACCAATTTCCACTCCATCTTCATCTAAATCTAATCCAGATTTCTTTATGATATGTTCTGCATACAGGATGAACAGACAGGGTGATAAAATACATCCTTTTCTGACACCTTTGTCAATTGGAAACCATTCTGTTTCTCCATATTCTATCGTAACAGTAGCCTCTTGTCCAGAGCACAGGTTGCACATCAAAATAATGTTATGGCCCATCCATTATATTTAAAAGCCACCAAAGCTTTGCAGGATCCACAGAGCTAAAAGCTTGTTGTAATCTATAAAACATAAACTGGTTTTCTGCTGAACTTCTCTGGCATGCTCCAGTAACGACTGTGAATTTGCAGTATGGTCTGTACTGCCCTTCCCTTTTCTGAATCCAACTTAAACATCTGGTATTTTTCATTCAATATAGGGTAAGACTCCTTGTAAAATTCTGAGTATCACTTTACTTGCAAGGAAATTAATGTGATGGTTGAATGTTGCTGCAATCTTTAATGTTTCCTTTTTTTTAGAATTGGAGTGTTTCCAGTCTGTGGGACATTGTTTTGATTTCCATATTTGTTGGCATAATAAGATGATAGTGGTGCTGTCTGAACTTAACTCCACTGCTCCATTATGCTCTATGTCATCTTATAATTCCAACACAAGCTGTGACACTGCTCTGGGAAAGCAACTGATCATCTGTGTCTGATAAATCAGGCCTAATTGGGGAGCAAACTGTAGTTCTATCACTCTATGTGTACTTATGGGTCTGTTTGCTTCTATAAGTGTTCCACATATGCCCTGTTCCATATTCACCATGTGAATTGTCCAATTTGTGTTTAGCATTAGCATGTCAGCTATTGGTAGCCTTGGTAAGAGCACCATTGGTCTGCTAACACCATATATCATGATATCTAGTGTGGTATATGAGGACACCATGGCACTTGTTGATGTATTTCTTGGCACTTGCCTGTTTTTAAGCATTAGGTAGTAAATCTGAAGGGTCTTGAATAGAACGGGGGGGAAGACAGTGGGTTTTATCTTGCTCTCTCCTTGGTCACTGACAAGCAAAACACAGTCTTTCACAGGTCTCTGGGATTGGAAACCTCTCCCTGCCACCATGCAAGCAGCAAACTTCCCCTAACCAAACAGCATGTCTTACCCATACTAAAGAGCTGAACTCAGCATTTCACCTCTTCCTTGGATCACAAGGTGTTTTGGGGGAGCCCAGAGAAGAGCCCATTGAGAAGAACCTGCCTCACTCATAGGGCTTGGAGTTTCCTACTGTTGTGATTGATAGCCATTTGCGATTGTCATACACACTGCATGGCAGCCATTTTATGGTGAGACCCACAGCCCTTTTTAAAAAATTCCCTAAGTGCCTGAAAGTGCAACAAGGCCGAGGACCCTTGCTATATCTTCAAGAGTTGACTCATATGGTAAGTTTCTATGTGACATTGTATGCAGGTTATGCTTACACATCCAAGTGCTTTAAGGTTGTGATCAGATGTGCCATTTGGTGTGGTTAGGAAGTGCTCCTATTTCATCCATCACTTTTTGGAACGGAGTTGCTTGATCAGACATTCAAGTATACTCCATTTTGCTGTGGGATCAGCCTGTCACTGTGCAATCAGATGGTACAGATGGGCAAGAGGGGTTGCTTGCTTTTGCACATGTGCATAAATGAGGGAGCAGTTTTTTGCTCATGCACTTTCCAACTTCTGGGAGTCAATTCTCTGCCTTGACTGCTCACCAATCCTTCCACGAAGCACTGTGATCCCCTGATGGAGCTATGGTTGCCTGACAAAGATCACTCCCTTTCCTGCTCACTTTCAAAGCTGGCCTAGAGATGGCAACAATTATGTGGTTATGTGCATATTGTTAAATGAGCAAAAAAAATGGCGCCCAGTCGGAATGGAATGAGCAAACCATCCCAATAGTCTAAGAGCATGCTTGACTGATCAGACTAGGGAAACTCCATCTGTGGCCCATTGGCAAGCATTAGAAATGGAGTTTCCCAGATGTCTTTTTACACCATTTCAGGGGCAGACCAGTACAAGGTGCTGACAACTGCGGAACATTTCACAGATGTTGCTGTCTGATCATGCACTTTAGATCCATCAGGCATCGGCTTCGAAGTCAGATCTAAAGATACATCTGACTGCAGCTTAACAGCAGCTATTGTCACATATGTTTTAGTGCCAATACAGGAGGTACAATGTTTGATAGCAGGTGCATGTGCAGGTGTTGATGGAATTTGACAGACTAAGTGGTTTTCTGCATCAGTCTATGGGTCTGATTATATTCATGACAGAATTTGGCCTAGGGATTCTACATATCTCTATTCAGGCACTTCTTTGTGGCACTGTAAATAAAAGGACCATTGTTAACATAATTGTCTTTTCTTTTATATGCCAGATCAAATGATGTCCCCATCATTTTGAAATTCTGCTCTGACAATCCAATTTTATGATATATTTTCAGAACAAGCATAAAGAACCATGATTTCTTATGTTTCATGTAAAACAAAAGTTCTTCTGTTCTCAAATTTATTAAATGCCATGACCTAGACTCTCATGCAGACTCTTTTTTTGTAATAACAAAGAAATATTATTTAATGCCTGTGATTTTTCTGTATTTATTGGAGTTGCAGTCATTTGCTTGCAATTCTGTTTGGCAGACTGTCAAATGTATTCTACCTCCTATGGAAATGTTTACAAGGTCAATTTTTACAGCTTCAAACCAGTCTAGGCCAAATTTACACCTCTAATCTTGTGGATTAAAGAATTCATTTCAGATGCTATTGAGTGATAGCCTTATTTGTTCTTCTGTTGTTCTGTAGTTGTTTCAGACCTGAGCATAACATTCATCTTTCACATATTCATGTGACCACAATGTGACAATTACCAATTTTTTCATGGTAACAGTTTCTCTGCTCACAATCCCATATGCTAGAATTTGATATTTTCCAGGTCTTGGGAAAGTGTAGTTGTTAATATACAGTGCAATATGCAGTAAACAAGGACAGCTTCACATATTACAGTTGTTCTTCAGGGATATCACTGGGGTTCCTAGGTACCTAAACTGGGCTACCTGTATATGGCTTAAGCAAATATGCACAGAACATATCTAAAGCATACATATGCAGCTTTTTTCCACGTGGCTTGGTGGTTTTCCCAGTGTCCTGGCCAGGGTAACATAAAAAAGGAACTTGTAGATTTGGTTGAAAACTGGATTGCTATCAGTTAATTAAAGAAATTTAAATTGATTGAGAGCATGCATTTTATTTGGCTAAACCGTTTAAGTGTGCAATCATGTGCAGTTGTACTAACCTAACATTATTTTCAACCACTCGCCATCAACAGTATAATTGTAAGTTTTCTAGGTTTTATGTAAAAACCAAAAAAATGCCATCACTATAGACTGGAGTGTGTGAATAGGAAAGGCCAGTACATTGCAGAGGGAGGTACAACAACTCTCTGTGGAGACTCTTTTCTCATGAAGTGGAGAATGGGACAGAATTTGGGATAACCAGGGCCATGTTTCTTGACATATCTAGATATAGCTGAGATGATTTTCAGTGGGTAAAATGTATATGTAAAGTTGCATTAAATATCTGCTCAGCTCCATTCAAAATTCTCAAAATGGTGGACACTCTGGACTTTAAATATTGTTGATTTCTTAATCTCATAGAAAGAAAGAGAGGAAATATTTATCAGGCTTTTGCATGCTGCTGTTTGTCTACAGAATTTGAGTTATTTAGTGCTGTACAGCTGCTTAGAATGGTCTATGGCACAGAGAGACAACTAGAAATATCAAAAAGATTCTGGTAAGCTATTAAAATAGGAAAATCTACTTCCTTTCCACTTGACTTAGTTGATTATTATCCTTGATCAAACAAAAGGCCACATGTTCAGAGTGCCCTTGTGCCCTAGTTGCTATAGAAAAGATTGACACACAGTTAAATCCTGCATTTAAAAAGAGATTGATATTGAGAGTCTTTTTGTCTTCTCTATATACTGTTCCATTTGTGCAAGTGGAGCAAGTTAATAGGGTATTTCTCCCATTATACCCAGAGCTTTACTCAGAAGGTTTACTCTTCAAGGTACTCGCCTCCCTATTGGATTATAAGGCAGGGGAGGGAAGAAACAGGACCAAATACAAACACACACACACAATGCATGTATATGGAACAGTTGCAAAAGAAAGAGTAGTTACAGATGTTGCAGGCTAATCCCAACAAGCTGGAATTCATTCTGACAGGAAGAAAGCATCTGTCGCCTTTCAACAATCCATTTCAAATATAAATTTATAATTTACCTAGCACACTTCTAGTATTCAAAACATTTCACCAACATGACAGTAAGCAAAACTTCAGATTTTAATCTATTCCAGTTTGCTGAGATATTACCATGAATTAGCTAGCCTCCTTCACAAACCATCACATGCAAAGAGTCCAGACATAATCTTCCATCCCTCCACCACTTTATTACAATCCTTAACTATCACATAAAGCTTTATGGGATTCTTTTTAGATCCTGCATTCTTTTAACTGATAACCATTCATTTAACTAAGGTTAGGATAGCCATGCTAACAGTTCTCTCAGCTGTCGCCAGAACAATAGTATTATGACCCCACACGGTGAGGGATGGAGGGGGGAAGCTCAGCTGCCCCTGCCTAAATCTGCTCTGTGAATACACATAACAAGGAATGGAGACCGGGGACTAGCTCTGCTTCCCCTGCCTGTGCAGCCAACTAGCTTCTGACTGTTCCTCATACAGCAAGCTACAGCAATCCTGCTCTCCGTTCTTGCTTGTTCATTTGACCTTGGGCTGGACTAGATGATGATCTGGAAGGAAGATGCTTGGATAGCGGCACCCACAGATCCACCCATGACACCACCCACTCAAGTCCCTCAGGCAAAGAGGACTGGTCACTTTCCCTCACTTCTTTCTCTCCTGCCATGGCCAGAACAGCAGCTCTGCCCACCCCTTTGATGGTACAGCCATTATCATAGTGGCCTTGCTTACAATTGGCTATGTCGGCAGATGGGAGGGGGAGCCCCCTGTACAGTTCATGCTAGCTACTCACTGCCTGACAGCACAATGAGCTCAGAGGAGGTGCCTCTTTCAAGTCCATGATTCTGGGGCCCCATCCATGAGTTTTGCCTCAGAATCATTAAAAAAAACCCTGTTTATGTTTGCAGATCACTGGATCCATGGCACAGGGTACGCTTCTGGGGAACAGTGAGGGACAACCAAAACAGCCAGTGTTTCAGATCACACATGACTATTGCTCGGGGGCACTTATGTCTCTGGTTATTATTACAAGGTATAAAAAGTAACTGTAACTGCAATGTTCTTAAAATATGCTGCTTTTTTCAGTTTTTCCTAGAATGAATCCAAGAACAGGCTACTGCCGTGAAGTTTTTTATGCTTCCTCTAAATAACCACCCCTCAGTTTCATAAGGGATTAAAAAAGAACTTCAGGATTTATTTAGATAGAATTTCACATTTTTGTTCTTTGGTTCCACCACTCACCTTTTCCTCAGCTTCCAAAACACTGCCTACATCATTGTCTAAACTCAGTGAAGTGGATCTGCGCATGAGGCAGCACCCTGTGTGAGATTTAACAATACCAATCAGCACCGTGTCCCTATAGGTGAAGCACAATTATCTAGAGCTTCAACGCACCTGCATTGTCTGCCCAGGACAGCCCTGTCTCTCCTAAGCACCACTTTATCTACTCTTCTCAAGAAGAGCTCAAAAGCCAAACAAGCAGAGGAGAAAGATCAAAGCAGATGTCTCAGCATTGTATGTGGCTATGGCATCACTGGGAAGAACAACTGGGTATCTGATCTCATGTGCATGCACCATTGATCATATCTGATTTTCATCATTTTATCTGTGCTGATAGGAACTGCTGCTGTAACAGACAATGCAAAATGATAACTTGGGTGAGAGGGAGAGAGAGGGAGAGAGAGGGAGAGAGAGAGGGAGAGAGAGGGAGAGGGAGAGGGAGAGGGAGGGAGAGGGAGAGAGAGAGAGAGAGAGAGAGAGAGAGAGAGAGAGAGAGAGAGAGAGAATTGTTAAAGTGCATTCTAAAAGAATGCTCAGTGTATTGCTCCGTGTGCAGATTTTGGATTTTTTTCCAAAATTCACATCTTCCCTTAGTTCCAAAAAAACCATAACTCATTGGCATTTTCTCTTTAGTTTTTTAAAACAGAATGAGACTGTTATAGAGTAGGTGGCAAGCCCACCTACATGTACCTACATCTTCTCCCCTACAGGAGGAAAAGCAGGTTGGGTATGAAGGAAAGTGAATAAAAGAACAGGTTGAAGAATCCCCTGCTGAAACTAGAGGTTGCTTTCTATTTTTTTAATATATGAAACAACAAAGAGAGAAGATAGACTGGAGAGTATATGCCATGTAGTTGGGCTCTGAGAAGCACTGAGAAGGTGATTAGACTGTATGTGCAGATGTATCACATCCATGTTGGTAAAAGCAGCACATCCAAGCTTGTGCTAGGAGTCTTCTTCCCAGAAATAATATCATTGCTGTGCATCTTGAAGAAGAAAAGTTTCATTTGTTATACTTAATTCATGTTGCCTTGACAACACAACAGGGGAAGTTAACAAACATAAATTCAGAAGTCAGTTGATCTTTGGGAAAACTGCACTGCAGTAGCTAATGCAAAGTTCTGGTTAAATATTGTCTTACCGTTTGCACTAGGCCGTCTGTTGTTTTTATGCTGAAGGCTTAGAAGAGGTTGCTGACAGTATTGACTTTGTAATTAAACTAGTTTAACTTCAGGATTTTGTAATCACCATATTTAAACCATCTGTTATAGTAAAGGGTGAATTTCTCCTCTTAAAGTGTTTTAACCCCCCCTACATAATGCTTTTATCCTGCACCACTGGGGACTTCCCTGTCTCTGTTCATATTTTTTAAGCGTGCAGAACTCACTTATAGGGAAAATAAGGATGATTTCCTGTTTTCATGACAACAAGGAAGTGTTTATGCTATCAAAAATGTATGATAGCATAAATGTATGATAGCCTGTGATCAGTGATTGCACAACTATTTTTTTACAATAGTAATTCCATGAACTTTGCCATGATCAGGTTCAACAGGCCAACATATGATGTTCAATAGCCAGAAAGAACCACATGGGAACCAGGCCTTGGATCTGCTTTGTTCCATGCAGCAGTTATCAGACAGTTTTGTGCCTACTAAGTTGCTAAGGTGGTTGTTGTGTACACGGACCACCACTAGGGGTCCGCCACCTAAGTCTGAAGCTTGGGACAAAAAGACAATAGGACCTAGGATCCTAGTCCACCTCAAGTCCACCAATTAGACCGTGGTGGGAAATTCAAACCCACCAATGGGACTAAGGGTATGCCAGGTGGGGTGTATGAAGTTGGCCCTTGCTGGGCCGGGTTTGCAGTGTGTGTTATGTGAAGTACAATAAGCGCGTCTGAACGCATGTCATAGTCTGAGTCTCCATGCAGTGAACCCGGTGTAACAGGCCGGATTCACCCCCCGGCCAGAGTAACCCCGGGATTACTCTGGCCTAGCCTAGAATAACCCTGGAGTAACCCCTGCCAGGCCAGGCCAGAGTAACCCCGAGGGTTAATCCAGACTAACCCCTGCCAGACAAACCTCTGCCGGGCCATGCCAGAGTTGCCCCAACTGCACAACACAACAACCTGTAACCCCAGGCCAAAGTAACCCCTCAGATGTAAAGTTGCCTATGCCAAACTATCTGAACGTGGGTCTCACAGTCCCCAATATAGAGTCCTTATGGCCCAAAATAGACGCAGAGCTAGACCGCTTGGTGGCTCAAGGGGTCCTAGAACCAGTATCGCATGCACCATGGGAGACCCCCATTGTAACCCCCATAAACCCCAATGGCGATGTCTGCATCTGCGTGGACTATAAATGTACATTGAATAAAGCCCTCCACAACCATTCCTACCCTGTCCCAGTCATGAGTCACATATTGGCCACCTTGGTGGGGGCTGAAATCTTCAGAAAGTTGGATCTCATGCAAATGTACTAACAACTGCCAGTAGATGATGCCACTGCAACCACCCAGACCATTGTTATGCATAAGGGTGCGTTTAGAGTGAAGCGCTTACAGTTCAGGGTGAGTGTGGCCCTGGGGATTTTTCCAACAGTTAATGTTGAAAGGGATCCCTGGAGTGATGCCATTTTTTTGATGACATTCTCATCACCATGACAACTCTGGATGACTTCGCCTCCCATCTCTGTGCAGTCCTCAACTGCTTCAATGGTGTGAGACTTAAAGTCAAGAGGGAGAAATGTTTGCTTGGGGTCCCGGAGGTGGAATTCTTGGGTTTCTGGGTTGACAGATCCGGCCTTCACTTGGCAAGGGACAAGGTCAAGGCCATCATGGAAGACCCTCTGCCATTGTGCAAGGCGGAGCTTCAGGTGTTTGGGGGACTATTGAACTTCTACCATGCCTTTCTTCTCCACAAGGCGGCAGTAGCCAAATCCCTGCATTGGCTTTTGAACAAGTCAGTGCTGTGGGTATGGGGCCCCCAGGAGGCAGCCGCGTTCCGAGGTGTAAAAGCCCTCCTGATCTTGAATGAAGCGCTGGCCCATTTCAACGAGTCCCTGCCTGTGGTCCTGGCATGCGATGCTTCCCCCTATAGTGTGGGTGTGGTCTTGGAGCACATTCTCCCTGGTGGCCGAGAGGTCCTGGTGGCCTACTACTCCTGGACCTTGTCGGCCACCAAGCGGAATTACGCCCAGATAGAGCGGTAGGGTTTAGCAATAGTGGCAGGGGTAAAAAAGTTTCATAACTTTGTGTACGGGTGACCCTTCACTATTGTTACTGACCACAAACCACTCCTCAGCATGTTTGCGGTGGACAAACAGACCCCCCCAGGTGCTCTCGCCCCGAGTCCTCTACTGGTCTCTCTTCCTGGTAGGCTATAACTACCACCTGGAACATCACCCGGGTAAGGCAATGGGGCATGCTGATGCCCTTAGCCAGCTCCCGCTTCCATCTGTAGATGCCGACCCTGCCCCAGCCCCCAGGGTCCTCCTGTACAGTACTGTATTTTTATTTATTCAGAATAATTTGAAGAATTGGCATGGCCATATCTATGGCCCAACATATGTACCAGTAACATATACCAGTAAACATACAAGGTAACTTCAGTTTAATTTTTTTTATTATCATTAATGATTTTCTATACGTTTGGTATATTATAATGAGGTTCTCCCCCCCTTTCACTTTTTCCTTTTTAATAATTTCAGGAAACAACATCTGGTTATATATATATGTATCCTAAAAACCTTTTATACATGTATTTGGATGTGTGTCAGTGCAATATAGAGAATAGTAACCTCTGAAGAAGGCCCTAAGGGGCTGAAACACGTTTGGTCCTAAAGTTTGAAACTGTGTACCTGTCATATCTATTTGTATTTGAAAAGCTTTTATAAGTCTGATATTTAGACTCTTTCTTTTAATCATAGTGTGTTTTAACATGTGTACGCCCTTAATAAACATTTGTACTTTTATAATATACTGTGTTAGCTTAGCCCTATCTCCAGAGGAACCTGATCTAGCACGTGAGGTCAGCCCTCTTCCACCCAGCAACCAATGGGCAAGCGGAGCGTATGGTGCGCACCACAAAGGAAGCACTCAGCTGAGTCACAGCTGGGTAGTAGGAGCTTCCTCCTAACTCACCAAACAACACCTAACCCGTTATTGGCTGCTGCCCCTCAGAGCTCCTGATGGGCCGACACCCCAACTTCCTGCTGGACCGGCTACATCCAGACCTGGTGCCAGACTCAAGGAAGTTAACAGAGTAAAGGGAGGCTCCCCAGGGGTTCTTCCCGGAAGACCCCCGTCTACATCAAAAACATTGGGAAGGGACCCCCATGGCTGGTGGGCAGGGTCGTCAGAGCCACTGGTCCCATTTCTTATGAAGTCTCCACGGAGGATGGTCAGATCCTTAAAAAGCTCATGGACCAACTCCAGAAGCGACAACTCCTGGTAGAAGGCAAGGCTCCCCTGAGGCCAGGGGAACCAGAGTTCAGCACACCAGAGGCAAGCATCCAGCCTAACCCACCGGCCCCCAGGGAGGCACCAATGGCAGAAGTGACACCAGATCCGCCAGAGCCTGAGGAACACCTGCCGCTGCCACCTCAACCACCCATCCAGGAAAATCACCCAGAGCCGGTTGCAAGCGAGCCCGTCCCAGCACCCTGGCATTCCCAGAGAGAATGTAAACTGCCTGCCTACCTACAGGACTATGTGACATAGGCTGGGTCAGAACTATGGGGGGAGGGGTGTTGTGTACATGGACTGCCACTAGGGGTCCACCACCTAAGTCTGAAGCTTGGGACAAAAAGACAATAGGACCTAGGATCCTAGTCCACCTCGAGTCCACCAATTAGACCTTGGTGGGAAATTCAAACCCACCAATGGGACTAAGGGTGTGCCGGGTGGGGTGTATAAAGTTGACCCTTGCAGGGCTGGGTTTGCAGTGTGTGTTATATGAAGTACAATAAATGCATCTGAACGCATGTCGTAGTCCGAGTCTCCATGAGGCAAACCCAGTACTTTACAGTGGTGGAGCTCATTTCCTTTGCTTGCAGGCACTTTGGGATCTGCTTGATAAGTAAAACAGATTCCCCCAGCATCACGGATGGATGGGTCACATAATTACATCATGAACAATTCCATTTTGCACTCTGAAGTTTGATAATTTAAGGGAGGGGAGTTGGCTCAGTGGCAGAGCATCTGCTTTTCATGCAGTAGGTCTCAGGTTCATTCCCTGGCATCTCCAGTGAAAAGGAACAGGTTGTGAAAGACCTCTGCCAGTCTGAATAAACAATACTGACCTTGATGCATCAATGGTGCAAGGCAGCTTCATGTGTTCATGTATATAAAGGTGTGGGAGCCTTCCTGTCCTCATCAGGCAGGCTATTCTTCCAGGTGGGGAGCCACATCAGAGAATGCTTGGGTATGGGCAGCTACTGACCTTTGCCCTTTGAAGTGTGACATCTTTAGAAGGCTTTGCTCAGATGATCAAATGTCACCACAGGGTATATTGGTACACGTGGTCCTGCAGATATGTAGATCTTAGGTCATGAAGGGCTTTGAATCATCACCTTGCATTAAACCCAGATATTAATCAACAACCAATGGAGGGACTGTGGAACAGGTGCAATATAAACAGTCCAATTAGCTCCTGATAGCTCCTTGAGATAACCTGTCAGTTTAAAAATAATTAATTTCAGATATCCCATAAGTGGCTTTTCCTCCAGTTGCTCCAAAGGAGAACACTACCACTCAAGGATGGGAGTGTAAAGCAATTCCATTATAATGTAACTATTAAGAACATAAGAACATAAGAACATAAGAACATAAGAACATAAGAGAAGCCAATGTTGAATCAGGCCAATGGCCCATCTAGTCCAACACTCTGTCACACAGCGGCCAAAATATACCAGGTGCCATCCGGAGGTCCAGCAGTGGGGCCAGGGCA
This sequence comes from Gekko gecko, assembly GCA_029375565.1. Taxonomy (NCBI): domain Eukaryota; kingdom Metazoa; phylum Chordata; class Lepidosauria; order Squamata; family Gekkonidae; genus Gekko; species Gekko gecko. The sequence goes on along the minus strand of JAPDNY010000001.1, from coordinate 178,324,551 downwards.
CCAGAAGCCCTCCCACTGCTGCCCCCTCCAGCACCAAGAATAGAGTGCATCACCTGCCCCAGACTGAGAGTTCCCATCCATACCCTGTGGCTAATAGCCACTGGTGGACTTCTGCTCCATATGTTTATCTAATTTCCTCTTGAAACTGTCCATGCTTGCAGCTGCCACGACCTCCTGTGGCAGTGAATTCCATATGTTAATCACTCTTTGGGTGAAGAAGTATTTCCTTTTATCTGTTTTAACCCGACTGCTCAGCAATTTCATAGAGTGCCCACGAGTTCTTGTATTGTGAGAAAGGGAGAAAAGTACTTCTTTCTCAACCTGCTCAATCCCATTCATAATCTTATAAACCTCGATCATGTCACCCCTCAGCCGTCGTTTCTCCAAGCTAAAGAGCCCCAAGCATTTTAACCTTTCTTCATAGGGAAGGTGTTCCAACCCTTTTATCATTCTAGTTGCCCTTCTCTGCACTTTTTCCAATGCTATAATATCCTTTTTGAGATGTGGTGACCAGAACTGTACACAGTATTCCAAATGAGGTCGCACCAATGATTTATACAGGGGCATGATGATACTGGCTGATTTGTTATCAATTCCCTTCCTAATAATCCCCAGCATAGCGTTGGCCTTCTTTATTGCAATAAGAACATAAGAGAAGCCAATGTAACTATTCTATTAACAGCTCCCTTATACCTAATATTGCCATAACTTAGTTCTTTAGGATACATCAATGGATCTTTATGCTGTTTCAATGGCTCTTTAGCCTGTTCTTTGTGCAAACAAAACTAGGATTACATCTAGAAGCATCTCCCACTACAGGACTTGTTTGGTTTCCCAGTCTGGGGCAGAGCGAAGATGAGCACAGAACGCTGAAGATACCAACCACCATGGAACCAAACTGAAGAAACAGCAAGTTCTGAGGTTTCAAAATTGAAGTTTTAGAAGTTCTAAGGTTTCAAGGAGCTGATTTGCATAGCCTCAGAACTAATTTCTGAGTTATGAATATGTTCTTCATTCCTGATCTGCATTTGAACAAAAGACTGTGTACTTGATCAATCACATGTGAAAAATCCCCCCAAAATGTGATCATCATAAACATTTAATATTTCTCTGAGATTTTTAAAAGGATAATAAGAAAGTAAAGGTTTTGATACCCATTACTACTTAATCATTAGTAGATGTTGTGTACATAATTCTCAGCTCAGAAATCTGAGTTATTTTCTGAGCATCTCAAGTTTTTATCATTGGTTGTCCACATGGGCTTGAAATGTTTTTATTCATCATGTGGGAAGTGACACACCATCTACCCATTCCACATGTGACATTACCAAAGCAGTATAGGTCATGACCACAAAGAAGTGCAAACCACAGAGCACAGGTAATATATGAATTGGCCCCTCAGATAACTGCATTGCAACAAGGGTCCCACACTGCTGAAGAATTGTTCTGTGGTATCCATAGGTGGAAAATCAGTGTTACCTTTTATTTTATCTAACAGTCACTTATGCCAAAATGAGCTCTGACCTGCTGACATTTCAAAACCATTAAAAATGCTAAATGTAGTAAGATATTGCAGTTGAGAGTCCATAATTATATTTTAAAAGCCTTTGGTTTGCAAAGCTTTCCACTAATGTTAGCAACAAAAGTATTGAATCCACAATAAAGCATTCTCCTAACAAATGTACCTTCTTATGGCCAATATTAAAATTTATATCTGTTTTTAAATTAAACATGTTGGGTTCTTTAATGTTTCCTTTCCTCTCCAAATTTCTTTGTTGAGAAGAGGCTCCAAAGGAAATGTAATAGCAACAGTAGGATGTTAAGAATAGCTTGGGGGACATAAAACAGATGTCCATGGAACCATTATCACAGGGTTTTTCAATTTTGCCACCTGTCCTTTGTCCAATGAACTATTGCTTTAGCACTTTAGACCATTGTGTAACAGATATTATGTGTCTATTAAATCTTTACTACCACATTAGAGAGCAAGCTCATGCCTTACTATTGTGTGTGCTGTGAGAAAATAAACCCAGCCATGAAAGTGTCCTAACTCTGACTGACGTCATTGCTCAAATCTGCTCCACTACCCACATGCACCAAAGTCATAGGACAGGGGGAGTCTGACAGTTACACAGCTCCACCCTGCAGACATTTCTTCAAAGCTTCCTGAAGACTGGGAGGAATTTCTCCTTCCTGCCCTCCTATCACCTTCACTAGTAATGATTAGAAAAGAGGACTTTCCCCCTCTCTTTCAGCTACTTACACCATGACTTTCATGCCCAACATTTATTAATTTATTTCATTTATACCCCACCTTTCTCCCCAATGGGGACTCAAAACAGCTTACATTGTTCTCCTCTCCTCCATTTTACCATAACCCTGTGAGGTAGGTTAGGTTGAGAGTGTGTTGCTGGCTCAAGGTCACCCAACAAGCTTCCATGGCAGAGTGGGGATTTGAACCTGGGTGGCTCAGAGGTTAAGTTCGAGACCCAAGTGCCGCATGACATTGTGAGCTCCCATCTCTGGCCCCAGCTCCTGCCAACCTAGCAGTTTGAAAGCAAGAAACTGCAAGTAGATAAATAGGTACCATTGTGTGCCTTGGCATTTAGTCATGCTGGCCACACAACCACGGAAAAGTCTTTGGACAACACTGGCTCTTTGGCTTAGAAATGGAGATGAGCACTGCCCCCTAGAGTTGGATTTGAATGGCTTTTGAGCAGGGGAAACCTTTACCTTTACTCCCAGGTTCTAATCTGACACTCTAACCATTATGTCACACTGGCATATTTGTCTTGGTGTAAAGACCATTCTCACATTTTAAAACATTGTATTTGATTTTTCTCTACTGAAGCAAATGCAAATAGGTTTCCTATTGATTATGACACATTGAAAGGGTCTTGTGAATATTCTATGTAGTTATCAACAGTTATCTGATTTCAAATACAGATATACCAAATCTCTGGCAAGTTCTCATAAGGCAGGAGATAACCTATGCTAGAAGCGATGTAGCAAAAAAGGTGGACTTTTTCAGGTCTACTGGAGCTGATGAAATCTTGAAGAAAAAAAACAAATAAAACAACTCTCTAGGCATCAGATGGCAAATACACCCCATTTTGCACCGCTCAGTTCAATATGTGACCATAATATACCCACAAGATACTTGGATTTATTGTTGTTTCTAGATTTTTCAAAACAAAATAGTGGTTGATATGTATGACATGTAGGCAGTTCTCAACAAAAGTGATTCAGCTTTAATAAGTGATTCAGCAACTCAGAACAGCTCAGAACAGACAATGAAAACATAGAGCAACAGGCTCTTATTTTAATTGTGCGGGCTAGCATAGCCACGCTCATAGTCAGGTTAACAACCAATAGTAATTCAGAGATAACATCCAGTCACTTTGCTTCCCTCCAGCACAATCCTTGTCCCCTGATTGGCCTGCTACACAGAATAGCCAATCAGGCATTGCCATTTAGGATACTAGTATGTCAATGGGGATGCAATCCAAGCTCAGAACATAACAGTGGTGGTGAATCAATGGATGCACAAACAAAGGGAGACATCCTACAGAAGCCTCCACATCAGATCAAAGAAACAACAGGCCTTGCTAATCTTGAAAGATTTCTTCTAGCATGGAATCCTTTCATTTACATAAAAGCAAAGCCACTTTCAAGTACACCACAAAACCTGAATTCTGTGTTTATGTACCTATCACATAAATGTCACATAAATGCTTCGTCTATTAGAGCCCTGGGGTGCCAGGTAGGGTGTTGACCACAATATCTCTCAGGCAACCCCCTGGGTCTGGGCTTCAATTTAAACTGGGGCTCAGCGTTACTTCGGTAGCATGCTTCCCTTATCCTGAGTCCCCTTCGTTTCCAGAGCCAGCCGGCTCAGCTTAGGAGAGGCAAGGAGGGCACATAAACAGTCTCTACTGCCCAAAGACTTGTTCAGACTCTTCTGAGCAGCTCCTGCACCCGGACTATACCTCACAGTGAGCAGTTCAGGAAGATTCTCGCCGCAGCCTCTGGCTACTTCAAGGCCACGTGCAGCATTCCTGGCCTTCGTCAAGTTGTCGAGAGCCTCCGGTCTCCCAGCTTCCTCGGAACATGTAAATGTGTGCGTGTTCAGACAAGTCCATCAGTTCTCTTTTTTCCTGCCTCTAGGACTGGATTCTTATTTTTCACTTCCCCAATCCCCATCCTAGGCTAATTAGGGATTGCTGCCTTCACCCAGCTGTCCCCCATTTGCTTAGTTTACTGGACGTGCTGATTCTGATTGAACTTACAGGCCTCTTATCTATAATGATTCTGCAAATCAGTATCTCTGGCATGACAGTACTACATTTTCATTTTCAGTCTATAGTAAAAATGTTCATCTTATCATGACTGATTCTCTATCGGCAACATAGAAATATGGTGCTCAAAGAATTATGTGTAAGCATATTCCAGATTAATTTAAAATATTTTAAATGGTTTGATTTAAATTTTGCTCTGCTGATTTTTATTACTTTCAATTCTAATTTTTGAAGGCTTTTTTCAGAATACATCTGTTTCAGCTGTAATTATGGCACACTCTAATCTCTGATATATGAGTTCATTACTATTCAGAAAATTTCCTCACTTCTTCTAGGGAAAAAGGATGCTTTCTTGGGGCTACATCCATGACTAAACTGAGGTTCAGGTTCAGCTCTGCCCTACAATTTTATGAATCTTGGAACACCTGGGGAGGGACGAACTGGCCCTTTAACATAACGGGCAAATGCCCAGTGGGTCAGTGTGCCCTGGAAGGTCTGCCAGGTGAGCCAAAGGGCCCCTGTGGTGCTGGTGGTGCACTGAGTAGGCCTACAGCTGCTGTCATTGTTGCCATAAACCTGGCCCAAGCCAAGTCAATGTTAGCCACAATAGCGGGTCTCTATATTAGATGTTATGGGGAATAGCTTAAGAGACCCTGAGTGTGCAAGCTAAGGACTGTACTCCAACTCTACCGGAGGCAGTAACCCTCTTGGATCAACACAAATGACAATGTTTTTTATGAAATTTATTAAGAAACTAACCCTAATACATTCAGCTAATTCAATAAAAGTATCACACAACACAAGCTAGGAAATAAAGGGGTGAATTGATCTTAAGAGATCAGAGCCAATAGAGGGTGAGGCATTCATAGGGTAATAGCTACCATCTGAAGAGAAGAGTCTGTAGTGAAGAGCAGACAACTCGGCCAGTGAGCACATCTGTGAAGACTCAAGAGAGATGGGAGGTCCAGCCGGTACATGTCCCAGAAGAAGGTGATGATCAGCAGATTCCAAAGGGACAGAAAAAAAGTACTTGTTCATACAATATATCATTTATTTATGGGATTCATGCCCTCTTGATATTAGTGATCATCGCTAGCCTAAATAGCTTTCAAGGGAGGTTAGAGAGATTCATGGAGGATAGGTCCATCAGTCAGTTCAGAGTGAGTATATCCCTAAACAGTAGTTGCTTGGGAGCAACTACAGAAGGAGGCTTTAGTATCCATGGTGTGCCCTAATTCTAGGCCTACCTAGGGCATCTGGCTGACCATGGTAATAAACAGGGTGCATGACTAGACAGACTACTGGTCCACTCCAGCAAGGTTCTTTTTATGAGTTTATGTTCTTAGGATGTAACAAAGAAATGAACTGTTTTTAAGCATACCCCACCCCCCAAAAAAACCCCCAGCTTGAATGGGTCCATATTATATTCCAAATAATTCAGGAGAAGAGAGAAATGCACACCATTTCCAAGGATGCCATAAAAGCAATACGTGGGGTCCCTCTACTGGTTAAGAGCAAAACCTATCCCTTCTCCTACTACCTCAATAAGTCATTTGTACAGTGAGGAACTTTATTCAGAAGTACTGGTATTCACTGTAACAAAGTTTGAGTCTATCCATTTCTCCATCTCCTACCCAACCTGATAGATGAACAAGACCATCAAAGGCTTCAGCTCCTGAGCTCCAATTGCTCTTTAAGTACCACCTCTTCTGTTATGGGTTGATATTGCTCTATTGAGCTCATTACCATTCCCTTACTTACAACAGTACAGAGAACAGTAGCTATCAGCAGGAAGCCAAATCCTATGGCTGTGTGGTGCAAATGGAGTCTGGTGCCAATGCAACCAGATAATCACTTCCAGCTAAGCAGGTCAAGCAGAGCCACAGTGCTCAGACCCAGTATTTCCAGGCAGTATCTTTGCTCCTGTAAACTGTCGAAAAACATTGCACTGGCTTAAGACAGACAGTGCACCTGAAAAAAATGGTATTTTTTGGATTTGGATTCCAGGGAGGCTATATTATATTCCAGGTTATTCAGGTCCACTGATACTATTTCAATATTTGGATTTGAGTTTCTTTCAGAATTCTACATTTCGGGGGACTATTATTCACAATGGGGAATCTTTCTTGAGGGCTGTTTTTCCAAGGAAAGGAAACTAAAACTACAGGGCACCTAGTCCTGCTTTCCCACTAAATATTTCCCAAATTTCAAGTATATTTAAATGTAATTAAAACAGGGAGCCTTAAAATACTAACTCCAAATGTTCCCATATGTTCCTGAATATTTCCTGAATTTTTGGGACCCATTCACTGGTATCCAGAAAAATATCATCCAGATACCCAAATTTATCAGATTTATATTCAGACCAGAAAGACCTGAACACACATCCCTACTTCATATATTGCACAAATGGTTGTTCCTACATTTCAGCAGGGGCACACTCAGGCACCAGTGCTAGAGCAAGAATCTGGTTTTTATTTGGCCCACTGTTAGGCTCCTTATATCAGATCTTCTACATCGTTGTTGTAAGCCGGAAGCTATGAAACACTGCCCCTTGGTGTAGCAGAAAATATATTTGCATCCCTAGTTACACATTTGGGAAAGATCTCCTTCTATGGAGCAATGGTGTTTAGTAAGGCACCTGTAGGAATTCCTTGCCCTGGAGATATTGAAAGAAATGAATACTTATCAGTCAGGCATGGCTTAAGTATACTAGATGATGCCAGATGGGAGCCAGTGTGGTGTAGTGGTTAGGAGCACAGACTCTAATCTGGGAGAACCAGGTTTGATTCCCCACTCCTCTACATGCAGCTGCTGGTGTGACCTTGGGTCAGTCACAAGTTCATTCAGAGCTGTTCTTTCATGAGCAGTTCTCAAAAAAGCTCTCTCAGCCCCACCTACCTCACAGGTGTCTGTTGTGGGGAGAGGAAGGGAAGGAGATTGTAAACTGCTCAAAGACTCCAAGTGAAGGGCGGAGTATAAATCTAATCTCCTCCTCTTACTCCTCTTCCTAGTCGTCTTCTTCTCCTTCTTCTTATTATTATTATTATTCCTCCACCACCACCACCTCCTCCTTTATTATACTTACAGCCTAATATTATGCATTACTCAGAAGTAAGCCCCAATGTGCTGACTGAAGCTGCTTACTTTCAAGCAACTTGCATAAGACCAAAGCCTAAATCATCCTCAATACCCATTCCAAAACATAGATCTTCTCAGTGTTAAATAGAATCTGAGTCTGAGGAAATAAAAAAGGTGATCAAGTCAACTGCTTCCAAAAAGCAAAACTTCCAGTCAGTCAGTTCCCTTACAGAGCACCTGTGCAGATGTTGTGGGCAGAGAGCAGGTATTCTCTACAAAGTAGACCTAAAGATCAAATTGCTTGGGCTGACTCCAGAAAAAGAGTCATGGCTCTGATGGATAATGCAAAGAAAATAAACAAATCCTGCTAGTGTGTCTTTAATTGGTAGATTGATCAATTTCCCTTAATTTTTTAAAATCTTTAATTGCATTATCCAAAAAAGCCACAGCTACAATACAAAATAAAATACAAATGTCCAACAAGACATTTGGTCATTGCTTTAGCAATCCTGCTGGCCCAGCCTCCCTAATGCCTCCAGACACATTACTCCTCCTACACCAGACAGACAACCGTCTCTCCACGGTTGGAATGGGCATGGTGTCCTTAAAGCCATCAGGGTGGCTTGCTCAGCAGGATTGCCATAGCGATGCTGCTGGCTCAGCCTCCCGATGCCTTTAAACACAATCCCCCCCTACACCAGACAGGTGGGTGTTTGTCAGGTGTAGGAGCAGGGGCAGGGTACTTTAATCCATCAGGGAGGCCACCCCAGCAGGATTGCCTTAGCAATGCTGCTGGCCCAGCCTCTCCAGTGCTTTAGCCACACTCCTTCCCACTATGGAAATATACCCCAAATTTGTAGAAAAGTGGTTTCCTGTATTAGGTTATTTAATTTCTCACAATGTGGGTTCTAGAAAATTGGTTCATATGAACTTTCTTAATATCTGATTGCTTGGATGTTGTTTTGAATACATAGTTATGCCCCACTTCTTAAACATAACATAAATGAGAAGCATTTATGTAAAAAAAAAAAAAAAAGTGCCCTGCTCTCCACCCCCCCAAAAAATCAATGCCTAGGCCAAACCTTAAATACTGTAATGAAGCACGGGTATCAGGCTAGTCATTAATATAAAATAACAAGGGAGAGCCTGCAAAACTCAAGGGGGGGGATTCCATCTCCCCTCTCCATGGATGAGCTGTCATGTCCAGGCCTCACCTTGGAGCCCAGTCGCAGTTCCCAGCATCTCCTGCTGTCACAACAGGGTCTGGAGTAGCTCCTGTCTCTGCTGATGCCACAGCCAAGCCTGGAGCGGTTTCTAACATCTGCCATGGCAGCCATGCTCCCAGTGGCTCCCAGTGTTTGCCCCTGCCGCAGCCAGGCTCAGTGGGGTTGCCAGCCTCCTCCGCCACTATGGGTGGGACTAATGTGACTTCTGGCCTCCTCCAGTGCCACAGCCAGGCTCACCATAGCTGCTGGCCTCTTCTGCCATGGCTGCCAACCTCTGCTGCTGGGCCAGGCTGGAGTGGTTACTTCTGAGCTCAGCAGGCTCCTGGGCTGCAGGGCTAACACCACTGGACCCAACAAGGCTTCCCTGGCTGTGCTGCCACCACTCAACCCAGCATGGCTCTCCCGTGCTACCACCATTGACAGCCAGAGGTAAGCACAGAGAACACTGTTTTACTTTTGGGGGGACTTTTTAAAATTTTCAGATTTTTCTGTAAACCTGGGGAGTGCCCCAAGTGTGCATAAAAATCTCTTTAGCCTCTATGAGGCCCCAATCCATGGATTAGATATGGTACACCATTCAGTTCACTGGTAAATTACGAACAAGTGACAAGTAACCCAGAGTGGAAGAGTTATGGGTCAGACATACTTTGATCAGCACACCCCATCATCTTTTTATCCTTTATGATGGCATGGTAGGCTGAGCAATGAACAGGGTCATTGATTCATTGGCAGGGAACATTTTGAATGCTTAGGACTGGAACTGAAGAATACCCCTGTCATTTCTAAAACCATTCTGGCTCAAGTGTGTGAAAAAGTAGATTAAAAAAAAAATTAAATGGCAGTTTCCCAACAATGAATGGGACCTATACAAATGATCCTAAACAAGTTCCCACAGAAGTAAATCCACTTTGTTCAATAGGACTTGCTTCCTAATAATTGTGGATTGCAACCTTTACTGCCTATTGTAAATGGTATCACACTTCATTATATTCAAAGGGGACATAGAAATTAAGGCCTTATATTTATTTATTAAATTTCATTTATACCCTGCCTTTCTTCCCAGTGAGAACCCAAAGCAGCTTGCATCGTTCTCCTCTCATCCATTTTATCCCCGCAACAATCCTGTGAGGTATGTTACTCTGAGAATGTATAACTCACCTAGTGAGCTTTCCTGGTAGAGAGGCAATTCAGACCTGGTCTCCCCGATCCTAGTCTAACACTGTAACCACCATGCTGGCTCTCAATAATAAGTTTTTAAATGTGATTGATCAGTTAACAGATTAAAAGCCAAATTATCGACTAAAAAGTATTTTTTAAAAGCCACTCAGATTTAAGCTGATGGAAAATTCTTTCTGTAACTCAGATATGGAATTGCATGCCCCCTTTTTTCCCCCAAGAGTGGTGTAAAAGTCCCCAGTGTAAATGGATCTGGATTCCAATATGTCTGAAGTCTGCTGAGGCCTTCATCAGGCTACCACAGATTCTACTGCTGTCAGCAACACGCTAAATACAATCCACACCTACGATGCAAGTTTTGCCTGGCAAGGCTAGCCACATTGAGCAGTCTCTTTGCATTCTTTATTTGAATTAATTATGCAGCAAAACAGTAACCAATTACTGCAGCCCTTTGTAGACAACCATTAATGCCTGGATTTTTTTTTTTTTTTAAAAAGCCCTGTAAGCAAGCATTTAGAAGCCTGCTACCACCATACCACTAGATGCCAGTATTGTCTTGGCAGCATAAAGTTCACTGCAGAAGTCTTCACTTTGCAGTTCTAGCCAGAAGAGCAACCTATTTAATACAGTGGGGAAAAGGTATTGCTGTCTGATGGGGATATGAGGTTGTATACTGCACATTTGTCTCTCTGATGGTAGAGCTTTCCACCAGACTTTTTTGGAGAACAGAGATATAGGATATTGTCCAATGATTCCTCCCTGCTATTGTGTTTGACTGATCCTCCCCCTTTTTCCCCCTTTCGAAATATATTTTATTGCAGTTCCACAATCATAGACAGAGTACATATATACTGTTCAATACGATCACAACTCAAATATAAAGCACAATAAAATTCAAATATTAGCTAGTTTAAATTATTGTAAAGTTGAAACCTTCATAAGGAAATTTATTTCCTTAGCTTATATAGAACCTAATAGTGATTAACCAAGATATCCCATACCATTAAACAACAAAAGTAGCAGTAAATAACTTTACTGCTCCCCCATTTTAATGACAAGGGGATACAGGTTCACCACAGTCCAATAAAAATCTAAGCCCATCCTTAGTCTCAAGGACTGGTAAATAGAACAGAAATTGTGGTCTTTCACTTGTTTTTTAAAATAATTGTTTTCTTTCCAGTGTAAGCCACCTGGAGTGCTACGAAGTAGAAAGGTGGCTAATAAATGTTTTAAACAAATAAATACATATGTTAATTTGGCAGTCATTAGGCTGAACAAGTTGCCATATAGCTGTGAATATAATAACTAGATATTGTTGTGTAGGTAAGATATCTCCCCAAATACATTATATAATTCTTCCTGCAGTCAAATTACTTTAGATAAAATCACAAGTACTGTACATAATACAGATTAGTTCTGAATGTGTTGACAAATGCAAAAATATATTTTGATTCTTCCTGGGAGGGGGGGGGAACCAAAAAACAAGAGCTTCCAATGGTTAAGAAGAGTTTGATTAATTTAATTGGGTCAAAATTAATGTCTCTGTGAGAGATCAGGAAATAATGAATTGACAGATAAATTTACGGGAAAATAGATTTTATTGATTGACATATGGAATAATGTATTTCAGGATAATATTCACCTTTAATATGTTCTAAAGTGCAGTGTATTTATTATACCAAGCAGCTGATGTGGTAGAATTTATATGTCTTCGAAGAAAAAATACAACCATGGTTTACCAATTTCTTTTCTTCTGTTTGTGTTGCAGCTGTGTGTTTCAATTCTTCCCCAGAAATAAAGAGAAAGAAATATAATTATTCTCACCAAAAGCAAGTAACAGCAATCTGAAAAGCACAAGCACAATAATCATTATTGCTTATGCTATACCATATGCCAGTAGTCTTTGGTAATTGCAGACCCTGTTTTTCACTAGCCATCTTCTGTGCACATACCTGAAGAAGTGGCTGGATTATCTACACAACAGACATGAGTCTTTGTGAGCAGCCCAAAGTGGGTCTATTTGAATCCCACTTAGGTCTATTCAAGATTGCATGATTTGCCATGTGGTCACTCAGAAGCCTGAGAGTTGGGTTTGTCAGAGCTCTCAATGTCTCTCTTCCCTTCATGCACTCACTGGTGTGGCTGGAGGGGAAAACCTTAGCACCTCTGGTCTTATCACCATTCACCTTATAGGAATAACATACAACACCTCCTACCAAGTTTGACCATACTGCTTCTTTAAAGTGACAAGCAATGTATCTCTAATACAATTGATCACATTATTATATTTATAATTTAAAACCAGAGAGATTAAATATTGCTGTACCCGGGGCAGAGGGATACTCAGCAATTTTTCACATTTCACAAAGCTGTTCACAAGGAGGAGGTATACAGGCAATGAGTCTGATGCTTCCTCACTCAGACCCATTTAGCTCATTAGGTCCAAATGAAGATAGGAGTGCACATTAAGATGCATGTCCTATTGCAAATTCTGCAGAGCAGATGGACCACATCTGTTTCTGGTTATGGAATTGCATCCCAATGCAGATGTGCTTCATCTTCACTGCACTTTCAATAGGATGAGCATCTTAATGTGCATTCCCATCCATATTCTGACCAACTAATCATGTGAAACTATGTGAAACCAGAGCTGGGTCAGGTCCAAAGTCATGCCATGCAGGGCTGCCAGGCAAGAAAACCACCAATATAGTATGACAGGGAACAGGGAATGTTGGGCAGTGGAGACATGTTCCCTTTTTCCTGCTAGCACAAGAACTGCAAAGTAGACCAGGAAGGCTTCCCACTGTTCTTTCCTCCAAAAAACACTTGCATTCTTAGCATCAATGACATTTTAAAAAGTAAAAATAAACAGAATCTTAAATAAGAATTCCAAATGCAAGCTGCAACCCTAAATATACACACTTGGATGTACAATAAAACAGAAGTCCAGTGGCACCTTAAAGATTTACACAATTTATTCCAGCATAACATTTTGTAAATCAGAGCTCACTTCATTGTATGTATTCATGAAAACTCATGCTGGAATTTGGAAGTCTCTAAGGCACGGGTGTCGAAGTCATTTGTTATGAGGGCCAGATCTGACATAAATGAGACCTTGTTGGGCCAGGCCATGTGTGTCATAGAATGTAATGCCAGGTAGCAGAGATATAAACTTTATAAAGGACACAAACACAAAGATTTGTTTTACTTAAAATAAAAACATGCTTAAAATATTAGCTCTGTAAGCTGCAAACCTACTTTTGATTTATTGACATTCACCACAGAAATCAAATGCTCAGAGCTCTGAGTCTAGGACCCAGGTTAGAATATGAAATGGCTGAGTGATTAAGAGAGTCTGGTGAAGCAAGCTTTGATGCAGCAGCAGGAGGAGATGGCCAGTTCCACTGTGGGCTCAATGCTATTATTATTATTGGATTCTCGCCTGTATATACAGAGAATGCTGCTGCTTTGTAATGGTTCCCAGTAAAAGACACAGAGTCCAGGTATAATTAATAAAATATTATTTTACTGAATATAATCCTTATTGATCCATTCACAAACACACAAACAGTATTCAAACGTTCACACAGAGAAAATAGAACTAAGAAAGCAGAGGGGATTGATGACTTATGGAGAGGTGATACTACCTGTCAGATGTGCAGAAGTCCATGAAGAAGGATTGTGGCCTAAACCCAGAGGGTTCAGGGGTGGGCTGCCATTTTGGCTCATGGCAGAGACACACACTCTAAGGCCATGTGAGTTCTGGGATATACCCACTGTAAGACAATGCAGCCCAATGGGTGGCCCTGGGGGCTGGTCTCAGGTGAGAACAAAAGATTACCTGGGCCAATCTGGGGTCCCAGGGGTGTGTGATGTCAGTAGAGGCAGACCTTAGGTTTGACCAATGGGCTTCCAGAGAGGCAGGGTCTGGATTTAACAATAGAAGCCAGGTGTTGGGTGTCTAGTTGAATGGATTATAGGACTTGCTGGCCAGGTAAACAAAAGGTGGGAGACTTCCCTGATTGTCCCTGATTAGCATCAGGAAGGGTCGTTAACGATTTGAATGCTTGATTGGGTAATCCCTTCATGCACTGGCAGAGGAAAAGTCCTTTGTCTGCTGTATGGCCCTTAATCCGTGTATGTGACATGCAGCAGGTATGTAATGGAGTCCCTCAGAGTAAAAAGACAGCTTTTCCTTTCTCTATGGGCTTCTACCTTGGCATCCATTTTACAGTCTAGACAGACCATGTGGCAACAGCAAACAGTCCATAGCAAAGCCCCATAATGGCGTCAGGGCTAACATATCCCCCCTTGCAGACGTGGCAGCGTCAGATGACATCGTCTGCACATACACCTTGATGGAGACTTCCCGGTATCTTGAGGGACAGAGGCAAGAAAGACAAAGAAACACAAAAGGCTGGGTAAGGTGCTGAAGAGTGCCAGGTGGCTTTTAAATACTTACCTCTGGAACTCATTGTTATTCCATGAGCATAATCTCTGCTGGGTGGAGGGGGAAGACTTGCTCTGAGGTCACCTTATGAAACCTGAATATGAAATCCCTATTGCAGACCACTTGCAGCCCAACTCTGTGGTCAAGCTGAGAGTGCCTGGCTTTTGGGGACTTTGGTTCAGGTTAGAAAGTAGGGCACCCCTGTTTGGGGGCTACCCAAGAATAAAAGGCAGTGCCTCTGGTAACAATTCCCCCCCTTGAAGCCGTCTTTAGGCGTGAGCCAAGATGGCTTCACTTCAAATGATGTTTTGCTGCCGTTGGAGTTCCATATGACCAGAAAAGAAAGGACAGCTGAACAAGTTAGAGAAAGAATTTACAGGGGAAGGCTCGGTGAGGGAGTCAAGCATACCGGCTATAAAAATATATCTTTCTGGGAACCAAAAGGAAAAAATAAAAAAAAATGTTTTAAAATAAGGAAGGGTGAGTGCCTCTGTGTATGTGTTTGCAGGGACCTTCTGCACATCTTCCAGAGAGACATGACTACTGTACATAATGCTACCTATAGCAAATCTAATGAAGGCTTCTAATTATTATAAAGCGACAAAAGGAAATGCAAGACATCCTAAAATAATTCTTAAAACTTATAAGCTAAAAAGATATCTAACTCAAAGGTAATTGCTTACCAAAATTCCTAAACAATTAGACAAATACAGAAAGCAAAAATTGGTGGGTTAAGCAAACTTAAAGCAGAAAGATAACTAAAAGCAATGCAAATGCTATGCTGGAAGAATTGAGAATGAATGTGTGTCAAAGCATGATTACAAAACATTTAGAACATGTGAGCAACAACATGAAAATGACATGGACCAATGAATAAATACAGTCAGTGATACAAATCAATTTGAGTTTCAGTTGAACATTACAGATAAATGTGGGTAAGGAACATTGATACATTTTTGAAACCACCACCCCAGACACTCAAGTTGGCAAAAGGCACAGGCAATCTGAGCCTTGTAAGTGTGGAGGTTTCCTGCTTTCAGGGACCAAAAAGCAATTCTTGGGTCCCAAAGTAATAACTGGGTGGGTGCCATGAGGTATTTGCAGCTGGTTGTGAGAGTTGCCTGCCCTTGAGGTGGCATCCAATGTCCATGAGATGGTTTGCAAGCAATTTGCAGGTCAGCAGTGGCTGGAGGACCAGAGAAGGCAGCTGGTAAATTGGCAGGTCCTTTGCTGAAACTGGAGCAAAGGCAAATTAGGAGGCGACTTGGGTGCGTAGCAAATAGGGAGCAATGGCTTTGGCAAGACCACGAGGTCTTGTAGGCT
This sequence comes from Gekko gecko, assembly GCA_029375565.1. Lineage (NCBI taxonomy): Eukaryota > Metazoa > Chordata > Lepidosauria > Squamata > Gekkonidae > Gekko > Gekko gecko. The sequence goes on along the minus strand of JAPDNY010000001.1, from coordinate 178,308,997 downwards.
GAACAGGAATCTTGGAAAGTCTTTGATGCATATGCATAGCAAGAGTATTCTCCAGGTACAACTGGAAATAGCTGAACGTTCAGTTTTATTTTATTATGGTGACCAGAGCAGAGTTCCAGGTGAAGATGTGCAGTTTGGAGGCGCCAAGAAGTTATAAAAATAGCCAAACAAAAGAACGTTTCAAAAAAAAAGGAAGTTAGATTGCCATGGCTGTTGTAGAAAAAGTTGGGGGCCCCCAGGGAAAACTGCTGGCTTATGGGGGTGGGTCATACCCCAAAAACAAAGCTAACAAAAAGCTGGAAAGCAATAATTATTAACACACATATAAAACAAACAATTCCTAAAATAACTTATAAGGTGTGCCTTTACTATCAGGCATAAGACTTCAATTGCAGGTTCAGATTTTCAGTTCCTGCAGATATGAAAGAACTTGAGAGACAGATTAACAGGTTTGCATGGATAGAAAGATGCTCTAGCCATGCAGGGATAAAACTTAAATAGGAGAATAAACTTAGAGCATCAGGTACTGATTGTGTACCTCAAAGAGGAAGCCCTTAAACAAAATAAAGATGAAAGAATCAAGTAGCTAAATTACAGACAGGATTGAAAATCCAAGAGAAGAGAAGAGGCAGTAGCCCTTGATAATTCTGCATGGTTTAAGAAGTCGGCCAAAGATCACACCACAAGAGAAGAGGAAAGAAAGAAAAAAAGTTGTCTCTGGCACAGGCTTTGTGCCAGCAAATAGTTCTTCTGAGCATGTACAGAGTTTCTTTCCTTGTTAGTAGAAACTGGGCTGAAGGGGGCCTGGGCATATAGATTACTAGAACAAAATCAGAAGGGATGTGCTGCCAGACTTAAACCCTTTAAAATATTCTATGGTAGCTATATATAAACTGATATCAAAACTAAAGAAACGTTAGCCCTAAAGGTGGGGCTTTAAGAGAACAGCTAATTCCAAAACCAAAAGAGTATTTATAAAACCTTAAAGAGATGAAATAGTTCTAGATCACACAAATTTACCAAGAAATTTTAAAAAGAGATTCCCTTCTATAAGAATGGGAAGATAAGACAAAGCTTAAAATCGAGATGCTGTAATAAATTAATGGAACAGAAACAAATCTATTTTAAAATCTATTTTTAAATGTACCATTTTGAAAGTAAGGGATCTCTAATCATGAGAAATTCCAAGGAAGAGGATGCAAATAAATGTATTTTTAACTTTCTAAAGAAAGATTTCCATTAAAATTAAAAGGGAACAATATTACCATGTAAAAACAATTACAAAACGGACCTTTAAAAAAAACAAAAACTAAACTTTGGAATGGGGGGAAGGAAGATGACCTTCCTGTAATAGACAAGGAATTACAAATTCAAAAGGGAAGAAAAGATCAGTCTTCTCTATGCATTTTCATTCCCCATCTATGCTTTAAAAACCAAAGGAGAAAACATTTTTTTCTTTTCTGTGCTCCCCCTAGTTCCTTTACAGAGGGAGATTTCTCTTAACAAAAGAAGGAGGTGCAATTGTTACCCTCCAGAAGGGCCATTAATCTAGCTAGGAGCCTTCTTATCTTGTCCTCCTTTGGGTTTTCCCCTGGAAGGTGGCAAGTCAGCAGGTTCATTTGAATTTTAAATGGAGAGTGAGAGTCTTACATTTTCCTCTTCAATTTGAGACAGAAAAGTCAGAAGAAAATTAGTACACATTAATCATTAGTACATTCCCTACATATTAATACCTTTAGTAGTAATTAGTTAGAAGGACAAATCTTGATCAGTAAATGCTCTCTCTCTCTCTCTCTTGAAGCTGTATTCCTACGCTGACAGTCACGGAGACAAAGTTGGGCTCGCCTCGAGGGGCATCTGGCTCTCTTTGTCTTCCTGTGCTGATCACAGTGAAGAAGGGGGGGCTGCTAAAGTTTCCTGATTAGGCAAGTGTTAAATTTCCACTCTTTTGGCTGTTTTAAACATGACTGAAATGGATCCAATTCTCTCCCAAAGGCATTTGGGAAGAGAATGGGATTTCTAGAATTCTATATTTTAAAAGGTAAAACCAGAGGTACAGAATTTTCTCAATTTCTCTCAATTATGCCAGTAATTATAGAAAGACTATTTCTGATGCTACATCTGTATTGGACTTCATCTCTCAAGCATTTAAGCATGTTTTGGGAATTTTGGTGACATAGCTGCACTGTCCACTGAATTCAGGTTCTTTCTGGGGCCTGAGTTCTGCAGCTAAGGTTCCTTACTTACATAAATTACAGATTTTTGGACCTGTTGGTCTTGCTAAGCGCTGAGCAAGGCTGCCAGGTCCAGGCAGGAGATTCCTGGAGATCTAGGCTTGGGTCGGAAGAAGGATGAAGACTCCAGTGGGGCAAAAGCCATAGTCTTCCCTCTCTTCCAAACACTCATTTTCTGCAGAGGAACTGGACTCTGCAGCCTGGAGATTTGCTATAACTCCGGGAGAGCTCCAGGTCTTGCCTGGAGGCTGGCACTACCAAAGGGAGATGCTATTCTCTGGGCAATAAGCTAAGGGGTGAGGTTTTTTCTTTCTTTCTCAGTTCTTTCCACAGGGAAGTCCTGTGTGCACTCCATTCCTTGCCCAGTTTGGAGTTGGAATGGGGGAGGTTTTACTTTAGGCATTCACTGTCTTATTTATTTTGCTCCAACCATTAAGTGGCTGTACTTAATGACTGCTTCTGTTTCTATACTGAGAGTTGGCCTGGTCATACCCAGAAGTTTCATTCTAGCAGCATCACATGGGGTGCAAATGCAACCAGGGTCTCAAGCTGCTGTTTCAGGGGAATTTAATCTCAGCATGGCAAGACTGGTGACTTACTTCTGCCTGCTGGGTTTTACTTAAGAGGCTAGGGAGCAAGGCAGTTTGATTTCTAAAAAGACTGCCTGGCATTTTGTATATTCTGTTACAATTCTATCACCCTTTCCAGGTCTCCTTTCATTTGGGAAAAGGGGAATTTGAGAGAGAGGATCTTGATTACAAGGTCAGACTTCCTCTTGTTTTGAACTTAGCATTTTTGCCTAACTTCAGATTCTCGGATCTGAGGAACAAACTTACTTTACAAACCAAAAAGGCCAATGGCCACCAAAGGGAAAAAGACCCTGATTCCTGGAGTCTCAAAGTCCATGTGGGATGCTGGTGTGCAGCTACCCACACACAAACACACATTCAGCTTCTGGTTTCCAAGTGTTCTAAAACTTGGATGTTTCTAACCAGTAAGGATTCTACAGCTCACTGGCAGGTTCTCTGGCTTATGGTTCCCAAGTGTTCTAAGACTTGGATTATAGAAGGTTTTAAGGCGTTCCACCCGTGACCAGGAAAACCAACTTAACCCGGGAGAATTTCAGGATATTCCCATCCACTATATAGAAGGTTTTAAGGCATTCCACCCGTGACCAGGAAAACCAACTTAACCCGGGAGAATTTCAGGATATTCCCATCCACTATATAGAAGGTTTTAAGGCGTTCCACCCGTGACCAGGAAAACCAATTTAACCCGGGAGAATTTCAGGATATTCCCATCCACTATATAGAAGGTTTTAAGGCGTTCCACCCGTGACCAGGAAAACCAACTTAACCCGGGAGAATTTCAGGATATTCCCATCCACTATTCCATCTGGTTTTTCTAGGCTAGACCTCTGTCCCCGCCGGGCTTACCATTAACCCTTTTAATTCGGAGTTTTGAGCGTGGGCTTGGCCTGGGCCTCACGTCCCTTGCCGGATTACTCCTTTAAACCGGTCTATTGGGGTTTTTGGATACTCTATCCACCGGGATGACCTCCTACTAACCCGGGAAGGTTTCAGGGCAACCTACAACCTAGGGTCCTCGGAATAATATACTCCAGCGAGCGGACCTCTTTGCTCACTTTAATTCTACGCTCTGCTAGCTAGTCAAAGCTGAAAGGGACAGGGAAGTGGGCTTCCAGAGACTCTGGAGGACGGTTGGAACCTTGCTGCGGCTCCTCTTAGTTTACAGCTATGGCTGCCTGCGCAGTGTGGTGTGGTGTAGTGTGGTGCAATTCCTAACACCCTACACTATCGGCCTTGGTTCCCACCCCACAAAATAAAGGGGGAAAACAGCCTCCCACAACAGAAAATGCTCTCTAGCCAATCACACAGACAGCAACCTTTCACACAGGTCTTTACTGAAACCACACAAACAGCTTCTTCTCCACGTTTGGCCATCTGAAGGACACGTGTCGACTAGCATGCACGTTCAGATGGTCAGGGCGAATCCCAGCGGTGCCTCCATTTTCTGTTAGCCCAATTGCTCTATTTTAAATATAGCAATTGGTTTATTATTATTATTATTATTGGATTCTCGCCTGTATATACAGAGAATGCTGCTGCTTTGTAATGGTTCCCAGTAAAAGACACAGAGTCCAGGTATAATTAATAAAATATTATTTTACTGAATATAATCCTTATTGATCCATTCACAAACACACAAACAGTATTCAAACGTTCACACAGAGAAAATAGAACTAAGAAAGCAGAGGGGATTGATGACTTATGGAGAGGTGATACTACCTGTCAGATGTGCAGAAGTCCATGAAGAAGGATTGTGGCCTAAACCCAGAGGGTTCAGGGGTGGGCTGCCATTTTGGCTCATGGCAGAGACACACACTCTAAGGCCATGTGAGTTCTGGGATATACCCACTGTAAGACAATGCAGCCCAATGGGTGGCCCTGGGGGCTGGTCTCAGGTGAGAACAAAAGATTACCTGGGCCAATCTGGGGTCCCAGGGGTGTGTGATGTCAGTAGAGGCAGACCTTAGGTTTGACCAATGGGCTTCCAGAGAGGCAGGGTCTGGATTTAACAATAGAAGCCAGGTGTTGGGTGTCTAGTTGAATGGATTATAGGACTTGCTGGCCAGGTAAACAAAAGGTGGGAGACTTCCCTGATTGTCCCTGATTAGCATCAGGAAGGGTCGTTAACGATTTGAATGCTTGATTGGGTAATCCCTTCATGCACTGGCAGAGGAAAAGTCCTTTGTCTGCTGTATGGCCCTTAATCCGTGTATGTGACATGCAGCAGGTATGTAATGGAGTCCCTCAGAGTAAAAAGACAGCTTTTTCCTTTCTCTATGGGCTTCTACCTTGGCATCCATTTTACAGTCTAGACAGACCATGTGGCAACAGCAAACAGTCCATAGCAAAGCCCCATAATGGCGTCAGGGCTAACAACTGTGGGCCTGATGGAAGCCCTCAGGGAGGCCTGATCCAGCCCCTGGGCTGCATGTTTGACACCCCTGCTCTAAGGTGCCACTGGACTCCTGTTTTATTTTGCTGCTAGAGACTAACAGGGCTACCCACCTTGAGTCATACATGGATGTAATGTTGAATGAGATTGGATTATGGATACTTCTGAGTAAATATATTCAGAATCATCAGAAAACTCATGAAGCAGAGATATATTTCCATGTTGGGAGGTTTCACACATGAACTATGCACCGAAGTCTATTTCACCCCTTCTTTGCTCCTCCTCCCAATATTTCTTCTAGCAGCTGTCACTGCTTGGCAGGCCCGGTTTAGCCCTTCCAGAAGTTTGAATTCAGTGTAGCATTCCCCACTTCCTGACCTAAATTGCTGTGCAAGTTCTGCTTTGCATTGTTGAAGAGGTGCCATAAGTCACGGTTGCATTTCAGCAATGAGTGAAGTGATTCTTCGCATAGATGCATATTTGTTCCCCTCTGACTATGTGGTTTGCAAAGCACTGGGATTCTCCTTGATTAGAGAAGCCTCTATAGATGTAAATGAGTAGATAAATATTATGTTACTAGCAATAAGGCCCATTGTAGACACAATACAATGAGCTCTAGAAGGAAGGAAGGAAGGAAGGAAGGAAGGAAGGAAGGAAGGAAGGAAGGAAGGAAGGAAGGAAGGAAGGAGGGAGGGAGAGAGGGAGAGAGAGAGAGAGAGAGAGAGAGAGAGAAAGAAAGAAAGAAAGAAAGAAAGAAAGAAAGAAAGAAAGAAAGAAAGAAAGAAAGAAAGAAAGAAAGAAAGAAAGAAAGAAAGAAAGAAAGAGGGAGGGAGGGAAGAGGGAGGGAAGAGGATGAAAGAGGGAGGGAAAGAATTCAAAGACATGGAGCTTAAGGAAGGGAGAAAGAGGGAGGGAGGGAAAGAATGCAGAGAGGGAGGGAGGAAGAGAAAGACGGGGGGAAGGAGGGAGGGAGGATAGGAATGCAAAGAGATGGGGAGGAAGAATGCAGAGAGGGAGGGAGGAAGAGAAAGACGGGGGGAAGGAGGGGAGGGGAAGAATGCAAAGAGAGAGTGAGGAAGGAAGGAAAGAAGAGAAAGAGGGAGGGAGGGATAGAAGGCAAAGGGAGGAAGGGAAAGAGGGAGAGAGAGAAGAGCAAGAGCTGCGGGCAAGAGATAGAGGGAGGGACGGCAAGGGAAGGGGGGTCATCCAGGACTTACCCAGCTGGTGCGAGGTCCTCAGTAGACCTTTCCCTGGCCACCCACCATGATGAGCGAGTGGGGAAAGGTGGCACGGGGTCCTCAGTGGGCCTTTCAGCACCTGCCTGCCATAGCCAGCGAGCGGAGAAAGGTGGTACAGGGTCCTCAGTGGGCATTTCCTTACCTGCCCGCCACAGTGGGTGAGTGGGGAAAGGTGGCAAGGGGTCCAGAAAGGTAGTGCGTGGCCTCAGAAGGTAGGGGGAGGTACCATGGGCCCTCCAGATCATTGGGCCTGACGTCGTCCAAGAGGACACCGAGAGGGTGGGTGGCGCTTTCCTCCTCTCACAGCTCAGCTGGCTCCTGCTGTGGCTGCGGATCAGTGTTGCAAGCATCCATCGTCCAGTGGCTGTGTGTGAACTGAGTACAACAGGCCAGCTGCCAGCTGTGTGGGCGGAACTGAGGCCACGGGGCCACCCAGCAATTGGCAGAGGTTTGGAGTGGCAGGTCATGCGGCCAACTGATTTTGCCGTGCATAGAACCTTGCCTGACCACCACTCTTTTATATAATAGGGAAGGATGTGTTTGCTTTATGATTGGAATAAGAAACATATTTTAAGTGATACTAATTTCCCTTTCTGAAGTTGTCATCAGGAATGATCTCTCCCAAACCAGTTAAAATATACAGGTAGTTCCCGACTAATCAGTCTACCACAGAGAAGAGTCATCCTTAAATTTCCTTATCCTGGATGATTGTTTTTTGATGCAGGATAAGGAAATTTAAGGATGACTCTTCTCTGTGGTAGACTGATCTTCAACATGTTATCTCATGGCATTTGCTTTGAAATGCATATCTGATCTATGCTTTCCTGGTGTTTCAGCCTGAACTGATCCCCTAGCTAAAGGAGGGGATTTGTAGGATTGTATGCTGGGTATGCAGTTAACCTTTTTAATGTATACAGGGAACGAGAGCCCAGGTGAAAGGTACCTGTTTTTTCTATACATTATTCCCGCACTCCAGATGCTGCATGGAAGAACTGCTCCTCTTGCACACAGAGGCACAACCCTATACCAAGAAAGCTCTCTGACTGTTCTGCCCCAGGGTCCTGTACTGACTCTACTCATAAAAGTTGTGTAACATATTTAGACCATCCATTTCAGCTGCTTGGAAAGCCAATGCTGTGAAGTCTTCCAAAGATCCCCAAAGGGAGTGGAACACACTGAGCTGTTAATAGCTTTTATCTTCATCCTTTCCCAGGATACTAATAATTGCCCACCACATCCTTGTTCTAACTTTATCTGCGCGTGGAACCAATTTTGCCATTTCAACTGGTCTCCTGTCTGAGAGACAATGAGAGGGGCTAATGAATGCATGGCCCTTTTAGCCTTGGGCATGTATGCTTGGGATAGAAAACAATTTCAGTATTCCCAGCCTGGAATCCTGTCCTTAGCAAACACATTTGATGATCATACATGGTCTTTTGGCAGGCTCCACTCATGACCATCTGTTAAGGATGGCCTTGTGCCTACTCTGGTGAGGACCTGCCAGATTCAGTAGGATGTACAATAGAAGCCAAACAAAACTTGCTCACTCTTCCTCCAAGTCCAAATTACATTGTAATATTCATTTATATTTTATTGATGCATTTTAAAGGAATTAACACTTGGTTTTAGCTAGGTATTGCACAGATATTTTGGTAGGGCACCAGCCAAGAGAACTGAATGCTGTTCAGTGAATGGGGATGGCATGCCAGACAAAACATTTTTAAAAAATGCCTAGAAGAATAAAACTAAGCCAAGAGGTTTAGCTGCCATACCCCAATACCATCCTTGTGCACTTTTAAGTATCACATCAACCCTATTATACCATTAAAATGTGCATTTACAGATAGCATATTAATGAAACCCATAAAGAAATCCATATATTTGCTGGATGGATACCATAGGTTGGAGCTAGTGCTATTGCAACCTCCCCCCCAATTGCACAGCCCCCCAAACCATGTGGCTGTGACTCCAAGTGGGTTCCATGCCTGCTGACGGGGGGCAGGGAGGGAAGATTCATGGTCCTTGCACAGTCTGTGCACTGGATCCAGCCCACAGCCAGTAAAATTCTCCCATCTACTTGCACATGTGTATACACACCCACACAAAACACATTAAATATTGAATATTTTATTAAATTCAACTTGTCAGGCCACCCTTCCCTGAAAACAGGGCTCAGGGCAGCTGACATAAAAACCAACACAATAATAATCCATTAAATAACATTAAAAACTGCTAAAAAGAACCCCAATATATTAATCAAGCAATACATTACATTGTCTAAGATGATGAGAAATTTCTGTTCTCAGCAGCCCCCTGGGTAAAGGGGATGCAGAGGGGTGAGTAGGAGGGTATGAGAGTGCCAACCATCACTGTCCTCAACCAAATGCCTGGCGGAATATCTCTGTCTTGCATGCCCTATGAAAAGGCAATAGATCCTGTAGGGCATGGATATTCTCTGGCAGAGAGTTCCATCAGGCAGGGGCCAGGGCTGAAAAGGCCATGACCCTAGATGAGGACAGCTGGACCCCCCTTGGGCCGGGGACCATGAGAAGGTTCTTATCACTAGAGTGTAACGCTTTTCCATGGACATACTGAGAGAGGCAATCCCAAAGGTCCCAAATTTTGTTATTCTATTGGCTTTTGCACTCCATACTGTAAACTTCAGGTTCTTAACTGATGTAAAGATTGTACTAGGGCTAGCTCCAGGTTTTTTTGTACACTAGGTGAGGCTACCTTCTGGTGCGCCCCCACAGCAGCTGCCAAGGTGCCCCTGCATAGATTCTGGCTGGCTGGGTGGCTACTCGGGGTCCTCCTGCACTGCGTCCCACAGAATTGGGCTCTTTCAGGAGGGCCTGGACTGATGGAGGCATGGACTGGGCAGCCTGCAGATGAGGGTGCCTGCCCACCGGGGCAGAAGGGGAGCCGTTCTTCTGCTCAGGGCAAGGGCAGGAAGAGGAGGGTGGGCTTCCATGGCTGCCAGAGAAGGGAGCAGGCGGCACTTTCGTTTTCATGTGGGGTGACCCTGCTGAGTTTAAAAGGCCAGCCTTTTGCAGCCCCCTCCCCAAAGAGGCCCCCCGCCACTGCCCATTCTCATGACTGGGGAAGCTTTTGGTGCTGGGAGGGAGCAGTCAGGAGGGGCAGCAGGAACTCCTTGGCTTCCCCACACCTGGGGTGCTTCTGTCTGCCCAGCTAGCCAGCTCTGGGTGACTGTCTGGCCAGCCCTAGCCTCGCTAGTTGGGCACAGGAAAGGCGCTCTGCACACACTCAGTAGCATGTTGCTCCCATGATGTCCCCGCGCCTGAACCACCCTGGAATGGGGATCCCCTTGGCTGGCCCTGGTGGGAGAGACCCCCCCTGCCCTGGCCCTACCTGCTGGCAGGAGGAGACACAGCACCAGGCCCAGCGCCCAGGCAGGTAGTGGGGAGGGTCTCATCCAGGCTGTGTCTCTGGTAGGGGAGGGGAAGGCAGGGCAGCAGGCAGGCCAGAGTGGTGCCCTCATTGTCAAGCTGGCACCCTAGGCAAGGGACAATTTTTTTCTATGACGGGCCGGCCCTGCTAACAATCTATATTATCAGTGAAAGAATATAAAGGAATGGAAATAAAAAGGGTCAGCTGGGCTCCTATTTGGCACAACACTGGGAGGCAAATGACAGGACCAGACAGGATACAGGCAGAAGGTACTACAGTATTTTCCTCTCCTGGCCCAAGAAGAAATTTAATTTTTAAAGGTGTCTGGTGTCAAAGTTGCAAGGTAGTTTATATTCAACTGGGTCACTTGGCAAAATGGTCAGATGATACTTTGTACAACAACTGATATGGTTATCTTCCCCAAAAAACATTATTAGCAAATTCTTCCCTTCAAGACCAGAGTAATGGTTAGGACTTTCTCCCCATAGATAATAACTAGTCATCAATAATATAATTTAGCTAATCATGTAACAAATTTATAGTAATCATAAAGATAATCTTAAATCCCCATAAACAGAGAAGAATGATCTTCCTTAGGTTAGTAAACAATCAACGAACATGTAGACCTTGACATAGAGAGTACTCCATCTTTCTGTGTTATACCTCTGAGAATGCCAGTCACAGCTACTGGTGAAATGTCAGGTCCTACAATGCCAAGATCACGGCCACACAACCTGGAAAATCTACAGCAACTAAAGTAGTCTTTTGTTTGGCATTCATACTTCTAGTAAGATTTACTTAAAAATATATATCAGCTAACTTTTACTAAATAGCAGTTGAATGTACATATGTCCTAAAACATAGCTGGCTGTAAGATCCCCCCCCCAAAAAAAAGAGAGAGAGATTTCCCAGATATTTACTACTGATAAGAGAAATGCCCAAAGAATTCACCTTGGGACTCAGTGATCTGTTTCACATTTAAGCTGAGAAAAACACATATGGAATTCTAGACCTCTATGACAGTCAGGGCCCATAAACTGATGAACATGGGACATGGCCCTTTTTCTGATAATAAAACTTTATTGTAAGGTTTATCCTGTGCATTTCCAAAATGTATTATGTTTCAGGAGTGAGAGGAAGCAAATATCAACAAGATGGCTAAAGTGACAGAAAGCTATATTGGGTTAAACAATGTGAATTGGTATTAAGGAAAATGCGAGCCTGTTGTAGCCCAATTATTTTTTAATCAGAGATATTGAAATTGATATTCTTATCATAATGGCACATCAGCAAGGAAGAGCCCCACATTTTGACTTGGGAGAAATGTTTAAATGGAGAATATACTTCCATATGTAGAGTGGAAGAATAGTGCATCAGTGAGGCCCAAGTTTAACCATCTTTGAAAAAACATGCGGAAACTAATGGAACAGTGACTTTCAGGTTCTGGTTTATTTGTTTCAGGAGAGCCCAAGTTCCCATCCTTTATTATCCTTATTTTACCTCCTATGAGGAGGATAACAGAAGGAGGGAAACTGAGCACTCCATGCAGTAGTTTGCTTGAGAAACTACTTCTTCTAGTTTGCAAATGCATGTGCACAAGAAAGAATATGCACCTGAGATCATAGAGCACAGTGCACTGCTTCAGACTGTAGGTAAAGAGGGGTGATGGAAAACAAACAGAAAACCAGCACAGCAATCAAAGGGGGCAGGGCTGGTAAGGGTGAGTGGTACCTTCAGAGGATCTCCATGAGAAGATAATCTGGGCCCTCCTGAGGCAAAAAAAAACAACCCAGCACCTGAAGGACTCTACTCCATTAATTTTCATGCAAATTTATAAAAGCTGGATCCTAGAACCTGCATTTTATTTCAAGTCATTTGTTCAGTTTTTCATATGGGACTTGGATGCGTCTTGTGTTTAACCCTATGAGTTTGGCCCTCTATTGGAGTTTGGGGGGGGATGTATTTTGTCCCTGCTTTGATTTCCCCATCCCTTTTTGTTGAATTAAACCCTATTTTTATTATAAATTCTACTTCTGTTTGGTTATAGGTGATTGGAAAGTCCTGAGGGAAAAGACAGTTCTGAGGGGAAAAAGAGCAATTTCTGAGAAAAAAAGAGATAGCAGCCATCTGGGTCTGAGGGCAAAGAAGAGAGTGACCTGATGTGACAGACTGTCAAGGGTTAATGCCTAACAGTTTCCACATTCCGCTGGCAGCAAAGAAACCAAGTACTGAAGAAAAGAACTCTTTAAAAGGTTGCATTTAGTGGCGCGATGTATCTGCCTTCAACAACCAGCGTTGTGGGTGGAAGTTTTCTCAGAATTCAAAACAATCTGATGTTTATATATTTTGGTGGGTTTTTTTGTGCAGGCAACAAGGAGCAGGAAGGAAGACAAGGCAAAGTGGTTGTTCCTTCGCCAGCTAACCGGTTCCGTGGCTGCTGTAGTCAAACATGCCTTTCTGAAAACCTTTGAAAGACAGGCTGTTCAAACAGAATTCTGTTGAGAGAGTCAGTTAAGGAATGGCAGTTGGGAATTGACTGTCGAAGAAGAGACAGTTAATCACTGACTGTGGACTGAGAAGAAGGCTAAGAGAGTCAGTGGATCAGGGAGGATCCTCATTCAAGTCAAAAAAGGAAAATAGTTTCTAGTACAGAGAAGTGATCCCTGCCCAGTTAAGAAGTGAAATAGAAAGAGGAGTAATCCCTGGTTGTACATAAACAAGGATTTTAGGAACTTGGTTGTATGTTCTTGCCTTCTAAATGTTATGTGTTGGTGAAACTCAGAAACCTATGCTTGAGTGTTTAAGCAGAAACTGAAAAGAAAGTCTCTCTCCTCAAAGTTTTAAAGACCTTGTTGAATAGTAGAAACACTTACTTGTTGGCAACAAATTATCTGATGTTTGTGTGAATACAAAGTCACCTCAGTTTTATTATCTGTTCACCTCATACATAATGCCATTGGTCCAATCCAACATGGCTTCTCTTATGTTTTTATAAGTCTAGACATCTTCAAGAGGGGATTGAATAAACATATGGAGCAGAGGTCCATCAGTGGCTATTAGCCACAAGGTATAGCTGGAACATTATGTCTGGAGCAGTGATGCTCTGTACTCTTGGTGCTTGGGTGGCAACAAAGGGAGGGCTTCTGGAGTTCTGGCCCTGCTGTTGGAACTTCTGATGGCATCTGGGTTTTGGCCACAGCGTGACACAGAATGTTGGACTGGATGGGCCACTGGCCTGATCCAACATGGCTTCTGTAATTCTTCTTATGTTCTTATCCTACATCTGATTCCACCTGACTTTTCTCCTCCAAATTAAATAAAACATTTTATTTTGAACTTTCAAAAACCTCTAATGTGCCATTTCAAAAGCAGAATATAAGAAGGTAATTTTGTCTCTTCCCTTAGTTCCCTGGGCTGGGCCAGCACCTATTCATCTTTCTATCTATCTATCTATCTATCTATCTATCTATCTATCTATCTATCTATCTTTAAGCAACTGGGTGGGACAGCCACAGACTAAGAAGAAAATAGAGAAAAGGGTCTGCTCAGCAAGAAAGAAGACAGAAGGGAAAATCCTGTATGTGAGGGAGGGAAGAAGCTAAGATTGCCATACCTGAGCAGGAGCCTCAAGAGAGCTGCAGCCTCCAGAGATCTACAGCAACACAAATGCCTGAAGAACAGCAGTAGTGACAACCACCACAGACAGTCAAACCACAGTAGGCAGAGTGGGAGAGACTTGCTGAAAGCCTCAGAGACAGACAGACAGAATAAAAAGACTCTAATCACTTTTTTGGTTCCATCTTTAAGCCATATTGTTTAAGTCTGTGTATGTGTGTCCTGCTTTGATTCCCCATCCCTTTTTTTGAATTAAACCTTATTTCTATAGGTGATTGGAAAGTCTGGGAGTTGTGTTTGAATCTTCCTTTCCTTTCCTTTCCTTTCCTTTCCTTTCCTTTCCTTTCCTTTCCTTTCCTTTCCTTTCCTTTCCTTTCCTTTCCTTTCCTTTCCTTTCCTTTCCTTTCCTTTCCTTTCCTTTCCTTTCCTTTCCTTTCCTTTCCTTTCCTTTCCTTTCCTTTTAGTTTACTGTCCATTCCTCTAGTTAAGTAGTGGAGGCCAGTGGGCTGGAGGCATTGGTACTTTCTTTTTTTCCTGTCACCCCCCCCCAATAACAAGCCCACGTCCCATAATTTCTTCCCTCAACTGGGGTTGGTGGGAGAAACTGGTGTTACATGTGAATTCAGACGATGGATTTTAGAAACCTCCATACCTAGTGCATTCATACCTTATTTGTTCAGATCAAACACTCATATCCTACCTCATCAGCACAAAGTTCCTGTGGAAACTTCTATGAAAAGGTCAAAAATCCAGTAGACTTCCTGCTCATTTTTTGAGTTTTAATGAAACCTTATGTACAGAAATGCTTTAACTTCACTCTGAATTCTACACACACTCAATTTTTGTTTTAAAAGGGTTTTTAACAATATCACTTATTATATCAAAAATTCTGCTGTAAAATATTTTGGGTCTCCATGAATTTCTGCTTTCAGCAAGAAAAGGTCAGTTTTCAGTATATTGAGAAGACAGCAAGCAATCTAGAAAAAAGAATCCAAATAACAAAGAGTCCTGTGGAACCCAAAAGGCTAATGAATTTCTTGTACCATGATCCTTTTTGAGCTATAGCCCATTTTTTCAGCTGCATGAAGTGTTAGATTAAGCTGGCAGAGAGGTTCATACTGGAGGGAAAAGAAGATAGTTATTACAGAGAAAACCAGAAGGCCTCATTTTTCCAGAACAAAGTGTGAAACACTATGTTGTCGAAGGCTTTCACAGTTGGAGTTCATTAGTTGCTGTAGATTTTCCTGGTTGCATAGCCATAGTCTTGGCATTGTAGGACCTGACATTTTGCCAATAGCTGTGACTGGCATCTTCAGAGGTATAACACAGAAAGATGGAGTACTCTTTCTGTGTTATACCTCTGAGGATGTCAGTCACAGCTACTGGCGAAACATCAGGTCCTACAATGCCAAGACATGGCCACAGAATCTGGAAAATCTACAGCAACTAATGTGAAACACTACGTTGCAGAGTATAGTTGAAAATAAGACCTGTTTGGAAGAGTAGGGATACTTTCCCAATCCCCCATTGGTGGCCAAGGAGGACCAAGTAATTGAATGAGCAAAGTAGGATGAATCAGAATTTTGTACATAAAGCTGTAAGGAGAACACTTATTTTTGTTAACCATCCCAAGTCCCTATTATGTCCAACCCTGATAGTATTAAACCTGCATATGAATTAGCAGTTTCTGACTAGAATCTCCATTTGAAACTTTTCTGTGGAAGCACTGAGACCTTAAAGACTATTCTGGGAAGCTGTGGAAGCTGAAATACTCTTACAGCAAGAAAGGGAGACACGATTCAGCCAAGCAACTTTGCATCCCACTAAATTCCCTAAGAGAGCTAAACAAGTGCTTAAATTTCACCTGCTGAAATAAACTGGACTTAAAATGTTTTTTTTTTCAAAAACATTTTATTGAATTTTATTCCACTTACAGATACAAAAACATAATACATACTAAGCAGAATGTTTCACTTGAAATACAAGATATAGTCAGAAGTAGTAACTAAGAGAGTCATTTACCAAAGATGTAGCTTATCGATTGTATCTGGAATTTCCTCTTGTCTAGACAAGTGTTCTAAAATAGGCAACCACACCGGAAGAAAATCAGATGCAACAGAGAAAGGGTAAGTATCATTAATAATTTCAGTAACTTTTGCTAATGTATACATGTTCCATAATTTAGAGCACCAATTCTGAATGGTAGGGCCTTTAGAATTTTTCCATTTAGCTGCTACTGCATGTTTAGCTGCTGCTAATAAAATAGCAACTGTCTTATTAGTACTTTTTAATTCAGTTTCCATAATCCAGTGGTTTAATATAATATGTTCCATTGTGAATTGTAAAACAATACCTGTTATTAAGCGAATCTGAGTAATAGTTTCTTTCCAAAAGGCCTCTATTACTGGACATTCTAGCCAGCAGTGGAGATAAGTTCCAACCTGGCCACATTGTCTCCAACACATGGGATTTACAGATGAACTAAGATGAGTTAACTTTTGAGGGGTCAAGTACCAGAATGAAAGAATTTTAAAGGATTGGAGTTTTATATCAACAATATTTGATTTAAAAGGAAAAGAAGACCAAGACTTGTCCCAAAATGCCTCGTCCAGAGGCAAACTCATCAGAGATTGCCATTTACTTTGATAGGTAAGTATTTTACCTTTTTCTAGAGAAAGAAGTATAGAGTACATATTAGCAAGTAAGTGTACATTTGAGGATTCTGCTTTCTTGTATATTTTCTCAAAAGTAGTCAGAGGTTGATTCATTAGATCAGCAATATGGATTTGTGAGGCTAGATGCTGAAGCTGTAAATATTGAAACCATTGAATCTGTGTCCCAAGTTTTTCTTCCATTAAAGATTTTTCCATAAATTTATTATTTTGAGTAATATCTTGTATTTTATCAAAGGCAGTAGTTCTTCATTGTTTTAAAGTATTCGAGATATTTGATGATAACAGTATTTTTTGGTTAAAAAGAGATTGGAATCTAGATATTTTAGGTAACAGCAGTTTCCTCTTGTTTTCCCAGGTATTCAAGAAAACTTTAAGAAAAAAACTATGTATAACATCCTTGGATCGTTCCGAGGCAGTTTGCCATATAGTATCTTGAATATTATAAGGGTGAGTATATTGTTGTTGAATATAAATCCAATCTGTATTTTGCGTATTATGTAACATTTTCACTATATTGGCCAAGTGACTAGCCTGATAGTATTTCACGAGATCTGGAAATCCAAGACCTCCCATTCTTATGTGTCTACAAAGAGTCACCGAGCTAACTCTATGTCTTCTGTAAGCCCAAAAAAACCGAAATAGCATCCGTTGCCATTTATTCAATTGATTTATGGAAAGATTAATTGTCAAAGCCCGAAATAAAAAAAGGATTTTCGGGAGGACATACATTTTTATTATATTTAATCTATCATGCCAGGATAGTATAAGTTTGTGCCAACTTTCCAATTGTTTTTGAATACTTGTAAAGAGAGAATCATGGTTATGTTTTTGATAATGTTGAAGATCCAAAGGAATTTTAAGGCCTAGATATTGCATTGTATTAGTGGTCCATTTATAAGGTATAATTTTCCTAAGCACTTCTTCCAAAGTCGAGTTTATATGAACAGGAAAAACATAAGATTTTGTTGCATTAACCTTCAGCCCAGACACTAAACTAAAGTCAGACAGCGCATTTTGAAGATTAGGAAGGGAAGTCAAAGGATTAGTAAGGGATAACATAATATCATCAGCAAACAAAGAAATCTTAAATTCACGCTTATGCATACAAATACCATGGATATCAGGGTGTGTTCTAATTTTTGTTGCAAGTGGTTCCATAACTAATGCAAATAAAATCGGAGAGAGTGGGCACCCTTGTCTTGTGCCACATTTTAACATAAATTGTTCGGAGTACATACCATTTATTTTAAGTTGAGCCATGGGTTGATAGTATAATGAATCAATTATCCTACAAAAATTCTCTCCAAAACCTAGATAACACAGCACCTGCTTCAAATAATTGAAATCAACAGAATCAAAGGCCTTTTCTATATCAAGACCAATAAACACTGCTTTTTGGTGTTTCCACTTACAATAGTGAAGCAGGCTGATCAATTTGTAAGTACCATCTACTAAATCACGTGAAGGCATGAATCCCATTTGATCTTGGGGTATCTAGCTGGTTACAAAAGACTGTAGTCTGGATGCTATTATTGAAGTGAAAATCTTAAAATCAACATTTAATAAAGAAATAGGCCTATAAGAAGTGACAAGTGATGGATCTTTACCAGGCTTGGGTAGTACTATAATATTTGCTTGTTTCCAGGATGGAGGAAGCACACCTTTTTGAATGATATAGTTACAGGCATCCGTTAATGGCTTTATTAAGATCTTTGCAAATTTTTTATAAAACTCGGATATGTATCCATCTGGCCCCGGAGCTTTATTAATTTTTAAGTGTTTAATTGCTTTTTCAACTTCTTCTTCCAGAATCAAATTTTCCATAAGCTGTTTATGTTCAGAAGAAATCTTCAAGGAGTTATAATTTAGATCTAGGTAATTCTTTATGAAATCTATGTTAATATTTTTGGCATCATAAAGAGTTTTGTAATAGTCTAAAAAGCTGTTAGATATTTCCTTTGCTGTATATACTAATCGTCCAGATTTATTTTGTACTGAAGTTATAGTACTGGAAATTCTTTTTTGTCGTATTCGATATGACAAAAATTTTAGAGCTTGAGCTGTGTTTTGCCACGATTTTTGCTTTAAAAAAAGTAAGTTTCTTTGTATTTGGATTGAATCTAATGTTTCT
Organism: Gekko gecko; assembly: GCA_029375565.1. Lineage (NCBI taxonomy): Eukaryota > Metazoa > Chordata > Lepidosauria > Squamata > Gekkonidae > Gekko > Gekko gecko. The sequence continues at coordinate 178,290,714 of JAPDNY010000001.1, read as the reverse complement.
AATTCTCTCCTTGAGGATAATAGTTTTTTATAAATCTTTTTATTACAAGTTTGTTTATGCTGTGCTTCCAGTAAAGCTATTTCTTGGGTCAACTGTAATCTTCTCTCTTCTTTTTGTTTTCTTAGATAAGCTGACTTGGAGATGAGATGGCCACGCAAAACGGGTTTAAGTGTGTCCCAAACCATCGTTGGAGCTGTCAGCCCTGAAGTATTGTCATGAAAGTAGTTTTGGATAATCTCTTCTATTTGTGAATTGAGAGCTGGGTTATTCAATAAAGCCTTATTTAACGACCAGGTTGTCTGTCGTTTTTCAGAAGTCAAGGACAGGATGCAATCTATCCAGTTGTGGTCTGACCACATTAGAGGGCCTATGTGTGATGCTTGTACTTTACTCAGTAGCGGAGTAGAAACTAAAATGTAATCAATACGGGTGTAGGTGTTATGAACGTGGGAATAATATGTGTAGTCCTTTTCACCTTTATGAAAAGTCCTCCACACATCAACAAGTGAATATTTCTCTAAAAGTGGAGCTAAAGCAGACTGTTTACTTTTAAGTTGATTATTTTGCTTAAGTTGCGTGCCAGATTTGTCTAAAGAGTAATTAATGATATAGTTCAGGTCTCCTCCAATAATTATTTCGCCTTCTCCAAAAGACATTAGATCATTTAAAATGGAGGTCATGTAGGAAATTTGGTTTGAGTTAGGAACATACAGTGCAACTAATGTAAAAAGCATTTCATTTATCTTCCCAATCACAAACATGTATCTGCCCAAAGGATCCTTTTTGGATTTTATAAATGAGAAGTTAGTGGTATTTGAAATAAGAATTGCTACACCCCTCGCTTTTGTTGAGCCGTGTGCATGAAATTGTTGTCTGTATTTACCTGGGTTTAGTAGAGTTGTAGAGTTGGATGAGATATGCGTTTCCTGTAAGAAAACAATATTTGGATGTTCTCTGTTGATTTGGGTCAGAATTCTTTTACGCCGAACCGGATTGCTCAATCCCCTGACATTGTAAGATAATTTAAGATTGTTAGTCATTTTGGTAGTCTACTAACTCAAAGACCAATATCCAAAGAAAAGGAAGCGTAGGGGAAAAAAATGGGAATATAATAATATCTTAATATTCCACTGGAATGATAGCTTTTTACACCAGACGTTATAAAATTGTAGGTTGAGTAATTTAACTGGTACTACACAAATAAAGCAGATATGAAAGCCAACTGTATTAAGAAATTGCTTCAAGTTCTACTAACTAAGCTTAACTTTTGTTTTTGTTTTTATTTATTTTGTTGTTGTTTGTTTGTTTTTTAAACAGTAGATGAAAATGAAATGGACCGCAGTCCTAAAAAACTTTTTACTAAAGAGTAACTTTTAACACACACCCCACCCCACCTTTTCCCTTTCACAACTGTAGAGTAACCCTAGACAAAATAACAATCTTATTACACACTTGTAAAAAAAACAACAACAAGTATATATATATATAATATTAAAAGAAGGAACAAAAGAAACAAAATAAACAAGAACAAAACCTTCAACTCTTATCCCAATACCGCTTGGGAAAGAGAGCAAGAAATCTCTTGCTTTTATACAAGGTCAGATATACTAAATATAACTATAGAAATTTATATGTTAAGCTGAACAGAGGGGATCTAGCGTGGAAAGATCTAAAATAAAAACAAAACAAAACCCAAAGCCCCTCCCCCCCGCCCCAAACACACCAATAGAAAATATTAGTTTCTGAATTATTTCAAAAGTTTAAACCCATCAATATAAACTTTAGCCATTTCTATAAAGGCTTACCACAACAGATTTGTTATAATTTCAAATTGGAAAATTATAATAAAAATACATATGTAGAAATATATATTTAAGTCTTCGAAGGCTTCTTAAGATCCTTAGGTGGTGTCAGATGAAAATCAAGTCTTCTTTTCAGTGCTTTCTTGTCCACTTCCATATCTTGATTGTAGAGCCCCAGAGCGTCCAATAAGGTGTAGCCTGAGGTAAGATCTGTTGCAGATAGGAGTGTACCTTTGTGCTACACCTGAAGCTGGGCTGCAGCTATCCATCGGTAACGTATATTGGCTTGTTGAAGTTGGGATGTTATGGGCTTTAAGGCTCTGCGTAGATTGATTGCCTCAGAAGGAAGGTCAGGGAACACTTCAATCTTGTGCTCTAAGTACTGAAGGTGTCCTCTTGTTCTAGCTTCAGTCAAAATCCTCTTCTTAGTTCTACCATCCAAAAAGGACGTTAAAATGTCTCTCGGCCCTCATTTCAAGTCATTAGTTTTCCGACCCAGCCTGTGGGCTTTCAAGATTGTCGGGGCTAAATTGTCCTCCAGTTCCAACACAGATACTAGCCATCTAGCTATAAAAACTTGGACTTCATTATTTTCTTCCGCGCCTTCGGGAAAACCTCTAAATTTGAGGTTAAAATTTCGAGTCTCCATTTCAAGGGCCAATAGTCTCTTTTTAGTCAGCATTTCCTCAGCCCGTATTTCTTTAAGTTCTTCAGAGACATTGTTGCTTATTGCTAAAGCGTGGCTAGCCTTGTCATCTACCTCATGAAGAGCTTGTTTAATATCATTTAGTTGTGCTTGAATGGGGTCAAATATTTGTTTCATGCTGTCTCTGAGGCGCATCTCCATATTGCTCATTGCCTTCAAGATGTTGTTAGAGTTAAAGTCAAATTCAGTGCCTGAATCAGGCTTACCTGAAGTAACGTCAGCCATTTTAGATACTTCTCGATCAGATGAAGGCCCGCCTGATGCTGCTGGAATCGGCTTAAAATAGTCAGTAAGTTGCTTGGAACCGGATTTGTTCTGTCTCTGGGACATGAGCTACAGGTTCAAGAGCTATTTAGGCGATTTTTAGTGCTGTGGTATTATTTTTGGCGTGTTTAGGGTGGTGAGGGAACAGAGCTCGGACTTCAAGCAGCCATCTCGAGTCACATCCAGGCCACGCCCCCCTGGACTTAAAATGTTTAATTTTGTCTGGAATGTGATCCTCTGTATTGCATTTGGCTTGTGCTAGGGAAGTCTTTGATAATGACTAGCTGAGATGATGTGGTGGCAAAAGATGCTCATTTGCTCAGTCTGTAATCTGGCTTTGGTGAGGGAAATTTGGCTAGGAAATTTCCATAGCTTTACCTTTTGGAAGATCAAAAACCAGTTTAGCAGGGTTTGTAAACCTGGCTGGGACTAATAGATGTTGCAGGAAAACCGACAGAGAAAAATGAACCAGAAGGAAAGATAGTTTTAAAAAATGAAATTGAGAGAAATGGGAGAGAAGGACAGAACTCAGTAAAGAAGGAGCTCACAGTACCTCAAGGTTAGGAAAGCCCACATAGTCAAGGTATGCAAGCAGAACTGGCAGAGTTAACCATAGGGGAGATCTGCTCCAGTTCATACATAATGCCAAACCATGGGAGAGGTTTCCCCTCTTGCTCCCACTTCAGTCCTGTTTCTCAGGGGAAAAAGTTTGCCGTTATATGTGAACTGTGCAAACCAGAGTTTGACTGAAAATTAGAATCACAACGAAACCAAGGTAACCATAGTCTCAAGTTTATTCACCAAAGCCTGATTTGTCATTATGTCTGAACTTTGTTGACATGGCTAAGAGAAGCTGGAAAAAGTTGCCCTAAATAGCAGGAATATGGCCGAGTTCAGGGTGGCAGTTTGAAACATGAGGGAGTTGTGGCAAAAAAGACCTGGAACAACATGTTCCAGGTTTTCCCGGTTACACTGCACTGACTGATGCAGGAGCATTCTGGGGAGGAGGCACAAGGGAGCATTCACACTGTTGGCCCGCCCCTGGTAGAGGCTGTAAACAGCTTTTTGTAATGGAATCTGATGAAATGGAATCTGACGACATGTGCATAAGAGCATCCCTACCGGATCAGCTTGTTTGCGTTCACACTTCTGGGAAGCAGGATGAACACAGGATGAACGCACTCTCCAGGGTTTGCTACCACTTTCAACTGGTATCTTTTAAACTCGGGTGGGAAGCGTTACAAGACGGGTTGAGTATGGCTGGGGAATGCCTGACAGATGTGCCCCTGTGAACCAGCCCTTTAATCTGTTTGTGAAACGTTTCTGAAAAGTGCCTATCTTGGGCCAAACTGCCAATCTGAACTCGGTCTATGAAGATACAATGGGTGGCTGAGACATGGAGCTGAAGGAATACAGGACTGGAGCCAGACTCAAAAGCTGGACCAAAACTTTGCACAATTAGCCAAGGGGGATTTGAAGGGCTGGGCATTAAGTGGAGAGCAGAGAGTCAAGTAGTAGGGTTGCCAGCCTCCAGGAGATCTCCTGAGATTACAAGTGATCTCCAGATGACAGAGATCAGTTCCCCTGGGGAAAAGACAGCTGCTTTGGAGAGTGCTGGGTTTCGTGCCTCATGACTCGTACAACAACATAAGAGAAGACGCATTTATTCGTACTTCACACAAGACAAAGACACACAGTAATGGCCAGAGGCCAACTATATATAGTAAGGGGGGGGGACGCCCCCACACCTATTGGCGGGTTTGAATCTCCTGCCAATACTGCCATTGGTTCTTTACTGGCGAGCTCAGGAGCCTAGTCCCTATTGTTCTCAGAGAGCAGAGCTCGGCTGCATTTCGCCAGCTCAGACTCCTGATCTTAGGACATAACACCCCTCCCCCTATAGTTTGTCTCCTATCTGGTGACGTAGTCTTCTAGGTAGGCTGGTGGCCTCCGTTCTCTTAATGATCTTTGGGGGGCCAGCCCCGGACTGGCGGGGTCCCCTTCGGGTGGTCCTACCGTACTAGGAGCTTGGGTAGCGGGGCCTTGATACCTGTGTCGGGGTCTTGCCGCCTCCGGAGTTGGTCCACGTGCTTACGGAGGACCCGGTCCCCATCTGCCAGGACCTCATATGAAACTGGCCTGGTGGGTCTGAGAATGTGACCGGCCAGCCACTGAGGACCTGCCTCGTAGTTACTAAAGTAGACAGGTTCCCCCGGGAGGAAGCTCCTGGGCGCCTCCCAGGTTTCGACCAGCTTTCTCTCTGGGGCTCGGTCCGGGTGGAGCCTGTCTAATAGGGTCGTGGGGCGGCGGCCCATTAATAGTTCTGCTGGGCAATGCCCGGAGATAGGGTTCGGGGTGGTGCGCTGTGTGAGGAGGAAGCGTGCCAGCCGGAACTCCCACTCCCCCTCAGTTATGCGGCTCAGGGCTTCTTTGGCGGTGCGGACCGTCCTCTCCGCCTGGCCATTTGTTGCCGGGTGGAAGGGCGCAGAGTGTATATGCTTGATTAAGTTCCTTGCGAGGAACGCTTGGAACTCCACAGATGTGAACGCAGCCCCGTTGTCCGACACGATCATATCTGGCAAGCCGTGCGTAGCGAATATTTTGCGCAGGGCCCTTATTGCCATTTTAGCAGAGGTGGTAGACACTGGACTTATTTCTACCCACTTAGAGTAGGAGTCTACCGTTACCAAGAACTGGAGCCCCTGGAACGGCCCGGCAAAGTCGATGTGTAAGCGTGACCACCGCTTGTGGGTGGACTCCCAGCTTTGTGTTGGTGTGCTCGGGGGATTGGGGCGGACCTCCTGGCACCGTGTGCACCCCCGGACCCAGGTTTCAATTTCTGAGTCTATCCCAGGCCACCACACGTAGCTCCTTGCCAGAGCTTTCATTCGTACAATGCCAGGGTGGGCCTCGTGAAGTGTTTCTAGAACCCCTTGTCTCATGGGCCCCGGGATGACCACCCTGTCCCCCCATAGTAAGCACCCTTTCAAGGCGGATAACTCTTCCCTCCTGGCTTTGTATGCCATGAACTCTGGCCCGGCCGGTTTCGCTTGCCATCCCCTCACCACCCAGTTTAGGACCCGGGAGAGAATAGGATCTTGGGACGAGCGGGCGGCCACGTCTGAAGCCTGAAGGGGAGGGTTGGGAAGCTCCTCCATCAACAATACCGCGGGAGCTGGGGCCGGGTCCTCCCCAATTTGTGGCAGCGACAGGCGGCTAAGGGTGTCGGCATGCCCCAGCACCTTGCCCGGCCGATGCTCCAACCGGTACTGATAGCCCGCCAAAAACAAGGACCAGTGCAACACCCGGGGCGACAGTACCTGCGGCGTTTGTTTGTCCGCCGTGAACAGTCCCAGGAGCGGCTTGTGATCAGTTACGAGCGTGAAGGACCGCCCATACACAAAGTTATGAAATTTTTTTACCCCCGCCACCAGGGCCAAGCCCTCCCAGTCTATTTGTGCGTAATTTCGCTCCGCGGGGGACAGCATGCGGGAGTAGTAAGCCACCGGAACTTAAGAACATAAGAACATAAGAGAAGCCAATGTTGAATCAGGCCAATGACCCATTTAGTCCAACACTCTGTCACACAGCGGCCAAAATATACCAGGTGCCATCAGGAGCTCCAGCAGTGGGGCCAGGGCACCAGAAGCCCTCCCACTGCTGCCCCCTTCAGCACCAAGAATAGAGTGCATCACCTGCCCCAGACTGAGAGTTCCCATCTATACCCTGTGGCTAATAGCCACTGGTGGACTTCTGCTCCATGTTTATCTAATTCCCTCTTGAAACTGTCCATGCTTGCAGCTGCCACGACCTCCTGTGGCAGTGAATTCCATATGTTAATCACTCTTTGGGTGAAGAAGTATTTCCTTTTATTTGTTCTAACCCGACTGCTCAGCAATTTCATAGAGTGCCCACGAGTTCTTGTATTGTGAGAAAGGGAGAAAAGTACTTCTTTCTCAACCTGCTCAATCCCATTCATAATCTTATAAACCTCGATCATGTCACCTCTCAGCTGTCGTTTCTCCAAGCTGAAGAGCCCCAAGCATTTTAACCTTTCTTCATAGGGAAGGTGTTCCAACCCTTTTATCATTTTAGTTGCCCTTCTCTGCACTTTTTCCAATGCTATAATATCCTTTTTGAGATGTGGTGACCAGAACTGTACACAGTGTTCCAAATGAGGTCGCACCAATGATTTATACAGGGGCATGATGATACTGGCTGATTTGTTATCAATTCCCTTCCTAATAATCCCCAGCATAGCTTTGGCCTTCTTTATTGCAGCTACACATTGTCTAGACATTTTCAGCGAGTTATCCACTATGACTCCAAGATCTCTCTCTTGGTCCATCTCTGCCAGTTCAGACCCCATCAACGTGTATTTATATTTAAGATTTTTGGCTCCAATGTGCATCACTTTGCACTTGGCCACATTGAACCCCATTTGCCACATTGACGCCCACTCACCCATCCTCAACAGATCATTTTGGAGTGCCTCACACTCCTCCCTGGTTTTCACCACCCTGAACAACTTCGTGTCATCTGCAAATTTAGCCACATCACTGCTTACTCCCAGTTCCAAATCGTTAATAAACAAGTTAAAAAGTATCGGACCGAGTACTGATCCCTGTGGTACCCCACTGCTTACCACCCTCCACTGAGAAAGTTTCCCATTTATACTCACTCTCTGTTTCCTATTTATAAGCCAGTTTTTGATCCCCAAGAGGACTTGTCCTTTTATCCCATGACTATTGAGCTTACTTAGGAGCCTTTGATGAGGAACTGTATCAAAAGCTTTCCGGAAGTCAAGGTAAATAATATCTATTGGATCCCCCTTGTCCACATGTTTGTTCACTCCCTCAAAAAACACTAACAGGTTAGTGAGACAAGATCTTCCCTTACAGAACCCATGCTGAGTCTGCCTCAATAGTTTTTGTTCAACAATGTGCCTACTAATTCTTTCCTTAATAACAGTTTCCACCAACTTACCCGGTATCGATGTCAGACTGACTGGCCTGTAATTTCCTGGATCTCCCCTGGAGCCCTTTTTAAAGATGGGAGTGACATTAGCTACCTTCCAGTCCTCAGGAATGGAGGCACATTTTAAAGAAAGATTACATATTTTTGTCAGGAGATCCACAAGTTCACATTTGAGTTCTTTCAGAACTCTCGGATGAATGCCATCCGGGCCTGGTGATTTATTAGTTTTTAAATTGTCCATCAGTCGGAGGACTTCCTCTCTTGTTACCGCAATCTGATTCAGGTCTTTCAAACCCCCTCCCGAAATCAGTGCTTCTGGAGTGGGCAAACACTTCTCTTCCACAGTGAAGACAGAGGCAAAAAATGCATTCAGCTTCTCAGCCATTTCCCTATCATCCTTCACTACTCCTTTTACCCCTTGGTCATCCAAGGGCCCCACTGCCTCCCTGGCTGGCTTCCTACTTCTAATGTATTTCAAGAAAGTTTTATTGTTGGTCTTTATGTTTTTTGCGATATGCTCCTCATATTCCCTTTTTGCTTGCCTGATCACAGACTTGCATTTTATTTGCCATAGTCTGTGTTCCCTTTTATCAACCTCACTAAGACTAGCTTTCCACCGCTTAAAGGAATCCTTCTTACCTTTTACAGCTTCCATTACTTTATTTGTTAACCATGCAGGCTTTTTTCTATACCTATTTGTACCTTTCCTAACCTGCGGTATATATTTTTTCTGAGCTTCTAGGATTGTCTTTTTAAATAGTCTCCAAGCTTCCCCAATGGTTTTGACCTTCTTCACTCTTCCTTTTAGTTTCTTCCTCACATGTCCCCTCATACCAGATAAGTTATCACTTTTAAAGTTAAAAGTGGTTGCGTTAGTCTTTTGGGGCAACTCCCTGTCTGTACAAATGTTAAACTCAATGACATTATGGTCACTGTTCCCAAGTGGTGCAATCACTTTTACATCTCTCACCAGGTCTTGGGTGTTACTTAGGACCAAATCCAGGATCGCCTCTCCCCTGGTAGGATCTGTGACCATCTGTTCCACAGCACAGTCATTGAGAGTGTCTAAGAACGCAATCTCTTTTTCCCGACTAGAACTCATATTGACCCAATCAATGTGCGGGTAGTTAAAGTTGCCTATTACAACTTCCCTCCCGTCCGGTAGTTTGTGGCCCAAGACCGCCCCGGCCCCATACATCACATGCGAGGATTACCGGGAGCTTTTCGTCAAAGTGGGCGAGTACAGCATTCGAGATCAATAGTGTCTTAACCCCCCGGAATGCTGCCTCCTCCCTCGCTCCCCATGCCCAAGGCGTCGCCTTATCCAGCAGTCTGTGTGGAGGTTCTGCCACGGCGGCTTTGTGTGGGAGAAAGGCGTGATAAAAGTTCAGGAGGCCTAAGAATGCCTGGAGCTCTGCCTTGGACTTCGGGGCGGGGGCCTCCACGATGGCCTTCACCTTGTCCCTCGCCGGATGCAGGCTCGTTGCGTCGACCCGGTACCCCAAGAACTCCACCTCCGGCACCCCGAGGAGGCACTTTTCCCATTTCACCTTTAGCCCCACGGCTTGGAAGCGTCCCAGGACAGTTCGGAGGCGGGCGGCAAAGCTCTCCGGGGTGGCCGCGGTGATGAGGATGTCGTTGAAGAATGGCGTCATGCCAGGGATCCCTTTTAACAAATCATCCATTAGATTCTGGAAGATCCCTGGGGCCACACTGACCCCGAACTGCAGCCGCTTTACCCTGAAGCCCCCCCGGTGTGTTACTATAGTTTGTGCCTCGGCTGTGGCCTCGTCCACACGGAGTTGCTGGTACGCCTGCATGAGATCCAGCTTTCCAAATATGCACGCCCCCGCCAGTGTGGCCAAGACGTGGCTTACTACGGGTACGGGGTATGCGTGCTCCTGAAGTGCCTGGTTAATAGTGCACTTGTAATCTGTGCAGATGCGGATTTCCCCATTCGGTTTCACTGGTGTCACAATCGGGGTCTCCCAATGTGCATTAGGGACGGGCTCTAGGACTCCCTGAGCAACCAACCAGTCCAGTTCTGCCTCTATTTTAGGGTGGAGGGCCAGGGGCACGGTACGGAAGTGCCGTCGGATGGGCGTCACCGTCGGGTCTAAGTGAAACGACACTGGGGCCCCTTTATAACATCCCAGCTCTCCATCAAAGACCTCGGGGAACTCCTTGCATACCGTCCCCCAGTCCCGTGTCCCGCACTTATTCACTCCCCCAATCGTAATGCCTAGGGCCTCGAACCACGCTTGACCCAGGAGACTCACAAGGTTTCCCTCTACCACCACCAAGTCCAAGTTCCCCTCAAAGTCTCGGTATTGCACTCGGAAAGTGCCGACTTCCTGGATGGGGACAGGGTTCTTTTGAAAGTCCACCAAGCTAAGCGGCGATGGACGTAGAGGGGGTCCCTCGGACGGGCAAAACTTTTTTAAGGTGTCCATGGAAATGATGGATGCCGCCAATCCCGAGTCCACCTCCATGCAGCAGGGGGACCCCTCGATCCGCACGTTTACTTGGATCTTCGGGGTGGAGGAGAGATTGCGGTTGGGGAGGCGTAGTACCTGTAGCGGTTGATCCATGAGGTGGTACAGCTCGGCGACTTCTTCCGTCGTCTCGTGGGTGGTGGACGGTGCGCGGTGCGGTGGGGCCGATGATCTCGAGTTCTGGGGGCTCTTGGACAGGCAGACCCATGCGAGGTGTCCCTGCTTTCCACACCCATGACAGACAGCATCCTGGAACTTACAGGTCTTCCTCCCATGGCCTTCCCCGCAGCTGGCGCACACAGTCCAGTTGCCGGGAGGCTTGGCTGGCTCCCTATCGGCCTGCTGGGCCTGCGCCGGCTGGCGGTGTTGGGGTCTGAGGGAGTAGACCTCTTCGGTGTCTGAGTTCCCGCGGCTGGGACCCCTCCTGACCGCATGGGCAGCCGCGGCCGGGCGTTTCCCTTCAGCGGCCTCATGTGTGGTTGTGGTGTCGATGGCCTCGTCCAGGGTGAGCTGCCGGTTTCCAATCAACTTGCGCCACAGCTTGGAGTCCGCCAGGCCCCACACGAGCTGCATTAGCAAGTTGTCTTCCACCTTCGGGAACCCGCAGTCCACCGCGAGCACCCTCAGAGTGGCCAGGAAGGCGGCAGCGGATTCCCCCTGGGCCTGGACGCGCCTCTGGAACTCCATTCTCTTGGCCAGCAAGGTAGGCCGGGGGCTGAAGTATGCAGTGAGGACGTTCAGGATCTCCGCAAATGAGCTCTCCAGGGCCGTGCGTGGCACAAAGAGACTCTAGGCGAGGCGGACTGTGTTGGTGCCACATGAGCTCAGCAGGAGCAACCGTTTTTTCTCGGGGTCGCGAATCTCGTTGAGGTCCATGTAGCACATGAGCTGGTCAACCCATGTGTCCCAGGTTTCTGGCCGGGACGGATCGAAGCGCTCGAGTATTCCATGCATGGCGGCCATAGCTACGTCTGGGGAGGCGGGCGTTGGTGCGAGCGGTGCGGTGCTGCTCTCGGTGTCAGCGATGCAATGCTCAGTGAGCGGTGCTGATCTCGGTGTCAGTGATGCGGTGCTCGGGAGTGGCCTTGTTGTCCTCGCCGTCACTCATGGAGTCAGGGAAGGCGTTGATATCCCACCTTCGTCGCCACTGTAAAGTACTGGGTTTCGTGCCTCATGACTCGTACGACAACATAAGAGAAGACGCGTTTATTCGTACTTCACACAAGACAAAGACAGACAGTAACGGCCGGAGGCCAACTATATACAGTAAGGGGGGGGGATGCCCCCACACCTATTGGCGGGTTTGAATCGCCCACCAATGCTGCCATTGGTTCTTTACTGGCGAACTCAGGAGCCTAGTCCCTATTGTTCTCAGAGAGTGGAGCTCGGCTGCATTTCACCAGCTCAGACTCCTGATCTTAGGACATAACAGTATTATACTCCTCTGAGTCTCTCCCCTGCCCAATCTCCCCACCCTTTACCCCCAAATCTCCAGGAATTTCCCAACCTGTAGCTGGATCCTGACCAAGTGGGTTTAGAATTGATAGGTCTACAGTCTATACCTTGACAGGCGAATTCTGCCCATCTCTTCAGTGTTGTGATCTGGCAAAACTAAGGGGACATAGAGGGCCAAAAGTGGAGGGGGCAGGGCTGAATGGATTTGAACTTACCAGCCAAGCCTTTGATTATGGTCTTCTTGTTTCTTGCATACATATTGTGTATGTGTGCATAAAAAAGGTCCATCTGCTGTTTGTTTCTGCCTATGTTTATATAACAATGGCTGAACTGTAGCCTTCAACTCAGAGTTCTCTCAATAGTGCTGTGAAATGCATTCACCCTGTCCTCCCTTGAAAATGCTGTACTATTATGGTGATTCTCTTTTTCCTTTAAAATTCATTAAAAAAAAATTAATCTACTATATGGAGATGGGAAAAGAGATTTTTCTCTTGGACATGGCATCTTCATATATTTGTTATAACAATGATAGTTATTCATAACACAAATGCCTTCCTCCACATTCTACCTCTTGTCATAATAACCCTAGTAATTAATTAAGTGAAGAGGCTGTCAATTAAACACTGATACTAATCTAGACATAAAAGCTCCCTTAAGAAAGACTATTTGGCAACATATTTTATGGCAACATTGGTGTTTCCTTCATTCAGTCCAATTCCCAAACAATTGAACGCTCCACAGCCAGGCAACACTTGTAATGGGTGAATTACCCTGGCTATAGATACAGCTCCTGCAAAGAATGCTTGGAGAATAAAATGTCTATTGTGTGATTGAGGCTTAATGGATAAAAATGGGTATTACATCATTAATTAACACAGTATCTATAATGAAAAGATGGCCAAGGACAATTAAGGAAATGATTTTAAGCGTCCTTGGAAACTAGAATGCCGTTCTGATTTTAGCCTTACTTTTATCAAGTGTAGTTTAAAGGTCAGTTTCTTTGAAGTGTGAAGATTTGAGCATTGAGGAGCACTATACGTTAATCTTCAGAGAAAGAGAATTATACGGATGTTTTTTTTAAAAAAAAAAATGAGTAGTCGATGACTGTTAATACAAAACTTTTGTCAAGAAATTAAGGCAAAATGTGTGTTGAATAAAGCAGAAATATAATAGATGTGGTTTTCTTTGTACCTTTTCCAGTATTCATTGTAACTCATATGATCCCTCTATAGATCTTGATGGGTCTTGGATTAATATCTCTAACCATTTACAAAGCACTCCATTATTATAGTGTCTTGGAAGCCCATTTATGACTCAATCACACACTGGAGTCATTTTTATACATGTTACTGTAGCAACTTCTTTTCTCTTAGCAAGCTGTCCACCATGCTTTCCCAGATGTCTCCCAAGTCCCTTTAAGAAATTACGTGCACACAGTGCATACTGAGGGCATGAACTAACTCCAGTGCACCTGATATGCTTGGTCACCATGATATCTGAATAGGGGCAACATACATATTTTGGAAAATGCATACCAGAATCCTTAAAAATCCACTGGTCAGACTCCTGGTACATATGGATGAAACGTTTGAAAAAGACTCCAGTCCAGCTAGAGAGGTCTGCAAGTAATAGAACATGCATTCAGTGCCAGAATTATGTATAGGCTAAGTAGGCTGAAGCCTAGGGCCTCTAAATCTAGGGGGCCTCCACAGCCCTGCCCCCCCAGCAAGCAGTCTCCCTCTCCCAAAATTGCAAACACAAGACTTCATGTGAGGGCAGGGCAACTCGGGCCCAGCAACTATGAGACTCAGGGCCAGCCAGTGGGGCCCAACTGGAAAAACTTTTGTGGGGCCCCAGTTCACAGCCAAAGTCTGCAGAATCTTAGAGATATAAATAAAATCCATCTAGATTGCCTTGGTGCGTGGGGCCCCTTAGGAGCGGCCTATGGGGCCCAATTTGGCCAAATTGCTCAATTGCCTTAGGCCAGCCCTGATGAGACTGTGCAAGGGTTGGACTGACAAGCCCTGTCCCTTCTAGGTCCCTGGTACCACTATTCAGAGTACAGACTCCAGCAGCCCAGAATCAACAACCAGCTGTATAGCCTTCCCCAGCTCAAGGGTCAGGTCAGTAGTGGTACGTGCTGCACTTTAATCAGTGGGAGAGTGTGAGTGGGGGGTTGGCTGGGGCAGATAGACCAGGCAGGCAAGCTCTCCCAAGTCCCTTCCATTCCTTCCCTCCTCCTTGGCTTGAACAGACTAAGCACATGTGACTGGCACTGGCCTCACCCCTCCCAGGCAGGGAAGTCTATCTTTCACACTTCACAGAACCCTGCCGGTGCCTGCAGCATGCACTTGCAACCCCTTTCTCAGAACTTCTTGGATATGAAAAAAAATATTGATGGTGTCAATTGTCATGCCAATAAATCCAAACAATACTGCTTCATACATTAATAGTAGATGAATTATTCTAAAGCCATTGCAGAATCTAATCAAAGTTTTACATATTTATTTTATATAACATTTTTTGGCAGTTGGCTCTTTTAAATGGTTAGTATTGATTGCTGGATGGGAGCCTGGTGTTTGCTGCTGCTGGAATTATTAGATGAGAAATTATAGTTAATTATTAACCTATGTTTTTGCATCATTTTCAAGCCTCCTAATTGCATGTGTCTTGGAGAAAATTATTTTGAATCCTTTTGGCAATTTTGGGAGTTTATAAACTTTTGAAAATATTTAGATTGGGAAATGATGTTGTGCTATAGGGTTGGCTTGTTGGATGTGACAGAATAGACTCCATCTTGTGTTTGCTTGCAATTAGGTTGATTAGTTTAGTTAAAATTGCCACCCACCCTGGGAAGTAGGGCAAAACTCCAGGGTAGGCCTACAAATCCCAGATGCCTCTATGGCCAAAAAGTGCAGGAAAGCTAGGGAGCAGAGTCAGAAGATATAAATGCTCCAGCCAGCCTGGGAGGGGGGAGTTGTCCTGCAACCCTCAGAGAGGCAAGGAGGCTCTTACTGCAGATTGCCCACAGGGAGAGAGAGGCCTTGGGGATCAGGGAAGGCAGCTGTGGGAAGGGATCCTCAGAGGGATCCAGAACTACCTGTAGAAGGCAGGAGGCCTGGCTGAAGGTTGGTAACTGAACCTCATCGTGCATCAACCACTCATTGAAGCAACAAGAGCCAGCAGTGAAGCTATCCAGCCTGAGCCAACTACTAGCATGCAACCAGACAAAAACCTCCCTGAAGGAGAAACAGCAAAGCAGGATGTGGAACAGCAAGCTGATTATGAGGAAGCAGCCATGATGCTGGCTCAAACTGAAAATATAGAACTAATTCAAGAGTCACTTACTGGACAAGGAGAGGCTAAAGAGCCACAAGAAAATAATGTAAATAGTTAGATTTTGCAGTTCACACCTGGTAAGATAGGCCAAGTCCAAGGTGTTCCAGATGCAGATAAAGATAATGCCAAACATAGATCTACTGTAACAGATGTTGGTTTGTGGTCAGAATTATCACATTAGGAAGTATGCTATTGGGTAGAGAGAGGTCCCTCTCAAGTTCTGCATCATTGTGGACCATTTTCAAATTCCAAGCGAGTGTACACTGCTGCCTTCCCTGATCCCCAAGCACAGCAATTAGTGTGAAATTGACACGTACCATTGGGACAAAAGGGAAGAGTGAGCGCGGAGCAGCACTTGTGGGAAATCAGCCACGGTTTACCAATTGAGATTTTTAACTTCCCTTGAGCTAAAAGACCACTCAGGAGAAAGCATGGCTGATTTAGTGTTCAATTATTTCACTACTGAGCTTGAAACTGACTTTAGAAAATGCCGCTGTCTTATGACATTTATGACATGGCTGGTAAGTACAATGGTATGCAGCAAAAAATCATTGAAAAAAAAACAATTTGCAAGATTTATTCCATGCTCAGGTCACTCTTTAAATCTGGTGGACCGTTCAGCTGTGGATTGCTGCCTTGATGCAGTGAACTGTTTTGGCATTATCAATGAAATTTATACCTTCTTTTCATCCTCTACAAAGAGCTGGGCAGTTCTAAAATCATTTTTGCCACCTCAGTCTAAAGTGCCTAAATATTTGTCAGACACTAGGTGGGACACACATGCAAAAGCCACAGAAGCTGTTTTGGAAAGTTACTGTGCTATCACTGATGCCCTCAGTCATTTGTACTCTGACATTAATGGGAAGGGGGAGACCAGGCTTCAAGCTAACAATCTTCTGCAGAAAATGGAAGAACTCGAATTAGTGTTTATGTTGCATTTTTGGACCCATGTGCTAGGTCATTTTCACAAAGTCAGGAAAGCCCTTCAGAAATCAGACTTGTTTTTGAGTTCTTGTGCAAGTTTGTACACTTCTGGATTTTTTAAGGAAAATTAGAGAAGATTTTGATGAGCTTGAGAAACAAGCAAAAGCCACCTTGCCAAATGTTAACTGCAAAACAAGGAGACAAAGAGTAAGGGAATGTCAAAGAAAAAGCAGAAGTGCACCTGGTGCCTTAGATACACTTTCTTCAACAGATAAGTTTAGGATAAGATCCTTTATTCCTATACTAGGAATAAGGCCCGTTGTGGAAATAAATACAACGGGCTCTAGAAAGAGGCTCTGGGAGAGTGCCCCGGCTTTGGGCACTCAGTGACAATTTGCTGTGGCAATCTCAGCAGGGTATAATGACAGAGTCCACCATTTTCTCCAGAGGAACTGATCTTTGCTAGCTGAAGAGCAGTAGTAATTTTGAGTGATCTCCAGCCCACCCCCAAGATTGGTAACAGTGGTTCCCCAGGAGGGAGTGGCTGGTTTGGAGGATGGAGTCTATGGTATTGTACCTGTCTGAGGTCCCCCCCACCCTTCCTCAACACTCACCCTCTCCAGGTTCAACCCCTCAAATCTCCAGGAATTTCCCAACCTGGAGTTGATAACCCTATCTCCCTCCCAGCCAACCATCAACCTACTTTTGGTTTTCCATCTCCTCCCCCATCCCTCCTAGAGAGCAGTTGTAATTTTGAGTGATCTCCAGCCCCCACCTGGAGATTGGCAACAATGGTTCCGCATCAGGGAATGGCTGGATTGGAGGGTAGAGTCTATGGCATCGTACCTGTCTGAGGTGCCACCCCTCTTCAAACCTCACTCTCTCCATGCTCCAACTCTCAAATCTCCAGGAATTGCCCACCTGGAGTTGGCAACCTGATCAGGACTGGGCCCAATGAGTTTTCTCCCAAAGGCCCACATAGGTGTGGAAAGGGCCTTTTACTGACAGAGGAGAAAGTACAGGTGCCAACTTTGATTAGGGAAATACCTGGAGATTTGGGAGGGTGGATCCTGTGGAGGGCAGCATTTGGAGTGTGTGTGGAAGGACTCAGCAGGGTATAATGCCATAGAGTCTACCCTCCAAAGCAACCATTTTCTCCCGGGGAACTGATCTCTGTCATCTGGAGGTCAATTGTAACAGTGGGAGATCTCCAGGTCCCACCTGGAGATTGGCAACCCTAGGGGAAAGTCAGCCGCACAGCAGGGAGTTGAAGAAAATGGTTTGATGGTCGCTGGCCCACCTCGTTAGCCCGCCAGCCATGCTGAAGCTAAGCTTTTTCCATTTATTCTGACAGGAAAGTGGCCATTGGGGAGGGGGTTATGGGCGGGGGAGGGGGTTATGCTGAAAGTCCTTTGTTTTTTTACTCACAGAACCAAGCTTGGCTGCCTACCAACAGCCACTGAGGGGACAGTCCCTCACAGGAGTCAAGAGAACTGTCTTCCTCAGGAGAGAGAGCTGTCTGCCAGGGGGAGTGGGTGGGGAAGAGGAGCAGACCCAGCACCCGGCCAATGGCACGCGAGTACTCTTTTTTTTTTTTTTGAAACAAAATTTTATTGGGATACATTCAACATTTCCAATCACGTTACCAATACAATTTCAAAAAAGAAGATCCCCGTCCCAATCCCCCCCACCCCCCAATAGGCTTCCAACACTGCTAATAACAAACAGAAAAATTATAAGGTAATCAAGCTTAGACTTAAATACATCGATAAACCAGGTAACACATTTCAATTATATATAACCTCTACAATTTCAGCATATTATATATAACAGAACATACAGTTCAAAATTCATTTCACTTCTCGTTCAATATCCATACGTATCCAAGTTATATATTTTCCCCTTCATTCTATATTCAGTTTCTAGATACAATTTCAATCCTTCCCAGTCTTTTAAGTACTGTTCTGCCATTTGTCCATTTAATTTCTTTGTCATTTTGTCCATTTCCGCTAAAAATAACAATTTTCTCAACCAGTCATGTATATCTGGCACCTTCTCCATTTTCCAATGCTGAGCAAAGGCCATTCTCGCCGACATAATCATGTACCATAACAGTGTCCTTTTTTCTTGTGGAATTTTTTCCATTGTCAAACCGAGGAGAAGAAGTTCTGGCTTTCTCTCAATTGGGATTTTCAATATTTTCTGCATCACACAATGTATATTAGACCAGTATGCTTTCACTTTATCACATGACCACCACATATGGTAAAAAGAACCCTCTACTTTTTTACATTTCCAACATTTATTACTCAAGTTCTTATCCATACTAATATTGGCAATCTTTTTTGGTGTCATGTACCATCTATACATCATCTTATAACAGTTTTCTTTTACATTGATACAGGTAGACATTTTAAAAGATCTTTTCCACAAAAATTCCCATGATTCCATAGAAATTTCTTTGTTCATATTTATGGCCCACTTTATCATTTGTTCTTTAACAGTTTCATCCAAAGTATATACAGTCAACAAAGTTTTATACATCTTTGATATCATTTTCCGCTCTTTTTTCAACCATATATTCTCAAAATCATCATTCATAGCTCTAAAACCAAACTCTTTACAATCTTTTTTATAGATGTCCCTTATTTGACAATATTGTAGCCAACTGTCAGAAAATGCCTTTGATGTTTCTCACTGAATCCATTGTTTTATGTTCCCTACCCCGCTTTGCGCTTGCGTAGCTATGCAGGCAGAAACGTGGGAGCTTCTTCCCTGCCGCTTTTCCTTATCACGGTGGCCTTGAATGTAGGCTTTGGACTATTCTTGTTTCGCTGAGAATTTTCCAGTCCTGGGAAGGCAAGGGGAGGGGGGAGTAGTCTCCCGCTCATGAAGTATTTCTCCCGCCGGGAGTTCCCGCGCGAGTGCTCAAGTTTTATTTGCTAGGCGCTTCATTGCATCACACTATAAGTTAGCTTGCTTTGCTTCGCCCCCATTCCTGACAATGACCTCCTACTGTGGGTTTTAGCAAGATAATCCAATAAACCTTTCTTGGTGCAAGAATGACTGGATCTACTTGATTTCAAACCTGACAGAAATTGTCAGGAATCAACATCATTCCCCCCACCGTCAGTTTCCGCCGTCTACCACGATGAGCGGAGCTGGGAGGGGAGCCACGGGCGCAGTCCCTGTGACTACTACTTCAGGAGCCTCGGGCACAGCTCCAGCGACTACTACTTCGGGAGCCACGGGCGCAGTTCCAGTGACTACTACTTCAGGAGCCACGGTCCCAGTCACTACCGTGGCAGCTCCAGTGGTCACTGTCCCGACCACCACTGTTGTTCCGGTGACTACAACTACAGTTTTGGCAGCACCAACACCACAATCAGCAGCCGGGTTGGTTACCCCGCCATCGATCGGCACAATGGGTGCTCCGTACACTCTCCCACTCTACAGCCCGGCCGGGCCAATACAGAGTCAAGGAGGAGCGGTTCCACGAACCTATGTGCCGGGAGCCCCAACACCATGGGATAAAGGGGTGACCTATCGCAGATCCCGCGATTGGACTAAGAACTTGTTGGATACTACCCAGACAACCTGGACTATGCCGGGAAGCCAGAGCCGGGACAGCCTTTGGATCCCAGAGGTAGTTTCGGACTTCCCCAAGGGAGGTTGTCTCGAGGATCTCCCAGAACTGGGTCCGGTTCAGATACCGATGCCCGCATGGACTCTATTCAAGAGGATACCCGACGGCTGGTAAGGGACATGAGCAAACTAATGCAATCCCTACCACAGATGATGGACCAAGCAATTCGAGCTCACCCGCTGACGCAACCTAGACTGGTACCAGCCCCGGCACCACCGTTGCTACCGGGACGGCCGCCTCCTGCTCCCCCGGGCCCGGGGCCGGGCCAACCAGCATGTCAGAACAGGTGCCTTTGTTGTTTCTCACTGAATCCATTGTTTTATGTTTCCTACCCCGCTTTGCGCTTGCGTAGCTATGCTGGCAGAAACGTGGGAGCTTCTTCCCTGCCGCTTTTCCTTATCACGGTGGCCTTGAATGTAGGCTTTGGGCTATTCTTGTTAAGCTGAGAATTTTCCAGTCCTGGGAAGGCAAGGGGAGGGGGGAGTAGTCTCCCGCTCATTAAGTATTTCTCCCGCCGGGAGTTCCCGCGCGAGTGCTCAAGTTTTATTCGCTAGGCGCTTCATTGCATCACACTATAAGTTGGCTTGCTTTGCTTCGCCCCCATTCCTGACAATGACCTCCTACTGTGGGTTTTAGCAAGATAATCCTAATAAAACTTTCTTTGTGCAAGAATGACTGGATCTACTTGATTTCAAACCTGACAGAAATTGTCAGGAATCATCATCATTCCCTCACCGTCAGTTTCCGCCGTCTACCACGATGAGCGGAGCGGGGAAGGGAGCCACGGGCACAGTCCCAGTGATTACTACTTCGAGAGCCTCCGGTGCAGTTCCAGCTATAGCTACTGTGGGAGCCACGGGCGCCGTTCCAGTGACTACTGCTTCAGGAGCCACGGTTCCAGTTACTACTGTGGCAGCTCCAGTGGTCACTGTTCCGACCACCACCGTTGTTCCGGTGACTACAACTACAGTTTTGGCGGCACCCATACTCTACTCAGCAGCCGGGGTGGCTACCCCGCCATCGATTGGCACAATTGGTGCTCCGTACACACTCCCGATCTACAGCCCGGCTGGGCCTATACAAAGTCAGGGAGGTGCGGTTCCACGAACCTATGTGCCAGGAGTCCCAACACCCTGGGATAAAGGGGTGACTTATCGCAGATCACGCGATTGGACTAAGAACTTGTTGGATACTACCCAGACCACCTGGACTATGCCGGGAAGCCAGAGCCGGGACAGCCTTTTGGATCCCAGAGGTAGTTTTGGGCTTCCCCAAGGGAGGGTGTCTCGGGGATCTCCCAGAACGGGATCCAGCCAAGATACTGATGCCCGCATGGATTCTATTCAGGACGATACTCGTCGGCTGGTAAGGGATATGAGCAAACTAATGCAGTCCCTACCCCAGATGATGGACCAAGCAATTCGAGCCCATCCGTTGACACAACCTAGACCGGCACCAGCCCCGGTGCCACCGTTGATACCGGGACGGCCACCTCCTGCTCCTCCGGGCCCGGGGCCGGGCCAACCAGTACCACCGGGTCCAGGGCCGGGCCAACCAGTTCCCCCGGGGCCGGGGCCGGGCCAGCCAGCACCAGCCCCACCTCCACCGGTCGTCCCAGCGCCAGGACCTGGGCCAGGGCAACCAGGACCCATCCAGCCACCAGTTTTGCCTCCGCCTCAACCCCCTGCTCCTGCACCCCTCATGCAGCCGGTTCCGGTACCGATCATGGCGCCAGCCCCCCGGTAATCCGCCCCAAGGACATGCTTGAGATCACATTTGATGGGGATCCAGAGACTGTGTCTTTTTTCATATTGCAGGTTGGAAAATTTGTGCAAAGATGGGGCTATGTATTCCCGGACGAGGAACAACAGGTGGAGTTTATCGCATCCAGATTCCGGGGGAGTGCTACCAGCTGGTATGTAGCCCTTCATGATCTGGAGGCAGCGGAGTTGGGGAATGTAGATGACTTCATGTGGGCCTTGAGAAACCGTTTCGAGGATCCGGGGCGGCCCAAAAAGCTGAAGCCTTCCTTCGCACATTCAGACAAGGCAAACTCTCAGTACGGGAGTACTCAAGGGAGTTTCAAAGGCACGCCGTGAAAATTCGAGACTGGACCGATGCGGTCTTGGCCCAACAATACCGAATTGGACTAGCTGTAGACGTTCACAATAATGTCCTCAGCTCTCAACAACCCCGCACCCTCCAGGGTTGGATGGAGGAAGCCGAGAAGGCCGAAAGTCGCTTGCGTATGATGAAACTAGATCTCTCGTTGGGTAACAACCGTCCCAGTTTTGCGGCAGGCCAAGCCAGACCCAAACCAACGTCCACCCCAAGTGGAATGAGGGATCAGCGTATGCGACAGGGCCTCTGCCTGCGGTGTGGGGAGAAAGGGCATTTCGCCGCAGTATGCCCGAAAGGGGATCCCAATAGAGCTCTACCACAAGAAGAGCCTAGAAGGTGGACAACCCCTACCCCGAGAAAAGGTACAGCAAAACCACGCAACACGCGGGCTCTTTTGCTAGCCCCGACCAAGCGGATACCTTGATGCTGGAGGAAGAGAGTGAGATGCAGGGAAATGAAATGGTCCTGTTTGTGAATGGCGCTACACAGCAGGACCCAACACCTGAGGCGCCTAAACTGGTGAGCAATTACCCCTCTCTCTTCTTTGTGACTGTTCTGGTGATGAATCCCGCAATGATGACCCACATTCGGGTTCGAGCCCTCATTGACTCTGGGTGCGGGAGGGATCTCATAAACCCATCTATGGTTATGGGGTTGGAGGCAGCCGTGGTCCACTTGAAAGACCCGATAACTTTCACGCAGATGGATGGGTCTCCAATGAAGGAACCATGCCGATTTGAGACTGTTCCTTTAAGAATAGGCATTGGTGACCACTGGGAGCTACGCATCGTTCGTGATAGCTCCGCAAGCCCAGTTTCCCTTAGTGTTGGGTAGCCCCTGGTTACATGGACATAACCCTTACATTCTATGGGAAGAAGGGGATGTACAATTTATCTCCCAAAAATGTGCAGAACACAAATGGGACCCAGGATGGGGAAATCCCCCATGCAATGAACCTCCACGAGCTTGTTTAGCCACGGAGGACCTTAATCGCATCCCTGAGGATTACCAGTATATAACCAGGGTTTTTGAGGAGGAGGAAGCTGATGAACTACCCCCCACCGTAACTCTGACTGTGCAATTGAGATTCTTCCGGGCCAGAAATTACCAAAAGGGAAAATTTATGCTATGAGTCCAAGTGAAAAGGAAGAACTGCGCCGTTTTATTGATAAAAATCTGGCCCGTGGATTTATTAGACCAGCATCATCCCCGTTTGCAGCACCTGTATTGTTCTGTAAAAAGAAAGATGGGGGCTCAGACTCTGCACGGATTACCGGGGACTTAACGCAGTGTTTGCAACTAATGCCTACCCAATGCCCCTCATCAAAGACTTACTGGCAGAGGTGGCTAAAGGGAAAGTGTTTTCTAAACTGGATTTAAGAGATGCCTACTTTTGGGTTCGTATCAGAGAGGGGGATGAATACAAGACTGCCTTTAATACCCCGCTGGGGCAATTTGAATATCGAGTGATGCCCTTCGGTTTACAGGGGGCACCAGGGGTCTTCATGAACTTAATTAATGAAGTGTTACACCCCTATTTATTCAAGGGGGTGGTTGTTTATTTAGATGATATCTTGGTCTATACCCCGGATCAAGAATCCCATACCAACCTTATGTGAAAAGTATTGGAAAAGCTCTTAGAACACAAACTGTTTGTCAAACTGTCAAAGTGTGAATTTCACCAGGAGTGCATTGACTTTTTGGGATACCGCATATCCTCCGCGGGGTTGGAAATGGACCCAAAAAAGGTCCAGGATGTATTAATGTGGGAGCCCCCCAAAACTAGGCGACAGCTCCAAAGTTTCCTCGGTTTCGCCAACTTTTACCGTCAATTCCTGCCACACTTTGCCCAAGTAGCCCTTCCCCTCACGGAATTACTAAAGACTAAGGGGAAGGGATCTAAGGCTTCGGTGCCAGGGGCCCCTTTGGACTGGACCCCGCAGTGTCAGCAAGCGTTTGAACAACTAAAACGGTTGTTCACGTCTGAGCCCATACTAGCACACCCTGATGAAACAAAAAAATTTGTGGTCCAAGTAGACGCATCGGACACTGCTATGGGTGGGGTGATTTTGCAAGAGAACGCTCAGAAACAGCTACAACCCCTTGCTTATGTATCAAGGAAATTTAATGATACCGAGAGATTTTGGCCCATTTGGGACAAAGAAGCTGCGTCTATACGTTTAGCATTGATCACATGGAGACACTGGTTAGAGGGGTCCCAAGTACCTTTTGAAATCTGGACTGATCATAAGAATCTCGAGGTACTGCGAAAACCCCGGAATCTGAATGCTAAACAATTCAGGTGGGCTGAGTTTTTCTCCAAATTTCAATTTACCCTTCACCATTTCCCAGGGAAAGCCAATCATCTGGCAGATGCTCTCTCCCGCCTTCCCCAACATTTTTCTAAGAGGGTCGAAGTAAGGGAGTCTATGTTCACCCCAGAACAGTTGGTTGGTGCAGTTGTAACCCGGAAAGCCAAACAAGCATCAATGAATCCCATCCAGACATTAACCTGGGAAAAAAAAATTCTAACTGACATCACCCCACAGGAAATAAATAATTTACAAGCCAGAGACGATGTGAGTTGTGGTCCGAATGGCTGCTGGTACAGGGGAAATAAAATGTTTGTCCCAGAAGCTACCCGATCCCAAATGCTGCAGACAGTTCATGACTCAAAAGCTGCGGGGCACTTTAGATATGTAAAATCTTTACGACTTCTGCAACGTGGTTTCTGGTGGCCCCGAATGAAACAGGATTTATCCCTCTATATACAGTCCTGTCCAACGTGCAATCGTTGCAAAGCCAGACCAGGAAAACCTCCAGGTCTCTTGCAGCCTCTACCCACCCCGAGCAGACCCTGGGAAGTAATCTCTATGGACTTTATCACTGATCTTCCCCCTCTAGACATATGACGGTCATTTGGGTGGTCGTGGATTTATTCTCTAAACAAGCTCACTTTATACCATTCCCCAGTTTGCCAACAGCCAAAGTCTTGGCCAAAGCCTTCCTCCAACACATTGCCAGACTACATACGTTACCACTCAAGATAATCTCCGACAGGGGGTTCAATTTGTTTCCAAGTTATGGTCGGAATTAATGACTCTAATGGGTATTGAACGGGCTCTCAGTACTGCCTATCACCCTGAAACCGATGGGCAAACGGAGAGAGTAAACCAGACGTTGGAACAATACCTGAGATGTTTTTCTAACTATCAACAGGACAATTGGGTTGATTTATTGCCATTGGCGGAGTTTGCGTACAACAACTCATGGCACGCTTCAACAAAGATGTCACCCTTCAAAGCTGCCATGGGTTATGACAGCCCCCTCTCCCGTTCTTAAAGCCTGGTGAGAATGGGGGAAAGCCTCAGCATGGTGTAAAACTTTCCGTGATTCTTGGCCCCTGATTGTTGATACTTTGAATGAAGCCAAGGCACAGTACAAAAAACAGGCCGATAAAAAAAGATCCGGTGGATGGAAGCTGCAACCGGGAGACTCTGTGTATTTGTCAACCAAGAACCTAAGGCTAGCGCAGCAGTCTAGAAAACTTGCTTGGAAATATATTGGTCCTTTCAAAGTGTTGAGATGTGTAAATCAAGTAACTGTACAACTAGATTTGCCTAAATCTCTTAAAGCAATACATCCAATTTTCCATTACAGCCTCCTCAAACCTGCGTTACCCCCGTCTAAATGGCAAGCTGAGATGTCGGCTCCTCCCCCCCTCTGATGGTTGACGATGAGGAGCACTATGAAATTGCTGACATTTTGGACTCTAAGATTCTTCGTGGACAACTCTTGTACCTTATTCAATGGGTACACTTTGGGCCCCAACACAGGGAGTGGGTGAAAGTATCTGATATCAATGCACCTGATCACCTAAAAGACTTTCACACTCGATACCCTTATAAACCTGGGGGCCCTTGTTCTCTCCTTCCTGAGTGGTGGGCGGGTGGTATTTTGGGAAGGGCAGAATGTCAGAACAGGTGCCTTTGTTGTTTCTCACTGAATCCATTGTTTTATGTTTCCTACCCCGCTTTGCGCTTGCGTAGCTATGCTGGCAGAAACGTGGGAGCTTCTTCCCTGCCGCTTTTCCTTATCACGGTGGCCTTGAATGTAGGCTTTGGGCTATTCTTGTTAAGCTGAGAATTTTCCAGTCCTGGGAAGGCAAGGGGAGGGGGGGAGTAGTCTCCCGCTCATTAAGTATTTCTCCCGCCGGGAGTTCCCGCGCGAGTGCTCAAGTTTTATTCGCTAGGCGCTTCATTGCATCACACTATAAGTTGGCTTGCTTTGCTTCGCCCCCCATTCCTGACAATGACCTCCTACTGTGGGTTTTAGCAAGATAATCCTAATAAAACTTTCTTTGTGCAAGAATGACTGGATCTACTTGATT
This sequence comes from Gekko gecko, assembly GCA_029375565.1. Classification (NCBI taxonomy): domain Eukaryota; kingdom Metazoa; phylum Chordata; class Lepidosauria; order Squamata; family Gekkonidae; genus Gekko; species Gekko gecko. The sequence goes on along the minus strand of JAPDNY010000001.1, from coordinate 178,264,595 downwards.
TCAAACCTGACACAGCACCACCGGGTCCAGGGCCGGGCCAACCAGTTCCCCCGGGGCCAGGGCCGGGCCAGCCAGCACCAGTCCCACCTCCACTGGTCGTCCCAGCACCAGGACCTGGGCCAGGGCAACCAGGACCTATCCAGCCGCCAGCTTTACCTCCGCCTCAACTCCCTGCTCCAGCACCCCTCATGCAGCCAGTTCCAGTACCGGTCATGGCGCCGGCCCCCCAGTAATCCGCCCCAAGGACATGCTTGAGATCACATTTGATGGAGATCCAGAGACTGTGTCATTTTTCATATTGCAAGTAGGGAAATTTGTGCAAAGATGGGGCTATGTATTCCCAGACGAAGAGCAACAGGTGGAGTTTATCGCATCCAGGTTCCGGGGGAGTGCTACTAGTTGGTATGTAGCCCTTCATGATCTGGAGGCAGCGGAGTTGGGGAATGTAGATGACTTCATGTGGGCCTTGAGAAACCGTTTCGAGGACCCGGGGCGGCCCAAAAGCTGAAGCCTTCCTTCGCACGTTCAGACAAGGCAAACTCTCAGTGCGGGAGTATTCAAGGGAGTTTCAAAGGCACGCCGTGAAAATTCGCGACTGGACCGATGCAGTCTTGGCCCAACAATATCGAATGGGATTAGCCGTAGACGTCCGCAATAATGTCCTCAGCTCTCAGCAACCTCGCACCCTCCAGGGTTGGATGGAGGAAGCCGAAAAGGCGGAAAGTCGCTTACGTATGATGAAACTGGATCTATCTTTGGGTAACAACCGTCCGAGTCTTGCGGCAGGCCAAGCCAGACCCAATCCAACGTCCACCCCAAGTGGAATGAGAGATCAGCGTATGCGACAGGGCCTCTGCCTGCGGTGTAGGGAGAAGGGGCACTTCGCCGCATCCTGCCCGAAAGGGGATCCCAATAGAGCTCTACCACAAGAGGAGCCCAGAAGGTGGACAACCCCTACCCCAAGGAAAGGTACAGCGAAACCACGCAATACACGGGCTCTTTTTGCTAGCCCCGACCAAGCGGATACCATGATGCTGGAGGAGGAGAGTGAGATGCAGGGAAACGAAATGGTCCTGTTTGTGAATGGCGCTACACAGCAGGACCCAGCACCTGAGGCGCCTAAACTGGTGAGCAATTACCCCTCTCTCTTCTTTGTGACTGTTCTGGTGATGAACCCAGCAATGATGACCCATATTCGGGTTCGAGCCCTCATTGACTCAGGGTGCGGGAGGGACCTGATAAACCCATCTATGGTTATGGGGTTGGAGGCAGCCGTGGTCCACTTGAAAGACCCAATAACTTTCACGCAAATGGATGGGTCTCCAATGAAGGAACCATGCCGATTTGAGACTGTTCCTTTAAGAATAGGCATTGGTGACCACTGGGAGCTACGCTCGTTCGTAATAGCCCCGCAAGCCCAGTTTCCCTTAGTGTTGGGTAGCCCTTGGTTACATGGACATAATCCTTACATTCTATGGGAGGAAGGGAATGTACAATTTATCTCCCCGAAATGTACAGAACACCACTGGGACCCAGGGTGGGGAAATCCCCCATGCAATGAACCTCCACGAGCTTGTTTAGCCACGGAGGACCTTAACCGCATCCCTAAGGATTACCGGTATGTAACCAGGGTTTTTGAGGAGGAGGAAGCTGATGAACTACCCCCTCACCGTAACTCCGACTGTGCGATTGAAATTCTTCCGGGCCAGAAATTACCAAAAGGGAAAATTTACGCCATGAGTCCAAGTGAAAAGGAAGAACTACGCCGCTTTATTGATAAGAATCTGGCCCGTGGATTTATTAGACCAGCATCATCCCCTTTTGCAGCACCTGTATTGTTTTGTAAAAAGAAAGATGGGGGGCTCAGACTCTGCACGGATTACCGGGGACTGAACGCAGTGTCTGCGACTAATGCCTACCCAATGCCCCTCATCAAAGACTTACTGGCAGAGGTGGCTAAGGGGAAAGTGTTTTCTAAACTGGATTTACGAGATGCCTATTTTCGGGTTCGTATCAGAGAGGGGGATGAATACAAGACTGCATTTAATACCCCGCTGGGGCAATTTGAATATCGGGTTATGCCCTTCGGTTTACAGGGGGCACCAGGGGTCTTCATGAACTTAATCAATGAAGTGTTACACCCCTATTTATTCAAGGGGGTGGTTGTTTATTTGGATGATATCTTGGTCTATACCCCGGATCAAGAATCCCACACTACCCTTATGCGAAAAGTATTGGAAAAGCTATTAGAACACAAACTGTTTGTCAAACTGTCAAAATGTGAATTTCACCAGGAGTGCATTGACTTTTTGGGGTACCGCATATCCTCCGCGGGGTTGGAAATGGACCCAAAAAAGGTCCAGGATGTATTGATGTGGGAGCCCCCCAAAACCAGGCGACAGCTCCAAAGTTTCCTCGGTTTCGCCAATTTTTACCGTCAATTCCTGCCACACTTTGCCCAAGTAGCCCTTCCCCTCACGGAACTGCTAAAGACTAAGGGGAGGGGATCTAAGGCTTCGGTGCCAGGGGCCCCTTTGAACTGGACCCCTCAGTGTCAGGAAGCGTTTGAACAACTAAAACAGTTATTCACGTCTGAACCCATACTAGCACACCCCGATGAGACAAAAAAGTTTGTGGTCCAAGTGGACGCGTCGGATACCGCTATGGGTGGGGTGATTTTGCAAGAGAATGTTCAGGGGCAACTACAACCCCTTGCTTATGTATCAAAAAAATTCAATGATACAGAGAGATTTTGGCCCATTTAGGATAAAGAAGCTGCGTCTATACGTTTAGCATTGATCACCTGGAGACACTGGTTAGAGGGGTCCCAAGTACCTTTTGAAATCTGGACTGATCACAAAAATCTTGAGGTACTGCGAAAACCCCGGAATCTAAATGCAAAACAATTCCGGTGGGCTGAGTTTTTCTCCAAATTTCAATTCACCCTTCACCATTTCCCAGGTAAAGCCAATCATCTGGCAGACGCTCTCTCCCGCCTTCCCCAACACCTCTGTAAGAGGACCGAAATACGAGAGTCTATGTTCACCCCTGAACAATTGGTTGGTGCAGTTGTAACCCGTAAAACCAAACGAGCACAATTGAATCCCATCCAGGCATTAACCTGGGAAAAACAATTTGTCACTGACATCACCACACAAGAAACAAGTGAGTTACAAGCCAGGGAGGATGTGAAATGTGGTCCGAACGCCTGCTGGTACAGGGGAAATAAAATTTTTGTCCCTGAAGCTACCCGATCCCAAATGTTGCAGACAGTCCATGACTCAAAATCTGCGGGGCACTTCGGATATGTAAAATCCTTACGACTGCTGCAACGTGGCTTCTGGTGGCCCCGAATGAAACAGGATTTATCCCTCTATATACAATCCTGTCCGACGTGCAACCGTTGCAAAGCCAGACCGGGAAAACCTCCAGGTCTTTTACAGCCTCTACCCACCCCGAGCCGACCCTGGGAAGTAATTTCTATGGACTTTATCACAGATCTTCCCCCTCTAGACATATGACGGTCATTTGGGTGGTAGTGGATTTATTCTCTAAGCAAGCTCACTTTATACCATTCCCCAGTCTGCCAACAGCCAAAGTCTTGGCCAAAGCCTTCCTCCAACACATTGCCAGGCTACATACTTTACCACTCAAGATAATCTCCGACAGGGGGTTCAATTTGTTTCCAAGTTGTGGTCAGAGTTAATGACTCTAATTGGTATTGAACGTGCTCTCAGTACTGCCTATCACCCTGAAACAGACGGGCAAACGGAGAGAGTAAACCAGACTTTAGAACAATACCTGAGATGTTTTTCTAACTATCAACAAGACAATTGGGTAGATTTATTGCCACTGGCGGAGTTTGCGTACAACAACTCATGGCACGCTTCAACGAAGATGTCACCCTTCAAAGCTGCCATGGGTTATGACAGCCCCCCTCTTCCCTTCTTGAAGCCCGGTGAAACTGTGCGGAAAGCCTCAGCATGGTGTAAAACTTTCCGGGACTTTTGGCCCCTAATTGTTGAGACGTTGAATGAGGCCAAGGCACAGTACAAAAAACAGGCAGACAAAAAGAGGGCAGGTGGCTGGAAACTGCAACCGGGAGACTCGGTCTATCTGTCAACCAAGAACCTAAGGCTAGCGCAACAGTCCCGGAAACTTGCTTGGAAATATATTGGTCCTTTCAAAGTGTTGAGATGTGTAAATCAAGTAACTGTACAACTAGAGTTGCCTAAATCTCTTAAAGCAATACATCCAATTTTCCATTACAGCCTCCTCAAACCTGCGTTACCCCCGACTAAATGGCAAGCTGAGCTTCCGGCACCTCCCCCCTTTGATGGTTGACGATGAGGAGCACTACGAAATTGCTGACATTTTGGACTCTAAGATTCTCCGTGGACAACTCCTGTACCTTATTCAATGGGTACACTTTGGGCCCCAACACAGGGAGTGGGTGAAAGTATCTGATATCAATGCACCTGATCACCTGAAAGAATTTCACACTAGATACCCTAATAAACCTGGGGGGCCCTCATTCTCTCCTTCCTGAGTGGTGGGTGGGTGGTATTTTTGGGAAGGGCAGAATGTCAGAAAATGCCTTTGATGTTTCTCACTGAATCCATTGTTTTATGTTCCCTACCCCGCTTTGCGCTTGCGTAGCTATGCTGGCAGAAACGTGGGAGCTTCTTCCCTGCCGCTTTTCCTTATCACGGTGGCCTTGAATGTAGGCTTTGGACTATTCTTGTTTCGCTGAGAATTTTCCAGTCCTGGGAAGGCAAGGGGAGGGGGGGAGTAGTCTCCCGCTCATGAAGTATTTCTCCCGCTGGGAGTTCCCGCGCGAGTGCTCAAGTTTTATTTGCTAGGCGCTTCATTGCATCACACTATAAGTTAGCTTGCTTTGCTTCGCCCCCCATTCCTGACAATGACCTCCTACTGTGGGTTTTAGCAAGATAATCCAATAAACCTTTCTTGGTGCAAGAATGACTGGATCTACTTGATTTCAAACCTGACACCAACCATACTCAAATTCTAATTCATTATTTGGTTTTAAAACATATTTTTTCCCTTCTTTTTGCAACAATTCCTGATATTTCAACCAGTCATTACCTTTATGCTCTGAAAACCGATGTATAACTGCAGCTGGAACAATCCACAGAGGCCTCTCATCCGAAATTGTATCCTTATACCTGGTCCATGCATCAAACAATGTCCTCCTTACATAATGATGCTTAAACATAGAATCGACTTTATTTTTCCCATACCAAAGATAGGCATGCCAGCCAAATCTGCAATCGTGTCCCTCAAGAGCTAAAAGTTTTCTATTTTCCAAATTTACCCATTCAGATAACCAAGACATACATACTGCTTCATGATACAAACGCAAATTCGGGACTTGGAAGCCACCTCTGTCTTTAATATCATACATTATCTTCATTTTAATTCTTGGCTTCTTTCCTGCCCAGATAAACTTAAAGATTTCTCTTTGCCATTTTACCAACACTTTCCCATCTTTCACAATTGGTATTGTCTGAAACAAAAACATTAACCTGGGCAGTACATTCATTTTAATAACGGCAATTTTTCCAAGAAGAGATAATCTTAGTTTTTCCCATTTTTCTAAATCACTCTTTATCGAACCCCACAGTTTTTCATAATTATTCTTAAACAAATCTATGTTTTTCATTGTAATTTCAACTCCCAAATACTTAACCCTTTTAACCACTTCACATTCTGTCACATTTTGTAACGTTTGTTGCTTTGTACCAGTCATATTTTTATACAGTATCTTAGATTTATTTTTGTTGACATAAAACCCTGCAAGATCACCAAACTCTCTTACTTTTTCAAATACCTTAGGCATATTATTAACAGGATCTTCAACAATAAACATGATATCATCCGCAAATGCTCTTAATTTAAATGAAAAACCTCCAATATTCAAACCTTTTATGTTATCATCATCTCTAACCGCTTGTAGCAAAATCTCCAAAATCCAGATAAATAACAATGGTGACAGGGGACAACCTTGTCTAATACCTTTTCTTACCCGGAACATATCTGTTGGTTCTGCATTGACAATCACCGAAGCTTTTTGTTCTTTATATATCGATTGAATCATTCTTATAAATTCTACGCCCATCAAAGATTTCTCAAGCACTTTAAACATAAATTCCCAATTCAAGTTATCAAAAGCCTTCTCTGCATCCAAAAATAAAAAAGCAACTTCTTTTTCAGGGTGTTTATCATAATACTCAATTGCGTCCAAAACAACCCTCATATTGTCTTTAATTTGTCTATTTGGTAAAAAACCAGCTTGATCCTCAACAATAGTGTCTTTCAAAAACTTTTTAAGGCGCTCTGCCAATATTTTTGCAAATATTTTATAATCGTTGTTCAATAATGAAATGGGCCGGTAGTTTTTAACATTTGTTAAATCTTGCATTTCTTTAGGAATTAAGGTGATTGCAGCTTCATTCCAGGAATCTGGAATCTTTCCTGTCTTTCTAATTTCGTTTAAAAGAATCTCCAACACCGGAACCAAATCTTCATGAAATTTTTTATAAAATTTAGCTGAAAAGCCATCCGGGCCTGGAACTTTAGAGATTTTTGCCTCAGCTATTGCTTTACTAATTTCATCTTTAGTTATTGCAGCATTTAAAAATGTTTTCATTTCAGGGTTTGGTTGTATCAAGTTAGCTTTGGATAAGTAATCCAACATTTTTTGAGGATCCGCTTGCCTTGCTTGAAAGAGAGTCGCGTAGTATTTAAAAAATTCCCTTTTGATTCCTCCTGGGTCTAAAATCTCTTTATTTCCATCTTTCAAACAAGTGATTGTTTTATTCTCTCTTCTTTTCTTCAATTGCCATGCTAAATATTTGCCAGGTTTGTTTGCACCTTCAAAGGATTTCTGTTGCAATTTTTTCAAGTTCCAAAATACTTCTTTGTTCAACCTTGCCTCATATTGCTCCCTTAAAATCCTCAATTCTCTCAAAATCTTCTTTTTGCCAGGCCTTTTCTTGAGTTCTGTTTCTTTTTTCCGAATATTTTCCATAATTTCTTTGTCTATCTTCATTTGTTGTTTCCTTTCATTATTATTGATTGCAATCAGATGTCCTCTCATCACAGCCTTGTAGGCTTCCCATACCGTTTGCGTCTGTACTGTTTTATTTAAGTTCAATTGAAAGTATGTTTGGGTTTCTATCCTTATTTTATCCACAATATTTTGCTTGTCCAGCAAATCTTCATTAAGTCGCCATCGAAATTTTTTTCTCTTAACATACATTGACCATTTTATCGGACTGTGGTCAGAAAGAATCCTAGGCAATATCTCAATTTTGCGTGTTTGCAAGATTAAATTCTCTGTCATCCACATCATATCTATCCTTGAAAAAGATTCGTGTCTTGATGAATAAAAAGAGTACTCTCTATCTCTGGGATTTTTAACTCTCCAAACATCTGCCAAGTGTTCATGTTTAGTCAATTGAAAAAAGACTTTAGGAAGTTTGCCCATGGCCTCAATTCCTTTTTTTGATTTTCTATCAACAACATTGTCAACAGTACCATTAAAATCGCCCATTAAAATCATTTGCTCATAGGTCAACTGTCGTAGTTGTTCCCACAAATCCTGAAAAAAGTTTTCCTTTGCCCCATTGGGAGCATAGAGATTAACAATTAATGTCTTTTTATTCTGCAACACAACTTCTACCGCCAAAAATTTCCCTTCATTGTCTTTAAAAATTTCTTTTGGTTCCAACTCCTTTTTAATATAAGTAACAACTCCTTTTTTCTTTTGGGAGGAGAGTGAATAAAATTCCTCTCCTAATCTTTTTTGAATCAAAAATTTGGCATCTGATTTTTTAATATGTGTTTCTTGCAAGCAAACAATATCACATTTCTGTTTTTCCAACCAGAGTCTGACATTTTTCCTTTTTTGGGGTGAATTCAGTCCATTAACATTCCATGAAATTATTTGACTCTCCATGTTGGTTTTATAATTATTTATCAGAGTCTTTAAAATTGTCATTGATGAATCTGGTCATTTGGTCAACTGACTTGATGGTGACTCTCTTCTGCTTGAACGAAAAACTGACGCCTTTAGGAATTTCCCATCTATATCTTATGCCCTCTGTTTTCAGCTTGTCAATCAGGTCTTTAAAAAGTCATCTGTCCTGAAGCATCGCTCTGGGTAGTTCCTTTAGGACCATAATTTTCTTGTTGTCAATTGTGAAGTCATCCTGAAATAGTTGCTTAAACAAATCCTCCTTCAGCTTCTTAGATATAAACTGGACAATTACATCTCTAGGTAATTTTTTCCTTTGCGCAATCGCAGAATTGACTCTGTATACCACATCAATCTGTGCCGCCACTCTCTCCTCTTCCATTTTCAAAAAGTCTGCAACAGCATCTACCATAACTGAATGGATGTCCTCATTCTTGTCTTCAGGGATCCCCCTGAATCTCATGTGGTTAATCATTGCATTATATTGGACCATCACATTCACTTTATCTGTTTCTATAGTGACCTCAGCTATATTAGATGCTACTCCCTTCACCCTTACATCCATCTCATCTGCTCTTTTGGTCAGCGTCTGTATCTCTTTTGTAATTCCAGACATTTCTTTATTCAACGCTGTTACTTCTGTTATTACAGTCTTTTCCAACTTCAGAATAGCATCCATCACTCGTTTTTCCATAGCTTCCATCATGCCCTGTAGCTTTTTTTCCTCTTTCCCAGCCATTTTCGGGGAGGACCAGGTATTTGCCCTCTGTCGTTGCCGCAGGTCGTAAGCCATTGTTCAAAGTTTTCCCTCCAACCCACTCTAAATCAAAGTCCTTCTTGTGCCCACCTAAATCGCACTAGTTTCACTTTTTTATATTGAGTCTTTCGTTTAAAATCAAAGAAAATTTTTCTGACCTTCCCAAAATGGCGGGCGCAATTTCTCTATGGTAAATGGTTCTTCCAGGTACTCACTTCCTGTCCGGCAGTCTTGATGGTCCCCCTTGTTCCTGATTTCCTCCCTTCTTCCGGCCTCCTTGGTCTTCTCTAGGATGATTACTTGTCTGTTCTGAAGTCACTTCCTGTTTTGCCGATTTCTGCTGCAGCAGCTACAGTACTTTTCCACTGCAATTCTCGCGGAGTTACTGTTAGTTTCTATTTTAAAGTCAATAATCTAACCGCAGGAATGATCAACAATTCGGCTTTTTGGCCTTTTTTAGCTGTTTAACTGCACTTTTTCCACTCCAATGTTAGTACGACAGATACAGCACGATCATGCGCTTCATCGGATGTTGTTTATTTTCGGCCAAAACGCGTCTCCGGTGAGCAATTTTAAAAAGTTACCTTCAAAGTCCGTGTCTTGTTATAGCAGTGTTTCCTTGATATCAGTTTCCGTAGAATGTCTTGGAGGTCTGGGTCATGCGTTCTTATGTTGAGAATCCAACTCGGTGGGGTCTTGTAGAGATTTTCCGAAGTGCCTTCTCTGGGGGAGGGGATCAAGGCTGGTCGCGATGCTCTTTAAAGCCCCGCTATCAGCCGATCTCAACTCCTCTCTCGGGCCAGGCTCGCTGCCAGTCACCTCCCTGCCTGGGGGGATCTGCAGTGGGCTATGTGAAGCCCACCCTGTCGTCAAGACCCTCCGTATGCTCTGGGAGCTCTAAGAGCAAGCCAGAACACGTTAGGACGCCATGAATCCCAGACCGGAAGCTCCTGGCACGCGAGTACTCTTGAGTGGCCGCTGATGGGCCAATGGCTGAGGGAGGGCATTTTACAGCCAATGGGAGCGCATGGAATCTTGCGAAACCAAAAGATAATTATTTATAAGGAGAGATTAGATGCAATTGAAGCCAATTTAAAAAGAAGTACTGTGTACAGTGATGTTGCACAATTGTTTTCCATTCATGCTAATGTGACAGCATCTAAGCAAGAAATTCATCAAGGTGTTGACCTGTTGATGGAAGCATATCCAGAAGATATTGACCTGAAACTTATTGATGAACTTTTGTACCGGTATGTGAGACAAAGCCATAGGCTTACAGAAGACCACTCTCTGTCTCCTACAGACCTTTATCAAATTATATACAAGGAAAAAATTCAGGTGGCCTTTCCTAATGTGGAAGCAATCTTGCAGCTATTTCTTAGCTTCATGGTCAGTAACTGCTTTGAAGACGGGAGGTTTTCAAGACTCAAAAGAATTAAAAATGAATTAAGGGCCACGATGTCTCAAGAGAGGTTGTCCACACTGAGCATTCTGTACATTAAAAGTGACAAACTTAGACAAACAAATTTTGATGAAGTTTTGGACGATTTTGCTATGAGGAAGGCTAGAAAAAAACATTTTTAGTCTTACTGTATTTGATGGTTGTAATTTACTTAATATGTATTTTAAAACTGTTTAATGACAACATAAAGTAGATTCTAAAAGTGCCACATTGTCAGGAAATCATGATCATATTATTTACACTTCCCAGGCAATATAATTTGTAAACTCAAGGTTGTTGTTTTTTAAGAATAACATTACAACTTCATTTTCCTAAAAATTAATGTTTATTCCACAAAAGGTTTACAAAGTTCAGTTATTGCAAAAGTTTTTCAGTGTTAATTTTAACATTTATGCATTTTTTTCAATCACTATGGTATTTAACAATAACATCTTATGTCCTTTAGAGGAGAAATTGTGAATTGCAGAATTTTAAATACCGACCATCATCCTTGGCTTCACTCAATTTTGTTTATAACACTCTTCCATTTTCTTCTAGTCGTGAGGGCGGGGGATTGGGAGGGGCCTCACAAGTGGAATAGCCTAGGGCAGTGATGGTGAACCTTTTAGAGACCGAGTGCCCAAACTGCAATCCAAATCCCACTTATTTAGTGCAAAGTGCCAATACGGCAATTTAACCTGAATACTGAGGTTTTAGTTTAAAAAAAATAATTCATTAGCATCTTTTGTCTTAAAAGAAAAGCACAATAACAGAGCTTTCAATGATACAAACAGCTTTTTATTGAAAGGTAAAAGTTTGCCTTTGGCATGAAGTTTGCATTTGACGTCATACACACAAACTCCTTCCAGTTAGTACAGGACAGGACCCTTCCTATTTACCTGGTCTGTCTTTCTCAACATGATCTTACACATTTCCACACCTAAAGTGACAGCCCTCTTCCCCCTTCTATGGGAAAGAGACAGAAAAACAGCACACTCAGTGGAATCTGCCACTTCTAGATTGATTCGAAGTAAATTAAATTTTGATCCTGCAAATCTTGACTGATGAACAAATAAAGCACTTCAACTTGAGCACTTCAACCAAGTGACCCACCCCCAAAGCATATCAAGGCCGCACGGAATGAGAGACCATGGAGTGAAATGACAGCCCCTGGGTGTAGCAGAACACTTCTGCTACCCCCAGGGGCTGTCATTCCACTCTATGGTCTCTCATTCCAGTCACAGAACACTCCTGCTACACCCTGGGGCATCATTCCACTCCGGGGTCTCTCATTCCAGTCCCTGAACACTCCTGCTCCACCCTGAGACCATCATTTCACTCCGTGATCTCTCATTCCAGTCCCAGAACATTCCTGCTCCACCCCGGGGCTGTCATTCCACTCTGGGACCTGTCATTCCAGTTCTTGAACACCCTGCTACAGCCTGGGGCTGTCATTCCACTCTGTGGTCTCTCATTCCATTCCCAGAGTAGTGTATTTGGGCCCAGAGACCCAAATGGAAAATCCATTTCGCATTTTTTATTGCAACTCTACTTGTACTGTAATGTATTTCAATGAAGCCCATGCAAGTCAATTGGCATTCCTGTCTCCCATTATTTCCAGTGGGGCTTCAAGTGTTTCCCATTGTTTCCAATGGGTAGTCCTGTCCTTCCTTTTAGTACATCCCATACATCCGCCCTCCTACACAGCTCCTCCAAACAGCATTTTAGTTATTCCCATGAGTGTGAAAAGCCAGAGCAAATTTACAATCTGACTATAGGCGCAATCCTATGCTCTCATACTTGAAAGCAAGTTCGGTTGTCTCAGTGGTGCTTAATTTTGAATAAGTATGCACAAGATTGGGTACTGCTTTTGAAGAGGCTATTCATTTCTGCCTCGTCCCTCCGCCCCAGCTCATTGCTGGAGAGTCAGGAGCTCTGAAGTTCAGGGACAGTCTTTCATCATTGGGGGGGGGTGCCCTATGTGTGATTCCCTGGAAGCTCTCAGGAAGCTATAATTAGGGGGGAGGGGTGCTGCGCCTTACCTCTACAGGGCGGGAGCTCTGGCTCGCCTTGAGCCACCTCACCACAGTGCTGGCTGCCACCCCCTCCTGTAGCACCAGCTCCAAAACAGTCTCCATGTCCAACTCCTTGAACAGCCCTTCTAATCACAGCCTCTGAGCAGGCACACAAGGCATGCCACCCAAAGCAGTGGGGCAGCCCCAAAAGGAAGCGAAGGCGGTGGGTACTAAAGTTTTTCAGACTCCAGGTTACAGCACAGGACACTGGAGGGCACAGTGAGAGAGATCAGGCAGAGAGCCAAAGAGGGAGGAGGGGGAGGAGGAAAGCTCACCTCCCTAAAGAAGGCGGGTTTGGAAACTGAAGTTGTGCACTCACGCAAATGCAATTTTTGGCAACGAGCCTGAGTGGGCATCCCTGGGAATGCTCAGCCTCACTCCTCTAGGGCAGAAGGGGCGTGGATTGGAGCGCACATTTGCAAAGGAAGGGGAGTTTCTGCGCTTTCCTGGGCTAAGAGGGCAGGGTCAGACTGTGGGGATTCCTTGCTGAGCAGCTCCTGGGCTTTGAGTAGGCAGGGATTGTGGGTTGGCATCAGGCTGTGAGGAAGGTGGAGCCCACGGGGAAAGTGATTCTCCTCTTCTCCCTCCCTTATGTCAACAAGCGGGGCGCCTGCACTGGGGGTTTGCACATCTTTTTCTCTCGTGTGGTATTTGCTTTCCAACCAGGGCCCAGGGTTTGGAGTAGGGCTGCAGCTGCTGCACCAGCAGAATAAGCAGGCTGAGCCACTTCCTCGCCTGTGCCCACAGAGAGGGCTCCGAGTGCCACCTCTGGCACCCGTGCCATAGGTTTGCCACCAGGGGCCTAGGGCCTCTCTTTATCTAAATACAGCCCTGCATGCATTAGTACAGTATTTAGACTTGGGGCCATGCCATGTGCTTGCACACAAAAGCTCATACCTTGAATAAACCTTTGTTGGTCTTAAAGGTACCACTAGACTCTAAATTTGTTCTACTGCTTCAGGCCAACATGGCTGACTACCTGATTCTAGTAAATACAAGTCTTCAGTGCACTAAGCCAACTTCACAATAATGCTAGTTTCATTCAGCTATGAGGGCCGGAGCAGAGCTGAAGCAGGATACCTTTAAAAATATTAGGATTTTAATCTTGAATATATTTAAGTGTAATAGATTCAGGTGGGGTAGCCGTGTTGGTCTGAAGTAACAGAACAAAATCTGAGTCCAGGCCAGGGGCACCGTTAAGACCAATAAAGTTTTATTCAAGGTATAAGCTTTCGTGTACATGCAGATTTCTTCAGATACATTGAAGTGGAAGTTACCAATAGCAGCCCACAACATAATGAAGACATTTGACAGATGCAAGATGCAAATATGAATAACAAGCTTGATTTATATGGTCACCATTTGTTTGAATTCAATTCTGGGGGGGGGACATAGTGAAGCAAATAAATATATCAGAATTGAAGACTGATGTGTAAATGTATCCTTCTTAATTGTGGAATGCAGCGAGTAATTAACTGAGATCCTGTTGTTACACTCCATCCATCTCCTTTCAAGTGTGGAGTTAACTAGCAGCATCCTTTTCTTTGAGGTGGGATGATCGGTTGCACAGTGTTATGTCTCCTCTTTCACCAGACCAGAGAAATACATTCCAATCTATCATTACAAATTACATCCTACTATTCATTGCATTACATTACAAACACTATACCAATCTAGTATTCCAAATAAGAAATAAACTAAAATAAAGAAGATGTATACCCTTCTTGGTGAGAATACAGATGTAAGGACTGAATGAGATTAGCATATGTAGTGAATATCCCTGTTAAGTCCTGGGGGGTTGTTCCAAGTGTTGTAATCTCCCCTTATATATTTATCTTTTGGTTTCATAAGATTCCATGCGCTCCCATTGGCTGTAAAATGCCCTCCCTCAGCCATTGGCCCATCAGCCACCACTCAAGAGTACTCGCATGCCATTGGCCGAGTGCTGGGTCTGCTCCTCTTCCCCACCCACTCCCCCTGGCAGACAGCTCTCTCTCCTGAGGAAGACAGTTCTCTTGACTCCTGTGAGGGACGGTCCCCTCAGTGGCTGTTGGTTGGCACCCAAGCTTGGTTCTGTGAGTAAAAAAACAAAGGACTTTCAGCATAACCCCCTCCCCCACCCATAACCCCCTCTCCCGCCCATAACCCCCTCCCCAATGGCCACTTTCCTGTCAGAGTAAATGGGAAAAGGCTCTCTCTCCTGCTTAGCTTCAGCATGGCTGGCTGGCTAACGAGGTGGGCCAGCGACCATCAAACCATTTTCTTCAACTCCCTGCTGTGCGGCTGACTTTCCCCTAGGGTTGCCAATCTCCAGGTGGGACCTGGAGATCTCCCACTGTTACAATTGACCTCCAGATGACAGAGATCAGTTCCCCAGGAGAAAATGGTTGCTTTGGAGGGTAGACTCTATGGCATTATACCCTGCTGAGTCCTTCCACCACCACCCCAAATGCTGCCCTCCACAGGATCCACACCCCCAAATCTCCAGGTATTTCCCTAATCAGAGTTGGCACCTGTACTTTCTCCTCTGTCAGTAAAAGGCCCTTTCCACACCTATGTGGGCCTTTGGGAGAAAACTCATTGGGCCCAGTCCTGATCAGGTTGCCAACTCCAGGTGGGCAATTCCTGGAGATTTGAGAGATGGAGCCTGGAGAGAGTGAGGTTTGAAGAGGGGTGGCACCTCAGACAGGTACGATGCCATAGACTCCACCCTCCAATCCAGCCATTCCCTGATGGGGAACCATTGTTGCCAATCTCCAGGTGGGGGCTGGAGATCACTCAAAATTACAACTGCTCTCTAGGAGGGAGGGGGAGGAGATGGAAAACTAAAGGTAGGTTGATGGTTGGCTGGGAGTGGGATAGGGTTATCAACTCCAGGTTGGGAAATTCCTGGAGATTTGAGGGGTCGAACCTGGAGAGGGTGAGTGTTGAGGAGGGGTGGGACCTCAGACAGGTACAATACCATAGACTCCACCCTCCAAACCAGCCACTCCCTCCTGGGGAACCACTGTTACCAATCTTGGGGGTGGGCTGGAGATCACTCAAAATTACTACTGCTCTTCAGCTAGCAAAGATCAGTTCCTCTGGAGAAAATGGTGGACTCTGTCATTATACCCTGCTGAGATTGCCACAGCAAATTGTCACTGAGTGCCCAAAGCCGGGGCACTCTCCCAGAGCCTCTTTCTAGAGCCCGTTGTATTTATTTCCACAACGGGCCTTATTCCTAGTAATTTATAATTCAGCACTTTCCCTTTCCAATCTGTTTCTGAAGTTCCTTTGCAATAAAATAGCTACTTTGAGGTTACTCACTGAATGTCCTGGAAGGTTGAAATGTTCTCCTACAGGTTTCTCAGTCTTGTGATTTGTAATGTCAGATTTTTGTCCATTTATCCTTTGGCATAGGGTTTGACCAGTTTGCCCTGTACAGAGAAGGAAAGGGCATTGTTGGCATTTAATGGCATATACAATATTAGAAAATGAGCATGTGAAAGAGTCTGAGATGGCGTAGTTGATGTTGTTAGGTCCAGTGATCATGTTGTCTAGGTTATGTGGCAGCAGAATTGGCATCTGGGTTTATTGCAACCTCTGGTATGAGTGTCCATGTTCAAGTTGGATGCTGTATTATTGTGGGTGAGGAGATGTTTAAGACTGGGGGGGCTGACTGCGTGCAAGAAAAGTTTTGCCCCCCCCCAATTCTTGTGAAAGAGAACTTTCATTATTCAGTAGAGGTTGTAAGTCATTGATGATGCACTGAAATGTTTTGAGTTGAGAGCTGTATGTGACTACTAGTGGTGTTCTGTTATCATCTAACAGGCTTTCTCTGGGTATCATTCTGGCTTTGTTAATCTGTTTCTTGCCTTCATCAGGTGGATATTTTAGTTTTAAAAAAGGATTCTTGTAGATCCCTCAGGTGAGAATCTTTGTAGAATTGGAACTGATGTGGCTCTTGTGTAGAGCTTGGCTGTAGGCAATAGATTGTTTGGTATGTTTAGGATGGCAGCTGGATGCATGTAGATATGTTTGTTGATCAGTAGGTTTCCAGTATAAGGTGGTGTCTATGCATCCATCATATATTTGTACAGTGGTGTCTAGAAAATTTATTTCTTGCATAAATTGGTTCATTGTCAGGTTGATGGTGGGGTGAATGTCGTTGAATGCCTGGTGGAATATGTCCAGGGCTTCTTTACCATGTGTCCAGACAATAAAAATGTCATCGATGTAACACAGGTTTTGGAGAGGTGTGAGTGGGCAGGAGTTTAGGAAGTGTTGCTCCAAGTCAGCCATGAAGATGTTAGCATACTGTGGGGCCATGTGGATGCCCATGGCTGTACCATTAATCTGAAGGTACAGGTTGTTACCAAATTTGAAGTAGTTGTGGGTGAGAACAAATTGGCAAAGTCTGGTGGCAAGGTCAGCTGTGGTGTTGTCAGAAATCAAGTTTCTTATGGTTTCTAATCCATCTTTGTGTGGGATGTTGGTATACAGAGATTCCGCATCCATGGTGGCCAAAATAGTATTCTCTGGAAGGCTATTCAATTATTATATTTTCCTCAAGAAATCTGTGGTGTTGAAAACATAACTAGGAGCATTAATGGCATATGGTCTTAGAGTGGAGCCCATGTATCCAGATACCCCCACAGTGAGTCTGCCTATGCCTGAGACAGTGGGGCGTCTTGGGTTGCCAGGTTTGTGTATTTTTGGTAGAAGGTAAAAGGTACCTGGTCAAGGTTCCGTGGCACACCTGAAAGGATTTTTTCCTGTATGCGTAGGGGTAATTCCTTCATGATCCTGTTTATTTCTTTTTTGTATTCCTGTGTGGGATCTGAGGACAGTTGTTTGTAAAAAGCAGCATTTGTAAGTGTCAGGGTCAACAGTAAGCAGGTCCAAACACACTCTCCAGGGAAAGTTATGCTTTATTGGAATACTGTTCCATTGCCAAGTAGTACAGGCACATTGCAAGGAATGGTGCTTATTGCAAGGGACTCAATACATATACTCTGATGCTTCCTCTAGCTAAGCAAATGGAATCCAAGCATGTGCACGGGAATCCTCCTGGCAGGATATTACATCATAAACGGGAGACTCTCCCCAACCCCCTGAGAGCAGAAACATTCACACCAATGATGGAACGCAAGCCCTCCTTTTCATCAAGGTTACACTGATAGTGCCGTCTGGCTAAGCCAGTTCACACAGCCGGAGTAGCGCCTCCCTTCTGTTACCCATGGTAGCCAAGCAAAGCAAGCATGTGCGCATTTGTATAGGTTGGGGACGAAGGAAAACAAAGAATGTATGGCAGCTAGCTGACATTCTGCCCTCTCGAAAGAAAATCAACCCTCTCCTGGCACGGTTGGGGGACCTCCCGACATTTCCCCAGGAGATGTCTGTGGAATTCATGCAAAAGGTCAGGGGCCCACCCATTGCTTCCACCCATTCCCGGTGCTGGGGACCAAAATGCACCCATTCTATTAGGCAATACAAACATCCACATTTCAATTTAGAGTCCAAAATTTCAGATATTTCATAGTGTTCCTCGCCCTCCACCAAGATAGGGGGAGGCACTGTCAAGTTGGGGCACCATCGATTAGGACCTGGGCTGGCCTTCAGAAGACCGAAATGGAAAATTGGATGAATATGTTTTAGATTCTTAGGTAAATCCAATTCTACAGTCATGTCATTGATCAGTCTGATCACTTAAAAGGCCCTATGTATTTCCACGCCAGTTTCTGACAAGTTTGAGAGAGTTTCAGGTTTTTAGTGGACAGATATACAGAGTCTCCAGGCTGCAAATTCCACCCCTCCACCTTTTTCTTGTCAGCCTGGTGTTTGTAAGCTGCCTTGGCAGCGTTTAGTGATTCACAGAGTTCTGGTCATGACTTTCACAGCATTTCACACCAATCCACTTCATCACCCCCCTTTCCCAGAGCTGTAGTGAGGAAGGGGATTGGGGGGCTGACATAACCCAGTGCAGCCTTAAAAGGAGATACACCCATAGATGAGTGATAAGTGTTATTGTAACAAAATTCTACCAAGGGTAGCATTCGACCCAATTGTCTTGTTGAAAGTTGGTGAAACAGAGCAAATATTGTTCCAGGGTTTGATTCACCCATTCCGTTTGTCCGTCAGTCTCTGGGTGGTAAGCACTGCTTAGAGCACGTTCTACCCCCATAAGGTCCATTAGTTCCCCCCAGAACATTGAAACAAATTGGGACCCACGGTCCGTAATTATCTTGTTTGGTAACATGTGCAGTCTAACAATGTGTTGGAGGAAAGCTCTCGCTAATGACCGGGCAGTTGGCAAACTCGGTAATGGGATGAAGTGAGCTGGCTTAGAAAACAAATCCACGACTACCCAAATTACAGTCATGGACTTGCTAGGTGGTAGGTCCATGATCAAATCCATAGAAATCACCTCCCCGGGTCTACTGGGAGTCGGAAGCAGCTGCAATAACCCAGGGGGGTTCCCAGGTTGGGGTTTACACATAAGGCAGGTTTGACATGAGTGTACATACAGTGATAGATCCTTACGCATGTGTGGCCATCAGAACTGGTGTTGTAGCAGGTGCAGTGATTTTAAAAATCTGTAATGGCCAGCCGGCTTGGAGCCATGCACTGCCGCTAACACTTCCCCCCTCAACAGTTCTGGGACAAATAGTTTATTTTCCTTATAACAGCAACCATTGTACCGTTGTTCCAAGTCCCCCACCACCCTCACTTCCTCCAAGTCAGACTCAGAGAAGGTGGAGACAAACCTGGCTTCCCAGCTCCCAGTGGGAGGGGAACAGAGAAGGTTTTCGTTCACCTGCCTTCATGTCATCAGTGCTCCGCTCAATTGGGAAGGCGTAAACATGAAGTCTAAGACCTCCTCCCTCTGGCTTTCGTGTTGGGGGAGGTGAGACAAAGCATCAGCCAGGGAATTTGACTTGCCTGGGAAATGGTGCAATGTGAATTGAAACTTTGAAAAAAATCAACCCACTGAAGCTGTTCAGCGTTCAAGTTGCGAGGGGTGCAGAGCACTTCGAGGTTTTTATGATCAGTCCAAACCTCAAACAGTACTCACACCCCCTCCAGCAGTGCCTCCATGTGGATAGTGCCATTCGGATTGCTCCAGCTTCCTTATTCCAAACCAACCAGCTCCTTTCTGTGTCATTAAATTTACGGGACACATACGCTAGGGGATGGAGCTTGCTGTCTGCCCCTTCTTGCAAGATCGCCCTCCCCCGTAGCGACATCCAAAGCATCCACCTGGACCACAAATTTCTTTGTTTCATTGGGATGTGCCAGCACTGGTTCGGTTGTAAACAAAGTCTTTAACTGATCGAACGCTTTTCAGCATTCAGGAGTCCACGCCAGTTTGGCTCCCAGTTCGGCAACATCTGTCCCCTTCCCTTTGGTTTTCAACAAGTCAGTTAGGCTCAACAAGTTTGGCAAGAAATTTCTATAAAAATTGGCAAATCCTAAGAAACTTTGGAGTTGCCATCGAGTTTTGGGAGCCTCCGATCCCAGCACATCTCTCACCTTCCCCTGGTCCATCTCTATCCCCCAAGGAGAGATGTGATACCTGAGAAAGTCAATGTCAATCTTATGGAACTCGCATTTAAATAGTTTGGCAAACAGTTTGTGCTTGTGTAACATCTGCAGCACCTCTCTCATCAATTTCATATGCGAGGCCTTATTGGGGGAGTACAGTAAAATGTCATCCAAGTAGACCAGGGCCCCCTTGAACAGGTGCTTGTGCAATACTTCATTTATTAAATTCATAAATACTCCAGAAGCCCCCTGGAGGCCAAATGGTATCATTAGGTACTCAAACTGGCCCGGGGGGGAGTGCACAGGCACCACGGAGTGTTCTTCGAGCACTCCAGCAACTTCTGGGTTTCCAAGGGGTCTTTTGAGGTCTAAAAGACCCCCTGCCGCTCCAGGGAAGAAGCAGGCGGTAGCAAGGGACTTGATCCAGGTCCCTGTGAGTGTGGCTCCTCGCAGGGAGACCAGGATTGCCCCCAATGCAGGACTGAAGTTTCAAGCTCATTCCATGAGCAAAGCCTTTGCTCCTGCACTGAAGGGGGGAAGAGAGACTTTGCCGGTGAAGTGCTCCCATGAGTATTCTCTTTGAAAAGATTCGTTTTAAAGGGCAATCTGTAGTAACAGTCAGCTCTAAGGGAGTAGCAAAGAAGGGATGGGTTCTCCCCCCTGAAAGAAAGCGGCCATAAGCAGAATTGCTAATTAATGGCAGATTGGAAAAGCGGAGCAGGATGAGATTGATAGAGGATAAACCTCATTTTTGGATGGAAGTGTTCATGGTACCATAACTGAAAAGTGGTAGAAAGAAGAGGCGCCAGATGTAAATCCTATCCTTGGTCAAAAACATGGAAAGAAGTGGCTTGTGATCATTCTATACCCTGTGCAAGAGGAGGGTGTGTGAGAGCGGAAAGCTGATAATGGATGGAGTAGGAGCAGGAGCAGGATTAGAAGACCCCCTGCAGTGCTCTCAATTTTAACCCTATTAGGGGTAGGGTAGAAGAAAGGTATCCGGTGGGAGCCCCTTTGCACCGCATTCAAATTCTTAACTCTATTGGGGCAGGGTGGAAGAATCAGTGACATCTTGAGCCTCCTTTAAGTGCACTCAATTTTTGCTTTTATCTTCTTTTTTTTGAACCCTTTGGAGCCAGAGTAAAAGATTAAAGCACGTTTTGTCTTTGTTTCTCTCTTTCTCTTACTTTGTAAAGTGTTAAGTGGTGATTTGTATAAGCTTATTGATCTAGTTCTTTTGAGGGGTTTATAATGGGTAAAAACCTCTGTTGCAGTACTGTTAAAATTGTTGTAGATAAGGTAGGAAAACATTGTCTGGGCAGAAAGCCAATTGCCTAAGAGTGTTTGATAAACAATAAGCTGATAGTGCTAAGAAATTTCTGGGCATTTAGCCAAATAATATATTTAGCCCAAACAACTATTTTTCAATACACACTAAGTCTGGGCATAAAGCCAGGAGGAGAAGACTGTTCCCAAACATTGGATAGAGGAGAGGTAGTTTAAAAAGCAGGCTATACATTTTTGAATAAAAGTGGGTTATAAGTTTGAAATAGTTGAGTCTGACTTCAAATCTGAATTGGATCAAGAGGGAAGTTTGTAGAAATATGTCAAATGCTCCTAGGCAAGGGAGGAGATTTTTGGTAGTTTCACCTGGGATGTCCAGTTCGGAATCAACAAAATTGGGAGGCCCTGCTCAAAAAGAAATGCAGAAAGAAATGCAGAAAGAAATGCAAGCCCTTGTGCAGTCGACTATATTTAGTTCCATCACGGAAGTAGTTGAGCCTATCAAGAGTGCTATGGAAGAAATTAGGAATTCTGTTCCTCAAGCAATAGATCCCATTAAAGGGGCAATTCAAGAAATTAGAAACCTGATACCCCAGGCTGTAGAGCCCATTCAGAGTGCTATGAAGAATATTACTGTTCAATTTTCACAGAGTCTGCAAGCACTGCAAAAGCAAATTATAGAAAACACTACCAAAATTACAGTTCTGAATACAGTGATGGAAAATATGGAGGGCAAAGCCAAGGAAATGGAAAGGAAATCTCAAGAAAATGAGGAGAAACATATTACTCTAGAGCAAGATGTTATGAGACTCCAGGTGGAGAGAGCAGCATTCATACTAAGATTTCAGAATGTTCCAGAAGAGAAAGGGGAGGACTTGATTAATAAAATGGCCAAGTTATTGGCAGAACACCTGCATATGGAAGATGCAAGCATGATGGAACAAGAAATAGATATGGCCTTTAGAATGAACTCAGCATATGCAAGACACTTTAAACTTCCAAGAGAAGTACATATACGATTCCACAACAGGGCGGTGAGAGACAAAATATTAAAAGAAGTAAATGCCTCTCCTTTGATGATGGATGAAGTGGAAACAAATGTGTTGAATAAATTCCATGGAGGGTGCGAGAAAAAAGGAAGAAATACGCGGAATTGACTGCATTGTTGAGGAGTAATGACATAAGCTATAGATGGATTTTACCTGAAGGACTATTCTTTGTGTTCAAAGATAAAAAATTCAGAATAACCTCAGTTTTCAAGGCGATGGATTTTCTGAAGACTTATGGGGAGGAGTTGTCAGAAGATCAAGAAGACCAGAAAGAAAGAGAAGAAGGCAAATTGGGAAAAGAAGAGGGGCATGAGCCCCAAGGGGCAATGGCATTACCAACATTACCTCCAAGACAGAAAAAAATTCAGATTCAAGAGATCTCAAATTGCTACAAGACAAAGGGCAAAAGATAAATGGGAACAACAGAAACGAAACCAAGATGAATAGAAGGAAATTGAAGTTTATTTCGGTGAACGTTAATGGATTAAACAGACCTCAGAAAAGAAGGAGAATATTCCACCAACTCAAAAAGCAAAATGCAGATGTAACCTGTATAGAAGAGACACATATAAGAAAAAGAGACGAAAAGTACTTAAATGCTAAAGGATTAGTGAAAATTTTTGTAGCCTTGGATGAGGGAAAAAAGAAAAGAGGAGTAGCTACATATGTTAAAGATCATTTGCAACCAGAATTAATATTTGCCACTCAGGACAGAAGAATCTTAATGGTGGCCATCCAGAGACAAGCTAACAGAACAATGATAGTTAACATATATGCACCAAACCAAAATCAGGAAAAATTCTACCTAAACCTTCAAAAACTCATCTTAAAACAGGAATTTCAAGAAATGTGTATTATTGGCGACAATAATAAGGTCTTTGATAAGAAGGAAGATAGAAAAGCAAATACCTATGGAAGGAAAACGGGAGGTAACGAATTCCCGGAATCACTTTGACAGATAATAGAAGAATGGCAACTAATAGATGCTTGGAGAGTAAGGAAGCCAAAAAGGCAACAATATACTTTCTTCTCAGCTAGACATGACTCTTGGTCAAGATTAGATATGTGCTGGATTTCAACTACAATGATTAAAGATTTGTTGGAATCAGAAACTGAAGCAGATATTTATGTGGATCACAACCCAATCACTTTGGAGTTACAAGGAATGAGACCTAGAAGCAGATGCACCCTAAATCTTTCAATATTGAAGGACAGGAAATTAGTAAAACATCTGCAGGAGGAATTTATCCTTTTCTTTAAGGAAAACATTCAACCGGATATGCCTATGAGAATTATATGGGATGCATTTGAGGCGTATGCTAGAGGACATTTAATAAAAGAAGCTGCCCGAATAAATATAAAGAGAAACAAAGAATATATGAATTTGAAAAAGGAAATCCAAGAACAAGAGAAGAGGATAATGGAAAATGGAGCGGAGACAGGAAGACGGGATAAAATTAAATGGCTTTTGCATAAAATGAATTGTCTTCTATCATGTGAACTAGCAAAGAAATTGACTTTTGCTAAACAGAATTTCTTCGAAAATCCTAACAAACCGTCAAGATGGTTAGCTTACCAAGTTAGGCAACAAAAAGAAAAGGCATACATAAAAACTTTAAGAAAGAAGAATGGAGAAGAAGTAAATAGAATTCAAGACTTAAAGAATATAGTGGAGAACTTTTAGAAAGATCTATATAGAAAGAACAGCACTAAGACTGAACTAATAATTCATTACTTGGAGGAACACCAAGTTCAAAAATTTACAGAGGAACAAAGATACTTAACCAACCAATTACGATGATGGAGGTGGTAGAAGCATTAAAAAGGCAGAATAAGGGTAAGGCACTGGGTCCAGATGGTTTGCCAATAGAATTTTATGGGATATTTGAGGAAATAATCCTCCCGCAACTGAAAGAGATATGTAAGAGAATTATGGATGGGTAAATGATTCCAGACTCGTGGCAGGAAGCAACAATATCCCTAATACATAAACCAAATACGGATGGAAAAGAAATTAAGAAGTATAGGCCAATTTCATTACTAAATGCTGACTACAAGATGTTTGCTTCTATTATACCGGAAAGACTGAAGAGAATACTGGCAAGGACTATACATAGAGATCAAGCGGGCTTTTTGCCTAAAAGGCAAATAAAAAATAATCTGAGATGCATCTTAGATGTAATAGAATACTGTGAAGCACACCCTGAAAACGTAATGGTCCTGATCTTTTTGGATGCAGAAAAAGCATTTGATAACCTGAGTTGGTGTTTTGTGATGGAAACATTAAGGAAGGCAGAGGCAGAAAAGGAATTTATCCAGATGATTCAAGTGATATACAGAAGCCAAACTACATTGGTGATGATTAACGGTGAGCGAACGGAAAACTTTGAAACACAAAAAGGAACAAGGCAAGGCTGTCCACTATCACCACTTCTATACATATTTGCACTGGAGATATTAACTGAAGAGATAAGACATAATGAAAGTATTAGGGGATTGAAGGTGCAAGGGGAAGAATTTAAATTATTAGCCTTTGCTGATGATCTTATATTTATACTGGAGGATCCCCTTTCCTCAATCTCCAAGTTAAATAAAGTTCTATGGGAATATGGACAGGTGATGAGGCTAAGAATTAATATTAATAAGACTAAATTATGACCAAGACTATGAAGATGGAACAGAAAGATATATTACAAAGAGATTCAGGATATCAACTGTGTGATAAGGTAAAATATTTGGGAGTCAACCTAACAAATAAAAGTAGTGCATTACAAGAAAATAACTATAAAGAATTATTGAAAACAACAAAGCAGAATTTAGGAAGATGGAAGAACCTACAATTATCACTGATGGGACAAATAGCTTTGATTAAAATGAATATTCTACCAAGATGGATCTTTCTTTTTCAGATGATTCCAGAACTACAAAATGTCACGATTTTTAAAGAGTTGGATTCTGTAATAACCAAGTTTATATGGCAGGGGAAAAGGCCAAGAATCAGGTTGAAAGCTTTACAAGATTTAAAAGAAAGAGGTGGATTTGGTCTACCCAACTAGACTTTATACTACAGAGCAGTGGCACTGGCATGGATCAGAGAATGGATTGTGTTGGAAGATAGGAGGATATTAAGCTTAGAAGGGCATGACATTGCTGGACTGGCATGCATTTCTCTGGTATGAAAAAGCTTCAGTGCATAAGTACTTTAAGCAGCATTGGATACAGGCTTCATTACTGAAAGTATGGGAGATTATTCAAAAGAGCTGGTTTACGAAGATTTCTAAATCGGCAGTACTGCTAGAGGCATTTACTATACCCAGGTTATATGGTGAAAATCCACCAAAGAGGTATATGGACATTTTGAACTCAAGAAATGAGCTTAAACTGGAAGAAGACTTAACATGGTGGCAGAGAGCACAAATTGAATTAAGATACACCAAGGATAAGAAGATTGGATTTAATAAGACTCTTACAGAGATGGAAAAATTATTGAGTGCACCAGAGGAGAAATTTATAAAGAAAATGTATGTGATGCTTTTAAAAGAAATGATGGCAGATGAAATGGTCAAAAAGAATATGGTTCAATGGGCCCAGAATTTAGGTTATAATATAGAACTGGAACAATGGAAACAAATATGGAAAAGAAATGTTAAAATAACTAAAGCGGTTTCTTATAGAGAAAATATGTATAAAATGTTCTATAGATAGTATGTTACACCAGAGAGAATCACAAAATATGATGTTAAATGTTCTAATAAGTGCTGGAAATGTGAAAATAAGATGGGTACATTTTATCATATGTGGTGGACATATGATGTTACCAAAAAAAATTGGATATAGTGGCATAGATTGATTCAGAAAATTGTAGGGAGAGCAATCGCTTTTAAACCGGAGTTGTTACTTTTAGGTATTTTACCTAAAGAGATAAATAGAGACGAGCATTATCTGATAGTATATTTGATGACAGCAGCCAGGATTTTATATGCAAAATATTGGAGGACTATCCTGATGCCAACTAAGCAAGAATATATTGTGAAGATACTAGAGGTAGCAGAGATGGACAAACTGACTTTGACTATGAAAGGTTATACAGATTCCACTTTTCAGAATACTTGGCTACGTTTTTATGAATGGTACAATTTAAATGGTTAGGAGGGCTAAGATTTTACATTAGATAATAAAAGAGAAAACTAAGGAAGATATAATGGATCTGATATAAGGGATATCCCTTATATACCCACGTAAAAGGTTAATAGAATTTTTGAAAAGATAAGATGCATGGAATAGGATGTAAAAAACTAGTTGAATACCCCCCACATGTGTTGTATGTTGTGTGATGTAGTTTGTATGTAGTGTATTGAGTTTTGATGTGTTGTATTGTATTGTATTCCCCCCTGACCCGGGGGGAATTGAAAGCTGTCTTGTATTCATCCCCCTCCCATATGCGTATACAGAAATATGCATCTCGCAGGTCAAGTTTAGAAAAGATTTTTCCCTTAGCCACTTCAGCCAAGAGGTCTTTGATCAATGGCATGGGGTAGCCATTCGTGGAAGAGACTGCATTTGAGCCACGATAGTCAGTGCAAAGTCTTAAGCCCCCATCTTTTTTTTTCCTAAAGAGGATGAGGGCTGCAAACAGGGAAGCAGCTGGCCAGATAAACCCTCTGGTTAGATTTTTATCTATAAATTTCCGCAACTCCTCTTTCTCCCCAGGGCTCATAGCATAAAGCTTCCCCTTCGGCATTTTATACCCCAGCAGTAACTTAATCGCACAGTCAGAGTTGCAGTGGGGGAGGGGAGCTCATCAACCTCTTCTTCTTCAAATACCTGTGACAGGTCTCTATATTCCCTCGGGATTTTGGCGAGCTCTTTCGTAGTGAGACATACTTGAGCTGATTCGCTATCTGGAGCTGTTCCCCACTTCAGGTCCCATACATGGTGTTGGCATTTGAGGAAAATGAACCACACAATTTTGTCACCCCACAAGATATATGAATCATGTCTATGGAGGCAAGGGCTTCTCAACACCATGGGAAACTTAGCCCATGGTGAGATTACGAATGTTCAATCTTCCCAATGATGGCCAGCTCCCATACAGCACAGTCTCGAACCTACAGGGCTCTTTCATCAGGGACCCATCCATTTGGGTAAAGATTAAGGGCTCTGCTAACCGAAGCATGACAGCCTCGAGTCCCAACACTAGGGTGGGGTTGATGAGATCCTGCCCGCATCCCGAGTCAATGAGGCCCCGAACCCTGATGTGCATTCCCATCGCAGGGTTCATAATTGTAACAGTCACAAAAAAGAGGGATGGGTAGCTGCTCACCACTTTTGGTGCCTCTGCAGGTGGGTCCTGCTGCACTGCGCCACTTACAGCAGGACCTGGCCTTTTCCCGCCGGTTCCCTCTCTTCGTCCTCGCTCGATCCCGGTTCCAGCACTTCCACCTCGGCTTGCAGAGCATGGGAGTTTCTCACCTTTGCCGTCCCCTTCTTTGCAGGCATGTCGACTCGGCGCTTGTCACCTTCTCTCCCCACCAACCCAGCAGTCCCACCCGAAGGGCAGTTGACGGAGAAATGGCCCCGATCCCCACATTTCAGACATAATCCCTGTTTCATCTCGTGTTCTCAGACCGAGACCTTCAGCTAGGTAGCCTTTGCCTTGGGGTGGGGTGTTGTTGGTGCCCTACCCACCACTATCGCGTTGTCCAAATGCATAGTACGCAGCCAGCACTCAGCCTTCTCCACCTCCTGCATCCAGGCCTGCAGGGTTCTTGGATCCATTGAACTCATAACGTTATTCCAAATTTCAGATGTCAGCCCCAGCCAGTACTGCTGAGCTAGCACCAGGTCAGACCAGTCACAGATTTTGGCGGCTTGCAGTTGAAACTCTGTCGAGTACTCCCTAACTGTTAACTTGCCTTGCTTAAACATGTGGAGGAATGCTTCCACCTTCTCGGCTGTGGTGCAGTCCTCGAATCGGGTTCTCAGCGCCCACATAAATGCATCTACGCTCCCCAATTCCACCACATCCAAGTTGTGGAGACCCAGATACCAACTTGTTGCCACCTCCCACAGCCGAGAAGCGATAAAGTCCACTTGTTGCTCCTAGTCCGGGAACAAAAGAGCCCACCGCTCCAGGAACTTCAGCATCCGCACAATAAAAAGTGGTTTTCTGGATCACCATCAAAGGTAACATCCAGTAAATCCTTGGGTCGCGACTGGGCCAGCGGAGCCACAGGGGCTGAGGGGAGCGGCACCGGGGGAGCGGCGATGCCGGTAGCTGCAGTGGTACCAACGGGGGAGGAGGTGGCGGTGGTGGTGGAGGAGGAGGAGGCGGCTGAGGAACCAGTTGGCCCAGGGCTCGCCCCAGAGGGGGGGACCAGCGGGCCCTCTCGCTGGGTGGCCAGTTGGGTCTGCACCGCCTGGGCCACTATCCCCGGTAGGTTTTGAAGTAATTGTCCCATGTCCCACATTATCGTGTGGCAGTCCTGTTCCAGGCCATCCAGCCTCCCATCCACGCCCCTTCCTTGGCTCAATGGAGACCTCGCAGGGGCCATGATGGTTCTGCTCGGGGTCATACCAAAGCTCCCTGAGCTCATCTGCGGGTCATACACACTGTCCCGACTCAAACCAGGTAGTTTGCGTGGAGTCCCCCAGATGTCGGCCCCATTCCCGATCCTTACGGTGGAAGGTTACTCCCATCCCCAAATGCACGGGGATGAACGACACTGCCAGCCGGGGGGTGGCTCCTCCAACAGTAGACACCAGCCCGCCGGGGCTTGCCATCATCAGCGGGACCGTCATTGCTGGCACTCCCATTCCCATAGTCATCAGGGGGGGCAGGCACCGTCATTGTAGGTACCGTCATGGGCACCATTATAGGCACCATGGTGGGTACCGTGGTGGGAACCATAGTAGGCACCTCAGCACCACCAGATCCACTCATCTCACTGTGGAGAGACTTGGGCCGATGGATGTAAAGAGGATTCCTGACAATTCTGTCAGGGTCAACAGCAAGCAGGTCCACACACACTCTCCAAAGAAAGTTATGCTTTATTGGAATACTGTTCCATTGCCAAGTAGTACAGGCACATTGCAAGGAATGGTGCTTATTGCAAGGGACTCAATACATATACTCTGATGCTTCCTGTAGCTAAGCAAATGAAATCCAAGTGCGCAGGTGGGAATCCTCCCGGCAGGATATTACATCATAAATGGGAGACTCTCCCCAACCCCCTGAGAGAAAAAACATTCACACCGATAATGGAACTCAAGCCCTCGCTTCTCGTCAAGGTTATACTGATAGCACCGTCTGGCTAAGCCAGTTCGCACGGCCGGAGAAGCACCTCCCTTCTGTTACCCATGGTAGCCAAGCAAAGCAAGCATGTGCGCATGCATACAGGTCGGGGACAAAGGAAAACAAAGAAAGTATGGCAGCTAGCTGACAGTAAGTTGTCTTTGAGCCTCCTGGATGTAGTTTGATCTATCCATGATAACAACAGTTCCACCTTTGGAATGCGAGTGAGTTTACCATGTCAGATTTCCACATAAGGTTGTTTCAGTTACCTGTTGTCTATGTCACTCTTTGTTACCAAGGGAAATACCCCTTTTCACATTTGGGTGTATTCTGTACAAAAGGTAGTTTCAGAGAATAGCTATGTTGGTCTGCAGTAGAACAACTAGATTTGAGTCCAATAGCATCTTAGAAACCAACAAGATTTTTAGGGTATAAGATATCAAGTGTCAAACCTCCCTTCATCAGATAGCTGTTGAAGGGAGCTTTGACTCTCAGAAGCTCATTCCCTGAAAACCTTGCTGGTCTCTAAGGTGCTACTGGACTCAAATCTAGTTGTTCTATACAGAAGGGCCTCTTTGGTGGATTACCGGTTCTGGTTTTCCTCAGTGATTTCTAGTTATTGAAAAGCAAGAGTATTCTTCCCACCCTGAAGCTGAAGTGGTGCTGTTCTTTTCAGTAGCTATAGTGCCACCTATTAATACTTCTTAGTATTGTATGCATTACACCACAACCTATCTAAAAGAGCAGTCAAGCAAGAGAAGGGAACCTAACGTAGGTTCAAACAGCGTTCTGTACTACTGAGAATCAACCGATCACAGGAAAACAGCTATATATACTGATGAGTTGAACTCATCTTGTGTGCAGTTGAAGTTCATTAGATTTATCTCCATGTACTTCATGTAGAATTGGAGTGTTCATGTATAAAGATAAGATTCTGCCATCTATTAATTATTGTGAGAATGCTCCAGTTTAACTGAGTAATAAAGAGGTGTATTAACATAGGCTTGTGGAACTGCTGAATAAATTATGTTTCATTTTGGCATCATAAATAGATCTGAAGTCCTAATGAAACATCTAATCTGCAGGGATGAGTTTAGATAGAAAAGAAAAAAAATCTTTGTTTCCATTAGAACAAGATATTCCCTCTTTGAAGAACATGTTGTCAGCCCCTAATTGCTGCCAGGTCTTGTGTTGTTTCTTACACTCCTGTTTTTACTTCGGACTACTGACATCCAGCCATGCATTCAAGACAGGCCAGGAAGTGAGAGCTTACCCCCATTCTTTTCTTTTGTTTACCAAACATACTGTTTTGTGTGAAGCCATAGAGTAATGGTACTGCAGTTGGGAAACTATCTACTTTGCAAGAATGCAAAGAGCTGTCAGAAGTGCAGGAACTCCTCCATTTAAACAAACAAGCCTGCTGTCTCTCCTTTGAAAATAATAGGATGTCATTCTCACTTTTGGTGATCCAAAATAGCAACTGAATTCACCTTCTTTGACACAGGTCTTCCCAGGCTTTTTGGTCTATTGGTTCAGCAATTTTATTCACATCAGTGGGGCCTAGATAGTTGATGTTGCATTAAGCATACAATAGGAACATCTCTCAAATCAACAGCTAAATTACATATCAGCAGTAATCCCAACTCTGTCTGTTTTTGTCTACCACTTTAGACTCTGGTAGGGAATCAAAGGGTTGAATGCTCCCTGATTTAAAATCTTGTTGCTTCAACCACCTGCAAGGTCAGGAAAAAAATGGTAGGAGCCTAATAGTTTCCTTCCTTACAGAAGAATATTATGCCTGCAAGGAGTTTCTGCGTGTTTGTTTCATACCTGGTTCCCTATTTGCAGTTTGGGACAGTCCAGAACAAATCGAAGTTCCTTTAAAAAACAACACCTCAATGATTCAGAGAGCAATCCTAAACAGCTTTACTGAGAAACCTACACAGGTCTGTTCAATGGGGCTCATTTAACAGTAAAGTGTTCTTGTGATTGTACTGTAAGTAGCATAAAATTTAACTAGGACTTTTAATATGATTTTATTTTCTCTTAGTCCTTTTGGTGGTGGTCGGGTGATATGGATCTGTTACAGACCTACAGTGTCACAGAATCTAATACACAAGTCCAATATAGCATCTCTGCAAATCATTGTTCAGGGTTTGTTTAACTTTCCCCACACTTTCTGTGTCCCTTAAGAATGGAAGGAGAGGACTGCAATCCTGTTGTGAAATTTTAGGGAAAGTTTCCTACATGCAGGTAGCCATGGCACCTTGATTATATGGGGAACTAGTATATAGTATGCATATAGAGGCAACCAATAGTAGCCTTTGCTGCAATTGCAGCCATATTGTTTGCAGCCACTGAAATTACAGAAGTAATTTTAGATGTATCAGTGATACTCATTCCCTTTCCCCCATTATTTATTTATTTATTTAAAGCTGTATAATCCGCATATGGGAGCGAAGGTGGCATGGTACAGCCCGATCTTGTGAGCTCTCTGAAGCTAAACAGGTCAGTACTTGGAAGGGAAACCACCACCAAGGGCAACTCTGCAGAGGGAGGCAGTGGCAAACCACCATTGCTTTTCATTTCTCTTGAAAGCCCTTTGCTGGAGTCACCATTACACAGTTGCAACTTGACAGCCCTTACATATGGATAATCTGCATATACTAAGTATTCCAAGACTGCAGTCAGACAACAGGCTGGGCATAGTCTGGCTGCATCTCTATTTTATCTGGAGTTATTTGTTCCAGAGAAGTTTGTCCACACATACCACCCTTTACCTGTCTCACTGCACACTCATTCCATGGTTGACTGTGCAGATTATTGGGTGAGTGGGTGAGTGAGTGGGTGGGCGGGCATGTATGAAATTGTCATTCACACATGCGCACAAGCATTCATTTGATGCACCACTCCATTTAAACAGCTCCATGACCCCTCCACCAAGTACTATAGTCCCTCTCAGCCTCCTTCACTTTGTCTCTCTTCCTTGGAATACATGGGGGGAAGTGTAAGCATCATGCAGATTTACATGAGAGTAGCCCCATTGACTTCAGTACATTTACTCTTGTATCAATCATGGGATGCTCTCAAACAGCTTTTCTCAATTTTTTCCAGCTTTACCCAAATCTCCCTGAATTAGGGATGCGAGCTTCCGCAGGCCCCCTGTTGATATGGGAACCTAAGTAGAGACTATTTCCATGACTTTCCATCCCCAAGAAACCAGAGAGAGGGTTGGGGGGCAGATTTGTTGCTCAAAAACAACTCCCCTGGGTGCTCCCAATCCTGACAGATTGTCTGGGTGCAGAAACAGACAAGCAGTGATTCAAAACCCTGGGGCAAAGATCTGCTTATGTGTACATCGTTAACTTTTTTTTTTTTTAAATGGCATGCAGATGGAAGTGTGCAATCTGAATTCCCAAACAGCTTGAGCAGGCAATGGAGAGATCAGATGTCTGGAAATGTGAGGTGAGACCAGTTCAATCCATAAATATTGGACTTTCTCCAGTGTCAAGAAAGTTGGAGTTGAGGACAGTGGACCAGCAATGGGGTCACAGGAGACAGGTATCACTGTCTGGATGAGCATGTTAAATCTGAAGGGAAAAATGATGACATCAGATCTAACAGCTTGTCTGATTGTACCCCAGGGCAGTTTATGAAAGGATGTCCTGTGGAGAGCATTCAAAACAGAATGACTCCAATAAAGCGATGCCACTCCCTTTGCAAAGAAAACTTTTTGCTCTTTATGTAGAAGAAGTGACTTTGGACATATCTACATTGTTGATTAAATTGGTTTCACACTCTCTAATACCCAAGGAAGCTTGGGCTACAGGTCTGTGGCAGCTGTTTCTCAACACCTCACCAAGCTGTTTTAGGGATTCTTTAAGTCAGTACAATTAAGGTGGAATAAGCCTGATGGAAGTCTGTAGTATAGACATGTCCTGTGCAGATATCCTTCTAAGCCTTGACCAGTGGATTTAGAAAGGGGTAACTATGCTTAGACCAATGAATAGAGTATATAACTGACACTCTCTAGACAGGATAATTCTTGGTTTGGGAAGTCTGGTGAGAGACTACAGCAATAATACAATTAAAGGGCTTCCTTCTAATGAGATTACAGCGTGTCTAGCATTTATCAACAGTGTCTTATGTGGAAATGTGCAAAATAAGGCTGTCTTGGAGCAACCGTGCACCCAGTATTTTTGTGCAGACTACCGGATCCCTTTGCTGGCTCAAAGACTTTAGCACAGTGCTTTCCTGATGTTGACAGATTCCATCTGCTCCCCCTTAATTAACATCAACTATGTAAACCATCTAACACACATAGCACTGCATTTCAAGGGATTAAGACATTGAAAGTAGCTCTTCATCATACGATTGCATCAGGCAGTGTCCTTCTGTATGATTTTAATTAAAATTGGAATAAACCAGGGACTAAAACTGTATGTGATCATACTTGACTACATATAATAACTTTATATCTACGGACACTATAATTTAAGTGACATGAATTGTGGTGTTTATGGGGAGGGGAATCGCATGGCTGGTGGGAAAATCCAGCCATTGTTCATAGTGAACACCATTTCTATCTCACATTGCTTCTTAGATGGTCCACAGATAACACCACCACCCACCCACCCTGGTCAGAAAGCACAGCAATGAAGCCAGCTAATATAGTTTGCATACAATGCAAATCACATCTCCCGCAGTCCCTAGAGCTGAAATAAGGTAGCTTCACAGTGGCCATTCCAGTGCCAGCCCACGAAGCATACTTTATGTTATCACCACAGTAATTATTATGTTGTATATCTAACTAGGGAGCAAAGCCCGTTGTGCTGGAAGACAATGGGCCCTAGAAAGGGAGGGAGGGAGGTGGAAGGGAGAGAGGGTTGGAGGAAGGAAGGAAGGAAGGAAGGAAGGAAGGAAGGAAGGAAGGAAGGAAGGAAGGAAGGAAGGAAGGAAGAAAGAATCGGTGGAAGAGTGAAAGAAAGGACAGAGGAAGAAAGGAAAAGGGGGAAAGGAAGGAAAGAGGGGCAGAGAAGGCCTCTTCCGTCCCCCACACACCATCCCCTGGGCCTTCTATGGGGGCAGTAGGCAGTGTGTGGAGGGAAAGGGCTTCTCTGGGCCTACTGCCCCCATAGAAGGCCCAGGGGATGGCGTGTGGGGGTGGAAAAAGCCTTCTCTGGGCCTAGTGCCCCATAGAAGGCCCAGGGGATGGCGTGTGGGGGGCGGAAAAGGCCTTCTCTGAGCCTAGTGCCCCATAGAAGGCCCAGGGGATGGTGTGTGGGGGACAGAAAAGGCCTTCTCTGGACCTAGTGCCCCATAGAAGGCCCAGGGGATGGCATGTGGGGGGATGGAAAAGGCCTTCTCTGGGCCTAGTGCCCCATAGAAGGCCCAGGGGATGGCGTGTGGGGGGCAGAAAAGGCCTTCTCTGGGCCTAGTGCCCCCATAGAAGGCCCAGGGGATGGCATGTGGGGGGCGGAAAAAGCCTTCTCTGGGCCTAGTGCCCCCATAGAAGGCCCAGGGGATGGCATGTGGGGGGCGGAAAAGGGCTTCTCTCACTTGCCTCAGCCTTGAGGGCCTGTCCCTGCGCTCACACTCCAGACGGTCCTCTCCTGTCGGAGGACTGGAGCAGACTGAGCTGAAAACACTGACCGGGGCTGACGTGGGCGGGACTTTGCGAAGTAGCCAGTCAGCCCTGGCCAGTGTCTTCTGACTGCCAGTTCTTGAGCCGAATCAATTATGGCAAGCATAGAATCTTGTGGAACCAAAATTCAAATATATATAAGGACAGGATTACTACTATGGAAGGTTCTTGTATTGTTGATAGCATCAGCAGTGACTCACTTGAGAAGTGCTGTTGACCGGCTGAAGCTGGCAATTGTGCTAAGGGCACAGCATGCTATGCTCTGTTGCTGTGAGGGCACAGAAACTGCATGAAGTCCAAGGGGACTTACACATGAGTTGTTTTCTCATCTTGAGTGCTTGTTGGGAACTGCATTGTGGCACTTTTGTGCTTGATCAGGTATACCGTATTTTTAAATCGGTATAGTGCTATAATATTATAATGATCAATTTCAACAACGCAGTAGTTCCCAGCTTTCATTTTGAAAAAAATGTGTCTAGCCCTTCACATTGCAGAATTACAAGAGGAAACCGTTGACTTTCCAGAAATTCCTAGAGAGGCATAACATGACTTCTAGGTTTTCCCCAGAAGTGACATCACTTTGTCACCAGTGGTGCTCTCAGCATCCCTGCCCCCCCCTGGCTTCCACCCTATGTCTGCCTGCTGACCTGCCAGCTGCCAAACAAAACAAACAATATTCAATTGTT
The DNA here is from genome assembly GCA_029375565.1 of Gekko gecko. Taxonomy (NCBI): domain Eukaryota; kingdom Metazoa; phylum Chordata; class Lepidosauria; order Squamata; family Gekkonidae; genus Gekko; species Gekko gecko. The sequence goes on along the minus strand of JAPDNY010000001.1, from coordinate 178,228,839 downwards.
GATTAAAAAACCAAAAATCCCCCCAGTATCATGAGGAAGAAATGACTGTTGCAGGCACAGAGGCAGGGAAAATGGCTGCCATGGGTGGGACTCAGAAAATCTAACCTTTCACACCTGCACAACAGCCATCCAGGCTTTACTGAGATCTTTCCCAAAAACTTTGCAGCAGCAAAGCAGGTTTGGGGAAGGTTGGAGAAAATCTAGGGGAATCCTGGGAGATGCATAAATGCACCCCAAAGGGAAACCAAGGGAGGTGCACAAATACACCTCAATACTGTGGGGAGACAGACTCCCCCCCCATTTCACAACATCAAGGCAAATATTTCATGTAAAAATGTCTCATGGGCAAATTCCCACAGAATCTTTTCTTTTGTCCCATTCATTTGTACTAATGTTAGCACTACCTCTTACAATGCAGGATCAGCATGTTCAGTCTGGAGAAGAGGAGGTTGAGAGGGGACATGATTGCTCTCTTTAAGTATTTGAAGAGCTGTCACTTAGAGGAAGACAGGGAGCCATTCCTGTTGGCAGCAGAGGATAGGACTCACAATAATGGGTTTAAATTAAGGGTGGGAAGGTACCAGCTGGATATTAGGAAAAACTTTTTTTATAGTAAGAGTTGTTCAACAGCAGAGTGAGCTACCTAGGGAGGTGGTGAACTCCCCCTCACTGGCAGTCTTTAAGCAGTGGCTGGACAAACAAATAATTAAAATATGTTGGCTGACCCTGATTAACTTGAAGGAGGGAGCATAAATATTTGAATGATCTCCTTATATATGATTGCCCCTGCCCCATAATTAAATGCTTCCCTGCATGCAGAAAACTTGTATATCAGGGAGAAGGTGAGGCTAGGAATCTTTTCTCTGACATGCTAGTCTTGCATAGACATGGAATTTTTGGCATGGAGTGGCACCCAAACCTGCAGTTCACTACCTGGATTCTGATTCCCCCCCCTTCTGAATCTGAATATTGTTCCTTAGAAATGTTTATGAAATAAATGCTTACAAAGTTTTAAATGCTGGTGGTTAATATTATATATATATTGAATAATAGGAACTTCCTACACAACTATTTCAGGAGGACAAAGTTTGAGTCCAGTGGCACCTTTAAGGCCAACAAAGTTTATTTCTGGTTATAAGCTTTCATGTGCACGCACACTTCTTCAGATACACTGAAATAGGTTTCCTCAAGCCTTATAAATAGGTAGAGAAAGGGTGGGAGGGTGATTTGCCAGGAAGGGCAAGTTAGAGTCAAGATGCATAAGTAACTGGGCAATAAATACAGCTGAGAATGGATTAAAGCAATTGGTAAGATCTATGAATAGCAGCACATTAGCATACAAGTACAAGAGTTAACAAACGGATGTGAGTACTAAATTTGAGTCCAGTGACACCTCCAAAACCAACAAAGTTCAATTCTGGGTATAAGTGAGAACTGAGAGACTTAGCATGTGTAGATGCACACTTCTTCAGATACATTGAAACAGATTTCCTTGGGGGGGGGGTTAGTTGCCAGGAAGAGCTAATTAGAGTTAAGAGGCATATGTACAGCTAAGATTGGAATAATGCAGTTGGTAGGATCTGTGAATAGCAACAAATTAGCATACAGATAATAAAAGAGTTAATAACAAAAGTGAGAACTAAGTTTGAGTCCAGTGGCCTGATGAGTCCTGATGTATAGCTGTCTTGTGGTACCATCCTAAGTGGAGTTGGAAGGATATGACTCTGCTTAGGATAGCAATATCCATGTAGCTCCCAGGAGATGTTCAGTCATTTGGATGCTCAAGCATATCACAGATGTGCAGCACAATTACGGCTCACCATTTTCTTGTTTCTGTGCCCACACACATTTCTTGTGTCATCAATGCAATCTTGATCATATAGTTGTGGCAGAACACAACATTAAAACATAAGGCTACTGCAACCACAAAATAAATCTGTCCTTGTCTCAGACTGGATCCACCTCTAGTGACCAGGAATTGCAGATGAAGAATGGATGCATTCAGACTGCTGGTTCCTTATTGACTAATATTTAAAGAAAGTAGAACAAATGTGGCATTGGCAAACATACAGAGTCCCATGAAACATACTGAAATTAATGTAATGACTGCATCCACAGAGAATTCTGTGTAGGGTAGATACAGACAACCAGTTCTTCTCTACAACAAGATATTAATTTTTCAGTCAAACAATGGTGGGGATGCAGTGGAAAAACAGGTTGCTTACCTGTAACTGATGATCTTCGAGTGGTCATCTGTGCATTCACACCCATGGGATCCAGTGCGCCTGCGCTGACCTGGTCGGTGTCTGTACAAAGCTCACAATGGGATTTTCACGCCCTCCGCCCTGAGCCTGCGCGGGAACCTCCACCATGCATGCCCAATGGGCGGGGGCATGGACATCCCGCCAGTTCCTTCTGACCGCTATCAAACCTAGCCATGTGTGAGAACAGCTGAGGATGACAGCAGTGGGGAAGGATGGGCAGGCGGTGTGAGTGCACAGATGACCACTCGAAGATCATCAGTTACAGGTAAGCAACCTGTTTATCTTCTTCGTGGTCTCTGTGCATCACACCCATGGGAGATTAAAAAGCAGTGGCTCACCTGGAGGTGGGTGTTGGCAGACTCAGCGAGCCGCAGCAGAAAGGACCAGATGACCTAAGTCACCCTTCTGTTGTGCATGGACGTCCAGAGCGTAGTGCTTGATGAACGTGGTTGGCGTGGACCACGTAGCTGCTCTGCAGATGGATGTGAGTGATGCGCCCTTCAGAAAGGCCGTAGAGGTCGCCATGGACCTGGTTGAGTGAGCCATCAGGTGAGGCAGGAGCAACTGCTTCGCCAGGGAGTAGCAAAGTTTAATCATTCCAACGATCCACTTGGAGAGACGTTGGGAAGAGATGCGCAACCCTAAGGATGCTGCACTGTACGGCAGAAACAGTGAGTTATCACGTCTGGTTGGCTGGGTCCGATTCAGATAAAAGAGAAGCGCCCTCTTGACATCCAGGGTGTGGAGAAGACGCTGCTCTTCTCCCTCAGGACGTGGGGAAAAGTCCGGCAAGAATATCTCAGCATTGAGATGGAACTCTGAAACAACCTTTGGGATGAAGGAGAGGTCAGGCACCATACGTACCCCATTAGGGAGGACCAGGTATGGCGGGTCATGCCTCAGTGCCATGAGTTCACTGACCCTCCTGGCCAAGGTGATGGCCACCAGGAAAGCCGCCTTTCAGGCCACATACTGGAGCTCACAGGTAGCCATGGGTTCAAATGGTCATCTGGTGATCTGCCGGAGGACCAGAGGTAAGTCCCAAAGTTCTGTGGGAGCAGCCACAGGGGGATGCAGTCTGATCAGGCCCTTTAAGAATTCTTTCGAGGTCGGATGCGAAAAGATTGTATAGCCATCCAAACTTTGATGGTACGAGGAAATTGCAGCCAGGTAGACCCTGATGGACGAGTGGGAGAGACCTTGGTCCCTGAGGGAAACAAGGAAGTTGAAAATCTGGTCCAGACCGATGGAAGTAGGTGACTCTTGAGGAGAGTCTAGGAAAGAGAGGAACCTGTGCCATTTCCTTCCGTATGACTGATGCATGGATTCCTTCCTCACGTTACAAAGAACCTCCAAGATCCTGGCAGAGAATTTCATGGGTTTATCCTCCAAGCAGTAAGTTTTAAGGTGTTGACTTCCAGATGGAAGAGCATTCCCTTCTCTGCAGAAAGTAGGTCCGGAACCCTGGGGAAGTGGTAGTACTCTCCCTTCACCAGCTGAAGTAGGACTGGGAACCAGGGTTGTCTGGGCCACCACGGCGTCACAAGTATGCAGTTGGGACGGACCTTGGAGAGTTTGTGCACCACTCTCAGAAGCAAGGGCAGAGGGGGAAACATGTACAGGAAACCCCATTCCCAAGGAAACAGGAGGCCATCTCCTAGGGAGAGTGGATCTTTCCCCTCTTGGCTGCAAAAATGTGTGCACATCGTGTTTTCCCTGGAGGCGAAAACATCTGCAGTAGGAGTGCCCCATTGACGGAACAGTGGTAGGAGGCAAGACCACTTCAGCTCCCACTCGTGGTGGTGAGTGCGACCCCTGCTGAGGAGGTCCGCCTCCACGTTCAGGACGCCCTGGGATGTGAGTGGCCAGAGGGATGATTTGATTGGCAACACACCAGTCCCATAAGTTCATCGCTAGGTGACACAGGCTTCGGGACACCGTCCCTCCCTGACAGTTTACATAGCTGAGTGCCGTGGTATTGTCCATCAGGACAGCTACGCAGTGACCTCGTAATAGTGTTTGGAAGGCTTGCAGGGCCAGTTTGATGGCCAGCAGTTCGAGGTAGTTGATATGCTTGGCCGCTGTCTCCACATCCCACCAGTATCCGATGCTGACACCGTTGAGATGGGCTCCCCATCCCCAAAGGGAGGCATCCATTGATATCGTGTAGAGAGGGTTGGGTAGTATGAAGGGGGCACCCTGCGTGATGTTTGGTATGGACATCCACCACATCAGGGAATCCCTTACAGGCTGAGGAGGAGTGAGGGATTTGGATTGAGGCATGGAAGCCGGTTTGAAGGCCTTCAGAAACCAGAGTTGGAGAGGCCTCATGCGGAGTTTCGCTAGAGGAAGGACAGATGTGGTAGCCAACATGTGCCCCAGTAGGCGCTGTATATGGAAAGCCATGGAAGAGGGAGAAGTACGGACAGACTGTGCAAGGGAATTCAAGGTTAGAGCCCTGTCTGCTGGTAGATAAGCCCTGCAGGAAACTGTGTCCAAGAGTGCCCTGATAAACTGCACCTTCTGAGACGGCTCCAGGTAGGATTTTTGGAGGTTGACCTGAAGTCCCAGAGAGGCCAGGAGTCGTAAGGTCCGAGCGGTGTGCTCCCGGAGGAGGGGGGGGTGTCTGCCACCAGAAGCCAGTCGTCGATATAGGGGGAAATGGTGATCCCCTGGAGACGAAGGTGCGCCGCCACCACCACCATGGTCTTGGTGAACACCCGTGGAGTTGTAGAAAGACTGAAGGGGAGGCACTTGTATTGATAATGCCGGTCCCCTATGGCGAAACGAAGGTATTGTCGGTGGGACGGGTGGATGTTGAGATGGAAGTAGGCATCCTGAAGGTCCATGGTAGCCATCCAGGAGCCCGGTGGTAGAAGTGGAAGGATGACTTGAAGGGTTGTCATTTTGAATTTCCGATATTGGATGTACACGTTGAGATCTCGAAGATCCAAGATGGGTCTCAGCCCGCCATCTCGTTTCGGTACTGCAAAGTAGTGGGAGTAAAAACCTTGTTGTTGTTTTTTGTAAAGAAATTTTATTGACAGGATATTTTAACATGATCCATAAGTAAAGACAGTTCTTAAGATATCCTTTTCTCCAACTTTTTCCCCCTCCCCCCTGGCTTCCAACGATGTTCCGCCCCATTATCATTTCAGTCAACATTCTGTTACATTAAACACTTATTCAATAATCAAATCTTCTATTAAAACATTTTCCTTTTCTATTTCTCTCTTTTAGGTAACATTTTAAATACAATCCATTTCTTACTATACTTCTAATCTTAATAGTTATCAAAGCAAAGTAACTTATTTTTAACATCCCAGTTCAGTTCTAAGTAGTCTCTAAAGTCTTTCCAATCTGCTAAAAATTCTTGATCATCTTTTCCATTAAGTTTTTTTGTCAATTTGTCCATTTCTACCATAAAAATCATCTTCTTTATCCATTCCCATTTATCTGGTATCTTCTCCTGCTTCCAAAATTGAGCATATATCATTCTTGCCGTTGAAATCAAATACCATAACAATGTTCTCTTTCTCATGTTAACTTCCTCCATTTTAAGACCTAAAAGTAACATTTCTGGCTCTTTTTTCAAAGTACATTTCAGGATCTTCTGGATTTCATTATGAATCTCATTCCAAAAAGCAGCCGCTTTCTCACACGTCCACCACATGTGGTAAAATGAGCCCTCTTTCTTTTTACATTTCCAACATTTGCTAGACATGTTCTCATTCATATTAGCAATTTTTTTTGGTGTCATATACCATCTATACATCATTTTATAACAATTTTCTTTCACATTAACACATGTTGAGATTTTAATCGATTTTTTCCACAAACACTCCCATGATGACATGTCTATCTCTCTATTTATACTTATAGCCCATTTCACCATCTGCTCTTTTACAATCTTATCCTCTGTATGCCATTTTAACAAAATTTTATAAATTTTTGAAATAATTTTTTACCCTTTTCTGCCCATACCATTTCAATTTCATTATTTTCTTTCCTGAAACCATACCTCTTTTGATCCATCTTAAATAAATAATAGATCTGCCTATAGTTTAACCAATCATATTCAAATTCCAGTTCTTCCCTAGCTCTCATCGTGAAACTACTCCCCTCAACCTTCAGAATGTCTCTGTAAGGTATCCAATATTCTCCTTTGTGCCTTGAAAGTGGTTTGATTACTTCTGCCGGAACTATCCATAAAGGTCTTGCTTCAAAGAAAAATCTTTTATATCTCATCCAAGTCATGAACAGTGATCTTCTTATAAAGTGGTGTTTAAAAAGGTTATCCACTTTGGATTTTTCATACCATAGATAGGCGTGCCATCCAAATTTGCGATCATGCCCTTCTAACGCCAACAATTTTCTATTGTCCAAGTTAATCCATTGTTCGAGCCAAGCCAAACACACCGCATCGTGATACAGTCTGAAATTGGGGAGTTGTAGACCTCCCCTTTCTTTTGCGTCACATAAGATCTTCATTTTAATTCTAGGTTTCTTTCCAGAACAAACAAACTTTGAAATCTCTTTCTGCCACAAATTCAACACTTTACAGTCTTTTACAATAGGAATTGTCTGAAATTAAAATAACAAACAGGGTAAAATGTTCATTTTGACTACCGAAATTCTTCCCAAAATTGACAAGTTCAAGGTATTCCACTTCTTTATATCCTGTTGAATTTTAGTCCAGGTCTTCTCATAATTATTTTTAAAAAGATCAATATTAAGTTGTCAGAGACAACTTAAGGATGGTGATTGATGCTATTGAATATTATGATAAGCATCCAGAAAAAAGAGCTTGCTTTTCTATTCGTGGATGCTGAAAAAGCCTTTGACAATTTAAATTGGGAATTTATGTTTCAAGTGATTGAAAGAATGGACATTGGTCAGCCCTTCTCAAATATGATTAGAGCGATATACTCTGAACAGAAAGCATCGCTGAATGTAAATAAAGAGATGACGGATCACTTTAAAGTTTAAAAAGGGACTAGACAAGGATGTCCATTATCCCCTTTACTATTCATATGGATTTTGGAAGTGATGCTGGGGAAAATAAGAGAAGACAAAGACATAAAAGGACTTTCAGTTGGAGGTTTTACGTATAAGTATAGGGCTTTTGCAGACGATGTAATGTTTGTGATTGAAGATCCAGTAACCAATGTACTGTTATTGATGGAAAAAATTAAAGAGTTTGGAGATTTGGCTGGATTCTACATGAACAGGATGAAAACAAAGATGCTTTGCAAAAATATAAGAAAAGAAAAACAACTGGAATTGCAAGAAAAAGTTCAGTGTGAAGTGGTGAAAAAAACTAAGTATCTGGGAATTGAGCTCACAATGAAAACCTTGTTGTTTTGACGCCATTGATACCGGTTCTATCATGTCCTTCTGCAACAGGGAGTTGACCTCTTGTAGAAGAACGGGAGAGGGAGGGGTAGGGCGGACGACCGGGAGGAGTGGGAAATTGACAAACTTGATCAAATAGCCGTGAGTCACGATTGATAAGACCCATATGTCGGTAGTGATCGACATCCACATAGGGATAAAAGGTGAAAGCCGAGTTGGATGAAGGGGCTCGACACGAAGCGAGTCAAAGATCCTGCTTAGGGCCACATTGGTTCTTAGGTCTGGGCTGCTGTTGCTGGGAGCTGGACCTGGACCTAGGCTGGTAAGAGTAGTGCTGACGATTTCCCACAGGAGACTAACGGAGTCTCCAGACAGTGTCGGGAGATGGCTTGGCGGGGTATGGACATCGAGGCGGATACTGGGACCAAGATCTCTGGTGGTAAGATCATTGGGGTGCCGATACTCCCAAAGCCTTGGAAGCCTTAATGTTCTTATCGAGCTCCTGTAAGGTGGTATTCGTCGAAGCATGAAAGAGACCTTCACCGTCGAGGGGAGATCCTCGATGTAGGATCTAGTGTCATTAGGCAAGGAGGTCATTCTGAGCCAAGCAGTCTGCGTAGAGACACCGAGGATGCCATGGATGTGGAACAGGAATCCAGGGTATGTTTGGCAGTATTCAGAATCTGCTTCGCCATGAGGAGACCCTCCTTCTGCACCGACCTTGCCTCTGCCATCCTATCCTCCAGTATGGAGGGCAAAAATTCAGACATTTTTTGCCACAGGGAGTACTGATATCGCCCTAGGCACGCCATATAGTTGGAAGCCTTGATTCCCAATGCTGCAAAGGAATAGAAGTGTCGGCCGAAAGCGTCGATCTTCTTGCTTTCCCTGTCCACAGGGGTGACGTTTGAGCATTTATTATGTGACGAGGTTGAAACGACCATCGAGTTAGGGCGAGGATGCACATACAGGAAGGAGGCACCTTCCTTCTGAACTCGATACATATGATCGAGTCTCTTAGTTGAAACAGGAGCTGACAACGGCTTTTCCCATGGTGCCTTAACAGCATGGAGAAGCACCGACATCGGAAGGGCGATTGGTGTGGAGGCATCTATTTGGACAATATCATAAACCTCGTTAGAGGTGACTGGCTGCGACTGGGTTACAGGCAGTCCCAACGAATGGGCCATCTGCTTTATGAGGTCTCCGTAGGAGGTTATATCCTCTGATGGTGAGATTGGACTATCCTCAGACACATTTGGTTTTGGAGGTGGATCCATAGGGGAAAGATCTACCTCTGAGTTCTCACCTTCCGAGAATTCCCAGACGATACCGAAGGAGAAACCATTTCCTGTATAGGTGTCGGTGTCGACAAGACCTTAGATGAAGGTTGACGAGGGCGGGTTGACTGGGGAGGGGAGGGCGGTGGCTTGGAGATCGACGCGGATGGAAAACGATGTGGAGAATGCGAGCGATGGCGACGGGGCTCACAGAGCTCCTGTTCTCTCGGTGGGAGCCAAGGAATAGAGGAGAACCAGTATGGCATGTCTGGATGGTGCTCATAAGAATACCCTGGTGGTCCATATGGGTACCCTGACGGGAATTCATGAGGCTGCTGAGAGGAACAGTATCTATCCGCTCATCGGTCGAACTCATCCTAACGAATATGCTCAGGCCGGTATGGGGAGCGAGATCTTTCCCGAGATCTATATCGAGGTCAATGGGACTGTTCACTTGCCCAGGAGGCCGTCGAAGGAGAATGCGGAGTGATCTCCTGAGTTTCAGAAATCAAGTCGACCTTGAGGTCGGGGGGCGCGACCGATGGCACATTTTTCGGTAGACGCCGAGAGTCCAGCACCGGAGGGTTCAGCTGCCTTGGAGGGGAATCCAGGATCTCCACGGGTGGTTCAGCCTGTACCCTAGGCAGCTCCAGTTCATTATGCTGGGCCTGAAGGAGTTGCTGTTGCTTTTCAGTCTGCATAGCAGAGCCCCTGGGAGGATTTTCGCCACCCACACCGTGGGACTTACACATGTCTCCCTTCTTATGGGCGATATAGCCCTTGGAGTTATCCTTTTTGGATTTCTTAACAGGCATCGACACTGTAGAAGCCGGCACAGACATGCCTTTTTCTTCGACGCCAGTGCCGTATTGGACATGGACTTGCCTGGTTTAGGCGGTCTCGGTGTCTTTCGACATCGACGCCATTGAAGGTCTTCTTGTTCGCCTTCCATGGCTGAGGAGGCTGGAGCGAGAGCGGACTCCCAGAGTGTGACTTTGAGTCTCGTCGCCCTGTTTTTCCTGGTTTGGTTGGAAAAACAGGCACAGTGGGAGCAGGCTTCGGCACAATGACTCTCCCTGAGGCACAAAATGCACAGAGAGACAAAAAACTGAAGAAAAAATGTCAAGATCACTGCCGTGAGGCAAAAAACAATTTTCTCTCAGCACCAACCAACAAATGCTGCTAACAGCGCGGCAGACAGAAGAGAACTGGCGGGATGTCCATGCCCCCGCCCATTGGGCATGCGCGATGGGGGTTCCTGTGCAGGCTCAGGGTGGAGGGCATGAAAATCCCGTTGTGAGCTTTGTACAGACACCAACCAGGTCAGCACAGGCACACTGGATCCCATGGGTGCGATGCACAGAGACCACGAAGAAGATCTAGGTTCTTGGAGAGGGTTCCACATAACGCCAAATAGATTTTGCATTAGTATGTTTCCACATAAATGGCTTTTGTGGTGACAGATGAATATCCTTGTGGAGAGAGTTTCATAGGTTTGCTACCACAGCCAAAAGAGCCCTCTCTTGGGTTGCTCCCTGCCTAATCTCAAAACGATGGAGCACCTACAGCAGGGCCCTGGAAGATGACATTAGCAGTCATGTAGGTTTGTATGAGAGTAGGTAGTGCTTCAGTCCTTGTAAACTTCCCACGACACATGTAGGAGAACTTCCAAATGGGTCAGTTCTGAATACAACTGGTAACACAGGGCTTGATCCAATGAAAGCAAACCACCTCTCAATTCAATTGGTTTAAATGGGACAATTAAGCATGTGCATATATAGCTCTCTGAATGGGACTTTAAAATACCTCACTGAGGCTGAATGTCCAAATCCCATATTCCGAGAATAGGCCTTGCAAACATATACGTTGTCTGTAGGGTTGCCAGGTCCCTTAGACCAGTCAGTGGGGAATGGGGGGTGAACTTACCAGAAGCAGGGAGGAATGCCAAAAATAAATGCAACATGCCTACATGACACTCTGGTTTTGGGGAAAAAACTCTGGTAGGATTAGCTTCTATCATAGAGTTTTGCTCAAAAAACAGAGCATCCCCTCCAATGTCCCTGACATCCCTACATCACTTATGGGTTATGTAGGCACATTGTGTTTATTCTTCCCTATTGGGGGGGGGTAAATCCCCCCACTGGCCAGCTGGCTGGCAGTGGAGAGGTGTCCCCCCCCACCAGGGGGGATCTGCCATCCCTATTTATGTGCATTAGTACCCCACATCAACTTTACATCTCCCTCCTTCTTGCAGGAAATAACAAATAAAATAGCTAAATTTTGCCTTTGGGCATGTGGGATACACAAGCAGCTGACTGAGTCTTAATAAAACCTCCCTATCTCTGTCATCTCACAATCAGAGCTCAATCTTATATTTTATTCTACATTTTTATTCCATTTTATTTTATCTTTATTATTACTGATCTTGTATCGAAATAAACTTTGAACTGAACTAGTTGTTGTTCAGTCGCACAGTCGAGTCCGACTCTTTGCGACCCCATGGACCAGATCACGCCAGGCCCTCCTGTCTTCCGCTGTCCGCTGAAGTTTGCTCAATTTCATGTTCGTTGCATCGATGACACTGTCTAACCATCTCATCCTTTGCCGTCCCCTTCTTCTTTGACCTTCAATCTTTCCCAGCATCAGGGTCTTCTCCAGTGAACGCTCCCTTCTCATTTGGTGGCCAAAGTATTTGAGCTTCAGCTTCAGGATCTGGCCTTCCAGGGAACAATCAGGGTTGATTTCTTTTAGGATTGACTGATTTGATCTCCTGGCAGTCCAAGGGACTCTCAAGAGTCTTCTCCAGCACCATAGTTCAAAAGAATCTATTCTTCGGCGCTCGGCCTTCCTTATAGTCCAACTCTCACAGCCATACATTACTACAGGGAATACCATTGCTTTGACCATGCGGACTTTTGTTGGCAAGGTGATGTCTCTGCTTTTTATCATGCTGTTTAGGTTTGCCATCGCTTTCCTCCCAAGGAGCAGGCGTCTTTTAATTTCATGGCTGCAGTCACCATCTGCAGTGATCTGGGATCCTAGGAATGTGAAGTCTGTCACTACTTCTATGACTTCCCCTTCTATTTGCCAAGGAGTGATGGGGCCAGATGCCATGATCTTAGTTTTTTTGATGTTGAGCTTCAAGCCCACTTTTGCGCTCTCCTCTTTCACCCTGAGCAAGAGGCTCTTTAGGTCCTCTTCACTTTCTGCCATCAGAGTGGTATCGTCTGCATATCTGAGGTTATTGATCTTTTCCCCAGCAATCTTAATTCCAGCTTGTGATTCATCCAGGCCAGCATTTCGCATGATGTACTCTGCATATAAGTTAAATAAGCAAGGTGACAATATACATCCTTGTCGTACTCCTTTTCCTATGCTAAACCAGTCAGTTGTTCCATATCCAGTTCTAACTGTTGCTTCTTGACCCTTATACAGGTTTCTCAGGAGACATGTGAGGTGGTCCGGTACTCCCATCTCTTTAAGAACCTGCCATAATTTATTGTGATCCACACAATCAAAGGCTTTAGCATAGTCAATGAAGCAGAAGTAGATGTTTTTCTGGTACTCTCTTGCTTTCTCCATAATCCAGCGAATGTTGGCAATTTGATCTCTAGTTCCTCTACCTCTTCGAAACCCAGCTTGTACTTCTGAACTAGTACCACCCATCAAATTAAAAACCCACTGGCTTCTGCTTGGTAAAAGTGTGTAAATGGCATAATTTAAAAAAAAAAAAAAAAAGCCTCTGGATGCCACCCCCCACACGTCACAAGTGACATTCCACCTCGATTTAGAAAAGTGTGTTTTTAAAATTGTAGCTGCAGAATAAATACACTGGGGTGGGGGGAGAATGGTGTGTAAGGGGGGCACAGAATCCAAAGTCAAGATTAAAGGCAGTAAGATATGTGCAGTAAGATATGTGAGCATAATGGGCCTGAATCTACCCTTAGGCTCCACTGTATTCCTGTTAACTTGGCAAACCTCACCCAGTCCTGGGGCTTGTCTGAAGCCATTCTAGAAGGTCTATATAGGCAGATGAAGATGTCAGGAGGAGAAGACATTATATTCTTGTACACTATAGCAGCTGATGTAACAGGCATGAAATTTAGCTAAGGATTTGGGATTGCCACCTTTCATGTCCAACAATGTTACATGAAAGGTCAAGGCCACTATGTCTTTCTGCTAACATCTGAGCAGAAACTGGCATTTGGGATTCTCATCCGGACATATATATAGTAAGGTAGATTAAACTTATACAGAGCAGCTGTGGCAGGACTTACAATGCTTAGTGAAAGGGCAGAAAGATTAGAGGCTATGTTAATAAGACATGAAATCTACTGGCAGAGAAGTAAAAAAGAACTCCATCCAAATTGCAGCTTTAAAAAAAAAAGTTTTAGAACACGTCAAAAAGGGAAAGATGAGAAAGGAAGTTTACATGTTGAGAGCTTGGGTTTGTTTAGAATGTGAATGACAGTTTGTTGTTCCTGTGAGATGTCAGCCTATTGTATTATTCCAAATTGTATCACTTGTTGCACTCTTGCTCACTTTGAATCAGTTGGAATTCCAGCCCTGTAAATTACGTTCCACTGGAATTTCTAGGCCATACAGATCAAGCTAGTCTCCATAGCAGAAGAATAAAAACAGATCCTTTTAGTTTCTGATCACTATACAGTTCAGCATCTCTTCTCCCATGATTTAAACACTCACTTAAATTCTGTGAAACAGCTCTGTCCTTAAAGATGCAGTTAAAGCTCTTTGGTACTACAGAAATTAGGCTACTTCAGACCTGCTATTTTGGCATCTGTTTCCTAAACAGGACAGATGTTTCCTGCAACCCTTCCATCACTTGTTGAGAAACTGACACATGTGCAGCAAGATACTGTAGTTTGGGTTTTTAAAAAAACAAAAAAACAAAAAACCTCAGCTTGAGTTAATGAGGATTTCTGTGCACAAAAAGTTCCAGTGCAAGGAACTTTGTTGGAAACAGTATGCCAGGACTTTGAGATAGTGTACCAGAAAAGTCTTAGTAATTTGGTGATTCGATTATTTATTTATTTATTTATTTATTTCATGATATTTCTATCCCACCCTCTCCCACAAGCAGGCTCAGGGCAGGCCACAACAAAGCAGTTCTGATAAAAAGCTGAACCAATTAATTTATAAATGATGGCAGTCCAATAAAATCCCCAGGCACTGGGTTTATACTGCCTGCAAGCTTAAAGGCCAGCATATTGACAAGTGGGACCAGACCACATACATGGCACAGATGATAGCACAGATGGTATAATGCACAGCTACAGGCGGGTGAGAGAAGGGGAGGCAAACAGAATTAGATACCCACCACCTCAACCAAAGGCCCGGCAGAACAGCTCTCATTACAGGCCCAATGGAACTGTAATAAGCCCTTGTTACGTACTGGGTTCGACGCATGGAGAAGCTGGATGCTCCGTGATTAACAGCTCATAGTTTATTGGTACACAACACACAACAAACAACCAGCTGAAACAGCCAACTATATACAATCCCTGAGATCCACCCACAGGTCCCACTGGAGGGTTTAAACTTCCCGCCACCATTCCGATAGGTACCTCCTTGGAGGGTTTGGATCCTTGGCTCCTATTGTCTTTGGAACCAAGCTCAGGTTGCCTGCCGCTAATGCCTAGTGGCAGTCTGCGGACATAACACCCCTCCCCCCCATAGTTCAGCCCAGCCTAGTGTCAGATAACTGCCATGTTTTCTGTTTAACTTCATTCCTAGCTTACACGCATGCGCATAGCTTTGCTTTGCTAAGGCTACCGTGGGAGACATTCTTCTGCCAGACACCGCTATTAGTGTAACCTTGACAGAAGGGAGGGCTTGGGATCCCCAGCTGGTGTGAATATATCAGCCCTCTGGAAGGGGGGGGGTCTGCCGTTCATGATGTAATGTCCTGCCGGGAGATTTCCCACATGCACGCTTGGATTTCATTTGCTTGGCTAGTTGAAGCATCAGAGTATATACATAGTCCCCCATGCAATACCCATCATTCCTGACAATGTACCTGTACTACTTGGCAACAGACTGGTATTCCAATAAAGTATAACTTTCTGAGTGAAGTGTGCCTGGACTTGCTTGCTGTTGAACCTGACAGAATTGTCAGGAATCTTTATTTCACCACCAGGCCAGATCTCTCCCTGACAAGATGAGCGGACCTGGGGGAGGAGGGGTACCCACTACAGTACCCACCACAACCGTGCCCACGACAGTACCAACCACAATGGTGTCAATGACTATGGCAATGCCTGCCAATCCTCCAACCTCTACGGGGACAGGGGTTCCAGTGTCAATGGTTCCTGTGACAGTCACCAGCCCGGGAGGGCTGGCAACTATGGATGGCGGGGCCATCCCAAGACCTACAATGTCGTACATCCCTCTGCACCTGGGCAAAGGGGTAATGTTTCGGCCCAAGCAGAGAGACTGGGCGAAACACCTGGGAGACTCTACACAAACCACCTGGTCATTGCCAGGGAGTCAGAGCTGGGACAGCATGTACAACCCTTGCTTGAGTTCAGGGAGTTTCGCTGTAACTCCGAGCAGACCCCTCCGAGGCATTCGCCAAGTCCGGGAAAAGATGTAGAGGGGAGGCTGGATAGCCTAGAAACAGATTGCTGCATGATAATGTGAGACTTAGGACATTTACTTCAAATGTTACCAACAATGATGAACCAGGTGGTTCAGACGCAACTAGCAGCCCAACAAGGGGTCCCGGCTGCCCCACTACCTGGTCCTGGTCAGCCACTGCCTGGCCCCATCCTGCTGCTGCCTGCCCCCATCTTGCCTGCTCCTGTCCTGCCAGCTCCGCAGCCGCAGCAGCCAACGCCCCTTCCAGTGCCAGTGCCTCCGCAGCCCGGGGCGCCACCGCCTCCACCTCACCCCCCTCCACAACCACCTGCCCCGGTGGTCCCACCGGTGATGCCCCAGCCCAAGGATTTACTGGACGTCACCTTTGATGGTGACCCAGAAAACCTTTCCTTTTTCATCCTGCAAGTGATGAAATTTATGCAACAATGGGCCCATCTCTTTCAGGATGAGGAGCAACAAGTGGACTTTATTGCTTCGCGGCTGAGGGGAGCCACCACCAGCTGGTACGTGTCTTTGCATGACTTGGATACAGTGGAACTGGGGAGTGTAGACGTGTTCATGTGGGCACTACGAGCTCAGTTTGAGGATCGAACGGCGACCGAAAAGGCGGAGGCCTTTCTTGGCACCTTTAAGCAAGGTAAATTCTCAGTGAGGGAGTACTCAATGGAATTCCAATGGCATGCTGTCAAAATCTGTGACTGGGCTGATCCAGTCCTCGCACAACAGTATCGACTGGGGCTAGTAGCCGACATCCAAAACAATGTCATGAGTTCCCAAGGGCCGAGAACCTTGCGAGCCTGGATGGAGGAGGCAGAGAGAGTGGAAAGCAGGCTGCGCACCATGAGACTAGATAGTACAATTGCAGCTGGGAGATCACCCGCTATGCCCTACCCGAAACCCAAGCAGCTCCAGCCGAAAGTCTCAGTCTGGGACCAACAAATGAAGCAAGGCTTATGCCTGAAACGCGGAGAAAGGGGCCACTACGCAGCTACCTGCCCATCAGGAGAAATCACTGGACCATCGGGAAAAGAAGGTAACAAGCGTCGGGCAGACATCCCGTCAAAAAAGGGAACACCATAGTCGAGGAACCCCCATGCCTTACACACCACTGTGGAGATATTGAACCCGGCTTCGAGCGATGACGAGGAGGCAGAGACGGCAGGAAAAGGCCAGGTCCTGTTGTAAGTGGTGCAGCACAGCAGGATCCATCGACCAAAGCACCAAACGTGGTGAGCAACCGCTTGGCAGAGCCCCTGATATTTACCCAAATGGATGGCTCTCAAATGAAAGAACCCTGTAGATTCGAGACTGTTCCATTGTGGATGGGGGTTGGAGATCATTGGGAAGACTGTGCCTTTGTGGTGTCCCTGGGAGCTAAATTCCCTTTGGTGTTGGGCATGACCCATATATATTTGGGAAGATTTATGCCATGAGCCCCATGGAGAAGGAGGAGTTGCGAAAGTTCATCGATAAAAACCTTGCCAGAGGATTTATTTGGCTGGCAGCCTCCCCGTTCGCTGCTCCAGTTCTTTTCTGTAAAAAGAAGGACAGGGGGCTCAGGCTTTGCATGGACTATTGGGGGCTGAATACAGTTTCATCCACCAATGCCTACCCCATGGCATTAATTAAGGACCTCTTGGTGGAGGTGGCCCAAGGAAAAATCTTCCCCAAGCTTGATTTACGGGTTGCTTATTTCCGTGTATGCATCCGACAGGGAGACAAATATAAGACTGCCTTCAATACCCCCCTGGGCCAATTTGAATACTGCAAGATGCCATTTGGCCTCCAGGGGGCTCCGGGAGTCTCTATGAACATAATAAATGAAGTGTTACACAAACACCTGTTTAAGGGGGTGTTAGTGTACTTGGATGATATTTTATTGTACTCCCCTGACACAGTCTCTCATGTTCAGCTGGTGAGAGAGGTACTCCAGATGTTATTTAAGCACAAACTCTTTGCCAAACTGTCCAAATGTGTGTTCCATAAGACCAGCATTGACTTCCTGGGCTACCATATATCCCAAAAGAGGATAGAGATGGACCCAAAGAAAGTTCAGGATGTGTTGGAATGGGAACCCCCTAAGACCCACAAACAGCTCCAGAGTTTCCTAGGATTTGCCAAGTTTTACAGAAATTTCCTGCCACACTTTGCTCAAGTGAGTCTGCCCCTAACTGACTTATTGAAAACTAAGGGCTGCCTTAGTTTGGGGGGCTGTCAAACCTGGGGCTAAACTGGAGTGGACCCCTAAGTGTCAAGAGGCGTTTGATCAGCTAAAAGCTCTGTTTACAACAGAGCCAGTGTTGGTGCACCCAGATGAAACAAAAAAAAATGCGGTTCAGGTCGACGCATCAGGTGTCGCTATGGGGGGCAATCTTACAAGAAGGGTGTGATGGTCAGCTCCATCCCTTAGCGTATGTGTCCCGCAAATTCAATAACACAGAGAGAAACTAGCCTTTGTGGGATAAGGAGGCTGGGGCAATCCGCTTGGCACTGGCCATGTGGAGACACTGGCTGGAAGGGGCCTGAGTTCCCTTTGAGGTTTGGACTGATCATAAAAACTTTGAGGTTCTTCGAACACCCCGTAATCTAAACGCCAAGCACTTCAGATGGGCTGAGTTTTTCTCGAAGTTTCACTTTACCCTACACCACTTCCCTGGTAAAGCAAACTCCCTGGCCGATACTCTATCTCACCTCCCACAACATGAAAGTAGAAGGGAGGAGGTTCGTGACTCATTCGTCACACCTTCCCAATTAAGTGGTGCAGTGCTAACATGCAGCCAGGAGAAAAGGAAGTGCACCGTTCAGCCCCCCTCTGATCGCTGGGAAAACAAGTTTGCATTGGCCCTATCTGATGCTGACAAGGAGGAACTGAGGGTGGTGGGGGACGTAGAATGCCAAGAAAATGGCTGTCGGTACAAGGGGAGCAAACTATATGTCCCAGAACTGTTGCGAGAGGATGTGTTACCATCAGTCCATGGTTCCAAACCAGCAGGCAATTTAGGCTTTATAAAATCGTTACATCTTTTGCAAGGCCAGTTCTGGTGGCCACACATGTGCAAGGATCTATCCCTGTATGTTCACTCTTGCCAAACCTGCATCATGTGCAAGCCTTGGTCAGGGAAGCCCCGGGGTTTCTTGAAGCCCCTGCCGACCCCCAGTAGACCGTGGAAAGTCATTTCAATGGATTTCATTACAGACTTACCCCCCAGTAAGCAGATGACCATGATCTGGGTGGTTGTGGACTTGTTTTCTAAACAGGCTCATTTCATCCCTTTCCCCAGTTTGCCCACAGCCTGTTCCTTGGTGAGAGCCTTCCTGCAACATGTAGTGCGCCTCCACACAATGCCAGCCAAAATAATCATGGATTGGGGGACTCAATTTATTTCCAAGTTCTGGGGAGAGCTGATGGGCCTTTTGGGGGTGGAATGTGACCTAAGCAGTGCTTACCACCCAGAAACTGATGGGCAGACAGAATGGGTGAATCAAACCCTGGAACAGTACCTGCGCTGTTTCACTAACTTCCAACAAGACAATTGGGTAGACCTACTTCCCCTGGCCGAATTTTGCTACAATAATGCTTGTCACACCTCAACGGAGATCTCTCCTTTTAGAGCCGCTTTGGGGTACGACAGCTCCCCACTACTGTTCCTCAATACAGAATCAGGAAAAGGGGGCGAGGCAACAGACTGTTGTACAAAATTGCGAGACTCTTGGCCATAAATTTGTGAGGCTCTAGATGATGCCAAGGCAGTGTACAAAGCCCAGGCTGACAAGAAAAGGGTGGAGCGTTGGGTTCTGCAGCCTGGAGATTTCGTGTATGTATCAACCAAGAACCTACGACTTTCGCAAACCTCACGGAAGTTAATGTGGAAATATATTGGTCCATTCAAGATTCGCAGGTTAATCAATGATGTGACTGTAGAACGGGAGTTACCTAAGAATCTTAAAAACATCCATCCAATCTTCCATTTCAGCTTGCTAATGCCCCTAACCGATGGCGTCCAGAGGCAGCAGTCCCTCCTCCCCTCTTGGTGGATGGTGAAGAACACTACGAGATTTTGGACATTCTGGACTCTAAAGTAAAACATGGGCAATTGTATTACCTTATGGAGTGGGTGCATTTTGGTCCACAGCATCGGGAGTGGGTAAAAACAACAGATATCTGAGCTCCCAGACTTTTGCAGGACTTTCACCAACGTCTCCTGAACAAACCGGGAGATTTCCCAAACAGTCAAAAAGGGGGGTGATTGGGTTTTGAGGGGACAGGATGTCAGATAACTGCCATGTTTTCTGTATAACTTCATTCCTAGCTTACATGCATATGCATAGCTTTGCTTTGCTAAGGCTACTGTTGGAGACATTCTTCTGCCAGACACCTCTATCAATGTAACCTTGACAGAAGGGAGGGCTTGGTTTCCCCAGCTGGTGTGAATATATCAGCCCTCTGGAAGGGGGTGGTGGTTTCCCGTTCCTGATGTAATGTCCCTCCAGGAGATTTCCTGTGCGCGCACTTGGATTTCATTTGCTTGGCTAGTTGAAGCATCAGAGTATATACATAGTCCCCCATGCAATACCCATCATTCCTGACAATGTACCTGTACTACTTGGCAACAGACTGGTATTTCAATAAAGCATAGCTTTCTGAGTGAAGTATGCCTGGACTTGCTTGCTATTGAACCTGACACCTAGGTGACATAGTCTTTCAGATAGTCTGGGGTCCGGCGCTCCTGCAGGGAACATCTAGGAGCCAGGACTGGGGTGTTGGGAGCCCGGTCTGGCAAGTCAATTAGAATACTCGGCTGCAGATTTAGGGGACCCTCCCCCAGTGCAGCAGCGGAGGCTGGAGTCCCTGGTTCTGGGTCAGCCACAGAAACAGAAGCCTGCTCCTGGGAAATTCCATTGGTACTCGCTAGTTCTGGGCAGTCCAGCTGGGCCACTTCACTGTCCCCTGGAGCAGGGATGTCAGGCGCCTCCACAGCTGGTTGATATGCCTTCTCAGGACCTGGCCGTCTTCTGTTGAAACCTATCTTGAAACCTGTTGGATGGATGATTTGGCCAGCTAGCCATGGGGAGCCCTTGCTGTAGTTCCAGATGTACACAGTGTCCTCCGGAAAGAATCCCCATGGCACCTCCCTCTGTTCAGATAGGCTACTTGAATCTGGAGACCTGTCTGGGTGCAGTCTGTCCAATAAGATCAGGAGTTCTGCCGGGCATCAGCCGGTGACTGGATTTGGAGTTGTCCACTGTGCCAAGAGGAAATGGGCCAGGTGGAACTCCCAGTCTTCCTCCATCAGGCAGCCAAGGGCTTTTTTGGCGGTGTGCACCATCTGCTCTGCCTGGCCGTTGGTGGTGGGGTGAAATGGTGCAGATCTAACGTGCCTGATCAGGTTGCTGTGCAGGAACTCTTGGAATTTCTCCAAGGTGAATGCCATTCTGTTGTCAGAGATGATGGTGTCTGGCAACCCATGGGTCGTGAAGATCTTGCGCAGTGCCCAGATGGTGGCCTTGGGCAATGTGGCAGAGATGGGGCTTATCTCCAGCCACTTCGAGTAGGAGTCCACTGTGACCAGAAATAGTAGTCTGTGAAATGGCCTTGACCACAGCATCCGGGTGGATTCCCAGGCTTGGGTGGGTGCACTAGGTGGATTAGGCTGGATGGCTTGGCATGTTTGACAGTGCTTCACCCAAGCCTCCACCTCGATGGATGGCAGGGGTAGGTGGCTAAGTGCATTGGTGTGACCCATAGCCTTCCCAGGGCAGTGCTCAAGGACATAGTTGTAGCCAGACAGAAAAATGGACCACCAGAGAACCCACAGGGAGAGGACCTGTGGGGTCTGCCGGTCCATGGCGAAGAGGCTGAGAAGCAAGCGATGGTCAGTGGCAATGGTGAAGGGCCAGCCGTAGACAAAATCGTGGAACTTCTTGATGCCAGCCACGATTGCCAGACCCTTGCGGTCAATCTGGGCGTAATTCCACTCTGCCACTGATAACATCTGGGAGTAATACATGACGGGCACTGCTTGCCCATCCAGGAGTCAGTGGGCCAACACTGCACCCATGCCATAGGGGGAAGCGTTGCAAGCAAGAACCACTGGCAAGGATTTGTCAAAATGCTCCAGGACTTTGTTCAAGATCAACAGTGCCTTGACCCCCTTGAAGGCAGTGGCCTGGCAGGGGCCCCAAGACCAGGGGGATTGCTTATCCAGGAGGCGGTGCAAAGGCTCTGCTAGCTCCACCTTGTGGGGGAGGAAAGTGTGGTAGAAGTTCAAGAGCCCTAGGAATGCCTGGAGTTCCACCTTGGATTTGGGTGGGGGAGCCTCAACGATGACCTTCACCTTGTCTCTAGCCAGATGGAGGCCGCATCAACCATGAAGCCCAGGAAGTTGACGGATGGAACCCCTAGAAGGCACTTCTCCCACTTCACTTTCAGCCCAGCCTCGTGCGTGGCGGAGGATGGCGCACAGTCTGGAGACGAACTCATCCGGCATTGCTGCAACAATCAGCACATCATCAAAGAATGGCATGATGTCTGGAATCCCTTTCAAGAGAGAGTCCATCAGATGTTGAAAGAGACCTGGGGCCTCGCTTACCCCAAACTGCAGTCTCTTTACTTTAAAAGCCCCCCTATGAACAATGATTGTTTGTGTAGCAGCGGTCGCCTCGTCAACCGGGAGCTGTTGGTAAGCCTGGGCAAGATTGAGTTTGCCAAAAATCTTAGCCCCTGCCAAAGTGGCCAGCACGTGGCTTACTACCGGGACCGGGTATACGTGGTCCTGAAGAGCCTTATTAAGTGCGCACTTGTAGTCCACATAGATGTGGACTTCCCTGTTAGGTTTCATAGGGTGACTACGGGGGTCTCCCAGGCCAGACCGGCTCCAGGACACCTTGCTCTACGAGACAGTCCAGTTCGACGTCAACCTTCGGCCACAGCATAAACGGGACCTTCCTGGAATGCATGTGGATGGGGGCCACAGGTGGGTCGAGCTGTAGTGACTCTGGGGGACCCCATGTAGTGACCCAGAGTCCCGTCAAAGACAGCCAGGAACTCCCTGAAAACCTTGCTAAAGTCCTGTGGGGCGCAGAGCTATACTCCCTCAATTGAGAGTCCCAAAGGGGCAAACCACTCATGGCCCAAGAAACTGACCAGGTTGTCTTCGACTACAATCAAGTCTAAGTAGTTGTCAAACCCCCGGTACTGGACCCGGAAGTGCCCCAAACCTCGGATAGGAACATGGTTCCTCTGGAAGTCCATCAGGGTCACGGGAGATGGGTGTAGGCAGGCCCCCCCAGGACACAGTCTCTTAAGGGTCTCCACCAAAATGATGGAGGCCGATGGTGGTCAGAACTCGTCGAAGACAGATGTGAGCTGAGGAGCTGCGCATCTTTGCCTTTAAACCCACACTTCTTTGGCAATTCTTGCAGCCAAAATATTCCACCTTTTCGAGGAATATTACCAGAGACTTAAACCCGATCAGAAGGGGTGGCGACCTGTTCTGGCGTCTGTTTTCTTTAGTTTGTCTTGAAGCAGAAATGTGGGGAAAGCCAGTGGAGGACTCTTCCCCTTGCTGATCACAAGATGGGAACAATAAGACCGAGCGGAGTAACATACGACATTGCCCCCTCAGTTGGAATAAAGAGACGGACACCAATGTGGATTTAACAAGGGCCACTTTATTAATTATTTATAATCAAACAACTGGTGAGATGCTGCTAAAAATGTACTGAGGAATATGACAGGTGTCAAACTCCAGACCACCTTCATCTCCTTCTGGGCGATGCACCTTCCCTGATCTCGAGCCACCCAATGTAGCTCTCGACCAGCAGCTTGGCATATTTAGGAGAACCCCCACCCCAGAAGCCGCAAGGCCTGCTGAGATAGGCCAGGCCAGATTGTTCTAAGGAAGATCACCCCTTCCCAGCCTTGAGCCGCAAAGGCCTGAAAGCCGTTCTTGGAGGACCCTTTAATTCCTTTAATGAAATGCCCAGGTGCTCACCATTTTCAACTTCCTTTTTTTTTTTTTTTTGAGAAAACCTCTCCTAAAAAGGAGAGAATTTTATTGCTTTTTTTTTTGTGAAAAAAGGGACGGGTATATAGATGGATTAAGAAAAGATTTTGAGTGAATTTTCTGTTAAAATGTTAGTTTTAGTTAGTACAAGTAGAGTTTTTGGCTTCCACCATTGTTGGAAGATCTTCTTTTCATCCTACCGAAAGTCCAGAATAGATCTGTTAGTTAAATTAGTAAAGTCCTTTGGGGTTAGTTATTGATCAGCTCCCTTCTGCCGCCTCACGAACAGCTGCTATATCTTGGGGTGTCTTCTTTTTAAGTCTCTCAAATTATACGATGGGCCCTCTTTTGCCTTCTCATCTCCTGCTCCGGCACCTCCCTCCTCCGGGCCACTGTCCTCTTTGCTGCTTAACACTGTCCAATTGGCGAGTTCTGCATCTTCCTTTGAGCTGCCGTGCCTCTTCAGAAATTCTTGAGCTTTGAAAACGGAGTCAATCTTCTCTCTTTTATGCTTAAATTTGAACACCAATCCCTCGGGAAAGCACCATTTGTAAATGGTTTGATGTCTTTGTAAAAACATGGTCAATCCTTTATATGCTTTCCTTTTCATACGAATTTCATATGGAACATCCTTTAAGGTTCTGATAGTCTGCTCTCCAATCTTCAAGGGCACCGCTGAAACTACACACAGAATCTGATCTCTAGTACGCTGTTTAGTAAACTTGACAACCACTTCTGCTGGCAAATTATTTTTCTTTGTGAAGCTGGAATAGGCTCTATAGGCCACATCCATCTCATCCTTTAATTCTTGCGCTTCTCTGCCAGTTTGTGGTGCCAAGGCGTTCGCCAGTATAGCTCTAAGATCTTCTTTCTCTTCTTCCTTTATGCCCTGAAAGCGAAGAGTCAGATTTGCTTTTTCCATCTGAAGCATTAAAATTCTTTTTTCTTGCATATCTTGATGTTTTTCTAATTTGTTGACCCTTTTCTTAATTTTGTTGGTGTCTTCTGTAGAGACCAGACACTTCTGTGCGATCTCCTCCATTTTCTTTGCTGTTTCTGTTAGTTGTTTTTGTTGACTGTTGAGAACACTTTCCATGTTACAAAGGGTTTCGCTGATTTTCTGCATTTGATCCAGCAGAGGGCGCAGTGGCTCACTTTTCTGTTGATTGACAGCTGGCTCTAGGGGGAGGTTGCCTGGACCGGAAGTCCCTCCCCCCTTCTTTACCGGCTTCTCTGGGACCTTTTTCTGCCCCAACATTTTTTATTGTTTACTTTAACAAAGTTCGTGCCGCGACACCCAGGAGACAAGCTGGCTTCTTAATCTTCAGTAAAACCCCAAAGGTACTTTTACCAAACCACTTTTTTGCTTCGCCCCCCCTTCACTCTTCCTTTAACAGTCCCATTTTTTAAAGGGGGTGGGGATTCCTCCCTCCTCCCATGCGCTTATATGTTTACGGGGGGGAGCGCATTTATGCCACTTCAAAACAGATCTCCAACTCACAGTTCACTGCCAATTCTTCTTTTATTAATTCATTCCGCTGCTTCTTCACTCCTTGAAGTCGATGGCATTGCTACTTCCCATGCGGGCACAACACAGCGGGGCTGACTGGGGCAGGGAGAAAGCCTTAATTTCCCGGCTATCTGCAGGCAAAGAGGCTACTCACCAAGCGCCCCTGGTTCAGAGCCTTTGCCTAAGGCTCACTAGGGTCTTTTGCATGAGCGAAGACCCCCCCAACCGTGTGTGGGCTAACCATCTCCGGGAGCATCCCGAGAGGTGGCCGCCATTAACTCCGCCGAAACCGAAACTCCACCGTTTTCAACTTCCTGATCGCTCTACCCTGCCAAAGCAAAGGCCAAGCCTCTGCTTAGGCCTTCGCCCCCACCAAGCGATCAGCACCAACAGCACCCCTCACCTCAAATCTGCAAGGATATATCATTGCCCTTGTTAAAGAGGTGCACCCTGTCTTCCTTACACAGGTCTGTTAACTTGACCTGTATGCCAGGGTACAATAAGAAGAGGCCCAAGCCACTGGCATTTAAGCTACCAATTGGCTTTTCGTCTAACCAGGAGCTAAGCACCAAGGACCCTCTAGGCTACCCCACACCTGGTGCTGCAGCATTGCAGGCAGACCAGCTGCACCCCAGGCTGCCAGCTCACCTTATGCCAAGCTGGGGTCCCCAAATTTCACCAACCTGACTATCTGCCCCCTGGGCCAACCTGCTCTTTTCAGTGCAAGGTCAGCCTCCTTTTGTAACCCCAAAGCCTTGCCATTCATGGCGAGGCAGAATAGCCTCAAGACCATCTGCGCTTTGGGCCACCAGCCCATTAGGCAATGCTGCACCCCAGGCAACCGGTCTGCTTCGAACAACAGGGCCTCACCTTGCACGCGAGGCAGAATAGCCACCAGACTATCTGCATTCCAGGCCACCTTGCCCATCATGGTGAGGCTGCACCCCAGGCCACCGGTCCGCATTGCAACACCAGGGCCTTGCCCTGCATGATGATACAAAATAACCAACCAGACCATCAGCTTCTGGGCCACCATCCCCTTAACATTGTAAGGTCAGCCCCCTTTTTAACACCATGGCATTGTCCCTCATGGCGAAGCAGCATAATCGACCAGACTATCTGTACCCGGGCCACCTTGCTCCTATCATCACAAGGTCAGCTCCTATCATCACAAGGTCAGCCCCCAATTGTAGCACCATGGCATTGTCCATCATGGCAAAGCAGCATAGCCGACTGGACTATCTGCACCCGGGCCACCTTGCTCTTATCATCACAAGGCCACGATTGCATCAACACCAGGACCTTATCTGTCATGTCGAAGCAGAATCGCCGACCACCTGCTCTCCGGGCAACCATGTTCTTAGCATTGCAAGGTCAGCCTCTGTTCATTATACAAGGGCCTTCCCGGCCAAGGAGTCCCCTTGGCCTGCTGGTTGGCCCAAGAGACCGTACTGTGACCACTGAGTTGACTCTCTGTCTCATCCTGCGGCCAGTAGCACCTGAAAGACAAACTTCATTAACTGTAAACTTTGCAGTCCATTCTGTGACACCAGGCAAAGCTTGCCACAGCTCACTGAACCAGAGGCCACCCCAAAAAGAGGGTGCAGAGACAAAACAAATGTCCTAACTTGAACAAGGTCCCACTGACCCTACTGCATGGCAAGGGAACACATAGCCCAGGGAAGCATTAGTGGAACAACACTAAACCAAGAAGAGTGAGTTCCAAACTTCACCCTGGGAAAGGCCCACTTACCAAAGCCCATGCACTACAACTGCAAACAGGTGCTTGGTAATCAGAATTCCATCCACATGCCTAAAGCAGTAACCATCTTCAGAACGTTAGGTGCAGAACACCCCCAGGTTGAAGATTTGACCCATTCCCACTACCAGGGAAATGGGTTGCTTCTGGTTCACTAAATCTCCATTCTCTCAGGACCTTCATAGAATGCTGTAGAAATTCCATTACATGCCCACTGCAATGTTTGCTTTTGCACAGTCATTGCGATCTGCAAGGCACAGCCCCACATTCATAGTGCTTATGCTTGCACTGATCCACTGGAATAATGTGTTGACATTCCAGGGTATCAAGGAAGCCCACCCCCTTTAAGGGATGTTAATTGTCTGGTGACGTCCTATTACCCCTATGCCATGAAAAACTACAGCTGTGCATTCCCACACCTTAAGTCACTATAAAACAGACAAGACTTCATTCATTGGATTGTTTGGCAATCCTGCACCCTGAGAAATAGGAAACTGAAGCCTAGAATTACCATTGCCTAAGGTCTATACCGGAAGAGAGCTTCTCTGATTCAATTTCACATCCTCATAACTGGCAAACTGTGGAAACGTTCACTCAGCCCAAGGTTCCTTAAAGAACTTTTCACGGGCATTCATTTTTTGGAAGTCATGAGGCAGCCCCCCTAAGGCATTCTGAAACAATTTCGTAATATTTAAACATTCTCAGCTCTACTAACTGCTGAGACCCCTCATAATCAATTTAGTTTGGCTTTTAAACATGATAAGTAGCAATCTACAGTGTTATCATTGTGAAACCTGTATACAGATGTCCTTATTTATTTGTTTGTTTTGAAAACCACCCTACCCTGAAGTGTGCACAGTACCTATAATTTCTTATAGAAACTCAGTTCCTTTCCTAAAGACCAAGGACAAGCACACAGTAAAGTGCACTGGCCCCCTTACAAACAGGTGTATACCCACATGCAGGCTAAATGTTCATTCACCGTGATGGGAACATGTATTCAGTGGACCATATTCCATATATACTTGATGGAAGGTTGGGCTGCCATGTCTGAAAGTAGTTCTTTCCTGCCCAAGCAAGTGGGCAGAACAACCCCCACAGAACCTCCCTGGAAGCCACCTGCTTAATTCCTGTTGCTGTGGCAGTGCCACTGCATCCCAGCTGGCACAATCCAAAGCCTGTCATGACCAACGCCACTCTTGCAGGCCATGGTGACTCATTGTACCTCCCCTTAAAGAAAAATGCGCTATTAAACCTGTGAAGAGTGCTCATTAGGACCAACCAATACATGTAACGATGTGCCGGCTGTCAAATTCCCAGATCACAGCATAAGGTTGGAAGTCACACTGCATTCCTTCTAAAAGAGAAACCAGAAGGTACCAATGATGTATTCAGGGCCGGATCGCCCATAGGGCGAACTAGGCGCCCCACTCCCCCCTCGAAAAGTGCCCCCCTGCCGCCCTAACCCGGTGCCCGCCGGGGCCGCCAGACCCCTGCCCCCTTCCCAGCAGCTGCAGGGCCGCCAGAAAAGCGGGACCCCCCGCCCCCTTCCCGGCTTTTCTGGGGGTCCTGCAGCCTCGGGGGCCCCAGAAAAGCCGGCGCCAGGAGGGAGGGGGCAGAGGCTGGACCCCCCCTGCCCCCTTCCCGGCTTTTCCGGGGATCCCGCAGCCACGGGGGCCCCAGAAAAGCCGGCGTTGGGAGGGAGGGGGCGGAGGCTGGACCCCCCCGCCCCCTTCCTGGCTTTTCCGGGGGTCCCGCAGCCGTGGGGGCCCCAGAAAAGCCAGTGCCGGGAGGGAGGGGGCGGAGGCTGGACCTCCCCGCCCCTTCCCGGCTTTTCTGGGGGTCCCGCAGCCGCAGGGCCCCCAGAAAAGCTGGCGCCTGGAGGGAGGGGGCGGAGGCTGGACCTCCCCTGCCCCCTTCCCGGCTTTTCTGGGGTCCCGCAGCCACGGAGCCCCCAGAAAAGCCGGTGTCGGGAGGGAGGGGGCGGAGGCTGGACCCCCCCACCCCCTTCCCAGCTTTTCTGGGGGTCCTGCAGCTGCGGGGGCCCCAGAAAAGCCGGCGTCGGGAGGGAGGGGGCAGAGGCTGGACCCCCCACCCCCTTCCCAGCTTTTCTGGGGGTCCCACAACTGCGGGGCCCCCAGAAAAGCTGGCACCAGGAGGGAGGGGGCGGAGGCTGGACCCCCCTGCCCCCTTCCCGGCTTTTCTGGGGGTCCCGCAGCCACGGAGCCCCCAGAAAAGCCGGTGTCGGGAGGGAGGGGGCGGAGGCTGGACCCCCCCACCCCCTTCCCAGCTTTTCTGGGGTCCCGCAGCCGCGGGGGCCCCAGAAAAGCCGGCGTCGGAAGGGAGGGGGTGGAGGCTGGACCCCCCGCCCCTTTCCCAGCTTTTCTGGGGGTCCCACAGCCGCGGGGCCCCAGAAAAGCCGGCGTCGGGAGGGAGGGGGCAGAGGCTGGACCCCCGCCCCCTTCCCTGGCTTCCCTGGGGGTCCCGCAGCTGCAGAGCCTCCAGGAAAGCCAGCGCCCCGCCACCACCGCTGGTCTCCAGGGCCCACCAGGAGGTTGGCATCCCCAGTGGGGGGTGCCCCAGGCTGTACGGCCTAGGGTGCCCAGACACCTGGAGCCGGCCCTGGATGTATTGCAATGAATGTTTGTGAATCCTAACACATGAAAAGATTAAACCCATTCACCAACTCAGAGTGCATTCACACTATCAAGTTTGCATGTTGCTGACAAGGATTCCTTCACAGAAGGAAACCCTTAGAGGTTCGGCTGTTTTCTGTTCAGATTACACTTGATTTCACTCTTAACCACTGCACTGGAAATACATCGTTATTGTGTTAGGGGCAAATATTATAATTGGAAGATTGGCAATTTATACTGTCTTTCATTGAATAAAACCATGTAAAAATGCTATTTTAAATAGAGATCCTTATCTACAGTCTCAAAAATAAATAAGCCCAGCTGCAATAAGTAGGTAAGCCATTTTGATACTTAGAAGGAATAACCCCTTCAATAGCGCTGCAAAGTTTAAAGCTTAATAAAATGAGTATTGCCTACTCAGACCAGAAAAGGCTCTCCGGGTCTTAGGCAGAGGTCTGTCATATCATCCATCTCCAAATCCAGGATGCCAGGATGGAACCCGGGACCATATGCATGCAAAGCAGATGGTCTGTCATTGAGACATTGCTTCCAAATACTGCCTCCAAGCTGTGGAGTCTTGTGTGCAAAACTCTACCTTTAGAGCCACTGCCACTAAAGTTGTAAAGTAATTTGACTGCTGCATAAACCAGTCTGCACTGGAGCCATCCATCCCGAGCCAAAACAAAAATGTGTGAGCCAGAGGCCACAACCGTGAACTAGCCCACACTAACTCAGCTTAGAGGGAACACTGATTACCAGCCCCAGACTTGTGAGTTTTAAAGTGAAATCATTTCTTCCAGTTATTGCAGCCCAAACCTGGACAAAATAGTGTAAGCCAGAGACCAAAAAACAAAACAAAGAGCCAGCCCACACCAACTCAGCCTGGAGGGAACAGTGATCTCTTCCCGAAATGCCCTCAAGGCAGTTATTGCAGAGATTGTACCGTCATAAATCCTGCCTTAAACCATGCCAGCAACAGGAGATAGAGAAGGAAGGAAAGAGGAAATAAGAGGTATACCCTGCCCCTTACCAGAGCATCAAAGTGGCCCCTGGGGCCAAGAGAGGTCCTTTGCAACCACTCTTTAAAAACAGCTCTGACAGAACTATGGCTTGCCCACAGTCATCCTGGCTTGCCAACAGGCAGCTGCAAGTGGAGGAGCAGGGAACCAATCCTGGTTCTCCCTAATTAGAAACCATCTGCTGAACCACTGCACCACACAGGTCTTCATACATGAAGGGACTAGCTGCTCACCATATAACCTGGAATGAACGAGGCAGCCTTACCTTGCTACCAGTTTCACACCCAAGAACACTTGGCTTATTCCACTGAAACTTGGGGCAAATCCTAAAGTGTCACTGGATGCAAGTTATTGTTCTGACCCTACAGACTACATGGCTACCCACCAAAAAATATATTATGTTCATGCATCCAGTGACACCTGAGCAGGACAGGAAAGTATAGTGCCAGAAGGTATGTCACACGGTAAAAGGTAAAGGTTCCTTGCTCGAAAGCCAGCCAAATCCGACTCCAGGGCTGCGATGCTCAACTCCGCTTCAAAGCCGAAGAGCCAGCGCTGTCCGAAGACAGCAATTTATAGTGGTTCAACATAAATGTAAATAGTTAATAATGGTCTTTATGAAATAAAAGGGCTATAAAATGGCCACCATTCACAAATGTTGTCCGTACTATAAAATGGCTGCCACCACTCACCCAGGGACTCACTACAAAATTATTGCCACTGGTAGGCCAGTTACTAAAGGCCTATGAGCCCTGGCCCAATAACCAGAACCCACCATCACTTGAACTGAAGGATGGGGGGAAATAGTTATCAGCCACCCAGCCCCCAGTGCCAAAATTGTGGATACAGAGAGGGAAGGGGAAGGAGCCAAAACAAGGCCGCTTAATGTGGGGAAATGAGTTGGGGAGTGGGGGTGGCGGCACTGTGCAGCTTCATCTCCTGCAACGCAGCCACCCCACCCGTTGGTTTACTTTAGTTCCTTCCCCCCCATTTTTATTAGCAGTATTATTATTATTTTTAATGACAGTGAGGCCCAAACCTATGGATAGCTGCCCTGGCCCCCAGAATCAAGCCGACGCCGTGGCCTGAGCCGCCCAGCAGCTAAAAGCCCCAAACCTATGGATCACCGCAAGCTCACAGTCACAGCCCTGATGCTCTGGTCACCATCACACAGGGGCAGGGGTCGCCACCACACAGGGGCCGCCGCCCGGGCCTTCCTCTGAGGCCCTGGCCCCAGCCATTCCACTGCTGCTGCTGCTGCTCCTCAGCCGAAGGCCTCTCGGAGCCAGCAGCAACAGTCCTCGTGCGCACCTCAACCGAGCGTGCTGAGGCCTGCTAAGAACTGCAAAGGCAGGAGGCAGGAGCCAAGCCTAAGTAGGCTGGCTCCGCCCCCTGTGCTGGTGCCTTTTCTTTATGCCTCACGAGGAGGTAAATCAGCCCTCCCCTGCCAGCGTGGGCTCGGCGGGGGTTTGGGCTCGCAATGCTAACAAAAGGATAACAAACAGCATGCACGAAGCTAAGTGCTAATACCTGACCTTTTTTTTTCTTCTCTGTTGTGTTTGGTTTTCTTTTGATAGAAGGCGGGAAAGAGAAGAGAAGTTAAAGTATATTGTTATGTTAATAGAGATGTAGTAAGGGGGGTGAATCAATGTGAAAAGAGAGACTGACATCTGTTTAAGGAGGAAAGCCCTGGTGTGCAATATTTAAGCGGCCGCTACAGATAATGTGCAACTGAGAAAAAAAAATAGGGAAAAAGACGTCCTTTAGGGTTATTCCATAGATAAAATAGAAAAGGAAAATACATACTGAAGCTTGACTAATGGTTGTTCCTGCTTCTTTAAGGTGGAGACAAGCTGACGAAGTAGTTTTTTGGAGGACACGACGGCAGCAGGCAGAGAAAAGCAGAATGATCTGATGTGGAATTAGATGCATCGGCCCAGAAGGAAGGGGCACTTAAAGGAGACACATCCAAGAGAGCAGAAAGAAACAGAAAGGGTGGACTATTTGGGACACTGAGTTTGGTAACTAAGAGTGGAGAGAAGAACAATTGAGAACAAGTGGTCCCTGGGGATTTATGGATTTATGGATATTAAATGTTAAAGTGTTAAAAGTGCTAAAAGTGCTTAAGGTATTTAAAGAACACAAGACTGAGTAGAAGCTGAGGAATTATTTTAATTTAAATATTGTTTCAACTGAAGTGGTCCCTGGGGATTTATGGATATTAAATGTTAAAGTGTTAAAAGTGCTAAAAGTGCTTAAGGTATTTAAAAAACACAAGACTGAGTAGAAGCTGAGGAATTAACTTAATTTAAATATTGTTTCAACTGAAGTGGTCCCTGGGGATTTATGGATATTAAATGGTAAAGTATTGAAGTGCTAAAAGTGCTTAAGGTATTTAAAGAACACAAGACTGAGTAGAAGCTGAGGAATTAATTTAATTTAAATATTGTTTCAATTGATGTAAAAGGTACATAAAGGAAATATCCTCAGCCCAATAAAATACCATAATAAATAAACACAAAATAAATAATACATGATGTCATCAGGAAAGAAAATGCCTACTGCTTCCCCAAGTCAAGGCAGGGGACTAGTACAATTAAAAGTAAATCTCCCACAAGGAACCATGCTAGAATTACAAACAATGATGCCAAACTGTCTAGCGCAGGCAGCACAACAAATGGCAGATTTAATCAGAAAAGAGCTAGAGCCAATGCAAATAAAAATTGATAAGATCTCGACCCAATTAAAAACAGATACAGAAGAAATTAAAGCAGAAATAGCAAAAATAACCAAAACCACTAACATTTTAGAGAATAAGGTGGAAGATCATGACCAGGAAGTGCAAGAGATAAAAGCAAAAATAGATAAAATTGAAGAGTCACTAATTCGGTTAGAAATGGAAAAATCAGGACTTATTCTCAGATTTCAAAATATTCCAGAGCAGCTGGATAAAAATTTAAGAGAAGAGTTGATTTATAACATTGTAAACAATTTAATGTTGATACGGAAAAGGAGCTGAGAGTATAGAAACCGTCTATAGGCGAAACTCGGCATATGCAAAAAGGCATAAAATACCCAGAGAAGTACACGTGAAATTCTATAAGAAGACAACGAGAGATCAAATTTTACGTGCAGCAAATATAAATAAATTAGAAATAGCCGTATTAGAGTATTAAAAGACATACCATGGCATGTTAGAGAGAAACATCGCAATTATGAACTACTGGCTAAGTTATTAAGAAAAAATGAGATGCAATATAGATGGCTGCTCCCGGAAGGAATATTGTTTACCTACAAGTCCACAAGATATCAGATAGACTCGATTTTCAAACTGGAAAAGTTTCTGGATACAGAAGGAGAAGATTTAGGATGGCAGAAGGGAAGTGGAGAAGACCAAGAAGAAGGAGAAGAGGAAGAAGAGGAGGATGGTGATTCTCAAGAGGGTCTAGCATTACAAGTAGGCTCTAACAATTCACGGAAAAATGGCAAAAGAGAGAAAAAGAAACAACAACTGAGATTCAAAACAGAATCATAAATCCGTACCAGATTACAACTTAAAAGCATAGTGTCATCAAAGAAAGATAAGAAAGATGGCAACTAAAAAATTAAACCTACTATCAGTTAATGTGAATGGATTAAACTCTCCACAAAAGAGAAGAAGATGTTTCCACCAAGTTACCAAACTACATGTGAATATTATAAGCTTACAGGAAACACATATAAAAGAGGAGCATACAAAACATTTAGAATATAAGAAACTAGGTTTACCATTTATTTCAGCAAATAGGGTCAAAAAAGGGGAGTGGTGACATATGTGAACAAGAAGTTACAGCCAACGCTTGTACACAAACCACTTGATGGGAGAATTGTAGTGGTTAGAATCAGGAAAAATGGAAAAGAGATCCTGATTGCAAATATTTACGCGCCAAATCAACAGCAAGAAATTTTTTTCAAAGAACTAAAAAAGATACTAATAAAAGAAAACCCAGAAGATATTTGTGTCGTGGGAGATTTTAATGCAGTACTTGATCCTACAGAAGATAGGGGGAAAAATGAAAAAACCTTTAAGAAGGGGACTCATGCTGCCTAAAAGTTTTCTAACATTGGCAGAAGAACTTAACATGGTTGACATTTGGAGAACTAGAAACCCACAAACAAGAAACTATATGTACTACTCCCATAGACATAAATCTTGGTCAAGAATCGATATGGCGTGGATAAATGTAGGTATGGTGAAAGACGTAACAGAAGTGGAAATATTACCGAATACTTTTGCCAACCACAACCCTGGCCGAGGACAGACTGGCAGTTTGCCCCGGTAGCCAGTCGCAGCAAAAAAACCCCGGATTAAACTATACCGGGTTTTCCCATCCACACAGCGGGGGCCGCTGCTGGAAGATACAGGACGGAGGCGCGCGGGAGCGTTCAGACTGCCGCGCTGGAGGCATGCTATATTCGCTGTTTCCCCATTAATTCGGCTGTGGGTGTATGGGTGTATGTGCGCATGAGCGCTCATGCGCTCGTGCACATAAGCGCATTTTGCCAATTTTTTTTTTGGCCCTGCAATGCTGGCACCGCATTGGGCAGTGGAGCGGAGCGCAGCCAATCACACCACTGCTGCCTCGTGCCCAACGCGGCTTCCGCCCGGCTTTTCACCTGCGCGTTCAGACTCCCCGGAAGCGGAGAAACGCGCAACGAACGCGGGCTTTTGGATTTACGACGGCTTTTATCAGGTGTTTTTTTAATCCGGCAGTGAAGCGCAACAGCACCGGTAGGTTACAGGTGGGGGACGCCAGGCAGATGTGCCTGTGTGAACGTCCCATTTACTCCGGTATTGAATCGTTGTCAGCCCGAGTCCCTTCCCGGGGCAAACTGCCAGTCTGGACTCAAGCCCCTATTTGGGTATCTTTACAAGAAACACATACATTTACAACATGGTGAGTAAATACGGAATTGTTAAGAGATAAAAATTTTGTTGAAAAAATTAAAACAGAAATGAAGGAATTCTTAAAAATAAATAGAATAGAAGGCACTTCACTACCTATACTTTGGGACTCCTGGAAAGCATATTTGAGAGATTTAATTATTAATCAGCAAGCCCGGAAAAGGAAAACAAGAAATGAGAAATTTAAAAAATTGACAGAAAAACTTGAAAAGGAAGAAGCAACTTGGAAAAACAAGGGAGATACAGAGGTGACTAGAATTAAGGTAAAGATGATCCAACACCAAATAAACATGCTACTAACACAAGAAATAGCTAATAAAATTGAATACACCAAAAAATATTATTTTGAAAACGCAAACAAACCTACGCGTTGGTTAGCCTACAAACTGAGGAAAGAAAAAGAGAAGAGATTGATATCAGTATTGAAAAATGAAAAACAAGAGATAAAATATAAGAACAAAGATTTAAAAGACAGTAGAAAACTTTTACAGGGCACTGTACAGACAAATGACTCAGAATCAGCAAGAAATTAAAGACTTTTTTGTGAAACACAATTCAAAAAAATTTATTGAGGACCAGAAGAAGGTATTGAATGATAACATAACAACTTGTGAAATAGTAGAAGCACTTTAAAAAGAAGTCGTCGTCACTGGGCCCAGATGGCATCCCAGCCGAAGTATACCAAAATTTGGAAGATGAACTACTACCCTTATTTAAAGAATTGATTGATAATGCCTTAAAGATGGGTAAGATACCAAATACATGGAATGAGGCGATAATAACTTTGATACACAAATCTAATACAGAACATAATGATATTAAAAATTATAGACCTATATCACTACTAAATGTAGATATAAAATTTTAGCAACAATCATAGCCTCCAGATTCAAAAAGGTAATGATCCAAGTGATCCATCGAGATCAGTCAGGATTCTTACCAAAAAGACAAATAAAAAAATAATTTAAGGACAGTTGTAAACATCTTAGAATATTATGAACATCACCCTGGAAAGCAGTTAGCCTTGGTGTTCCTGGACGTGGAAAAAGCATTTGATAATGTGAACTGGGACTTCATGAAGCTTAAGTTGGAAACATGGGACTGTGGTGAAAACTTTATGACATTGGTATCAGCCATATATAAAGAACAATAGGTGAAAATAATTGTTAATGGTGAATTAACTCAAAACATTCCTTTTCAGAAAGGAACACGACAGGGGTGTCCACTCTCCCCACTATTATTTATTTTTGGATTGGAGACGCTGAATGAGTTGGTGGGAGAAAATCCAAAAATACTAGGGCTTCAAATTAAACAAGAAAAATTTAAATTACAAGCTTTCGCCGATGACCTTATATTTATTGCGGAAGACCCAATATCATCGATACCGCACCTGTTAAAGGTTATACAAAACTACAGTAGTGTAGATGGATTTAAAATGAATTTGGGCAAAACTAAGATACTGACAAAAAATTGTACTAAAGAGAAGATAAATGAAATCAGAAGAATCTCAAATATGGAGGTAGTAAATAAGATTACATATTTAGGCATTACAATTTCAAATAGGAATAGTAGTCTATATGAAAATAATCATAAGACCTTGCTAGAAGAAATAAAAAAAGACTTAGAAAAATGGCATGATCTTCATATATTGTTCATGGGCAGAATTGCCACTATAAAAATGAATATTCTTCCATGATTCCTATTTTTGGCACAATGTATACCAATATTAAAAAACAAAAACTTTTGTGAAGAACTGGATCAACACATTCAAAAGTTTATATGGCAATCCAAGAAACCCCGTATTAAAATGAGGTTGCTCCAAGATAAAAAAGAGAGGGGGGGTCTCAGTCTACAGGATTGGTATCTTTATTATCAAGCGGCGGCCATGGGATGGATTCGCGAATGGATACTATTAGAAGATAAAAGATTATTGAACTTGGAAGGACATGACTTATACATGGGTTGGCATGCCTATGTGTGGTGCGATAAAGATAAGACGCAACAAAGCTTCCATAATCATATAATAAGAGCAGCATTAATCAAGATATGGAGAAAAATTAAGGAAAGATTCTATTCTAAAATATCTAAGTGGGTTTCACCGCTTGAGGCTTTTATAATGACAACTTTGTTAACAGATAACAAGAGGGCTACATATGAGATATTGTTAACAGAAAGCAATGAATTGAAATCTGTTAAAAAAAATGCATATTAAACTTACCAACTGGGAAAAGATACAACTGCAATCAAGGTTTACCAAAGATAAAGTAATAAATTTTGTCAAAACAAAGTCAGAGCTAGACAAAATATGACTGTCAACCGCTGATAAAATGATTCAAAAATTATATAATTGGCTACTGCAAGAAGAATTGCAAGAGGAGATGGTAAAACCATGTATGATATCCTGGATGCAAGACGTAGGATACAGTTTAACACTAGACGATTGGGCAAAGACATGGAAATCTGCTACATTATTGAGATCCACACCGTATAAGGAAAATATACTTAAAATGTTCTATAGATAGTACTGGACCTCTGATAAATTATCTAAATGTTATAAAGGTGTATCAGGTACATGCTGGAGATGTAAAAAGAATGTGGACACTTTACCATATATGGTGGTGATGTGAGAAAATTTCTAAGTATTGGGAATTGATTAAAAAAATCATATTAGAGATTTTGGGTATAGAATTACAACTTGCCCCAGAAACTTATTTGCTCAATATAACATTAGATGGAATTAAAAAGGATGATCTATATATTATATTATATATCCTTACTGCATCTAGAATCCTTATTGCAAAATGCTGGAAAACAGATATAATACCTAGTAGAGATGAACTAATCATGAAAATGTGTGAAATAGTTGAAATGGATAAAATAAATATGATTTTGTCAGGGAAAGACAATAAGGTGTATCAAAAAAGATGGTGTAAATTTAACAAAGCGATAAGAGAAAACATGTAACGTAATGTAAACTCCAAAGATTATTGTATATGACTGTATATGTAAAATTTGTTGTTCTGTGGTGGAAAATCGATAAATAAACTATTAAAAAAAAAACAAAATGATGGAGGCTGCAGAGCTGGAATCCAGCTCCATGGAACATGGGGACCCCTCTATCTTGACCCGGACCTGAATTTTTGGGGCTGAGATCTGGCTTGGAGGCCACAGTACCTGTTCTGTCAGTTCGCTCGCGAGGAGGTAAAGTTCTTCCTGGGACGTGTCATCCTCATAATGCGCAGTGGACCGGTGGCCATGCTGGGGTTGTGATGGTGGGGCTTGAGACCCCCGGGAATGGTGGGCCCAGCCGATGTGTCCCGAGCGGCCGCAGCTCTGGCATACAGCGTCCCTGAAGCAGCAAGTTTTCCGGTCGTGCCTGTCTCCACAGCTGGCACACTCTTGACGTCTGGACTCCTTTATGGGAATGGTGCAGGCCCTGGATCTTGCCTCCAGTTGGAATGTTGGGTCCGGTGGACCTCCTCCTTGTGGGCTACAGGGTCAGTGCTTGCCCAGTGTGTAGCAGTTGATGTGGCAGGATGGATCCTCTCCCAAGCCGTGGCAGTGAAAAGGGCCAATGCAAGGGTGCATTTTTCATACTCCAGGATCCGTTGCCTGAGCTTCTCATCACTGAGCCCACAAACCAGTCTGTCACGGAGGGTCATTTCTAATTGGGCCCCAAAAGTGCACTCAGAGGCGAGCCTGCAGAGCTCAGCCTGGTACACCATGACAGATTCTCATGGTTGCTGTTGCTGGGAGTGGAATGCCACGTGGCGTGAGATCTCCGATGGCTGGGGAACGAAGTGATCCTGGAGCACCTTGATGATCTGCTCGAACATGGCCTCAGCTAGCTTGGTTAGGGAGAGCAGGTTGCGAGCCAGCTCCACAGTGGCGGGGCCACATGAGTCAATAAGGAGGTCCTTCTTCCTCTCTTCGTTGGTGACCTCGTAGAAGATCAGGATGGACTTGAGTCCCTTGACCCAGGCTTCCCAGTGATGCGGTCGGGTAGGGTCAAATGGAGGGACTAGTCATGCTGCATGGTTGTGGTGGGGAAGCAGCTTGTGCACTTTCGGTACTCGTCAGTTGAAGCAGCGGCAGCTCCTGGCCTTCCTCTGACACCCCAGCAGCCCGGCTAGCTCAGCGGGATCCCACCTTCATCGCCATTGTTGCGTACTGGGTTCAAAACATGGAGAAGCTGGACACTCCATGATTAACAGCTCATAGTTTATTGGTACACAACACACAACAAAAAACTGGCTGAAGAGGCCAACTATATACAGTCCCTGAGATCCACCCACAGGTCCCACTGGAGGGTTTAAACTTCCCACCACCTTTCCTATAAGTGCCTCCTTGGAGGGTTTGGATCCTTGGCCCCTATTGTCTTTGGAACCAAGCTCGGATTGCCTGCCGCTGGTGCCTAGTGGTGATCTGCAGACATAACAGCCCCGATCTCAATAGGAAGCATTTAGTACAGTAGAAAATACTCTGTATATGTGTGAATAATGAAGCACAGGAAGACTGCTATCAAGGGTCAAAAAGTCCTTTTGGGACTCCCCCATGCCATTCAGATTCAACTCAAATATTGTATGAAAGTAAATCACATGACTTGCTGAACTCGATGGTCCCCTGGTGTGACTAGGACGCCAGAAGCTTGTCCTTCAAATCCCCCCATCATCCCTTTGATAAAGATATGGGTCACAATCCAGTGCATTTACATTTTATTAATTTCAGGGGAGTGAAAGTTCTCATCTTCTTGTGTGGAAGGACCTAGAGTTGCCAGGCTGCAATCAAGGGACTGATCCTATGCCTTTAGAGAACCCATTGCAGAAGAGTATGTCAAAGCAATGGCTTCCCTCACCTATTTTCAGCTGGGTCCTTTTGTCTTTCTGCAAAACTGCCATCCTTTTTACTTACAGTACATGAAAGGACAAAGGGGCAAGAGGTAGAAAGAGAAGGAGAAACTGCAATTAAAGAAATCTCCAACTTCACTGATGAAGGGAGACTTGAAAACTTGTACCCTGGGAATCTTGTTAGTCTTTAAGTTTCTCCTGCACACAAATCTTGCTTTTCTACTGCAGATTAACATCCCTACACACCAGAAACTAGCCTACCTCACCAAGTTTTTAAAAGATATAACATTAGTCTTTGTATTTCAGTTGACTTGACTCTGTGCAAGGTGTCTATGAGTACTTTTCTTGCCAATGTAAGCAGGAAGAATGGTTGGCATAGCGTAAATCAGTGTCCCCAATGTCAATTCTTTGTTCTAATTTGTATTGGGCTGCTTCCACACGGGAATTTTTTTCCTGGCTGGAACACAGCATGCCCCTACTTTATTGGGGAGCTTCGACATAACATTGTACTTTTTCTGAGCACAGCTAGTGAGGCTTCCAGAGCTTTCACTTTTAAACCTTCTTTGCTCTAACTTAAAAGGGAAACAGTGCAGTGGCTGCAGACACAATCACCATGTGAAAGCCTGCCTACAGCCAATCCATGGAGGGTGGCAGAACCTAGAGCCACCTTCAAAATGGCAGTGCTATGTTCTAGAATTCCCCCCTTTTAGCCCTTTAAGGGTTTTAAAAAAAACTAACTTAGCCATGGTTCAGCTGTTGGGGGGGGCAGAGGATTTCCAGGTTGCAGGGACTCAGCAAGATTCTCTTCTAGTCAAAGCTTCTTCATCAATGGAAGGAGAAAGAAAGGGGTGGGTAGGAGCAGCACCAGCAGAGAGCAGTGCAGGGATGGGGCATGTGAATGTTATCCCAGTGTGCCTCTGTCTCACTCACTACAACTTCCACAGCAGGGAGTGAGTTTTCCTACCCCCACGTGGAACCAGCTTTGGTTAAGCCCTTGCATTAGAATTTGCTTGATCTCCTATTTATCACTAAAAAGTAGGGACAGGGTAAAAGCCAGAACGGCCCGGAACGGCCCGGAACGGGCACTAAACAAACAATAGTGCTACAAAAAACAGTGGCATGCATTACAGCCACTCCAGAACAATATTCCAGAGGTGAAAACACGGAACTCCCCCCCTTTTATTAAGCCGTTCCAGGCCAAAAAACCTCCGGAACACCCCGGAACGGCCCGGAACGGGCACTAAACAAACAATAGTGCCGCAAAAACCAGTGGCATGTATTACAGCAACTCCAGAACAATACTCCAGAGGTGAAAACACGGAACTCCCACCCTTTTATTAACTCTTTCCAGGCCAAAAAGCCTCCAGAACACCACAGAACGGCCTGGAACGGGCACTAAACAAACAATAGTGTCGCAAAAAACAGTGGCATGCATTACAGCCACTCCAGAACAATACTCCAGAAGTGAGAACACAGCACTCCCACCCTTTTATTAACCTGTTCCAGGCCAAACAGCCTCCGGAACACCCCGGAAAAGCCCGGAACGGGCTCTAAACAAACAATAGTGCCGCAAAAAAAACAGTGGCATGTATTACAGCCACTCCAGAACAATATTCCAGAAGTGAAAACACAGAACTCCCACCCTTTTATTAACCCGTTCCAGGCAAAAAAGCCCCTGGAACTCCCAGGAACAGCCCGGAACGGGCACTAAACAGACAATAGTGCTGCAAAAAACAGTGGCATGCATTACAGCCACTCCAGAACAATATTCCAGAAGTGAAAACACAGAACTCCCACCCTTTTATTAACCCGTTCCAGGCAAAAAAGCCTCCGGAACACGCCGGAACGGCCTGGAACAGGCACTAAACAAACAATAGTACCACAAAAAACAGTGGCATGCATTACAGCCACTCCAGAACAATACTCCAGAAGTGAGAACACGGCACTCCCACCCTTTTATTAACCCTTTCCAGACCAAAAAGCCTCCGGAACACCCCGGAACGGCCCGGAACGGGCACTAAACAAACAATAGTGCCGCAAAAAATAGTGGCATGCATTACAGCCACTCCAGAACAATATTCCAGAAGTGAAAACACGGGACTCCCACCATTTTATTAACCCTTTCCAGGACAAAAAGCCTCCGGAACACCCCGGAACGGCCCGGAACGAGCACTAGACAAACAATAGTGTCGCAAAAAATAGTGGCATGCATTACAGCCACTCCAGAACAATACTCCCAAAGTGAAAACATGGAACTCCCACTCTTTTATCAACCCTTTCCAGGTCAAAAAGCCTCTGGAACTCCCAGGAACGGCCCGGAATGGGCACTAAACAGACAATAGTGCTACAAAAAACAGTGGCATGCATTACAGCCACTCCAGAATAATATTCCAGAAGTGAAAACACGGAACTCCCACCCTTTTATTCACCCGTTCCAGGACAAAAAGCCTCCAGAACACCCCGGAACGGCCCGGAACGGGCACTAGACAAACAATAGTGCCACAAAAAGCAGTGGCATGCATTGCAGACACTCCAGAACAATATTTCAGAAGTGAGAACACGGAACTCCAACCCTTTTATTAACCCATTCCAGGCCAAATAGCCTCCGGGACACCCCAGAATGGCCCGGAACGGGCACTAGACAAACAATAGTGCTGCAAAAAACAGTGGCATGCATTACAGCCACTCCAGAACAATACTCCAGAAGTGAGAACATGGCACTCCCACCCTTTTATTAACCCGTTCCAGGCCAAAAAGCCTCCGGAACACCCCAGAACGGCCTGGAACGGGCACTAAACAAACAATAATGCCGCAAAAAACAGTGGCATGCATTACAGCAGCTCCAGAACAATAGTCCAGAAGTGAAAACATGGAACTCCCACTGTTTTATTAACCTTTTCAAGGCCGAACGGCCTCTGGAAAACCCGGAACGGCCCGGAATGGGCACTAAACATACAATAGTGCCGCAAAAAACAGTGGCATGCATTA
This sequence comes from Gekko gecko, assembly GCA_029375565.1. Classification (NCBI taxonomy): domain Eukaryota; kingdom Metazoa; phylum Chordata; class Lepidosauria; order Squamata; family Gekkonidae; genus Gekko; species Gekko gecko. The sequence continues at coordinate 178,185,612 of JAPDNY010000001.1, read as the reverse complement.
CAGGCACTCCAGAACAGTATTCTAGAAGTGAAAACATGAGACTCTCATGCTTTTATTAACTCTTTCCAGGCCCAGTGGGCATTTAGCAAGTAACAGCATCACTAAAAATGGTGGGATTTGTTACAGACACTCCAGAACAATATTTTGGAAATCAGTACATGGAAATGTTGTGTACTCATTAACCCTTTCGAGGTTGAAATGCCCCTGGAACGTGGTGGGGGGGCATGTTTCATAGTTGAGTGGATGCATTTCTACCTGAGTGTAATTTTCAGGAGTCATGCTGGGTAGCTGTTGCTCACTCTTTTTGTCTTTCTGCTATGGGGTTCCACAGACGATTGTACCTGCTTGCATTAATACCACATTCAAACAAATATTTAGGGCTACCTCCACCAGTTGGTTAAATTATTAGATCCCTTTGCTATAACTTCAGCTGATTTCTCAGTGACAGTTACTTTGTACTTGTAATGTACCCAAGCTGACCATGTGCTCTGACCGGTTCTAACTGGTCCACCATGCAGCCAAGTGAAGTGCCTGAGCTTGGACCTTGAGGACAAAAGACTGAGGGTCTCCAATCAGGGAACTAGGATCTGAGAGGTTAATGCAATTACTGTAAATAGACCACTCATGGGTGTGTGGGGTGTGTGGGGTGTGGGGTGTGTGGGGTGTGTGGGGTGTGTGGGGTGTGGTTTCCTTAGGGAATATAAGCCAGTCTGCTAGCTGACTACTTTTCTTGTTCTTGATCTAATACCATATGTGAGAGCTGAAATCACTCATCAGTTCCAGTACTTTTCACTGGTGACGAAGGTGGGATGCTACCTCCCCGCATCAAGCATTGCATCGAGGCCAACGAGGAGAACCCTTCACGCCGCCTTTCCAGTTGCTGGTTCCAGCACCGCTCCTAGACCCGAACATCGCATCGCTAACCCTGAGAGCAGCACAGCACCGCTTCTAGTCCACCGCCACCGCTTCTGAGGCTCCATATGGAACCCATAAGATGGCTGCTGCCTCCGAGAGCCTCCCTGCCTTCAACATCTCCCAACCTACCCAATGGGAGACTTGGCTGGAGACCCTGGAGTGCCACTTCACCATACATAATGTCACGGAGCCGGATAAGAAAAAGGTGTACTGTGGAATGGCAGCACACCTCCTGCTGAAGGACTTAATACATCCTCGGCTGCCCAAAGACGAGTCCTACGCCACGCTGGTCAAAGCACTGACCAACCACCTGGCCCCTAAGCCCACAAAATTTGTGGAAAGGATGGATTTTTTTGCGAAGGTCCAGAGTCTGGATGAAACTGCCTCTGATTTCTTTGCAGCTCTGTGCTGGGCTGCCACAAGGTGTTTGTTCCCCGATTTGGCAGACGCACTGCTAAACCAGTTCCTCGTGGGATTACAGGACCCCAAGTTGCGGAGGAAGCTGGTTAGCCAAAATGACCTGGATCTCGACAAGGCGATCTGGGAGGCTATGGCATACGAGAAAGCCCACCGAGACTGCCACACCAAGGCGGTCCACCACACACAAGCAATGGTTGGGTCCGACATCTCTGACAACGAGGAGGTCCTACAGTTCTGATGCCACCCAGCCCAGCACTCTCGATGCCCCACCTCTGCACCCTGTGCCAGCTGCGGTGAACCCCATGAATGCTGGTCTTGTAGATTCCGGGATGCCGTCTGCCCTACCTGCCACAAGACAGGCCACATCACCAAGGTTTGCCACTCAAAGGGACAATGCCAGCGAACAACGGCGCAGCTTGACTCGTTGGATCTCCACACCGTTTTGGTCTGCCACCAACAAAAGGTATGTAACTTGCCCCCAGACGGCCTAGACAAGGTGTATGTGACGGTCCTTATTGAGGGTTCCCCCTGTCCCATGGAAATTGACTCCGGCTCATCATTTTCCATAACCTTGGCTGAAACCCTCCGTTCCTTGTGCCCCAACTGGGGACCCCATCTGCACAAGCCACAGGGTCTCACATTGCAGGACTTCAATAAGAACCCTGTGGCGGTCCGTGACCGGGGCAAGTTCTGGATCCAGTTCAAGGGGTTCTTGGGACTCCTCGACCTGTTGGTGGTGGAAGGGCACCTCACTAGTTTGTTGGGCCTCTCCTGGTTCACACCCCTGGGCCTCAAAATATCAGGGATCTACCAGATCTGGATGACGGATTTGGAAGCGGTCTGCAGAGAGTTTCCAAAGGTGTTTGACAGGACTCTGGGGAGGTACACTGGGGACCCCATCTCTCTGGACCTTGACCCAGCAATACGGCCCATCTGCATTAAGGCACGGCTCTCCCCCTTAGTGATGAGAGCAAAAATAGAGGCCGAGATTAACCACCGTGTCGAGCAAGGGGTGCTGGAACCAGTAACGTCTGTGCACTGAGAGATCCCCATTGTCATGCTGGTTAAACCGAACAGTGACATGAGGATATGTGCCAATTACAAGTGAACTATCAACAAAGCCCTGCAAGACCATGCTTACCTGGTCCCGGTGGTAAGCCACGTATTGGCCTCCCTAGCGGGGGCCAAGGTCTTTGATGAGCTGGATCTGGTGCAGGCTTACCAGCAACTGCTGGTGGATGCGGCTGCCGCCAAGGCGCAGACAATCACCATGCACAAAAAGGCGTTCCAAGTAACAAGATTGCAGTTTGGGGTCTGTGTGGCACCAGGGATTTTCCAATCATTTATGGATTCCCTTCTTGAAGGCATTCCAGGAGTACAACCCTTTTTAGATGATGTGATCGTCACAGCAGTGGACTCCACAATTTTTGCGGACTGGCTCCGACAAATGCTCCAGAGGTTTGACTCCGCTGGTCTCAAGGTGAAGAAAGAAAAATGCCTTCTAGAGGTGCCCTGCATTGAATTTCTGGGGTTTGTGGTGGATGCTCAGGGAATCCACCCCACGGATGATAAAGTGAGGGCGATCACATCTGTTCCCCCCCTTCCAAGATGGAAATGCAGGCTTTCTTGGGCCTGCTCAACTTCTACCATGTGTTCCTGCCCTTGAAAGCCGCAGTAGCGGAACCGCTTCACCACCTACTGGATAAAGAGGCAACCTGGGCCTGGTGACCCGAGCACACGGCAGCCTTTCAAGGGGTCAAGGACTTGCTCACCTCAAACTCTGTCCTGCACCATTTCAATGAGGTGCTCCTGGTGGTCCTCGCTTGTGACGCCTCCCCCTACAGGGTCGGGGTGGTCCTGGGCCACCAGCTGTGGGATGGCTGGGAGGTCCTGGTCACTTATTATTCACAGACTTTGTCTTCTGCGGAGTGCAACTACATGCAGATAGACAAAGAGACATTAATGATAGTGCTGGGGTCAAAAAATTCCACCACTACCTCTACGGTCGGCCCTTCACAGTATTGATGGATCATAAGCCTCTCCTGGCTCCGGACCACCAGACACCCCAAATGGTCTCCCCCCAGGTCCTCAGGTGGTCCATCTTCCTGGCAAGGTACACCTACACCCTCCTACATCACCCCGGGAAAGCCATGGGCCACGCAGATGCCCTCAGCCGCCTGTCACTGCCAGTGATGGACCCCGACCCTGCTCCTGCCCACACAGTTGCCCTGTTGGAGTCACTTCCCAACTGCCCAGTCCATGTGAGGGAGGTGACCCACCTCACAGCCCAGGACAAGGTCCTCTGTTGGGTCCTGGACTAGGTGGGGAGGGGGTGGCCTTTGGCCAAAGAGAGCCCAGAGTTTACACCATTCCTCACAAGAAAGGACGAACTGTCGACATATAAAGGGTGCTTGATGTGGGGAGGCTGGGTGGTGATACCGGGCCTGCTCCAGCAGCGCATCTTAGAGGCTCTGCACAAGCACCATTCAGGGGTCTTAAGAATGAAGGCATTGGTGAGGAGCTACGTCTGGTGGCCGGGCCTTGATCAGGACATCGAAGAGAAGGTAAAGCAATGCCAGCCCTGCCAAGCCTCTTGCCCCGACCCGCCCAGAGCACCAGAGAGAGCTTGGGAGTTCTCCCACCTCCCCTGGTTGCAACTCCACCTGGATTTCGTGGGGCCATTCCAGGGGCAACTGTTTTTCATTCTTGTGGACTCTTACAATAAGTGACTGCAGGTCTTCCCTGTCTCCGTAACATCATCAAGGGTGGCTATCAAAGCAATGTGGCGGATCTTCAGTGCCCAGAGCCTCCCAGACACCCTAGTGATAGACAATGGGACAGCCTTCATGTCTGGGGAGTTCCAAGAATTCACCATTACAGGATCCGTCACTTGGAGAAACGACAGCTGAGGGGTGACACGATTGAGGTTTATAAGATTATGCATGGAATTGAGCAGGTTGAGAAAGAAGTACTTTTCTCCCTTTCTCACAATACAAGAACTCGTGGGCACTCAATGAAATTGCTGAGCAGTCGGGTTAGAACAGATAAAAGGAAGTACTTCTTCACCCAAAGAGTGATTAACATATGGAATTCACTGCCACAGGAAGTGGTGGCAGCTACACACATGGACAGTTTCAAGAGGGAATTAGATAAACATATGGAGCAGAAGTCCATCACTGGCTATTAGCCACAGGGTATAGATAGGAACTCTCAGTCTGGGGTAGGTGATGCATTCTATTCTTGGTGCTGTGGGGGGCAGCAGTGGGAGGGCTTCTAGTGTCCTGTCCCCACTGCTGGACCTCCTGATGGCACCTGGTATTTTTGGCCGCTGTGGGACAGAATGTTGGACTAGATGGGCCATTGGCTTGATTCAACATTGGCTTCTCTTATGTTCTTATGTCCACTCAGCCCCATTCCTCCCCGCCACCAATGGGTTGGACTCCATCGATTGGGACTACAAGTTGGCCTCTTTCCTTTTCAGCTAAAGAACAATGCCACACTCCACAACGGGCTGGAGCCCGGCCAAGCTGCTGATGGGCAGACGCCTCACATCAAGGCTGGACCGGCTCCATCCAGACCGAGCACCTGAGCAAGAGCCGGCCATCGAAACTCCAGAAGCTGCCCGAGGGTTTTTCCCTGAAGATCCCGTTTATGCATGGAACTTCACCAGAGGGCCCCCTTGGATTCTAGCAAGAGTAGTGAGAGTTTGAGGGCCCCGCTCCTACGAGGTCTCCAATGAGGATGGACAAATACTACACCACCACATTGACCAGCTCCACAGACAAACCCTGCTGGTGGAGCCGGAAGACTTCGCGGAACCAGACACGCTTGAGTCCACCGATCTGGTAACCACACCGGGCCCATTGGAGGAACTGTGCAGCCCAGCCATCACTAGTCAGCCTCCGGACCCTGCAGGGCCAACCCAGGGGCCCGCCAGCACATAGCCTGTGGACAGCACTCTGCTGAGAACGGCAGCGACGGCTCCAGCTTCAGCGATGTCGGAACGCCACTGCTCAACCCAAGAGCACAAACCACACCCATACCTGAAGGACTTTATTTGCGGGTATCTAGTTTCAGACCAAGGGGGGAGGGGTGTAATATACCCAAGCTGACCATGTGCTCCGACTGGTTCTAACTGGTCCACCATGCAGCCAAGCGAAGTGTCTGAGCTTGGACCTTGAGGACAAAAGACCCTCAGCTCCTGAATCCCCTCCAATCAGGGAACTAGGATCCAAGAGGTTAATGCAATTACTGTAAATAGACCACTCACGGCTGTTTGGGGTGTGTGGGGTGTGGTTTCCTTAGGGAATATAAATTGGTCTGCGAGCCGACTACTTTGTCTTGTTCACGATCTAATAAAGTATGTGAGAGCTGAAATCACTTGTCAGTCTCAGTACTTTTCACTATTAGTGATTTTAAACGTTATTATAGTGGGCCTTGGATTTTGGGAACTCTTTACCTTGCTTTGGAGTCATAATACAGAATATTAAACATGGCCCTTTTCTTCTAAGAATGAATAGTATTTCTACTAATATGCCACATATGTGGATTTTTGGTAGCATGCAAATTGATTTGAAAGACACAGGATTAATCAGATAACTATTCTTTACTCAGGTAGCTATTTTTTAAACAAGCACCCCGCCACCGCAAAACTTGAAGACACCTGAATGAAGAGGACTTAAAGTCATTTTCTTTCTCTCTGTTCCTCAGAGGAAAAAGATTACAAACTAGAGGAGGGTATAGATTTTTTCTCCTGTCAAGGTTCCAAGGTGTTCCACAGGCATTTTGGCCAGGAATGGGTTAATAACTGCAAGGTATTTCTGCATTTGGACTTCCAAAATATTCTTCTGGAGTGCCTTTAACACACCCTACTGTTTTTTGTGGGACTGTTGTTTGCTTAAAGGCCGTTCCAGCCTGTTCTGGGCTGTTCCAGAGGGATTTTGGCTCAGAATGAGTTAATCAGTACACAATATTTCTCTGTTTGGATTTCCAAAACATTGTTCTGGAGTATCTTTAATGCATCCCATGGTTTCTTGCGGAACTGTTGTTTGTTTAATGCCCATTCTGGCCTGTTCCGAGGTCTTCTGGGGGCATTTCAGCACAGACTAGGTTAATAAGTGCACAATATCTCTACATTTGGATTTCCAAAATAATCTTCTGAGTGTTTAGTGCCCGTTCCGGGCCGTTCCGGGGTGTTCCGGAAGCTTTTTGGACTGGAAAGGGTTAATAAAAGGGTGGGAGTTCCATGTTTTCACTTATGGAATATTGTTCTGGAGTGGCTGTAATGCATGCCACTATTTTTTGTGGCAGTATTGTTGGTTTAGTGCCCGTTCCGGGGCGTTCCGGGGTGTTCCGGAGGCTTTTTGGCCTGGAACGGGTTAATAAAAGGGTGGGAGTTCCGTGTTTTCACTTCTGGAGAATTGTTCTGGAGTGGCTGTAATGCATGCCACTGTTTTTTGCGGCACTATTGTTTGTTTAGTGCCCGTTCCGGGCCGTTCCGGGGTGTTCCAGAGGCTTTTTGTCCTGGAAAGGGTTAATAAAAGGGTGGGAGTGCCGTGTTCTCACTTCTGGAATATTGTTCTGGAGTGGGTGTAATGCATGCCACTGTTTTTTGTGGCACTATTTTTTTTTTAGTGCCCGTTCCAGGCCGTTCCGGGGTGTTCCGGAGGCTTTTTGGCCTGGGAAGTGTTAATAAAAGGGTGGGAGTTCTGTGTTTTCACTTCTGGAATATTGTTCTGGAGTGGCTGTAATGCATGCCACTGTTTTTTGCGGCACTATTGTTTGTTTAGTGCCCGTTCCGGGCCATTCCGGCTCTTACCCTGTCCCTGAAAAGTATGTCTTGTTGGCACTGCCTCAGTCTGCCAGACAAATGATTTGTGGTTTTTTATATTCTTCTTTCAGAACAAGGGTACAAATCTTAATTACAAATTTATTTTTGAGTTTTCTATATATTGTGTTTGCATTTACAAAACCATAATGAATGACAAAGTATATCTTACATTATGATATGCCTCATCAACACAGGAATGTAAGGTTTGTCTACTGGAAACATATTGACAAGGTTATTTCTGTTGGACTTCCCATCCAAAACTGAAAGTGCAGTCTTACAACACCAGTTGCACTTTCTCCTGAACTGGCCATTTCTGTTGTATACACCATCAGAAATCTGATTAAATCTGATACTAGCTGTGGGCCAGAAAAAGGCAAAGACGAAATATGACAGGTGGCTAGAGTCAAGACAGTCTCTGAAGGTTCTACAGTAGGAGGTTTAACAGCTGAAGAAGCAAGCTGATTTTGAATTTTTGACTACAACCAGGGGTCTTTTGGGGGGGAGCTCACCGGAGCAAAGCTCCGGGAGCTCAGGAGCCAAGCCCCGCCCCCAGCTGGCGTCCCGGAGAGTCTTTCAGGCAGCCGAATGTCAATTTCAGCTCCATTGTATCCTATGGGCCATTGAAGTCAATGGTGAAAACATAGGGTATATTCTGGGGGCTGGAGGAGGGGGTTTGAGGGAGAGGCTCCAAACTCACAGGATAGCTGTTGGAGCCTCTCCCCAAGATACCCACCAAGTTTCAAGAACATTGGATCAGGGGGTCCAATTCTATGGGCCCCCAAACAAATTGCCCCTATTCCCTCCATTGTTCTCTATGGTGGGAAAAAAGTACGGTTTTTTCCCACTATAGAGAACAATGGAGGGAATAGGGGCAACCTGTTTGGGGGCCCATGGAATGACCCCTGGTCCAATGTTCTTGAAACTTGGTGGGTATCTTGGGGAGAGGCTCCATCAGCTACCCTGTGAGTTTGGGGCCTCAAACCCCTCCCTCCAGCCCCCAGAATATACCCTATGTTTTCACCATTGACTTCAATGGCCCATAGGATATAATGGGGCCGAATTGCCGCCAAATTTCTTTCATTCCCTCTTTTCCTTCTCTCTTTTTCCTCTTTCCCTCCTTCTTCTCTTCTCTCTTTCTTTCTTTCCCACCTTCTTCTCTTCTCTTTTTTCCTCCTTTCCCTGTTTCCCTCCCCTTTCCTTCTCTTTCTTTCCCTCTTTCCTCCTTCTGTGGCCCAACTCTCATGAGAAGGAGTTTAAACTTTAAACCCCTTCTCTCTTAGCTCCCCCACCCAGACCAGCTGGGGAAGGGAAGGGGAGGCTTTTGAAGATGCCTCCCCCACTTTTGCTTCCCCTTCTGACATCACTTCTGGTGATGTCAGGGGGCGTGGCATATGCTAATAGCCTAATAGCTCATTAGCATACCATATGCTAATGAGCTCCTGCAGCTGTTTTTCTATGAAAAGACCCCTGACTACAACCATTTTGTACCATTCTCTCTTATTTTCCCTGAGCTATCACTGTTACTAATGATGCACTGTGAACCATTGTTTCTTTTTTTAAATGATTTTAAAGAATGGTTTCTTCTAAATCTGTTTTATGCATGATTTCTGATATTCCAGTATTGGTTTCATTCACAGTGATTACACTTGAAATGCTTTCACTTTTTTAAACAAAAGATGCTGAACTTATTTGCTAGATGCATTTGCATTCAGAATGCTTCTGCTGGGATCAGGGAACCCCAACAGGTTGGGTTTCACTCTTATCTCACCTTCTGATCTGAAAAGGAAGGCTTGCTAGACTTCCTCCAGCTTAAGGCCTGCTTCCTGCTTATGGCCATTTACACAGATAGCAGTATTGTCTTCTCAACACCTTGAGGCACTCAGACTGCAATTTGTGTAGTAAGTGTGGGAAAATCTAAACACTACATACCTGATCTCTCTATTTGCTTTCTTAGGTATAGTAAAGTTACCATAAACATGGTAAAATGCAGATTTCTTAGGCCAGGTCTTGTGTTAAATATCCCAACAATAACAAGTATTGATTATTGGTCTCAAAGGAAAAGTTCTTTACTGGGGAAATTTTGCATTATTGAAGGCTATTGAGTTGTAAAATATTAAAGGGGATTTCTTTCCATAAACTTCAACTATATAAAAAATTAACTCAAGCAAGACAATCACTGGAGCTTATCTTCTTTGCTAATCATAGCACTCTGAATCTTAAAACTGCAGTGTCAGAGTGACAGGATATACCTAAACAGGCTGCTTCAAACCTGACACCTGAGCCACATGTTTTCAAAACGGTCCACCATAGAAATCAAAGCAACCGTTCTAGGAATCTACCACCACGATGAATCCTCTTCACTGCTGGTAATGGCCAAGATAATGGCTGTGGTCTGGCAGTTTCCCTTCCCTTAAAGGACCCTGGGGAGTTTCTATTTGCCTGGTGGCCCCTGTGGTGGCCCCTGGTGGCCATGGCCCCAGGGCCTTTTCAGGTCAGGAAAAGGGCATGGGCGCAGGAGGTTTAAACCTCCTTTCCCACATGCCATGGTCCCAGTCTTCATTGGATCTTGAAGTTGAGTTCCAAACACAGAACTTGCAAGGCATGCCTGATCAAAAGTCCTTATGGCAGACCTGAGGAGGACATGAGGAAAACATAACATGTAGTTAGGCCTTGTAAAAGTATGAGGTGTGATCTGTGAACTGAGCAATTTCCAGACAAGTCTTGCTTCAGCCATGTCTCACCTTCAACTCTACAGCTGCAATATTTATTTATTTAGGACATTTTCTTGCTACCTTTTCACCCACTCAGGGTCCACAAGGTAGCAAACATAAAAACATCAAACATTTAAACAATTAAAAAGACATGAGCACACAGCACAGTAATCTTATTGGGGGTATGCCAGATGAAGCAAAATGGTCTTCAAGGCTGCCAAGAACCACAATCTCCACTCATGTGACCCTGATCAAAAACCAGATATTATTGGTGAGCCGTTAGCATCCATGTATATAATAATAATTGCTCATTAGATAAGAAACATTAAAGGAAAAGGGACAGGACTGTTAAAAAGCAGATTTTATTTAACTTATTTGCACAGTGCACCTTGCAATAAGGTATGGCCCCTCCATCACATTCTTCTCTGGGGAAGAGATCATTGAGAGTTCCTACTCCTCCACCTCTTCCACTGCCTCCACTGCTGGGGGCTCAGTTACCAGATGACACAATGCTGTCCTTAGGGTAGAGAAGCTTCTCTATGCAGCTTGGGAAATGGAGCAGGGAATGGGCAGAAAACTGTGGGCTTCTTGCCAGGCAGATGCATGGAGGGGGAGGAGGGGGAGGAGAGACTGGCTGCTGCTATGCAGATCATCATACAGGAAAGGGGCAGGCAGGGGAAACTGAGACAACCCCCAGCATCTCTGTCTCTCTCAGAGAGAGCAAGAGATCACAGACAAAAGGGTGGAGCAGAGGCATTCCAGGAAAGCTAAACTGGCTGTTGGAGAGCCCCAGCTCGGGAGTCTCAGGCTGCCTATAGGGCAGGCTCTGGAAATTTAATGCCCCCAGTCCTAATCTCTCAGCGGCCCTGAAGGTCATCGCCAGCTAGTGAAAGACATAATGGATAGGCGGTGACAGAGGAATCTGGTGAGGGCGTTCCAAAGTTTCGGTGCCATGAAAGAGCTGCCCCTTTCTCATTTCACCACCTGTCTAGCCTCAGATGGTGGGGATAACCAAGGCAGGGCCTCTGAGGATGAACAGAGTGAGCATGTAAGTTTGTATGGGAGAAGGCATTCCTTATGTTATGTTAGTCACAGGCTGTACAGGGCATTAAATGTCAATATCAGCATCTTGAATTATGCCCAGAAGCAAATTGGAAGCCAGTGTAGGTGGAAAAGCCTGAAATGATATGTACTACTCCAGTCAACACTGACTACAGCATTCTGTACCAAGTGTAGCTTCAGGACATTCTTCAAGGGCAGCCCCATGTAAATGGCATTGCAGTAGTCTGATCCAGATGTTACTGTGGCATGCACCATAGTGGCAAGATCATTTCTGCCCAGGAAGGGCGACACCTGGCTCACTAACTGAAGCTGGTAAAAGGCACCCACAGCCAACGCTGCCACCTGTTTATACAATGAAAGTCCTGGGCCCAGGAGCACTCCCAAGCTACAAACCTGCTTTCTAGGGGGTGTGCAACCCCATCCAGAAGAGAGGATAACCTATTTTCTGGGTCAGACCCCCCCCCATCAGTAACACCTCCATTTTGTTGGGATTAAGTTTCAGTCCATTCCAAAATAGCTTCCAGGCACCTGTTCACAGTTTTCACAGCTTCCCTGGGATCCACTTGTAGTGTGAGATAGAGCTTAGTGTCATCTGCGTATTGGTGGCAGCTCAGCCCAAATATCCAGGTGACCACTTCCATTGGCTTTACATAGACATTGAAAACCATGGAGGAGGAGAAGGAACCTTAGGAAATCCTATAGGCTAAAGGCCAAGGGGCAGGACTACAGTCCCCCAGCTCTGCACTCTGAAACCTACCCTCAAGGTAGGACCAGAACCACCATAGAACAATGCTTCCTAGTTTTAGTCCTGAAAGGTGATCCAGAAGGATACTATGATTGATGGCATCAAAAGCCACTATGATGTCCAGGAAAATTAACAGGGTCACAGTCTCCCTGTGCATTTCCTGCTACATGTCATCCATGAGGGTGACCAAAGCCATTTCAGTCCCATAACTGGGTCTGAAACCAGATTGGAACTGATCTAAACCACCTCTGAAGCTGACAAGCCATGTTGTTCAATCACCTTGTTCAAGAATGGTATGTTTGAGACTCGATGGCAGTTATTTAACTCCCCTGGGTCCAGAGTAGGTTTCTTTAGGAGTGGATGAATCACTGCTGACTTTAAGGCAGCAGCAACTCCTCCCCCCTGTCTCTCAGGAAGGCATTTACTGTCACCTGAACCCAGGCCACCAGCCCCACACTGGCAGATTTAAGCAGCCAGGAGGGACAAACCAGTGGTAGGTCTCAAACTTCCAAGAATCCTGTCCATAGCGTCAGACTGCACAAGCAGAAAGGTATCCTACAGAGGCACCCTGAGACCATCCAGTCCTGTTGCTGCTAATGTAGAGTCCAAGTCAGAAAAGAAATTTCATCCCAAAGTGCTTAACAAAATGATCACAGCAGACTGCAGAGCGGTTCATCTTCTCCTATTGGCCAGAACTTAATAGGACCCTGATCGTTCAGAAGAGTTCTGCAAATCTGCACTGTGCAGAAGTAATGGCCGCAGAAAAATATTGCTGCTTTGCTGCCATCACCACCATGGAGTACACTTTCAAATGAGCTCTAGTCCATCCCTTGTCAGATTCGTCCCAAGTCTTTCTCCATTGTTACTATGGCCATCTTCCTGTCCTTTCATCATATGGGGATAATAATACTGAATTACTTCTGGGGCACTTAACCACTACACCAAACTGGCTCATGCATTTGAACTGTTTTAAAGGCTCAGCATGTACTGTTATGATTTTTCAAAGTGGGCCATGTACTGTATATGAAACTGGAACAAAATTTTTATGCCAATTGCTATAACTGAAGAGTGATTGTTTCCTTGATGTTTATTTCATTGGAGTGTAATGTTTTCTATTTCAATAGATTCATATTGTTTATTTCATAATGCATGTTAGATCACTATGGGGATGATTGTTGGGCATTTTCCCGTGTCAACAGTTAACTTCCCTCCTCAACCTCCCATCAAATCCCTCTCATGATGGCTTCATGTCCATCCCATTTAGATGTCTATTTCCCTTGTTATGGCACAACAAATGTATACATGGTGTATTGAATATATAGACTGAATTTAATAATAACATATACAAGGACAGATCAGGTTCATGGCTCTTTTATCCTTAAGAAATTGTGGTTCTTTTCACCAGAGCTGAGCGGATGTCATTCTGTGGTTTCCCACAAAACATGCTGAATGCATCCAATTGGTACTGTTGCTGTCAATACACTAAAGCATGAATAGTGTCTCTTTCTCAAAGGAAAGAATTAATTAAACCATGACTGTAGAGATCTAGCTTCCAGTAAAGCTCTCTCTAACATAATGCCCCTTTACCTTGGCTCTGAATCATTCCCTATTCTGCTGGAAATGCTTTTGACAAAAACACACCTGATGTTGTTACACAAGAGAAGATATCCAAGAACATCATCACAGTCAGAGTCCTTCAGTGTAGCACAAGGAAATTTGCCTTAAAATTGTATTGCTGTTTGTCTGTCTGTTAATGTTTTAAAACAGATTTCTTTTCATATGTAGAATGCAAACTGATTGCTTTACATTTTAAAATCTGTTAATGACAGAATTCTACCCATGTCTTGATTGTGGATTAAAGAATGAGTGTTCAAGTATGATGGTATTGAGGGGAGAAGGGTCTTAAAAACTATGGGGTACGAATCAGTGTTTTTTCTGCGCTGGTGCTCTGTTCACCTGATTCTGATCACCAGAAGGAGGGAACAAACTCATCCTGGATTCATTTACTCCCCGTAACAAACAGGTGAGCACCACTTCGAAAACTGATGGCGACATCACTCTCTCAACCTGCAAATGTGCCTCACAGGTATCACTAAATCCTGAACATAGGTACTTGCTTTCACTTGCTTTCACTTTTACCTATAGAAGGTTACCGGTCCATCTATTTTTGTAAGTTTCATGAAAATAATCTATTTTTCGACATGTGAAATTCTGTTTCAGATCTGGCTGTACACCTCATGAGCAACTGATGGAAGGCATCTATTAAATCAGAGAACAAGTTAGTAAATAGGAGATTTCTTGGTCATGTGTACATCACAGCATGTCATCTGTTATTTGAGGAGGCTTGTGCATGTCTCCATTACATTCACCCACGCATCTTTCTTCCCTTGCTCCAGGGCCCAGCCTGCAAGGTGCTTCCCTCCAGATATAAAAAAATAGTACATAAAGGAGCTTTACTTTAACATGTAATTGTCTTATGTATTCATTTTATTTTCATAAATAGACATGGGGTCTGCACAAACTAGGGTATGAAGATCATTAGGAAGCACAAACAAAAATAGGTTTCCATCTATTTTAAAAGGACATGTTTAAGTTCAAGGCAACTTTTGCTTGAAAGGGGAGATGCACACTTTGAAAAATCTAAGGCTACCAAGCATAGTTGCCACATGCTATAGTAAAGGAAGCTCTTACACACAGTTATATTGTTGCTAATGGAAGCATTGTTCAGGTAAATACGGTATATGGTGTTCATTGGTATTTCTCCCTAGCTGGCATTTAACACAAGGGAAAAGACATTGACCCCTGCCTTGAAGCAGGTAAATGTTCTATTACAATTTAGTGAGCCAGTGTCAAAGTGGTGTCATTCCTTTCTTTTGGTACTGTTTTGTTAGCTAGATCAATATTGTTTATGATGAGGCCTATTTTGGAAATACGTCTCTTTAGAAAATGCTTGCAGTATTTTAGGAACACTCTGCATTATGTGTAGCTGAATGCATTTGGAACTGTCTAGCTATGAAGCTTTAATGTGAATTGTTGTAATCACCCACAGGAAGTTACTGGTAGCAAAAATTTATGGGCAAGATTCAGTTGGTCTCACCATGCCTCAAACTGGTACCTACACAGTGTCGGAACTGAAAAACAAACAAAACTGTGTATCAAAGGAAGCATTACTACTACTTTGAATCCTCAGATTCTTGGTTGGCTTTGTCATCTACATCGTGTAGGGCTTGTTTAATATCATTAAGTTGGCTTTGAATGGGGTCAAAAATCTGTTTCATGCTGCCTCTTAAGCGTATTTCCATGTTGCTCATTGCCTTCAAAATATTATTAGAGTCAAAGGTAGAGGCTTTGTCAGGCTTACCCGGGATGTCATTGGCCATTTTAGAAATTTCTTGGACAGGCTTGGGCCGGCACAATACAGCTGAGGTCATTTTAAAATATTCTGTAAGTTGTTTTGAGCCCAATTTAGACTTCCTCTGGTTCATGGGCTACAATCACATTCACTCTGGAGGCAGTTTATAATGTTGTGGAGTGATTTGTGGTGCATTTAGGGTGGTGGAGGAACAGAGCTTGCTTTTTAGGTGGCCATCTTGGATCACGTCTGTGCCACAACCCCTATGGAGGTCATCTGTAAGGGTGACCAGAGCTGTCTCTATCCCATGGCTAGGGCAGAAGCCAGACTGGAAAGGATCAAGGATGGAAGCATCATCCAGGAAGGCCTGAAGTTGTTCATAAATATCTGGATTGGAGATTGTATTTTCTCTAGCTACAGTATACCATTTGGAAATGACTAATACTCTTAAATGTATATCTTATAACGTTAGAGGATTGAATAACCCAGTTCAGCGTAAGAGAATCTTATCTCAGATCAGCATAGAAGGTCCAAATATCACTTTCCTACAGGAAACTCATATCTCTCCCAAATCTACAACTCTACTGAACCCAGGTAAAAATAAGCAACAATTTCATGCACATGGTTCAACAAAAGCAAGAGCTGTAGCAATTCTCATTTCAAATGCCACAAACTTTTCATTTATAAAGTCAAAAAAAGATCCTTTGGGCAGATACTTGTTTGTGACTGGAAAGATAAATGATGTGCTCCTTACATTGGCGGCACTATATGTTCCCAACTTGGATCAAATCTCTCACATAACTTCCACACTGAATGATTTAATGTCTTTTGCTGAGGGTGAAATGATGATTGGAGGAGACCTGAACTATGTTCTCAATTATTCTCTAGACAAATCTGGCTCACCCCCCAAACGAATAGACAACTTCAATGCAAACCATCCACTCTAGCTCAGGTTTTAGAATGCTTCTCTCTTGTTGATGCATAGAGGCATCTCCACAAGGGTGAGAAAGACTTTACATATTACTCCCATGTACACAATACATACTCCCGCATTGATTATATTTTAATTACGTCTCCTCTGTTAAGTAAAGGGCAAACATCACACATAGGTCCATTATTGTGGTCAGACCACAACTGGGTTGACTGTACCCTGTTATTAAGTTCTGAAAAACGACAAACATCTTGGTCATTAAACAAGAATTTATTGAATAACCCAATTTTATGTACTCAAATAGAAGAAATCATCAAAAACTATTTTCTTGATAATACATCTAAGTTGACTACTCCAACGATGGTTTGGGATGCACTTAAGCCTGTTTTATGTGGCCACTTAATTTCCAAATTGGCTTATCTAAAAAAACAAAAAGAAGAGAGAAGAATACACTTCACCCAAGAAATAGTTATACTAGAAGCACAACATAAAAAAAACCTGTGACAAAAAAATCTATAAAAAATTGTTATCTTCCAGAAGAGAGCTAGAAACACTAGATTCGACTCAAATACAAAGAAATTTACTTTTTTTAAAGCAGAAGACATGGCAAAATACACCTCAAGCTCTAAAATTTCTGTCACAACGAGTGCGGCAAAAAAGAATTTCTAATATAATAACTTCAGTATGTAACAATGCTGGAAGCTTAGTCTATACAACGAAGGAAATATCTAACAATTTCCTGGACTATTACAAAAATCTTTATGATGCCAAAAATATCAACCCTGCTTTTATAAAAACTTACCTTGATCAGAATTTCAACTCATTAAAGATTTCTTCTAGATGCTGATTATAAATATATACGCACCTAATCAAAACCAAGAAAGTTTCTCTGCAGAAATTAAGAAAATCTTAGGAAATAAACTACTAGAGCACATTTGTATTATCGGAGACTATAATGCAGTCTTTGACTCTAAAATAGATAGGAAAAAACAGGGGAAAAAGGGAAACTCAGGGCTTTTATTACCAAAGTCATTCCTGAAACTTGCAGAAGAGTACAGTTTAATAGATGCTTGGAGAACTAGAAATATAGAAAAGGAAGAATATACCTACTATTCCTGTAGACACAACTCGTGGTCTAGAATTGATATGGCGTGGCTATCTATATCTATGATAAAAGAGTTAGAGGATGCGGACATATTAGCCAAGACATACACGGACCATAATCCGTTGTTGTTGGTTATACATGGGAAACAAAGAACAACAAGATGGAAAATGAATGTAGGACTCCTGAAAGATAAAGACTTTATTATGAAAACCAAGATAGAAATACAAGAATTTTTTAAAAGGAATAGACAAGAAGACTCATCGATTAATGTAATATGGGATACATTCAAGGCGTTTCTGAGAGGATGGTGTATTAACCAAGATGCGTGGAAAAAGAAGCAAAAGAGACAAAAATTTACAGTATTAGAAGAGAAAATTAAGGCTGAAGAAAATAGAATGATCAAGAGTGTAGAGGTGGAAAAAATAAGGTTAAAAATAAAAATGTTACAGCATCAATTAAACATGTTGACAATGCAAGAGTTAGCTAAAAAAATAGAATTTGCGAGACAAGAGTATTTTGAAAATGTGAACAAACCCACCAGATGGTTGGCATATAAATTAAGGAAAGAGAAGGAAAAAAGAATAATTGTGGCACTAAAAAATGGACAGCAAGAGATTAAATATAAAAGTAAAGAATTGAAAGAAATTGTAGAAAATTTTTATAAAAATCTATATCGGCAAGGAACACAAAATCCTACGCAAATAGAAGCATATTTAAAAAGGCATAATAAGAAAAAGTTTACGGAAGAGCAGAAGAGAATTTTGAATGAGCCAATTTCAACTTGTGAAATTGTGGAAGCAATTAAAAAGCAAAAAAAGAAGAAAACACCAGGCCCAGATGGACTGCCAGTGGAAGTATACCAAAAATTTGAGGAACAAATAACGATGCCATTCAAGGAGGTGATACAAAACATTACAAAAAGTGCAAGTCTACCAGAATCATGGAATGAAGCACTCATAACGTTAATTTACAAAGCGGGGACACAGGAGAAAGAAATACAAAATTATAGACCTATATCTTTACTTAATGCTGATTATAAAATATTTGCAAATATACTAGCGACAAGATTTAAAAGAGTATTAATACAAAATATTCATCAAGACCAGGCTGGCTTTTTGCCCAAGAGACAGATGAAAAATAATATAGGAACAGTTATCAATGTTTTAGAATATTATGAAGAGCATCCGGAGAAACAAATGGCGCTACTCTTCTTGGACGCCGAAAAAGCATTTGATAATGTATCTTGGGAATTTTTAAGACAAAAATTAGAGGCATGGGATTGCGGATATAACTTCTTAACAATGATCTTGGCTATTTACCAAAAACAACAGGCAAGGATAATAGTAAATGGGGAGATGACAAGTAGTTTCGAGATCCAAAAAGGTATGAGACAGGGCTGCCCATTATCTCCATTACTTTTTATTTTTATATTGGAAACGTTGAATGACAATATAAGACAAAACCTGGAAATAAGAGGTCTAAAAACAAAAGGCGAAGAATTTAAGTTGCAGGCTTTTGCCGATGACTTAGTGTTTATTTTAGAAGATCCCTTAATAACAATTGAGCATTTGATGGAGGTACTGCAAGAATATGGAAGTCTGGCAGGACTTAAAATAAACTTTAAAAAAACAAAAATGTTAACAAAAAACTGCACTCCTGGCCAAACAGATAAGCTTCAAGATGTAGCAAAAATAGAAGTTACTTCAAAAGTTAAATATCTAGGTATAGTGATGACTAATAGAAACAGTACGCTGTTAGAAAATAACTATAATAAATTGTTAGAAGAAATACGGAAAGATCTGCATAAATGGAAAGAATTGCAAATTTCTTTGATGGGCCGAATCGCAACAATAAAGATGAACGTATTACCACGGTTCTTATTTCTTGCACAAAATATTCCAATTTTAAAGAGGAACATATACTTTTTGGAACTAGATAAAATAGTTAGGGCTTTTATTTGGTTTCCCAAAAAGCTCGTATTAAAGGGAAAATGATGCAAGACAAGAAAGAAAGAGGAGGATTTGGACTACCAAATTGGGAATTATATTACCAGGCGGTGGCCATGGGATGGATCAGAGATTGGATTCTACTGGAAAACTGGAGAACTCTGCACTTGGAGGGTCACGATTTACATATGGGATGGCATGCGTACATCTGGTATGAAAAAGAAAAAGTGCATGCTAACTTCCGGCATCATATAATAAGAGGAGCATTGATAAAGATATGGAAAAAAATTCGAGAAAGGTATTATATCAAGATTCCTAAATGGGTGTCACCATTAGAAGCATTTGTAAAACCAACATTGATGACAGAGAGTAATATAGGAGCGTATGACACTCTGTTAGATGAAGCTAATAATTTAAGAACAAAGGAAAATCTAAAGTCAAACAATATAAATCTCTCTTGGTGGGAGACTACCCAGTTGCAATCAAGATTTATGAAAGATAAAAAAACTGGTTTCTACACAGAGAAAACAGACCTAGACAAATTATGGTTGTCAACTAGTGATAAGTTGATACAGAAGTTATATAGTTATTTTTTAGATGATTATATGCAAGATGAGTTAGTAAAAACCTCTATGATATCGTGGATGAGAGATATAGGTTATAATATCCAAATTGATGACTGGCTAAGAATTTGGAAAGTGATGAAGTATGTAAAGGCAGTTCCATATAAAGAAAATATTTACAAATTATTCTATAGATGGTATTGGACGCCTGACAAGATTGCTAAAAGTTATAAGGTTATATCTAGAAATTGTTGGAGGTGTAATACTAATGTTGGTACATTTTTCCATATGTGGTGGAAGTGTGGAAAAATACAAAAGTTTTGGCATAATATTAATAAGATGATAAGAGAAATTACGAATATTGACTTAGAATTGTTACCAGAAACATACCTGTTGAATATTATACCTGAAGGTTTTGAGCAAAAAGATGTATGTCTAATAACCCATATACTTACTGTGGCCAGAATATTAGTAGCTAAATATTGGAAGTCAGATGGATTACCAGTAAGAGATGAACTAATTAAGAAACTAATAGAGACTGCAGAAATGGACAAATTAAGTATGATATTGCAAGGGAGAGAGGGAAAGTGGTTCCAGGAACGTTGGGATAGAGTTTATAAATGGTTAGAGTCAAAATGTGTATAGTTGACTCCGAAACTAGACTATGTATCATTGTGTAAACAGAAGATATTGTTGTATTCTTAAAAATATAAATAAAATGGTAAAAAAAAAAAAAGATTTCTTCTGACCATAAGCAAATTATGGAAAATCTGATCCTGGAAGAAGAAGTTGAAAAAGCAATCAAAAATGTAAAAATTAATAAAGTTCTAGGGCCTGATGAGTATATATCTGAGTTCTACAAGAAATTTGCAAAAATTTTAATAAAGCCTCTAACGGAAGCTTGTAAATTTATTATTCAAAAAGGCACACTTCCTCCATCCTGGAAGCAAGCAAACATTATAGTATTACCTAAGGCTGGTAAAGATCCATCACTTGTTTCTTCTTATAGACCAATTTCTCTATTAAATGTTGATTTTAAGATTTTTACTTCCATAATAGCATCTAGATTATACTCCTTTGTAACCAGTTACGTGCCCCACTATCAAATGGGATTCATGCCCTCTCGTGATTTAGTAGATGGAACACATAAGCTTATTAGTCTGCTACACTATTGTAAATGGAAACATCAAAAAGCAGTGTTTATAGGTCTTGATACAGAAAAGGCCTTTGATTCTGTTGATTTTAATTATTTAAAGCAAGTGCTGTGTTATTTAGGACTTGGTGAGAACTTTTGTAGGATAATTAATACTCTCTATTGCCAACCCATGGCTCAATTTAAAATAAATGGTACATACTCTGAACAATTTATGTTAAAATATGGCATGAGACAAGGGTGTCCACTTTCCCCAGTTTTGTTTGCGTTGATTATGGAACCTCTTGCAACTAAAATTAGAACACACCCTGATATCCATGGTATCTGCATGTGTGAGCGGGAATTTAAGAATTCTTTATTTGCTGATGATATTATGTTGTCCCTTACCAATTCTTTAACTTCTCTTCCTAATATTCAGAATGTATTGTCTGAATTTAGCTTGGTGTCTGGGTTGAAAATTAATGCAACAAAGTCTTATGTTTTTCGTGTTCATATAAATGTTACTTTGGAAGGGTTGCTTAAAAGAATTATACCTTATAAATGGACCACTACTACAATCCAATATCTAGGTATTAAAATTCCTTTGGATTTTCAGAACTACCAAAAGCACAACCATGATTCCCTCTTTATGAATATCCAAAAACAACTCGAGAGCTGGCACAATCTTACATTGTCCTGGCATGATAGATTGCACATAATAAAAACGTATGTGCTTCCGAAAATTCTATTTTTATTTCGGGCTTTGCCAATCAAACTTTCTATAAGCCAGTTAAATAAATGGCAACGGATGTTATTTCATTTTTTCTGAGCATATAAACGACATAGAGTTAACTCGATAACTCTTTGTAGACACTCCAATATGGGTGGTCTTGGATTTCCAGACCTTATTAAATACTATCAGGCTTGCCATATAGCAAATATAGTGAAAATGCTACATAATAAGCACAACACGGACTGGATCTATAATCAACAACAATATACTCACCCTTTTAATATCCAAGATACCATCTGGCAGACCGCTTCAGAAAAATCCAATGATGTTATGCATAGCCCTTTTTTCAAAACATTTTTGAACACCTGGGATATCAAGAGGAAATTGCTGTTACCTAACGTATCTAGATTTCAAACCCTTTTTAATCAAAAGTTGCTGTTATCATCAAATGTCTCGAATACTTTGAAACCATGGAGATCTACTACTTTCGATAAAATACAAGTTATCACTCAGAACAATGTATTAATGGGAAAAATCTATTAGAAGAGAAACTTGGGATACAGATTCAATGGTTTCAGTATCTACAGCTTCAGCGTCTTGTCTCTCAAATCCATATTATGGATCTGATGAAACAATCTCTGACTGCTCTTGAGAAGATACATAAGAAAGCGGAATCTTCTAATGTACATTTACTTGCCAATATTTACTCTATTCTTTCCTTAGACAAGGATAAATTACTTACCTATCAAAGTAAATGGCAATCTCTAACTAACTTATCTTTGGATGAGACATTTTGGAATAAGACTTGGTCCTCTTTTCCATTTAAATCTAATATAGTTGATATAAAGCTTCAATCTTTCAAAATTCTTTCATTTTGGTATTTAACTCCTCAAAAGCTAACTCATCTCAATACATCTGCAAACCCCGTGTGTTGGAGGCAATGTGGCCAGGTTGGAACATACCTCCATTGCTGGTTGGAATGTCCAGTACTAGAGGCTTTTTGGAATGAAATTATTGTTCAGATTGGTTTAATAACAGGTGTTGTTTTGCAATTTACATTGGAACATATTATTTTGAATCACTAGATTATGGAAATTGGCTCAAGCAGTACTAGTAAAACAGTTGCTATTTTATTGGCAGCAGCTAAACATGCAGTAGCAGCAAAATGGAAAAATACTAAGGGCCCTACCATCCAAAACTGGTTTTCTAAGTTATGGAACATGTATATAATGGCTAAAATTACTGAAATTATTAATGATACTTACCTTTCTTCTGTTAAATCTGATTTTATCCCGGTTTGGTTCCCTATCTTAGAACACTTGTCTAGACAACAGGAGATACTAGGTATGATTGATAAGTTGCATCTTTGGTAAATAATTCCTCTAAATATAAGAGTTATGCACATGGTATGTCTTCCATGTAAAATGTTCTTCTTACTATGTAATATCCGTTGAGTGTGAAAAATTTACCGCAGCATGACAAAAAACAACAACAGATGACCTCCATAGACATCTGGATCAAGGCAGGTCAGCGCTGCTGTTGTTATTAGATTTAACGGCAGCGTTTGATATGGTCGATTACAATCTTATGACCCACCACCTCACCGACGTAGGAATCCAGGGGACTGCTTTGAAATGGTTTTCCTCCTTTCTCCATGGTCAGAGACAGAGGGTGGTGCTGGGCAAGATGGTTCCCACTAGAATGTGGAGTGCCGCAGGGGGCAATGCTCTCGCCAATTCTATTTAACATCTATATGTGCTCTCTTGCCCAGTTAGTCTGGAGTTATGGGCTGGGTTGCCATTAGCATGCTGATGACACTCAGCTTTATCTGTTAATGGACAGTCATCCGTCCTCCATTCCTGGAAATCTGGCTGAGGCTTTGGACACTGTGGCTGGATGATTGTGGCAGAGTCAATTGAAGTTAAATCCATCAAAGACCTGTATCTGGGTCATGGGGGGGTTGGAGGTGGGCACCAGGCTTCCCACACTGGAAGGGACACCTCTGGTGCCGGCCCAGTCGGTGAAGAGCCTGGCTGTAACACTGGATACCTCCTTACCTATGGAGGCCCAGGATACTGCAGTCACCAGATCTGCATTTTTCCATTTTAGGCAGATCAGGCTACTGAAGCCCTATCTCTCCCCCCAGGACTTAGCTACAGTGACCCATGCAATGGTCACTTCCAGGCTTGATTATTGCAACTAACTCTATGCAGGCTTACCCTTGAAGCTGATCCAGAAATTACAGCTGGAACAAAATGTGGTGGCGTGTCTGCTGATGTTGACACCTGTGCAGGCTCAAATACAGTATGTGCTCTGTCAGCTGCATTGGCTGCCAGTTAAGTACCAGATTCGCTTCAAGGTGTTGATAATCACCTTCAAAGCCTTATATGCCCTGGGACCAACATACCTAAGGGACCGCCTCTTCCCATATATGCCTCAGAGGGCATTATGCTCTGAGAGTCAACATCTCCTGGTGATCCCTGGCCCAAAGGACATCCGCCTAGCCTCGACCAGGGCCAGGGCCTTTTCCACCCTGGCTCCCACCTGATGGAACATGTTCCCTATTGAGATCAGGGCCCTGCAGAATCTTATTCAATTCCACAGGGCCTGCAAGATGGAGCTGTTTTGCCAGACCTTTGGCTGAGGCATTGGGCATCCACATATGCTGCCCCCTCCCCAAGGTTGCGGTCTCCCACACACTGATAACCAGCCATACTTAGTTACATCAATGGGCCGGATTCTCCCTATGGCAAGCATGACTACTGTTTTTATATGTTTTAATGTGTTTTAAATTTTATTGTATTTATTGAAATGCTATGACCCGCCCTGAGCCCATTTATGGGATGGGTGGGATATAAACGTGAAAAAATAATTAATTAATTAATTAATTAATTAACCTCCAGGCAGCACCTGGAGACCACCGGCTATTATAACTGATATCCAGATGACCAAGATCAGTTCTCCTGGAGACAATGGCTGCTTTGGGCAATGGACTCTATGGCATTATACCCTGCTGAGGTCCCTCCCCACCCCAAACCCTGTCCTCCCCAGGCTCTACCTCTCAAATCTACAGGTATTTCTCAGCCCAGAGTTGGCAACCCTGTAACTGGCTATGGAAGCACTTTCCAGACCCTTGGAATCCAGAAGACATGGCATGGGAGGAGGTGCTTTTCTACCTTAGCTGCCACTACATAACCCCAAATCAACATAAGTCGTGGGTGGAGCAAACCATGCCTGTTATCATGAGGCTGTCCTCCCACACTACCCACTTGGGGCAGCAAAATGACTTGAGATAGTCCTGCCTTATAGCTAAGCAGAAGGAAATAAACATGGCTTGCCTCCCTCTATTTTCCCCTTCCCTCTGCCGCCCCGCCAGCCACAGCCAGGACACTCACTTGGAGCTTCCTTCTTCCCACAATGGGCCATACTCCTAGTAACTATATAAAGACGCAAACAAAAATCCAAATTGTGCACAAAGTGATTTCAATGGGCTTAGGTTAAGCTAAGTAAGCTCAGTCTGCATAGGACTGCAATGTAAATGTTCTGTACCTTCAACTAATTAATGAGAACTGGACAGCCTTCAAAAATAAGAATACGCTTTTAAAAATGTGTGTGTGTGTGCATGTGTGTGTGTGTGTGTGTAAGTGCCATCAAGTCACAGCCAACTTATGGTGACCTCATATGGTTTTCAAAGCAAGAGAGTGACAGAGGTGGTTTGTCGTTGCCTAGCTCTGCATAGCAACCCTGGACTTCCTTGATGGTCTCCCATCCAAATACTAATCAAAGCTGACTTTGCTTAGCTTCTTAGATCAGACCAGATCGGGCTAGCCTGGGCCATCCAGCTCAGAATAACTTCCAAAATCCCCAGTCCCCAAAAGAATACCAGACATCAAATTCACATTCTTGAAAACAATCTACAAAACAGCCTAGATTCCAAAGCGATATTCACAAAAATTTACACAGTTAAGCATTCATAATGGGAAAGTGGTTGCAACATAATACTCTGGCATTGCTGTGTCTGAAAACTATACTGATAATTTGAGGGGCTCATTTATGGCTTTGATATGAATAAGTTCTAGACAACTGCAGCATGACTAGCAAATCCTTGTTACACACTATAGTGGTATTTTGTCAGATTCCAGCGTGCATTCCATGACTTGGTTGTGAAATTCCTTTGCTTAGTTACATCTCCTGACTTGAATACCGGCATGTGGCTTTAACCAACTTTTCTTTCAGGTTACTGATATTCAGGATGACTTATGTGACTTGTATGGCACTCAGTAATAAAGAAAGGACAGGAGATCATTATTGCACCTTTAATTCCATTTAAGGTTGCCAAGTCTAGCTTGGAAAATTCCTGGAGATTTGGCAGTAATGCCTGGGAAGGCTGGAGATTGGGAAAGGGATGTAATTGAACAGAATATTCTAGAAGTAACTTCCCCCCTAGGGGAATTGATTTCTGTAGTCCGGAGATCAGTTTTAATCCCAGGAGAGCTCCAAGCCCCAATTACAGGTTGACAACCCTTGGCAAGCTTCACTTGGAGACTGGGGGACAGATTTGGGGTTTGCTATTTTATTTTTGGCTTTCGCTGGGAATGTTTTTAATTATTATTGTAAGCTGCCTTGAACCAAAAGGAACAGTGGGATGTAAATTATTAGATATGCCTCACTCTGAATATGGCAGCCCTGCCACTTTCAGGGAGCATGAGGGTCAAGGGGAAACAGGGCACTGTGCTGCAGTTAAGGGGAATGTGCCCTCAGAAGAGATCTCTTCTTCAGCTGGTGAACAGGTATCCTTTCGCACCAAGGAACCATCGCTTGGCAGGGAGGGAGGGGGGCTCTTGGTAGTTGGTGATTCGATCCATAAGCAGGTAGATAACTGGGTGGTGAACCCATGTACTGACCGTATGGTGACTTGCCTGCCTGGTGTGAAGGTAGCAGGCATTACGCATGTTTTAGATAAGCTGGTAGATAGTGCTGGGGAGGAGTCAATGGTCGTGGTACATGTTGGCACTAACGATGTGGGGAAATGCAGTTGTGAGGTCCTGGAGGAAAAATTTAGGCTACTAGGCAGGATATTCAAAGCCAGGACCTCCAAGGTAGTCTTCTCAGAAGTACTACCTGTTCCACGCACAGGGCTGGAGAGACAGGCACAGATCAGGAGTTTCAATGTGTGGATGAGACGATGGTGTAAGGGGGAAGGGTTCATGTTTGTTAGGCACTGGGATGCTTTTTGGAACAAGAGGGAGCTGTACAAAAGAGACAGTCTCCACTTGTCCCGAGAAGGAACCAGGCTGCTGGCGCTCAAAATCAAAAAGGTGGCAGAGCAGTTTTTAAACTGAATATTGGGGGAAAGCCAACAGGAGATGAAAAGTCTCTGGTTCAGAATGGCTCATCTCAAAGAGATGAAGGGGTAGCTTTTACTTCTCTACAAGGAAATGGATTACAATTGTCCACTGAGACAGTGGCTAATGATATGGACTGCCTGGCAAGGTCTCGAGGCAGCAAGAGGAAGGTTGTGGACTTAACATGTATGGGAAATTATAGGTGTTTATACACAAATGCTAGAAGTGTCTGAGGTAAAATTGGGGAATTGGAATGCTTGGTATTGGTGGGGGGAATAGGCATTGTGGGTATTTCAGAAACTTGGTGGGATGAGGAAAATCAGTGGGATACGTTAATTCTTGGTTATAAATTATATCGGAAAGATGGGGGGAAGGGTTGGAGGTGGGGTGGCTCTGTATGTGAGATAGGGTATACAGTCCAGTAAGATTGAGAGGGTAAGTGAATTGGATTTGCTTCTGGAAATGCTATGGGTTGAAATAGTGGGCCCAAAAGGAAGCTTAACACTGGGAGTTTGTTATCACCCACCAGATCAAAAGATAGAGGATTATAAAATGATGAATGAATTAAAGATAGCTGCTAGACGAAACAACTGTGTCATAATAGGTGATTTTAACTACCCACACATTGATTGGGTCAATATGTGTTCTAATCGGGAAAAAGAGATTGAGTTTCTAGACATTCCCAATGACTGTGCTATGGAACAGATGGTCACAGAACCTACCAGGGGGGAGGCGATCCTGGATTTGGTCCTAAGTAATGCTCAAGACCCAGTGAGAGATGTAAAAGTGACTGCACCACTTGGGAACAGTGACCATATGAGTTTAACATTTGTATAAATAGGGAGTTGCCCAAAAAGACTGACACAACCACTTTTAACTTTAAAAGGGGTAACTTCTCTGAAATGAGGGGACATGTGAGGAGGAAACTGAAAGGAAAAGTAGAATGGGTCAAAACCATTGGGGAAGCTTGGATACTATTTAAAACTACAATGCTAGAAGCTCAGAAAAAATATATACTGCAATTTAGGAAAGGCATAAATAGGTACAGAAAAAGCCTGCATGTTTTTTTTTGCTATTTTTTATATATTTTTTATTTTGCTTTTCTAAACTACAAACCTACAGGGTCTGGGGAATGGATACAACCTAAAAATAAGAGTAGCAAGGATCATTAATACCAAAGTTTAAAATTGTTGATACTTCCCTATTTTTGCACGGTAAAAAGTGAGAATTAGTTGTATAAAAGTATAAAACAAGCAGTCATAATCATACTCCTCCGTAGTGTGTACATTCTAGCATTAAAGTTATGAATTAAAAATAAACAACAGACTATCAAAATTAATCTATTTTACTTTTTTCTTTCCTCTAAGCTTCTTTTTATCAAAATCCAGTTTAATTTTTAGAGATTTAGGGGCAGTAGCCCCTAATTCTACTTCAAAATCAGACGATTCTGCTGAGCTGTTCGAGAAGGTGTCAGAACTTTCCCCGTCTTTATCTTCTTCATCTGCATCTTTGTTATCCTCCACTTTCTCAGATCCCTCTGTTGCTTTCTGTTGTTGCTTTAAGAACTTTTTCACTTTATGCACAGAGTCAATCTTTTCTTTTTTGCCATTGAAGTTGAAGATAAGACCTTCAGGTACTATCCATCTGTATGGAGTGGTATTTTCCTGTAAGAACAGTACCAAAGCTCTGTACTGTCTCCTTCTTTTCCTGATCTCAAATGGAACATCTTTTAAAACTTTGATTTGTTCTCCTTTAATTTTCAGGGTTATTCCATTTGTCACTTTCAAGGTAATGTCTCTTGTTGACCTTTTTGAGAATTTCACATATACTTCCCCAGGTAGCTTGTTGGGGTTTTTTTTAATAAATTCTGGATATGTATGATAAACCCGATCAATATCATTTTGTAGAGCTTCCACTGTTAAGCCCACCACGGGAGCCAGTTCTTCGCTTAAAATCTCTTTTAGGTTCTCTCCTCTCTGCTCTGGGATGCCTTGAAATCTCAGTACATATGCTGATTTCTCCATTTGAAGAAGTAACAATTGCTGTTTCTCAGATAATTTTTCTTTTTCCACTACCTCCAGTCTTTGTCCAAATTCTTTTTTTTTCCAAAAAAATTTATTATCAGGATATAATAACATGTTCCATAAATGGTAACCAATTCTTAACATACCCTTTTCTACAATTCCCCCCCCTCCTGGCTCCCAATGATGCTCCACCCCTATTACAATTCCAATCAATATTCTCTTGCATTCACCTCATATTCAATAATCAAATCTTCTATTAAAACATTTTCCTTTTCCGTTTCTCTCTCTTAGGTAACATTTTAAATACAATCCATTTCTTACTATACTTCTAATCTTAATAGTTATCAAAGCAAAGTAACTTATTTTTAACATTCCAGTTCAGTTCTAAGTAGTCTTTAAAGTCTTTCCAATCTGCTAAAAATTCTTGATCTTCTTTTCCATTAAGTTTTTTTGTCATTTTGTCCATTTCTACCATAAAAATCATCTTCTTTATCCATTCCCATTTATCTGGTATCTTCTCCTGCTTCCAAAATTGGGCATAAGTCATTCTCGCCATTGTAATTAGATACCATAACAATGTTCTCTTTGTTACTTTCATTTCTTCAATTTTAAGCCCTAAAAGTAGTATTTCTGGCTCTTTTTTCAAAGCACATTTCAGGATCTTCTGAATTTCCTTATGTATCTCAGTCCAAAAAGCAGCCGCTTTTTCACATGTCCACCACATATGGTAAAACGAGCCCTCTTTCTTCTTACATTTCCAACATTTGTTAAACATGTTCTCATTCATATTAGCAAATTTTTTTGGTGTCATATACCATCTATACATCAATTTATAACAATTTTCTTTCACATTAACACATGTTGAAATTTTAATCGATTTTTTCCACAAACACTCCCATGATGACATATCTATTTCTCTATTTATATTTATAGCCCATTTCACCATTTGCTCTTTTACAGTCTCATCCTCCGTATACCATTTTAACAAAATCTTACAAATTTTTGAGGTTATTTTTTTACCCTTTTCTGCCCATACAATTTCAATTTCATTATTTTCTTTCCTGAAACCATGCCTCATTTTATCAGTCTTAAATAAATCATAAATCTGCCTATAATTTAACCAATCATATTCAAATTTCAATTCTTCTCTAGATCTCATCACAAAACTACTCCCCTCAACCTTCAAAATATCTCTGTAAGGTATCCAATCTTCTCCTTTGTGCCTTGAAAGTGGTTTGATTACTTCTGCCGGAACTATCCATAAAGGTCTTAATTAAAAAAAAAATCTCTTGTATCTCATCCAAGTCATAAACAGTGATCTTCTTATAAAGTGGTGTTTGAAAAAGTTATCCACTTTGGATTTTTCGTACTGTAGATAGGTGTGCCATCCAAATTTATGGTCATGCCCTTTCAATGCCAACATTTCTATATTGTCCAAGTTAATCCATTGTTCAAGCCAAGCCAAACACACAGCGTCATGATACAGTCTTAAATTGGGGAGTTGTAAACCTCCCCTTTCTTTTGCGTCACATAAGATCTTCATTTTAATCCTAGGTTTCTTTCCAGACCAAACAAACTTTGAAATCTCTTTCTGCCATAAATTCAACACTTTACTATCTTTTACAATAGGAATTGTCTGGAATAAGAATAACAAACGAGATAAAATGTTCATTTTGACAACCGAAATTCTTCCCATAAGTGACAAGTTCAAAGTATTCCACTTCTTTATAACCTGTTGAATTTTAATCCAGGTCTTCTCATAATTATTTTTAAAAAGATCAATATTCTTCATTGTAAGCTCAATTCCTAAATACTTGGTTTTTTTCACCACTTCACACTGAACTTTTTCTTGCAATTTCAGTTGTTTTTCTTTTCTCATATTTTTGCAAAGCATCTTTGTTTTATTCTTATTGACATAAAATACAGCCAAATCTCCAAATTCTTTAACCTTTTCCATCAATAATGGTACATTAGTTACTGGATCTTCAATAACAAACATTACATCATCTGCAAAAGCCCTATACTTATACGTGAAACCTCCAATTGTGAGTCCTTTTATATCTTTATCTTCTCTTATTTTCCCCAGCATCACTTCCAAAATCCATATAAATAATAAGGGGGATAACGGACATCCTTGTCTAGTCCCTTTTTGAACTTTAAAATAATCCGTCATTTCCTTATTTACTTTCAGCAATGCTTTCTGTTCAAAATATATCGCCCTGATCATATTTAAAAAGGGCTGATCAATGTCCAGTCTTTCAATCACTTGGAACATAAACTCCCAATTTAAATTGTCAAATGCTTTTTCTGCCTCCACGAATAGAAAAGCAACCTCTTTTTCTGGATGTTTATCATAGTATTCAATTGCATCAATCACCATCCTTAGATTGTCTCTAATTTGTCTATTTGGTAAAAAACCGGCTTGTTCCTCCCTTACAACATCTTTCAAATAATTCTTCAGTCTCTCCGAAATTACTTTGGCAAATAATTTATAATCATTATTGAGTAGCGAGATTGGTCTATAATTCTTGACGTCTGTTAAGTCTTGTCCTTCCTTTGGTATGAGTGATATATTGGCTTCTTTCCAAGACTCTGGTATTACCTTAGTCAGCTGAATTTCATTTACTAAAAGTTCCAAAATTGGGGTCAACTCCTCTTTTAATTTTTTATAAAATTTTACAGTAAATCCATCTGGTCCTGGAGCTTTCCCCAACTTGGCATCTTCTATTGCATTGTATATTTCTTCTTTCTGGATTGTACCATTCAACATTTCTTTGGTTTTTAAATCAGTCTTAGGTAAATCAGCTTTATCTAAATATTTTTTGATTTTCTCCGGATCAACATTCTTTTTTTGAAATAATTTTGCATAATACTTGAAGAAGACTCTTTTTAAACCATTCATGTCAACAATTTCTTTGCCATCCTCAATTATTTTACTTATTATCCTTCTCTCCCTTCAGTTTTTCAATTGCCAAGCCAAAAATTTTCCTGGTTTATTTGCTCCTTCAAAAGATTTTTGCTGCAATTTCTTTAAGTTCCAGTAGAGTTCTCTATTAAGTATCACGTTCAATTGGTCTTGTAAAATTTGAATTTCTTTAATAAGTTTCTTTTTTCCTGGTCTTCTCTTCAGTTCATTTTCTTTTTGCTGAATTTTTTCCTGTAACTCCTTTTGTTGCTTCATGTTCTGCTTTTTATCAGCCGCATTCATTGATATCAATACTCCTCTCATCACAGATTTGTAGGCGTCCCAGACTGTCTGTATTTTTACATTCTGGTTTAAATTCATTTGGAAAAAAAGTTGAGTTTCTTTATGTAATGTCTCAACTAATTTTGTCTTATCCAATAAATCTTCATTAATTCTCCAATGGAACTGCTTCATTTTATCTTTTAATGTCCAAATTACCGGATTGTGATCCGAATTGGTCTTTGGCAAAATCTCAACCTTCTGAGTTTTTAATGCTATCTCACCTGACATCCAAATCATATCTATTCTGGAGAAGGATTTATGTCGATTAGAATAAAAGGTATTTAATTTTAGGATTCCACTTTCTCCAGACATCTTCAAGTTTCTCTTGTTCCATCAATTTGAAAAAAAGTTTTGGAAGCTTTCCAATCTTCTCATCATCTTTTTTTGCTTTCCTGTCCAATTTATTATTAACAGTACCATTAAATTATCTGGTCATAATCCACTTGATCCAGTTCCTTCGTCAAGTTCTTAAAAAAAATTTCTTTAGCTCCATTTGGCGCATATAAATTAACTACCAATGTCTTTTTTTGGAGCATTGTAATTTCTACAGCAATATATCTCCCATCTTTGTCACTAAAAATTTGTTTTGGCTCCAAGTTTTTATTTACATAAGTCACAACTCCCTTATTTTTTTTCTCAGCCAATGAATAAAATTCTTCTTCCAACTTTTTATTAATCAAGTATTTATTGTCCCGCTTCTTTATATGGGTTTCTTGTAAACAAATAATGTTGGATTTCTGCTTTTGTAACCAATAGTTCATTACCCTCCTTTTGGAGGGTGAATTAAGTCCATTTACATTCCACGATAACAATTTGTAATCCATCATGACTTGTTTTTAAATATCTCCGAAATCTTTAGAGTTTTCCGCTTTAAACATATACATATCTCCAGGAGTTTTGATCACATGTCTTTTCGAATTGTAGGTGACTGACAGTCCTTGTGGTATCTCCCATTTGAATCTGATGTTTAACTGCTTCAGTTTGTCCACCAACTTCTTATATTTCTTTCTGCCTTGCAAAATGATTCTTGGGAGTTCTCTCATTATTATTATCTTTTTACCATCAATCTCCAATGGTTGAGTAAACTGCTTCTTAAATATATCCTCTTTCATTTTCCTTGTTACAAATTGAACAATAACATCTCTTGGCAAATTTTTCCTTTGAGCATAAACAGAATTCACTCTATAAATTAAGTCAAAATCAGAATCCATTTCTCCTTGATCTTCTCCCAAATATTCAGTCAAAGCTGCCATCACCACCATTCGTATATTTTCATCTATTTTTTCTTCTATCCCTCTTAATCTCAGATGATATAACGTTGCTGTGTATTCCATCATTGCCTCAAGATTCCGGTTATTTTGTACAGTTGTTTCCATTTTTTTGCCTATATCTTGTGTCTTTTGTTCCAATTCAGTCGATTTTGTTGCCAAAGCTTTTACTTGACTATTTGTATTTTCCACTTTTTTTTTATTTCTGTCACTTCTGCTACTACTAACTCCTTCAAGGCCACCACATTTTTTTCTTGGACTTCTTCCAACTGTTCCAGCTGTTTTTGCATTTGTTTCTCTATCTGCTGATCTATGTGTTTCATCATACCTTGAATCACGTCAATCATGCGCTTCTCCATCGCTTCCATTGCTGCCTGCCATTCTTTCTTCTCTTTAGATGACATACTTGGACTCACAGCTGAAGCCACTCTTTGCCGAGATTTACGTTCCATTTTGACGATTTTTCAATATACTTCAACTGTCCTCTAATTATTCTTTTAAATCCAACTCTTTTCGCTATTTTCTGCAGATAATTTCACACTTAAAATTGTGTTTTAAAATTCAGTCCTCCCCAAAATGGTGGGTGCAATTTCTCTATGGTTTCGAAGGCTAGAGTAGGCTCTCCTTTAAATTCCTATTTCCAGTGCCACGTTTAAAATGTCCTACCGGAAAACTTCCTCTCAACCGCTCTTCCGGTCCTCCAGCACACACTCTAGCCAGGTCACAATTCCAGCCGGACACAGTTTTATGCTACACCTTCATCTCGCGATCTTTCCAGTCGAACTCGCTCATATGCTTATCACTAAGTCTCTCAGCCACAGGAATGTTAAACAAAGTCTATTTAGTCCAAATTTAATGCCTTAACAAGCTCTTCAAATTTATACGATGGATCGATTACTCAGCTTAAAACCTCATGTGCTTAACCGCCTTGTTCAAATTTTGTTATATCTTCATCCCGGTAAGCAAACTGTCTTTGTTACCTTGCATGTTTATCTTGGGACTTCACATCACTTCTCTTTGTTTCCAACTGCAGACCGTTTCTTAAGAGATCAGGAAATGGTGAATTTAAGCTGATTCTTCAGCTCGGTTAGCTTCTTTAGTGCTATCTTGCAATCGCCCGCTTCTGAGAGGAGTTCAAAGTGTAAACAAGCCCCCTCCGGGACTTGTGCATGCCGATCTCAACTCTCACTTGGACCTTGTTGCTTGCCTGTCAACCCCCTGCCTGGGGGATGCCACGTTGGACAGTAAAAACTGCCCAAACTGTCAGAAGAAGCCGCCGTCCACCCCACTCTTTCGCAGAGTGCATCAGTTCGCCATTTTACTCTGACCGGAAGCCAGTCTTTGTCCAAATTCTTTTGACTTAATGTCAATTTTTTTTCAGCTTCTTAACTATCTTCTCTGTTGTTCCTGAGTTTTCTTTGAGTTCTTTTTGTAACATGTCAAACTTATCATTAAGATTGGTCATCTTGTCCAGCAAGAGGGTGCAAAGCAGTGGCAATTATTTTAGGAAAGTCTGTGGTTACTTCTGGTTTAGTGGCCGGAGATGATGAGCTGGCAGTTCCTGCTATTAGTTTCCCGTAGCCACCATTTTTTCTGCTTGCTGAGTCATTGTTTACAATAAGATGAAAGTTTTTAAAAGTCTCTGAAAGCCTGGTAATTTATTGCTTTCTTGCTAGTCTGTGCCACACTCCATCGGATTTTTGCTTTCTTCAAGCTGCCCTCTCAGTCCCCTCTTTAAAATCAGTCTTAACAGGATCGGGTATTCCCCTCCCCCTTCTGTTTGTTTGGGATTTTGGCACAGCTTTGCTGCTGTCATTTAGGTGATTGTTTGTTAAAACGTGGATCAACTCACATTTTTACTTGCACTTCTTCAGACGGTAGGGTAGATCGTTTTCTTTGGATTGCTTGCACGCTCTGCCCAGTATGCGCCTCTTGGTACCATAGCTTGCTCCATGCTGCAAGGACCTATCAGGGCAAAAGGAGCCCAATCCCTTGGCATACGCCTCAGGAGAGGGACCTCATGCGCCCCAGGCTATGACCCCCCTACAAGGAGTCGAGAGGGTCTAAGAGCAACTCATACCCTTCCTCATTGGCATGATTTTGGGGGGCACTCACATCAGAGCTATGATGGAGCACACCCACCTGCAAGCCACCAAAAACCGGAAGTCAAAAGCCTGCATAATTAACAAAGTAATGAAAGCCGTAAAAAATAAGAAGGATTCCTTTAAGCAGTGGAAAGCTAGTCTCAGTGAGGCTGATAAAAGGGAACATAGGCTGTGGCAAATAAAATGCAAGTCTGTGATCAGGCAGGGAAAAAGGGAAAATGAGGAGCATATAGCAAAAAACATAAAGACCAACAATAAAACTTTCTTCAAATACATTAGAAGCAGGAAACCAGCCAGAGAGGCAGTGGGGCCCTTGGATGACCAAGGGGTAAAAGGAGTACTGAAGGATGATAGGGAAATGGCTGAGAAGCTGAATGCATTTTTTGCCTCTGTCTTCACTGTGGAAGATGAGAAGTGCTTGCCCACTCCAGAAATGCTGATTTCGGGAGGGGTGTTGAAAGACCTGAGTCAGATGGAGGTGATGAGAGAGGAGCTCCTATGACTGATAGACAACTTAAAAACTGATAAATTACCAGGCCCGGATGGCATACATCCGAGAGTTCTGAAGGAACTCAAGTGTGAACTCGTGGATCTCCTGACAAAAATATGCAATCTTTCATTAAAATTTGCCACTATTCCTGAGGACCGGAAGGTAGCTAATGTCACTCCCATCTTTAAAAAGGGTTCCAGAGGAGATCCGGGAAATTACAGGCCAGTCAGTCTGATGTCGATACCGGGCAAGTTGGTGGAAACTGTTATTAAGGGAAGAATTAGTAGGCACATTGATGAACAAAAACTATTGAGGCAGACTCAGCATGGGTTCTGTAAGGGAAGATCTTGTCTCATGAACCTGTTAGTGTTCTTTGAGGGAGTGAACAAACATGTGGACAAGGGGGACCCTATAGATGTTGTTTACCTTGACTTCCAGAAAGCTTTTGATAAAGTTCCTCATCAAAGGCTCCTAAGTAAGCTCAATAGTCATGGGATAAAAGGACAAGTCTTCTTGTGGATCAAAAACTGGCTAATTAATAGGAAACAGAGATTGAGTATAAATGGGCAATTTTCTCAGTGGAGGGTGGTAAGCAGTGGGGTACCACAGGGATCAGTACTGGGTCCGATGCTTTTTAACTTGCTTATTAATGATTTGAAGTTAGGAGTAGATAATGAAAATGTGTAGACAGTGTGCAACTGTAATAAAAAAGGCCAACACCATGCTAGGGATTATTAGGAAGGGAACTGAAAACAAATCAGCCAGTATCATCATGCCCCTGTATAAATCAATGGTGCAACCTCATTTGGAGTACTGTGTACAGTTCTGGTCACCACACCTCAAAAAGGATATTATAGCACTGGAAAAAGTACAGAAAATGGCAACTGGAATGATAAAAGGATTGGAACACCTTCCCTATGAAGAAAGGTTAAAACGCTTGGGGCTCTTTAGCTTGGAGAAATGACATCTGAGGGGTGACATGATTGAAGTCTATAAGAGTATGCATGGGATAGAGCAGGTTGAGAAAGAAGTACTTTTCTCCCTTTCTCACAATACAAGAACTCGTGGGCACTCAATGAAATTGCTCAGCAGTCAGGTTAGAACAGATAAAATGAAGTACTTTTTCACCCAAAGAGTGATTAACACATGGAATTCACTGCCACAGGAGGGGGTGGCGGCTACAAGCATGGACAGCTTCAAGAGGGAATTAGATAAGCATATGGAGCAGAAGTCCATCAATGGCTATTAGCCACAAGGTATAGTTAGGAACTCTCAGGCTGGGGCAAGTGATGCACTGTATTCTTGGTGCTTTGGGGGGGCAACAGTGGGAGGGCTTCTAGTGTCCTGGCCCCACTATTGGACCTCCTGATGGCACCTGATATTTTTGGCCACTGTGTGACAGAATGTTGGACTAGATGGGCCATTGGCCTGATCCAACATTGGCTTTGCTTATGTTCTTAAATATTTGAATAAACAAATAAATAAATTCCATTGGTGAACTAAGAATTTATGAACAAGAAGTCCTTGGCTGGAACTTCTGTAACTCTTCTGTTAACTCAGCAAGAAGGGTGGACTATAAATGAAGTAAACTAAATGAAGAAAATAATATAAACTTATTTAATGAGTTTGGGCAAGTCTTCATGAGCTTCAGTGAGACCCGCTGTGGGGCAGTGGTTATTAGGCTCTGCAAGATCCAGGTTGCCACTCAGCCAAGCACATCAGTGGGACTACTATTTATTTATTTATTTCAGATGTTATCCCACCCTCCCCCGCAAGCAGGCTCAGGGCAAGTCACAATGTTCTTAAAACCATACAAAATTTGAAATAGAATACAATCATAAAACAATTACAACCAATTTGTATACATAAAAACTTTAAGAGCCACCAGTTAAACAATTTACTGAATAGGATGAAGTTTCAGTCTTGATGTAGCTGCAGATCTAAGCAGTACAGTGAACAGGTAGGTGAGTAAGCAGCTAAGATGGACTGCAGTGTTCCCTCTAATCTGAGTTAGTATGAGCTAGCTCACAGTTTTTTAGCCTCCGGCTCATACATTTTTGTCTTAGCTCAGGAAGGATGGCTCCAGAGCAAACTAATTTAAGCATTAGCCAAATTGCTCGCTCACAACTTTAATGCCAGTAGCTCACAAAGAAGGATTTTTTGCTCACAAGACTCCACAACTTAGAGGGAGCATTGGACTGAAGTGCTGCTGGGCACAGCTAAGCAAAGCAGAGCAATGGGCAGGGGAGGGGAGGCTATTGTGGTGTCATCTCCTCAGCCATAGGCCTTGTGGAACATCTCTGTTTTACAGGCCCTGCAGAACTGCATTAAATCCTGCAGGGCCTGGATCTCACTAGGGCTGGTGCCAGAGTCAAAAAAAGCTCTGGCTGTGGTTGAGGCTAGGCAGACAACTTTGGGGCTGGGGACAACCAGTAGATGTTGGGTGGAAGATCGCAGAACCCTTCAGAGGCCGCACAGAAAGAGAGAGAGATGGTCCTGCAGATATGTTAGTTCCAGTCTGCATAGGACTTTAAATGCAAGAACCAAGACCTTGAACTTGATCCAGAATTCAACTTGATCTGGAATTCAGCTAGTCAGAATAACATTGACCTATCTTGCAGGCAGAACTCTTTTCGTAGCAGGAACTCCTTTGCATATTAGGCAACACACCCCTAATGTAGCCAATCCTTCAAGAGCTTACAGTAGCCCCTGTACGAAGAGCTCTGTGAGTCCAGCAGAGAGACTAATCATCGAAGCTTTACAAGCTTTACACTCGTGCCTGGTGCAAAGGTAGCAGACATTACGCATGTTTTAGATAGGCTGGTAGATAGTGCTGGGGAGGAGCCAGTGGTCGTGGTGCACGTCGGCATCAATGATGTGGGGAAATGCAGTCGTGAGGTCCTGGAGGAGAAATTTAGGCTGCTGGGCAGGAAACTTAAGGCCAGGACCTCCAAGGTAGCCTTCTCAGAAGTGCTACCTGTTCCACGTGCAGGGCCGGAGACACAGGCACAGATCTGGAATCTCAATGCATGGATGAGACGGTGGTGTAGGGGGGAAGGGTTGTCACGAGAAGGAACCAGGCTGCTGGCGCTCAAAATCAAAAAGGTGGCAGAGCAGTTTTTAAACTGAATAATGGGGGAAAGCCGACAGGAGATGAAAAGTCTCTGGTTCAGGATGGCTCATCTCAAAGAGATGAAGGGGTAGCTATTACTTTTGTACAAGGAAATGGATTACAATTGTCCACTGAGACTGTGGCTAATGATAGGAATTGCCTGGAAAGGTCTTGAGGAAGCAAGAGGAAGGCTGTGGGCTTAACAAACGTGGGAAACTATAAGTGTTTATACACAAATGCTAGAAGTCTCCGAGGTAAAATCGGGGAGTTGGAATGCTTGGTGTTGGGGGAGGGGGGAATAGACATTGTGGGTATTTCAGAAACTTGGTGGGATGAGGAAAATCAGTGGGATACGGTGATTCCTGGTTATAAATTATATCGGAAGGATAGGGGGGAAGGGTTGGAGGTGGGGTGGCTCTGTATGGCAGAGAGGGTATACCGTCCAGTAAGATTGAGAGGGTAAGAGAATTGGATTCGCTTCTGGAAATGCTATGGGTTGAAATAGTGGGTCCAAAAGGAAGCTTAACAGTGGGAGTTTGTTATCGCCCACCAGATCAAAAGATAGAGGAGGATTATAAAATGATGAATGAAGTAAAGATAGCGGCTAGAAGAAATAACTGTGTCATAATAGGCGACTTTAACTACCCACACATTGATTGGGTCAATATGAGTTCTAGCCGGGAAAAAGAGATTGAGTTTTTAGACACTCTCAATGACTGTGCTATGGAACAGATGATCACAGATCCTACCAGGGGAGAGGCAATCCTGGATTTGGTCCTAAGTAACACCCAAAACCTGGTGAGAGATGTAAAAGTGATTGCACCGCTTGGGAACAGTGACCATAATGTCATTGAGTTTAACATTTGTACAGATCGGGAGTTGCCCAAAAAGACTGACGCAACCACTTTTAACTTTAAAAGGGGTAACTTCTCTGGTATAAGGGGACAGGTAAGGAAGAAATTGAAAGGAAGAGTGGAGAAGGTCAAGCTTCTATTGGGGAAGCTTGGAGACTATTTAAAAATACAGTCCTAGAAGCTCAGAAAAAATATATACCGCAGATTAGGAAAGGTACAAATAGGTATAGAAAAAGCCTGCATGGTTAACAAATAAAGTAATGGAAGCTGTAAAATGTAAGAAGGATTCCTTTAACCGGTGGAAAACTAGTCGTAATGAGGTTGATAAAAGGGAACACAGACTATGGCAAATAAAATGCAAGTCTGTGATCAGACAAGCAAAAAGGGAATATGAGGAACATATCGCAAAAAACATAAAGGCCAACAATAAAACTTTCTTCAAATACATTAGAAGTAGGAAGCCAGCCAGGGAGGTAGTGGGGCCCTTGGATGACCAAGGGGTAAAAGGAGTAGTGAAGGATGATAGGGAAATGGTTGAGAAGCTGAATGCATTTTTTTTGCCTCTGTCTTCACTGTGAAAGAGGAGAAGTGCTTGCCCACTCCAGAAGCACCGATTTTGGGAGGGGGTTTGAAAGACCTGAATCAGATTGCGGTGACAAGAGAGGAAGTCCTCCGACTGATGGACAATTTAAAAACTAATAAATCACCAGGCCCGGATGGCATTCATCCGAGAGTTCTGAAAGAACTCAAATGTGAACTTGTGGATCTCCTGACAAAAATATGTAATCTTTCTTTAAAATCTGCCTCCATTCCTGAGGACTGGAAGGTAGCTAATGTCACTCCCATCTTTAAAAAGGGCTCCAGGGGAGATCTGGGAAATTACAGGCCAGTCAGTCTGACATCGATACCGAGTAAGTTGGTGGAAACTGTTATTAAGGAAAGAATTAGTAGGCATATTGATGAACAAAAACTATTGAGGCAGACTCAGCATGGGTTCTGTAAGGGAAGGTCTTGTCTCACTAACCTGTTAGTGTTTTTTGAGGGAGTGAACAAACATGTGGACAAGGGGGACCCAATAGATATTATTTACCTTGACTTCCGGAAAGCTTTTGATACAGTTCCTCATCAAAGGCTCTTAAGTAAGCTCAATAGTCATGGGATAAAAGGACAAGTCCTCTTGCGGATCAAAAACTGGCTTATAAATAGGAAACAGAGAGCAAGTATAAATGGGAAACTTTCTCAGTGGAGGGTGGTAAGCAGTGGGGTACCACAGGGATCAGTACTCGGTCCGATGCTTTTTAACTTGTTTATTAATGATTTGGAATTGGGAGTAAGCAGTGAAGTGGCTAAATTTGCAGATGACACGAAGTTGTTCCGGGTGGTGAAAACCAGGGAGGATTGTGAGGCACTCCAAAGGGATCTGTTGAGGATGGGTGAGTGGGCATCAACGTGGCAAATGGGGTTCAATGTGGCCAAGTGCAAAGTGATGCACACTGGAGCCCAAAATCCTAAATATAAATACACGTTGATGGGGTCTGAACTGGCAGAGACGGACCAAGAGAGAGACCTTGGAGTCGTGGTGGATAACTCAATGAAAATGTCTAGACAGTGTGTAGCTGCAATAAAGAAGGCCAACGCTATGCTGGGGATTATTAGGAAGGGAATTGAAAACAAATCAGCCAGTATCATCATGCCCCTGTATAAATCATTGGTGCGACCTCATTTGGAATACTGTGTACAGTTCTGGTCACCACATCTCAAAAAGGATATTATAGCATTGGAAAAAGTGCAGAGAAGGGCAACTAGAATGATAAAAGGGTTGGAACACCTTCCCTATGAAGAAAGGTTAAAATGCTTGGGGCTCTTCAGCTTGGAGAAACGACGACTGAGAGGTGTCATGATCGAGGTTTATAAGATTATGCATGGGATTGAGCAGGTTGAGAAAGAAGTACTTTTCTCCCTTTCTCATAATACAAGAACTCGTGGGCGCTCCATGAAATTGCTGAGCAGTCGGGTTAGAACAGATAAAAGGAAATACTTCTTCACCCAAAGAGTGATTAACATATGGAATTCACTGCCACAGGAGGTGGTGGCAGCTACAAGCATGGACAGTTTCAAGAGGGAATTAGATAAACATATGGAGCAGAAGTCCATCAGTGGCTATTAGCCACAGGGTATAGATGGGAATTCTAAGTCTGGGGCAGTTGATGTACTCTATTTTTGGTGCTGGAGGGGGCATCAGTGGGAGGGCTTCTAGTGTCCTGTCCCCACTGCTGGACCTCCTGATGGCACCTGGTATATTTTGGCCGCTGTGTGACAGAGTGTTGGACTAGATGGGCCATTGGCCTGATTCAACATTGGTTTCTCTTATGTTCTTAAAAAAAGGCACTGTTGCAGTGATGGAGTTTTCCCAGCTGAATCCATCTCATGTAAGGTCTTGTTACAGAGGTGGGTCTCCATCTCATTTAAAAAGAGATTGTAAGGCAAGAAAGAAACAGCCAACTATATCAAGTTCAAAACCAAATGTGCAGGCGAGACTTGTAGCTATAGATTCTGCAGAGGAGACAACAGAATTGCATATGGTAAAGCAACAGTGGCTACTTGACAGCGGAGCTTCACAACATTTTTCTAGCTCCGATACTATTATGGACGAAATAAAGCAGCCGCCTTTACTACATGTTAACTTAGCAGATGGCAGCACAGCTGAAGTAAAGAGTGAAGGATCTGTATTTTTCTTTTCTCTTGGGGTAAAGCTAGATTCTGTTCTATGTGTACCAACACTTGAAAATAATTTACTTTCGGTCAGTTCTTTAGCAAAATCTGGTTTTGTTACAAAGTTTGCTAAAGAAGATTGCACCATATCAAAAGGAGAAAGGTGCTGGTCAAAGGAAAGTTGATGAATAATGTTTATGTGGTTGAAAATGTAACTGCTAAGACAGAGGTAGTTACCGATAACCAAAGGCATGATAATTGTATTCATCTGTTACATCGTCGTTTAGGTCATGCTTGTTTCCAAACAATTAGAAAAACTCTGGCACTATTAACAAATGAGAAGGTATCTGCTTGCTCAGAATTTCTTGACTGCACAGTTTGCAAACAGGTCAAGACAAAACATTTCCGGTGGTTAAAAGGAGTAACAGAGTATCTGAAAGACCTTTAGAATTAATACACCTGGATCTGGTGGGGCCTTATGCTCAAAGTCATTCACAAAACAGATATGCCCTCATAGGCACAGACGATAGCACACGTTTCTCATGGGTTTTTTCAATGAAACATAAGTCTGATACTTTTAACATCTTTAAGTATTGGGTCAGAAATATACAGAAACA
Organism: Gekko gecko; assembly: GCA_029375565.1. Classification (NCBI taxonomy): domain Eukaryota; kingdom Metazoa; phylum Chordata; class Lepidosauria; order Squamata; family Gekkonidae; genus Gekko; species Gekko gecko. Next base: position 178,142,393 of record JAPDNY010000001.1, on the reverse strand, counting down.
ATTGGGGTTTGAATTGAAGGCCATCCAGACTGATCAGGGAGGTGAATTTGTTTCTTCACAATTTGAACACTGGTTAAAAACAAATGGTGTCACCCACAGACTTACCAATACATGTGTTCTACAAGAACATGGTTTGGCTGAAAGAAAAGGGGGAGTTCTTCAAGGAATGTTATATGCTATGTTAGCAGACGCGGGACTACCCATGTCCTATTGGGCTGAAGCTTTGTCAGCCACTTGTTTTATTTCAAACAGGTTGTACACAGTGGCTATAAATGACATACCATACAGGTTACTGTACAAAAGGGATCCAAAACTTGATTTCTTAAGGGTTTTTGGTATGAAAGCCTGGGTTCATATTCCTCTAAAACACAGACACAAAGGAGGTCCTAAAACAAACAAACTTATTTTTGTAGGATATCAAAGTAACATGAAATCTTATAGATTCACAAACGAACACAAGAAGCTCACTTTCAGTAGGTCTGCTAGTGTGCAAGAAAGTGCTAACTGGCAGTGGCTACAGGGATATGAAGATCCAAAGCAGGTAGTTCTACCTTTGTCTGACAGTAATAAGAGTACTGATCAAGACTCAGTAGATGTTCAAAAACAAAAGGTTGAATCTCCAGAAAAAGAGGAGACTACCAATCCACTAATATTTCCTGAGGTGCATGCATCTACAAGGGCTAACAAAGGAATCCCACCTCAGAGATTTGGTCGAAGTATGGTTGTAAACAATGTATATGTTAAAGAACCTGTAAGTTTTCAAGAGGTGCAATCTCTCCTTATAATAATTATCTTTTGGTTTCACAAGATTCCATGCGCTCCCATTGGCTGTAAAATGCCCTCCCTCAGCCATTGGCCCATCAGTTGCCACTCAAGAGTACTCGCGTGCCATTGGCCGGGTGCTGGGTCTGCTCCTCTTCCCCACCCACTCCCCGTTTTGCATGTCAGATTTACTGGCAGACAGCTCTCTCTCCTGAGGAAGACAGTTCTCTTGACTCCTGTGAGGGACTGTCCCCTCAGTGGCTGTTGGTTGGCACCCAAGCTTGGTTCTGTGAGTAAAAAAACAAAGGACTTTCAGCATAACCCCCTCCCCAACGGCCACTTTCCTGTCAGAATAAATGGAAAAAGGCTCTTTCTCCTGCTTAGCTTCAGCATGGCTGGATGGCTAACGAGGTGGGCCAGCGACCATCAAACCATTTTCTTCAACTCCCCGCTGTGCAGCTGACTCTCCCCTAGGGTTGCCAATCTCCAGGTGGGACCTGGAGATCTCCCACTGTTACAATTGACCTCCAGATGACAGAGATCAGTTCCCCGGGAGAAAATGGTTGCTGTGGAGGGTAGACTCTATGGCATTATACCCTGCTGAGTCCTTCCACACACACCCCAAATGCTGCCCTCCACAGGATCCACCCCCCCCCAAATCTCCAGGTATTTCCCTAATCAAAGTTGGCACCTGTACTTTCTCCTCTGTCAGTAAAAGGCCCTTTCCACACCTATGTTGGCCTTTGGGAGAAAACTCATTGGGCCCAGTCCTGATCAGGTCGCCAACTCCAGGTGGGCAATTCCTGGAGATTTGAGGGATGGAGCCTGGAGAGGGTGAGGTTTGAGGAGGGGTGGCACCTCAGACAGGTATGATGCCATAGACTCCACCCTCCAATCCAGCCATTCTCTGATGGGGAACCATCATTGCCAATCTCCAGGTGGGGGCTGGAGATCACTCAAAATTACAGCTGCTCTCTAGGAGGGAGGGGGGAGGAGATGGAAAACTAAAGGTAGGTTGATGGTTGGCTGGGAGGGAGATAGGGTTGTCAACTCCAGGTTGGGAAATTCCTGGAGATTTGAGGGGTCGAACCTGGAGAGGGTGAGTGTTTTGGAGGGGTGGGACCTCAGATAGGTACAATGCCATAGACTCCACCCTCCAAACCAGCCACTCCCTTCTGGGGAACCACTGTTACCAATCTTGGGGGTGGGCTGGAGATCACTCAAAATTACTACTGCTCTTCAGGTAGCAAAGATCAGTTCCTCTGGAGAAAATGGTGGACTCTGTCATTATACCCTGCTGAGATTGCCACAGCAAATTGTCACTGAGTGCCCAAAGCTGGGGCACTCTCTCAGAGCCTCTTTCTAGAGCCCGTTGTATTTATTTCCACAACGGGCCTTATTCCTAGTCTCTTAATAAAGTACAAAAACAATTGTGGTTAGATTCTATGCAGAAGGAGTATGATTCTCTAACAGAGAACAAGGTATTTACTCCTGTGCATGAGATACCAGCCAAAACAAACATCATTGGTTGCAGATGGATTTATAAAATAAAAATTCTGCAAAATGGTGAATTGCAGTATAAAGCCAGATTAGTGGCAAGAGGATTTACACAAGTTCATGGGTCTGATTATGACCAAACATTTACCCCATGTGTTAAATCAGAGTCACTAAAAATTGCTTTATGCAAAGCAGGGGCACAGAGAAAAAGAGTTGATCATTTTGATTTTACGACAGCATATTTACATGCTCCTATCAAAGAAAATCTATATATGCAACAAATTCCAGGTTTTGAGTGTTCAGACACAAAAACAGTTATGAAAATCAACAAAGCATTATATGGTTTGTGCCAGAGTGCCAGAGAATGGTATCAGCACTTATCTCAAGCACTCAAAAGTGCAGGTTTTGAGCAAGGGATTGCTGAAGTGTGTAACTTTACAAAGCTAGTGGGAGAGTCAGAAGTCCAACTGTTAGTGTTCGTGGATGATGTTCTGTTGATATATGACACAGATGAACAATTGAAATGGTTCATGAAATTGGCAAAAAGTATGTTCAAAATTAAACACCTTGGTCCCATATGTAACTACTTAGGTATAGAAGTAACACTAAGCTCTGAAGTTTTCTATGAACTAAGCCAAACAAAGAAAATCACTAAATTGCTAGAAGAATATGGTTTAACAGATGCTAAAGAAGTAGAGTCTCCAATGTCCACCGGTTATCCTAAAGAGCCTGATATTTACTGATGTATGTAAATATCAGTCACTCATGAGTTCACTTTTATACTTGTCATGTTGGACAAGGATGGACATTTGTTATACAGTACATCTTTTGTGCCAGAAGTGTAACAAACCATACTATAAAGATTGGGTTGCTGCTAAACGCATATTACACTATCTGAAAGGCACCATAAACTACAAACAAGTTTTGAAAGTGTCTAGTGATATTTCCTTGCATGCTTACTGTGATGCAAGCTTGGCAGATCGCCCTGATGGCAAGTCAACCACAGGTATTGCAATCTTCTTGAATGAAGCACTGATAATGTGCAAGTCAGTTAAACAATCCCTGATTGCAAATAGTGCCTGCGAATCAGAATATGCTGCAATAAGTCATTGCATACTAGAGCTAGAGTGGATTTATCAAGTGATGATAGACATGAAGATTAAATGCTCTATACCAATACCCATTAGCTGTGACAACTCAGCTGCAATTCATTTAGCTGAAGAATATAGTACACAGGCCAGAAGCAAACATATTTTAATTCATTATTTGAATGTCAAAACAACTGTGACTGAAGGTTTTATAAAACTACATAAATGTAAGTCAGAAGGTAATCTTGCAGACATATTTACAAAGTGCCTATGCACTGTACTGTTTGTGAAAATTAAAGATGGTTTAAATATCTCTCACTGTGCCTAGGAGGAGTGTCAGATTATAAATGTAGAGGCACAAGTGAAGAGATAAGTTTATATTTGTAAAGTTAGGTTACACCAACAATCTGAAGATTCAAGCATGAGAGATGTGGGCAGTGTACTGTGGAGCCCTGTCAATCTTACGCTGAGGTTCTGAGAGTGACAGTTATCACTTCTCTCACTGTCAGTTGGTTTTGTGTTAGTTGCTGTCAGGCTCAATAGCAAGTAGATCCAAGCTTTCTTCAGGTAAAGAAAAGCTTTATTGGAATACAATGTTGTAACCCACAGTAATACTGTTATTGTCAGGAATGGTGGCATAAACTGCTCAGGCATTATTATAGTATGATGCAAAAGTGCAGCTGGCAAATGAACTTTTAGCGCGCGTGTGGGAAACTCCCGGCGGGAGACTACTTAATGATTGGGAGAACAATTTCCCCCCACCCCTTGGTCTCACAGGACTGGAAAATTCCCTTAGACAAAAGAATACTCCATAGCCTCTTTCCAAGGCCACTGTGATAAGATGGAGCGGCCGAAACCATTCTCCCACGTTGCAGCTGGCAATACTATGCAAGCGCACAAGCAAAAGACAAGATAGCAGACACAGTACAATGAACTCAGTGTAAAAGTAACCCAAGCCTCAAGTCTCTGACATTCTGCCCTCCCCAAAATTCACCCCTCCCTGCGAGCGGGAACATATGCAGGGCCCCCAGGTTTAGTTGGGAATTTGCTATGAAATTGTTTGATGAGATAAGGCGCTCAGATATCTGTTACTTTGACCCATTCCCTGTGCTGGGGACCAAAGTGAACCCATTCCACTAAATAGTGGAGTTGACCACGAATCAATTTGGAGTCCAGGATATCAGCCAGTTCATAGTGTTCACTGTCATCCACCATCAGAGGGGGAGGCTCCGGTTGCTCAGGTCGCCATTTATTCGGGGGATGCCCAGACTTCAGAAGGCTGCAATGGAATATGGGATGAATATATTTCAGGTTCTTAGGCAAATCCAATTCTACAGTCACCTTATTTATGCAGCGGACAATCCTAAAGGGACCAATGTATTTCCAGGCCAATTTCCTAGAAGGTTGAGGCAGGCGCAAGTTTTTTGTAGACAAATATATATAACTTCCAGGCTGAAGATCCCAACCCACCACCCTTTTCTTATCAGCCTGTGCTTTATATGCTGCCTTTGCAGCTTCCAGAGTCTCACACAGGAGTGGCCAGAAGTCACTTAGGGCTTTGCACCAGTCTGCAGCCTCTCCAACCCCCCCAGTAATTGGTTTGAGAAATGGAGGGGGGGCTGTCATAGCCCAGTGCGGCTTTGTATGGTGAGACCCTTGTGGAAGAATGCCAGGATTTATTAGATGCAAATTCAGCCAGGGGTAGTAGATCTACCCAGTTGTCTTGTTGAAAATTAGCAAAACAACGAAGGTATTGTTCAAGAGTTTGGTTAACCCTTTCAGTTTGCCCGTCAGTCTCTGAATGATAGGCACTGCTCAAGGCACGCTCGACTCCCATCAATGCCATTAGCTCCGTCCATAATTTAGAAACGAATTGAGAGCTACGGTCAGATATTATCTTAGCTGGCAGCATATGCAACCTCACAATGTGCTGAAGAAAGGCTTTTGCCAACACCCTGGCAGTAGGCAGCCCTGGGAATGGGATGAATTGAGCTTGTTTTGAGAAAAGGTCCACCACCACCCAAATGATTGTCATGTGTCTGCTGGGGGGTAAGTCAGTAATGAAATCCATGGAAATTACTTCCCATGGTCGGGTGGGGGTGGGCAATGGCTGCAGGAGACCTGGGGGCTTGCCCCCTCTTGACTTGCAGAGGCTACAAACAGGGCAGGAGTGAACAAAGAGAGACAAGTCCTTTCTCATTTGGGCCACCAAAATCCACGTTGTAACAAATGCAATGATTTAACATAGCCAAAGTGTCCAGCCGGCTTTAGCCCATGGACTGACTGTAATACTTCTTGCCGCACAGCTTCGGGGACAAAAAGTTTCCCTTCCTTGTACCAACAGTCATTTACACGGCGTTCCAAAGACGCTTGGGACTGGAGCATTTGCCTCTCTTTGTCTGTTAAAGTTTTGGCAAAGCGCTCCTCCCACGAAGCCTCTTGGTGCTGGGGGTTTGTTGCTTTTTGGCTTTGTTTTTGGGTAACCACCACCCCACTCAACTGGGCAGGGGTGAAGAATGATTCACGGACTTCCACCCGCTTGCTATCATGTTGGGGCAGCCACGAGAGAGCATCAGCCAAGGGATTGGATCGCCCTGGGAAATGGTGCAGGGTGAATTGGAACTTGGATAAAAACTCAGCCCAACAGAATTGCTTAGCATTAAGGTTACAGGGTTTGCACAAAACCTCAAGATTCTTGTGTTCCATCCAAATTTCAAATGGCACTTGGGCCCCCTCTAACCAATGGCGCTAAGTCACTAAGGCCAGGCGGATCGAGGCTGCTTCCTTGTCCCAAACCAGCCAGAACCGCTCAGTGTCATTAAATTTATGAGAGACATATGCCAGGGGGTGTAAATGTCCATCTGAGCCCTCTTGCAAAATCGCCCCACCATAGCAGTGTCAGAGGCGTCGACTTGCACCACAAATTTCTTTGTTTCATCGGGGTACGCAAGAACCGGTTTGGTGGTAAATAGCTTTTTCAGCTGCTCAAACGCCTCCTGACATTTTGGAGTCCATTCCAGTTTTGCCCCCAGCTGCACTGCTCCTACTCCCTTCCCTTTTGTTTTCAAGAGATCGGTGAGGGGCAGGCTCACTTGGGCGAAATGGGGCAAAAATTGGCGGTAGAAGTTTGCGAAGCCAATGAAGTTTTGGAGCTGTCTTCTAGTTTTAGGGGGCTCCCAATTTAACACATCTTGGACTTTCTTGGGATCCATCTCTAAACCCTCTGGGGATATGCGGTAGCCCAGGAAGTCAATGTGGGTTTGATGGAACTTGCATTTGGATAGTTTGACAAACAGTTTGTGCTCTAAGAGTTTCATGAGTACTTGCCTCACCAACTGGACATGGGATTCAACATCAGGTGAGTACAACAAGATATCATCCAAGTAAACAACCACGCCCTTGAACAGGTAAGGGTGCAACACCTCATTGATCAAGTTCATAAAGACTCCCAGGGCCCCCTGGAGCCCGAATGGCATCACCCGTTATTCAAATTGCCCCAAGGGGGTGTTGAATGCAGTTTTAAATTCACCCCCCTGTCTTATACAGACTCGGAAGTAAGCATCCCTCAAATCAAGTTTGGAAAAGATTTTGCCCTATGCTACCTCCGCCAGGAGGTCCTTAATGAGGGGCATGGGATACGCATTGGTTGCTGACACTGCATTCAGCCCTCAGTAATCCATGCACAAGTGAAGCCCCCCATCCTTCTTTTTACAGAAGAGGACAGGGGCCACGAACGGGGAAGAAGCCAGCTGAATAAAACCACTAGCTAAATTCTTGTCAATGAACTTCTGCAACTCCTCCTTTTCCATGGGACTCATCGCATAGATTTCCCCCCTGGGCATTTTTTGACTCGGGAGTATTTCGATAGCACAGTCAGAGTTGTGATGAGGGGGGAGTACATCGGCCTCCTCCTCCTCAAACACTCGGGATAAGTCTTTGTACTCCGCAGGGATGCAGACAAGTTCCTTGGCAGCGAGGCAAGCTCTGGGGGGTTCGTTATCTGGTGGGGCACCCCACTCAGGATCCCACTTGTGCTCTGAGCATTTCGGAGATATAAAGCGTACGATTCCCTCCTCCCATAAGATATATGGATCGTGACTATGGAGCCATGGGCTACCAAGAACGAGTGGGAACTTGGCCTGCGGAGCCACCATGAAGGGTCGGTGTTCCCAATGGTCGCCCGCCCCCACTCGCAACGGTACAGTCTCAAATCTACAGGGTTCCTTCATGGGCGACCCATCCATCTGGGTAAACGTTATGGGTTTCTTCAGTTTAATTACCGCTGCTTCCAGCCCTGTGACTAAGGAAGGGTTGAGTAGGTTCCTCCCGCACCCTGAGTCAATCAGGCCACGCACTCTGATGTGGGTCATCATGGCCAGGTTCATAATGATTACAGTCACAAAAAACAGAGAGGGGTAATTGCTCACCACATTTGGCACTTCGGGTGCTGGGCCCTACTGTGCCACACTGCTTACAACAGGACCGGTTCATTTCCCGGCTTCATCCAGGGCTTCATCCTCCATCAGTAGAGGGTCAAAGTTCTCCTGATGCACGTAAAGCGCTCTTGGGTTCTTTGGTTTCGCAGTTCCCTTTCGGGCTGGAGCCCCCAGTCGGCGTCGGTCCTCCTCGCAAGGTGGGCTCTTACCAGGATCCTCCTTTGGGCAGGAGGCGGTGAAATGCCCCTTTCCCCCACATTTCAGGCATAGACCTTGTCTCATGCGTTGATCTCGTAGAGCGGTCACTGGGGGGGCTGGTTTTCCCTTTGCTCGGGCTGTGGAAGTGGAGGGGCGGTTATTTCCCAAGGAGACATCCAATTTCATGATGCGCAGCCGGCTCTCGGCATGTTCTGCCTCCTCCATCCAGCCCTGCAAGGTTCACGGTTCTTTGGAGCTTAGGACATTGTTGTGGATGTCCACGGCAAGCCCCATTCAGTACTGCTGGGCTAATACCGGGTCTGTCCAGTCCCGTATCTTGGCAGCATGTTTCTGGAATTTTGTAGAGTATTCACGTACCGTGAGGCATCCCTGTGTGAAAGTGCGGAGAAACGCCTCGGCCTTCCGGGCAGCTGCTGGATCTTCAAAGCAATTCCTTAAGGCCCACATGAAACCATCCACACTCCCTAATTCTGCTGCCTCCAAGTCATGCAGAGCTACATACCAGCTGGTTGCAATTCCCCTCAGACGGGAGGCGATAAATTCCACCTGCTGTTCCTTGTCTGGGAACAGGTGACCCCAGCACTGCATGAACTTCCCCACTTGTAGGATGAAGAAGGATAAGCTCTCTGGGTCTCCGTCAAAAGTGATATCCAGTAGATCCTTTGGTCGTGGCATCGGCTGAGGCGGGACCATCCCTGGACCGGGCCCCGGCACTGACAACAGCCCTGTGGGTGGTGGCAGAGGTATGGGTGCTGGTACCAATGGTGGGCTGCCCGGCGGAGGTTGCCCAGGAACCGGTTGCCCTGGCAGAGGTTGTCCCAGGACCGGCTGCCCTAGCGGTGGTTGTCCCGGGACTGGCTGTCCTGGTGGTGGTTGCCCTGGGACCGGCTGTCCCAGTGGTGGTTGCCCTGGTCCTGGGCCCAGGAGTGGGTCTGGCACTGGTGCAGGTTGCGCAAGCATATGGGCCCGAATAGCCTGGTCCATCATCGTTGGGAGGTTTTGCATTAACTTCCCCATGTCCCGCATTAACCTGCGGCAGTCCTCTTCCAAAGTGTCCATATGAGCATCAGCGTCCTTGCTAGGACTAGGCCTCACCAGCCCTCAAGGAGTCCGCCCCTGCGGTAATCCAAAGCTTCCATGGGGGTCCACCAAGCTATCCCAGCTTTGGCTCCCTGGCAAAGCCCACGTTGTCTGGGTTGAATCCAACAAGTTCTTAGTCCAATCATGAGGCTTCCGTTGGGTGACCCACTTATCCCACGGGACTGGAGCAAACTGGTAATGGGTCCTGGGTATCGCTCCACCATCCCTCGGGGTTGGTCCGGCCGGGCTATAGATCGGGGTGGTGAACGTAGTCGCTGGAACCCCTGCAGTAGACAGGGTGGCTGGTCCGGCCATCGTCCCAGGTGCCGAGGTGACCGGGGCTGCCGTGACTGGGGTTGTAGTCATGGGTACATGGACTGCAGTAACAGGAGTGGTGGTAACTGGGATCAGGGTGATGGGAGTCATGGTACTCGGGACCGTCACCGGTACTCCTCCGGGGCCGCTCATCCTTGGTTGGAGAGGCAGTATCTGGTGAGAGATGTGATGGTGATTCCTGACAATTTCTGTCAGGCTCAATAGCAAGTAGATCCAAGCTTTCTTCAGGTAAAGAAAAACTTTATTGGAATACAATGCTGTAACCCACAGTAATACTGTTATTGTCAGGAATGGCGGCATAAGCTGCTCAGGCATTATTATAGTATGATGCAAAAGCGCAGCTGGCAAATGAACTTTTAGCACGCATGCGGGAAACTCCCAGCGGGAGACTACTTAATGATTGGGAGAACAATTTCCCCCCACCCCTTGGTCTCACAGGACTGGAAATTCCCTTAGACAAAAGAATACTCCATAGCCTCTTTCCAAGGCCACTGTGATAAGACGGAGCGGCCGAAACCATTCTCCCACGTTTTAGCTGGCAATACTACGCAAGTGCACAAGCAAAAGACAAGATAGCAGACACAGTACAATGAACCCAAGCCTCAAGTCTCTGACAGTTGGTTTGTATAGAGATTTGTTGAAATGTCTCTATGTTAGTCTGTTAATGATAACTCTGTGTAGATACAAATTGTTGTTTAATTGTTCACCAGAAAATAGATAAACACCATTTAAACTTAACCGTACTTGGTGTCATTTTTATCTACCACAGCAACCAGCAGCAATATATATATTTCAACAGGGTTATGGGCCCAGAGTGATAGACTTCACTGTGCTGTGGAGGCTCAGATATTTTCTGGTGAAATTAAAAACAGAGGTATATGTTCGGGTATATGCCCAGGAGGCAGTGTAAGGGCTCTACTACCACTGCCTTGTGGGGGAGGAAGGTGTGGTAAAAGTTCAAGAGCCCTAAGAACACCTGGAGCTCAGCTTTTGATTTGGGTGGGGAGGCTCCACGGTGGCCTTCAACTTGTCCCAAGCTGGATTTAGGCCATCTGCATCCACTGTGAAGCCCAGGAAATCAACAGACAGGAACCCCAACAGACACTTCTCCCACTTCACTTTAAGCTTGGCTTCATGGAAACGGCAGAGTACAGTGCACAGTCAGGTGGCGAACTTGTCCGGCATTGCCGCGGTGATCAGCACATCATCGAAGAATGCTATGACACCTGGAGAGAGAGTCCATCAGACGTTGAAAGAGCCCTGGGGCCATGCTCACCCCAAACTGCAGTCGCTTAACCTTAAATGCCCCCCTATGCATCCACTATAGTTTGTGCGGCAGTGGTCGCCTCGTTCACCAGGAGTTGTTGGTAAGCTTGGGCGAGATCAAGTTTGCTGAAAATATTTGCCCCTGCCAAAGTAGCTAGCACGTGGCTCATGACCGGGACTGGATAGGCGTGGTCCTGAAGAGCCTTATTTAACGTACACATAGTCTGCATAGATGCATATGTCCCCATTCGGCTTCACGGGGGTGACTATGGGGGTCTCCCATGCCGCATGGGAGACTGGTTCCAGGACCTCTTGCTTTATGAGGCAGTCCAGTTCTACATCTATTTTAGGCTTAAGCACAAATGGGACCATCCTGGAATGCATGCGGATGGGGGCCACTTGCAGGTCGAACTGCAGTGACACATGGGGACCCGTGTAGTGCCCTAGAATCCCATCGAATACAGGCAGGAACTCTCAGCAAACCTCGCCAAAGGCTTGTGGGGCACAGAGCTGGACACCCACAATCGAGATGCCCAAAGGGGCAAACTACACATGGCCCAAGAGACTGACTAGATTGCCCTCAACTACAATCAAGTCCAAGTAGTCATCAAAGCTCCGGTACTGGACCCAGAAGCTTCCCACACCTAGGACAAGAACACGGTTCCTCTGAAAGTCTGTCAGGGTCACAGGGGAAGGCCATAAGCGGGGACACCCCCCCGGGCACAGTCTCTTAAGGGTCTCCACCGAAATGATGGAGGCTGCAGAGCCAGAGTCGAGCTCCATGGAACAAGGGGGCCCCTCTATTTTGACCCAGACCTGGATTTTTGGGGCTGAGGTGTGGCTTGGAAGCCGCAATACCTGCCCCGATGATTCGCATGCCAGGAAGTAGAGCTCATCATGGGACGCATTGTCCTTGTAGTGTGCGGCAGACCGGCGGCCCTGCTGGAATTGTGATGGCAGGGCTCGGGACCACTGGGAACAGCAGACCCGGGTGATGTGTCAAGTGCAGCCGCAGTTCCTGCAGACAGCATCCCAAAAGCGACAAGTTTTCTTGTCATGCTTGTCACCACAGCTGGCACACTCATGTTGTTTGGACTCCTTGGCGGGGAGGAAGTGGGGCATAGGCACTAAATCTCACCTCCTGTTGGGCAGTTGGGTCCGGTGGACCTCCTCCTCCACTGTGTCAGCTGGGCCCATTCTTGCCCGGTGCGCGGTGGTCAATGCAGCAGGATGAGACCTCTCCCAAGCTGAGGTGGTGGAGGGGGCTGAAGTGAGGGTGCACTTCTCATCCTCCAGGATTTGTGGCCTGAGCTTTTCATCTTTGAGCCTGCAGACAAATCAATCATGTAGGGTCATTTCGAGTTGGGCCCCAAATGTGAACTCTGAGGTGAGCCAGCGAAGCTCAGCCAGGTGCCCGGCCACCAGTTCCCATGGTTGCTGGTGTCAGGAGTGGAAGGCCACATGGTGTGATATTGCCAATGGTTGGGGGACGAAGTGGTCCTGGAGTGCCTCTATGATCTGCTTGAACATTGCTTCCAATAGCTTGGTGGGGGAGAGCAAGTTGCGAGCCAGCTCCATGGTGGCAGGTCCACAGGAGCCAACAAGGAGGCCCCTCTTTCTTCCTTCATTGGTGACCACATAAAATATCAAAATGGACTTGAGACCCTCGACCCAGGCTTCCCAGTGCTGCGGCTTGGTAAGGTCGAATGGAGGGACAAATCCTGCTTCCAGAGCAACTGCCATTGTGCTGCATGGATGTTGCAGGGAAGCGGATTGCTCACCTTCGGTGCTCATCAGTTAAAGCAGCAGCAGTTCCTGGTCTTCCTCAGATGCCTAGCAGCCCAGTCAGCTCAGCGGGATCCCATCCTTGTTGCCATTGTTGTGTACTGGGTGCGGCGCATATTGAAGACAGATGCTCAGTGATTATCAGCTCATAGATTACTGCACACAACACAGCAACACACAAATGGCCAACACAGCCAACTATATACAGTCCCTGGGGTGACACCCATAGGTCCCACTGGGAGGGTTAAACTTCCTGCCACAGTTCCTATAGGTGCTAACTAAGAGTCTCAGGATCCTAGTCCCTATTGTCCTTTGGAGCCAAGCTCCAGTTGCAAACCGCTGGCGCCTAGTGGCAGTCTGTGGACATAACATGGACATTAGAGGGTAGGGTTGTTGTTGTTTTTTTTTAAAAATGAAATCTTCTTGTAAGTAAGGATGTATATTCAGTTCATCTGAACTGAATGCACCCCTGAAAATGGCCCATTCGGGCCCCTTTCGGGCTGCTCTAGGCCGATTCAGATTCGGTTTGCTGCCTAATTGCCACCGAAATTTGGCGGCAATTTGGCCCCATTATAACCTATGGGCCATTGAAGTCAATGGTGAAAACATAGGGTATATTCTGGGGGCTGGAGGGGAGGGATTTGAGGGAGAGGCTCCAATGGGGGTAATGGGGGTAACCTGTTTGGGTGCCCATAGAATTGGGCCCACTGGTCCAATTGCTTTGGGACATGGGGGTTTATGTGGGGAGAAGCTCCTGAAGCTACCCTGAAAATTTGGAGCCTCTCCCTCAAATCCCCTCCCCCTAGAGCAACTAACAGCACCGTGGGGAAAAAGTAACTTTTTCCCCACCACAGAGAACAATGGAGGGGATGGGGCAACCTGTTTGGGGGCCCGTAGAATTGGACCCCCTTGTCCAATGATCCTTAAACTTGGTGGGTATCTTGGGGAGGGTCTGCAGCAGCTACCCAGTGAATTTGGAGCCTCTTCCTCAAACTCCTTCCCCTCCAGCCCCCAGAATATATCCTATGTTTTCACCATTGACTTCAATGGCCCATAGGATATAATGGGGCTGAAATTGACATTTGGCTGGCCAAAAGACTCCCCAGTCTCTGGTACTGCCGAAACTGACATGCAGGAGTCTTTCTGCCAGCTGAAATTGATTCTGCCAGACTTGGCTGAATCTGAATCGGCCAAATTTATTTTTTTTGTACACCCCTACTTGTAAGATCTTCCAGCAGCCTAGAAAGATTAGATTAACAATCTTTGCAAGGATCCTAGGGACAAGGGAGGGCTGGCCCGAACTAATAACAATCCAGTAGAAAACATGTTTCTGACACAGATGAATGATATCAATTGTATTTGTGATGGACAGAAGGCTATCTCCACCCTTGAAAGGAAAACAGGCACTCACTTGAGCCTATGGGAGTGCTGCTCCAGCGTCCAGTTACCTTTGAGAAGGGGGATGGAATCTTGGAGGGAAACACAGCAGGAGTTCAGTTCAAGTCTGCCTCAGGGAGAGAGCAGAGAGAGAGAGCTCATGTCTGGCTCAGGAAAGGAGCAGACAAAGGGAAGGGCAGCTCTGCTTGGTAGTGTGGCAGAGTGGTTTGGTTCTACTTCTGACAGAGAACAGAATACCCAGTAGTTAGGCCTGTATCTGGCAATGAACAGACCTGGTGCCATTTAGTCTGACTCCTGGGAAAGGGCATGCTGATGTGGGTTACAGTATGAAAATCAGGTACTGAAAAAAGAAAGAAACAGCAATCAAGGGTTTCCTGTTGGCAAAGCTTTTGGGCATGGCCAAGTCTCAGAACTGCTTCACTCTGGGACAATATGTGCTCTTCAGTTTACTGTGCTTCCGTAAGATGATGGGTTGACATACATATAAATGCATTGGAGCAGGCTAGTGCTCTGTCATTTGAAAGTACATTAATTGTGCCTTTTTATTGGATTGCATTTATGAATTCTGTTATAAACTGCCCTGAGAACAAGGAGAAGATGAGAAACAAAATAGCCACGTGCCTTGGGTTATTCTGGAGTAACAGGGTTGGGCGGAGAAGTTTATAGACCTATTTTAAGTCTCATCACCCTTTTTAAAGAATTCTGCTTTCATACTTTCGGCATCTCAATCAGGCATTTTATTAGCTATGGTGTTCTAATGTATTCTTTTTTATTGTTTCCTGTATTATGGAGATATCACATTGCTTCTCTAGGCAGAACACACATATTCTGCAGTTTTTCATGAGTTTACCAAGGGGGTTTAGATATTTTCACAATGGCAAATATCTCTCCAGCAAACAAGATTATGTGGCTGTCAGCAATACATACCTACCCTTTTTCTCCCTCCTTGAGAGGAACACCTCCCCAGTTGACAGAAGGCCAGCTGCTATGTAAGTGTTGAGAGATTGAGGGGCCTAGAGAAGTATGAGAGGGCAGGCTATACGGGAAGTAAAACAGCAGTGAAAATGAAGCAAGTTAGTCCTTCAAAATAAGGGGCAGTGTAGATATTTGCTACAAGGAAAACATTGGATTCATAAAATGACAAGAAATCGTTTCAAATGAGGTGATACACACATCTTCTGTTTCCCTTTCTTTCTCTATCTCTCCCCCCTACCCCATCATACAGACATATTTATCCCACCCTTCCTCCAAAAAGCTCAGGGCTCTTCATGAGTTTCATCTCCTCCATTTTACCAGTAAAGTAAATTAGACAAAGAGAAAATAACTGGCCCTCGACTACCCAGTAAATTTCATGGCTGAGTAGAGATTTTAATCCAGATATTCCCTTGTTCTAATCTGACACACTAAACACTTCAAGACAGTGGCTCTCTCATTTACTCTTAGTTTGAATGTGTTAGTTTTCCTTTCACTATCACATGGAGTTAATGAAAAAAGTTTTTTAACTCTTACCCTCCCAATTCCTATCTTAGAACTGGGTTTGAGTTCCCATGTGTGCTGCCTTGCATTTTTCTCCAATCGCACCAAGGTGCACATGCCCACTTTTACTGCCCGAACTCAGGATACCCAAACCAGCAATCTATCTTGCTTCTTCCTAGCAGGTGAGCAAATGGTTCTGTTGACTTGGCTATTTCTCACCGTAAACAGGAAACCAACTTGACCAGTGTCACCTAATATAATATGCCACAAACAGAGAGTGGGAGGAGCCATGGTGGCAGAACTTGGAGGTACTAATAAGCTTTAGAGCACAAAATGTACTTTGGAAACCAAATATGGAGGACTCAAGTAGTGAGATATGCAACACGCTGTGGGGGATTTCCGGTACCATTTCACATATTAGCATTAATAAACCCACTTACCACAGTTGCAATAAAAAAATTACAGATCAATCATTACTAAGTCAGAATGATAAAAATCCTATTTTCTCTATAAGTCTGGTTGACGCAATATGGCCTAGTCCCAGATACTACACAGGTTTTTAAATAATTATCTTTCCACTCTTTATAGGGTTTTTCATCTTAGCCTACATGTGTCTTTCCTACTCATCTCTTTGACTGAAGGAGCTTAACCTGCAAAAGAAAAATTAGTGCAGGGCCTCAGTTCCCTAAGTGCTAATTGCTCTTCTTCACATACAATATAACTCTATTACCTGCACACATACACAAGAACTTGAAACCTATATCATAGGTATTGCAAGCTTAATCCTGCTCCAAAAAGAGCAGACACTTCCTCGGTGCCCTTTCCCCTCTTTGTATGGCTTAGCAGCAAAACTACAATAAATGTATCTTAATTGCTTAAAAGAAGACAAGGAGCCTACAAAGAGACGCCAGGTGAACCCCCCCCCACCCCCGCTGCCTTTTCAATCTGAACCACTGGGCTGCAGGTTAAACCCATAATTCCTCAGGTTAACCAAATCACCACATACTCTAATTGTCTCTCCCTAGTTGGGAAAAATGAAAAAAGCTCTGGGTCATGCCTCACACACACACACATCATATTTCATTAATGAGCCTTTGCTGGAAGTACTAATCTGATAGCAATGAAGAGAAGGGCTAAGAAATAAGATTTTTGCTATGGACACCATCTAATTCTGATCCATCTGAGATTCATGCCAGAATTGAGGTGATGTTGCACTTCACTACACTAGAGGTGACCATTGCTCTATACTTTCCTCACACAATTACACCTCATACGAATTTTCTTACCACAGAATGATAATACAGGCTATCCTATTGGATGATATGGTTTTATTCTCCCTAATGAGAATTGGTCTATAGAGACTTTTAGATAAGTTAGGAGAATATTGGAAGGTAGAAAAACTTACCATCAATTACTCCAAAACCAAAGTAGTGGTTTTTTGAAAAAGGCCCCAAAAACATGTTTAGAATATTCAAGGCGTCCCAATAGAACAGTGTAAGACCTACAAATACTTGGGTTTAATATGTAGTGAAACATTGAATTGGAATGCCCATGTAGCTTCTATTAAAACAACAGCAACTAAGACATTGGAAGTAATATTGAGGCAGTTTCCTAATAAATCCACCTGTTAAGCTTATTAAAGTTGTACCGCACATACTGTATGGAAATGAAACATACAATTACACCTCATATGAGGTAAAAATTTCCTTACCACAGAATGATAATACAGTCCGTCCTAAAGTGTGAGTGATCTCACTTTAGGATGGCTTGGTCATCTGTATGGGCTCTAAGCAATTCTTGCTGGAGCAGAATGGGTTCCCAAACACAAAATATTTAGTCCAGTTAAACTGGCAGAACCATCTATACTGTAGCAGTTTATGTTAGAAATAAATCATTTATATAATACTATAATAATGGACTTACAAAATGAGATTAGCAAAAAAAGATATTTCTTCCACTTAAGATACATGATGAAATTCTCCATGAAGGCCGAGAGCTAGTTCTTCGTCTTATAATTGTCATAATCCACCAGAAACTATATATAATTCTGAGTAATTGCACGGCTGTCTCACAGATGGATGTGCGTAATATGTTCCTGTTCTCCTCCACCCCTTTTTCTTGTTCCTCCATTGGAAGTTCCAATAATTGTCACTTTGTAATGTATATTCCAGCACATGGGCATTCAGGACTAATGTTGCATGCATGTTTTGTAGTATAAATGATGTGTACTGCCTTGTGTCATAAACAGTCAGCCCTTTATACCAAAAGTCTGCTCATTTTCACACCACTCATTTGTTCAGTAACAGTTGTCCATTTTTTAAAAAATCAACCCCTTATGCTAATCCAGTAACTGCTGGCTTTAGACAGGTGCAGGGATCAAACAGGCTCAGTAAACTAAAACATCTGGCTTAGAAATGATAATAGACCTATTTACTCTCTGATTCAGAAAAGACATGTTAAATCTACCAATGTTAAATGATGCAGTTAGGTCCTGGAGTATTCATTGTTTGGCTGTTTTTGTTTTTAAATAGCTTTAAGAACTGTTGAATCACATTGTTTCATTTCTTTATGTCTCTCCATCACAGTATTATTTCTGAGATTTTTTTTTTTATTACAAGGGTTTAAATAACAGCTGAAGGGGGGAAATAAGAGACAGAATACAAAGAGACCAGTTGTTGTATATTGTGAAGCAAAGTTGCTTTTAGACATGGTTGCTGTCCAGAATCTTTTCCCAGCCATTTCGTTAGTGAAGGTATTTGCAAATGAAAGAGAAAGGCTTAGTTAAGATGCTTGCTGGGTTCCATGATATTGGCCATGCCAGCAATAGACTACTGATGAAGCCATGTGAAGGTGTTGTTGTAGGAATCAGGGGCTTCATATGAGGCAAACATGCAACTGTTTTTATCTTTATTATGATGTCTGCTGTGAAAAACAGCCATTGCAATAATGTCCATCTACCAGATAGAGGTGCTAGTTCAAACTCATGGGACAGCAAGATCTGAACTGGGGAATAGGTAGACAAGAACTTCCATGTAGTAAAGCTGATTGTCTGAATCAATCAAACTTTGTTTAATAATGAGATTTTGGCAGTCAGGATCCTTTATGTTCAGAATCATTTATTTGCTCTCCCTTATTGTTTGTTTGTTGTTACTGTGCTAGATTACTACAATACCCAGTTTATAGGAATTGCCCTAGATTTTGCCTGGAATCTGCAGTGGGTGCAAAAAATGATTGTGATCAAAAAATTGAAGCATCTTCCCTGTTTGCTCAGCTGCACCCTCTCCCTCTCTCTGTTCAGTGTCTAAGCAAACAGCCAGCCTGTTGCCCTCCTCCTTGGCCTCTGACTGCAAGAATGTATACAAATCCTGCCGCCTTGCCCCTGATCTCATGACTCCTTGGTTATGTAAGCATTTGACTTATGGGCTGGTTGGTCTAGAGGTGCCTGTCCCCCTCTGTAAGTCATTGCCAGCTGGCATGGGTTCCTTGAGAGACCAGTGGTGACTGCCAACTTTAATGCCCCTAGCTTTCTCCTTTCTTCTTTGTTTCTGGCTATGGTGTTGCCCAAATTGGACCCTATGTGGTGCAGTATGTGTTAAAGTGCCCTCTAGACACATCTGTATGTCTGCTTCTCAAGTGTGCAGATATCTAAATCCATAGATCAGGGCCACAGTTACCTGAAACAGATGGTTCTATAAATTTTAGGTACTCTCCAGGTTTGCACAAAATTCTGAAAACTTTTAAAAATATATTGGAGGGGTTAAATCCCGCCAAAAAAAAACAAACATTGATTGTGTGCACATGTGCATAGAAAGAACCTACCTCCTTTTCTGTGGAGGAGGTAGGTTCCTTCTCAGTCCTCAGCAAGCCCAGCAGTTGAGGCTGGGAGCTGTGCTGGGCCTGGCTGCAATGATGGGGGAGGAGGGAAATAAAGGTAAGAGGGGAAGGAATCCCTCATGTGTATTGTGGGTTCCTGCTTTTAACACATAAACTGCACCACCACCATTCAGTCCAGAGGATGTTGTGGGCGCTGACTGCCTTTCACAAAGGCAACTAGGCCTGTTGACCCAAAACAATACAGATTTACTGAAATCTGTGAGACAGTTTTAGGAATACTATTGCACATAAGAGGTAATGGGAATGCCTCATTCAGAAGTCACATTTCAATGCCCAAAAGACAATTTCAGTGACCCAGGGATGTCGTTAATGACTCCCACCCACATGATATGCAACTAGTTTCATGTGTGCCCATCAGGGGCCTTCATTCACTATAAGCAGTTTCTGAGAACTGGAGCTGTTGCAAAAGCAGTTTATGGCATGCCTGCTATGGCAATCTCGCCCTCTTCCCTCCCTCACACACAGGATTTTCCCTTAATTTCTCCCTTCTTGTTGAGTAGCCCCTATAACTATTTTCTTCTTTTTTTGTTGGTCTATGGCTGTTCCATCCAGTCACATTATTATATATTTAGATGCTGGCCCACCCCAGGGAACTGAGGAAAGAATCAAAATTACCTTCTTAATTTATACTTCTGAAATGACACACAAGAGGCTTTTTAGAGTTCTAAACAAAATATTTTATTTAAGTTGGAGGGGAAAAGGTCAGGTGCAATCAGGGGATGGTGAGGTGAACAGATGATAATAACTGAGGTAACTTTGTAATCACACAAAATTCAAGATAATTTGTTGCCAACAAGCAGGTGTTTCTGCTTTTCCACAAGGTATTTGAAACTTTGAAAAGAAAAGAGAGGATTACTTTTCAGTATCTGCTTAAACACTCAAGTATCAGTTCCTGAGTTTCACTGACTCTTAAGGTTTTGAAGGCAGGAACACACAACCAAGTTCCCTAAATCCTTTTCTATATACCAACCAAGAGATCACTCCTCTCTTAAGAGATATGTCCCTTTTCACCAGACAAGGATTACTTCTCTAAACTAGAAGCTCTGTCCCTTTTTCCAGCTTGAATGGGGAACTTTGGTGATCATCCCATTCATCTTTCAACCTCCTTCCCAGTCCTCAGTTAGTGCTAAACTGATCTGCTTCAACTGTCAATTCCCAACTGTCATTTCCTAACTGATGAGCCACAGAATTCCATTTCAACAGCCTGTGACTCAAAGGTTCTCAGGTCACAGTCACACATGCCAGAAAAAATAGAGGGGAAGCAAGGCTATTTCCTCTGGAGGAATTTGACTCACAGTTGCGCGATCACACAGTTCTTGGAAGCTGCGGGTATAGCCAACCACTGTGTGATCAGATGCAACCGTGGGTGAGTCGGGGTTTTTTTGCTATTTTTTTCCAATGCGCCTAAATGAGGAATTTCTTGATGAGGAATATATTAATCACATCTCCACACTGAGGGCTCCCTAGGGAGTTTGTGATTATGCACATACTGCAAAGGGGGGCAAAAACGGCATGGAGCTGGGATGGCCTGATCAGACCATCCCGACTCCATGAGAGCGCGCTGGAGCAATCAGACACAGAAAAGTCTGTCCGTGGCCCATTTCTCCAGTATCTTTTTACTCTGCTTCTGTGGCGGAGCAGAATGGGTTGCCAACAGCTGCGGGATGCTTCCCAGATGTTGTTATCTGATTCCCAGATATTGTTGTCTGGTTCCCAGATGTTGTTGTCTGGTTGTGGTAGTGCATTCGTGCCTATGGCAGGTTTAATTGTGTGTATGATTGGGGCATTAACCCCTGACAGTCTGTCATACCTGATTTTCAAAGAATGCCTAAAGAAGCTCTTTGCTTTTAGACCTTAGGTGATGGATGGCCAACCTGTGGCATGGGCCCTATTAACAGCACATGTATTAGAAGTGTTTATACTAGAGGATCCTTTGCCTGGTTAAGTCATGCAGTTGGGTTTGTCTCAGATGCTGCCTATTCTCTGGCCCAGTAGAGAGATGGGAAAGCCACACTACATACACTACAGTATGGAAGACTTCACAGTTTCACACCATGGACTTCAGAAACTATGTATAAGGCAAAGTAAAAGATATATGTATTGCTCATTTAGTATGGTTCCTCATGGAAGGACCTTTGTAAAATATTTATTCTATTTACCCTTTCGGATACAAAGTCATGTTTAAAATAAAATGCATTTAATTTTGGACACTGAACCCCCCCCCAACTTCCAAGCCATAGGTCTATGAACTGATTATGTAACAAACAGCACAGTTCTCAGCAGAGTTACACCATTCTACATCTATTGACTTCAGTGGACTTAAATGGCTATAACTTAATTTAGAATTGTATTGTAAGAAAGATAAACACTTGTATGTTATAATAGACATAGCAATGTTTTCTTGTGAGGCAATTTATAAAAAGTTTTTAATGGTGTCTAAAAGTTCTTTCAGAGTTCTTTCAGAGTTCTTTCCCGAAAAGGAACACCTTGAACGTGTGTGCATTGCTTTAACACTGAGCTTGCACTTTTTGTACATCTTAACTTTTCTCAGGGAGCAGCTAGCACACATGCATCCTGAACTGGAAGATTTTAAAGAGCAATTCAAAGATCCTGTGAATGCAAATGTTTATGTTCAGATGCTTCTCCACCAGAGCCTTCATGTTGCTTTTTACATTCAAAAAGAGGATGCACATTTAGCACTAGAATTATAAGGTACACCCAGAGGAAAGTTGACCACTGCATGTTTACAAGTAGCAGCTTCTCTTTGAACAGTTCTTAGAACAAATCTGATTACTTTTTAACTCAGCTAAGTTGTTTGAGGGGCATTGCATTCCTCCATCATATGTTTCATCCTAGGAATTCCTCCAGAGAATTCAGGGCAGCATAACAGTTTTTGCCTCTTCCATTTATTAGTCACAACAACCTTGTGAGGTAAGTTAGGCTGAAAAATAGTGACTGACTCAAGGTCACCTAGTGTGTTTCATGGCTGAGTAGGAATTTGAAACCAAGATTCCACAATCCTAGTTGGACTCTCTAGGCATTACCTCACACTGGATTTTTATATGAATTATTAATAAAATGGTATGCATGAAGAACATGTGCATGAACCCCCTGGGATCCCTATCCTTAATCAAGAATTAAATGTACATGTACATATTAGAAATGGAAAATCAGCCCAATTTTTTAAAAAAGCAAATCAACAATGCACTCAGTGATTGCCCAACAGCTGGTTGAAATGCTGTGGCCATAAATTCTGCTGTTTATATGCAATGTAATCCAGTGCTGGGGTTGCCACTGCCTGGCTTTGTATCCTTACTATTATTTAATTGTTGCATTTACAGTTTCCCAGCAGGGAAAATTTAACAGGTATGACTTCTTCGATCCTCACAGCACTGTGGCCACAACCTCTACCTACTGTGCTATTATTAAAGACACAGATTCCCACTTTGGATCAAAACACGTTAGTTCTCTATAAGGCTGAATAAGAAGTTGGCAACTAGCATTTTTCCCCGAAACATAAATTTCTTGTAAACAGATGCAGTCCTATATGTAGTCTTTGAGCACACACCATTCAATGTACTATCTACAAGCAAATCAAAAATGTATGATGGATTTAGACTGTGTGGCTTGCCAAGGTCAGTGAATGGCTACAGGTTCCATTTACAGTCTCTGACATGCCCAGCTGTGGCTTGACTGAACACCCTTCTGCTGTTCAGAGGCCCTTTCTTGGCTGCTCTGGAGCTCTCGCTGTCACAATATGATCCCATTTATGATATTTCCTTAGAAAGCATCAGATGAGTAGTGTAGCTAAATTTCAGAAGGTTTTGGATTTTTTTAAAAAAAAAATCCATTCCTTTATTCAACATTTAAAAAGAGGGAAATGCCTCAATCAACATTCCCTGACTGATAAGTGCCTCAAATCAAATCATGCTGCACAGATGGAGCAAGAGTGACAGAGGGTCTAAGGGGCCCTCTTCTCATCTTAGCTTCATGCCATGGGAATAATAAAGGTACCATTAGAAGCATCACTACAGTTGCCATCTCCAGGTTAGGAAATTCCTGGAGATTTGAGGGTGGAGTCTGGGAAGGGCAGGGTTTGGGGTGGGGAGGGGAGGAATCTCAGCAGGGCTAATGCCATCAAGTACACCCACCAAACAGGGGAACTAATACGTGTAGTCTGAAGATCAGTTGTAATTCTGGGAGATCTCCAAGTCCCACAAGGAGAATGGCAAGCTGAAGCACCACAAAGGGTGTGTCTGTGTGCATTGTCTTTGTGTTCAGAGAAAAACAGAGAAAAATGCCGTGAGGTCACAGCTGACTAGTGGCAACCTCATAGGGTTTTCAAGGCAAGAAGATGAAGAATTGTTTTTTTATACTGTGCCTTTCTCTACTCTAAGGAGTCTCAAAGCGGATTACAATCGCCTTCCCTTCCTCTCCCCACAACAGTCACTTAATGAGGTAGGTGGGGCTGAGAGAGTTCTGAAAGAACTGTGACTGGCCCAAGGGCACCCAGGTGGACGAGTGGGGAATCAAACCCAGTTCTCCAGATTAGAGCCAGCTGCACTTAACCACTACACCACACTGGCTCTCAAGAGATGAACGGAAGCCATTGCCCACCTCAGCAGAGTGACTCTGGATTTCCTTAGTGGTCTTCCATACAAGGATCAACCAGGGCCAACCCTGCTTTGTTTCCTGGATCTTATGAGATTGGGCTAGCCTGGCCCATTGAGGTCAGGGTAAAAGCAGGTTATAACCTAGCCAAATCAGTGCAAAACAGAGCGATGAAGGTACTTCATTGGATAAGTGCTGTTGGTTAACTGCACTAGTCTTGTACAAACTGACCAATGGAATTGGTTGCCAGGTGACCTTTAAAACACCCACCTCCACTTCCTTGATATAATTCAGCAACAGCTTTGCAAGGACTCTCCCTCCCTTCTAACTTCTGCAGTGCAATACTAGCTGGTCATTTCAGAGCCAAGTTAGATCCTTTTCCTCACTGACATATTGGCCTCCCTTACTCTGTGTTGCAAGTTAAAAGAGATTAGAGTGCTGGACATATACAAACAATTTCATTTAAAATAGAAGGAGAAAATGAGAGGCATTCCTGACTCCTTTGTATGCTTAAAAAATTAATTTGCTTTCTTACAGTTACCTGACCCAAGCCAATGGAAACAATAACAGATTTTTGCTTGATGTTTGTTAATTTTGTATCATTGGAAGGTCTATCTTGCAGGTGTTTGAAGGTTTATTGTGATATATGTAGCCCTTGACTCATATTTTGTGAAACCCTCTTTCTTTGAGCAGTTATGCAGACACATTGCCAGAATTAACACTTATTCTCAAATATGATAGTGCACTTTATATAGAATTTTCATATGTATTCATTGAACTGTGTAAATAAGTGCTCCTGCTGGCCATTCTATTCCCCGGTAACTGGCAGTATTCAGGGTCAGTTTATTGTACAAAATAATGTCTTGTTTCCACCTCCTTTTATCTTGCTTCTGACTGGCCTTCCATTAAAGTTGCTTGGAAACTGCTTAGAGAACAGTGGCCTGGTTCTCCTGATTGAGATCTTCCTTTGTGCCTTCTCTGCCGTACTCGCTTTTATTTTATTCCTTTGCCAAAGCTTTTTAAACTAAAAGAAGATGAAAAGCAGACTAATAACTTTGACCCAATGTTTATTCTTAATGAAAAGGAATGACAAAATGAAGCCTTTGCCAATCTGCACATTTGTCTGAAAAAGAAAAGAGATTCCCCTAATAAAGGACAAAGTGAGGCTTTTTTTTTTTTTTTGCATGTATAGTCCCCCCCCCCCAGTGTATCACAGATTTGACTCTTTCCCCACAGCTAAGTAACATAGAACTGGAAATACAGATTATGTATTCTCATTTACATCCTTTAACCACACCGTATATGCAGTGAGCAACTGTAGATGATTCATGGATCACCTAAAGCATTTGTATCTGGTGATTGAATATTGCAGAGAATTGTAACTTTAATAGGTATAACTACAACAGAAAATTATAGTATTTTTTTTTTAGTAAAGATAAAAATAAAGGTTTCCCTTGCTCAAAAGCTAGCTGAATCCAACTCTAGGGGGTGGTGCTCATCTCTGTTTCCAAGCCAAAGAGCCAGTGCTATCCTGAGACTTCTCCATGGTCATATGGCCGGCATGACTAAATGCCGAGGCACATGGAATGCTGTTACCTTCCCACCAAAGTGGAACCTATTTATCTACTTGCAATTTCTTGCTTTTGAACTGCTAGGTTGGCAGGAGCTGGGGCCAGAGATGGGAGCTCACTCCGTGATGCAGCACTAGGGTCTTCAACTGCCAAACTATAGACCTTCCAGTCTGCTGCTCAGCATCTTAACCTCTAGATGCTGATAAATCTTAGGTCTGCCTTATCACTGATTTCTCATGACTCTTCTGGTGTTGCCCTAGTCTGTGTGTCTGTTGTGTTAACAGATTTCATCACAGCATAGCACTTATCTTCTATTAGCAAATGAGGCATTTGCCTTCTCTTCCCAAGTCTGCAATGCATACATATGGGAATACCAATACAGTATAACAGCAACATTTAAATAAAGGAATTTAAAATAAAAGAAAGAGACCCCTATTCTTCAACCTGGTTGTATGTCAACATGTACAAAAATGTTTTGTCCCTGGGATCAGCAAACTTCACTCAAGCAGGTACAGAATATTAACTACATTAGAACACTTTTTACTAATTAAGAACATAAGAACATAAGAGAAGCCAATGTTGAATCAGGCCAATGGCCCATCTAGTCCAACACTCTGTCACACAGTGGCCAAAAATACCAGGTGCCATCAGGAGGTCCAGCAGTGGGGCCAGGATTCTTTTAACGTATCTGAAGTACTGGATGCAAAAGATATGGTAAAGAGCAAAATGATCTAAACTAATTGAGATTATCTGGTTAAGATAATGGAAACCTAAGAAGATAACATTTCTTAAAAACTGAAAATTGTTTCATGATTTCTGGCCCCACAAATTAAATTTCAGTATTGATTGGTATAATTGTGTAATATTTTTATAAACCTTACAATTCTTTAACTTGATAATAGACTTAATGCTAAAAATAGTTGTAAAGAATTGTAACAAGAATGTTATACAGCTGGTAGCAGTTTGGTTGTAGTAATTATAATGATTCTTGACTCACTGAGCTGTGTTAAAACATATTTTTGGTTTTTTAAATTGTTTAATTTTTTAATTATAAGGGATACAGAAAAAAGAAGGAATAGGAAAAAATAGAAAATATAGTTACCAAAAAAACCTACTGTGAGGGGAATTTTACAGAAAGTGAGAACATTCCTTTTTCAAAATCTATATGTAAAAAGTATATGGTATAATAATAAATGTTTAACAAGATATATATGGTGTAATGGCATAAGAATATAGCTTAAAATATATATGATCTATTAACTTAAAAAATCTAATTCTACCAATTTCTCATACTATATTTTCATTTTTATCTTATCTTATTGCTCTTATCTATTTTATATAGATATATAGGTATAGATAGTATTATATAGTATAGTTTTGCTGTTGTCTACTCATCTCACTGAAAATGGAACAGGACAAGGGTTCTTAACTGTTTACTTAACTGGGTCCATGGATTTATAAAAATGAAAATAAAATATGTGTTTTTATGTGATTGCATTCACTGAGATTTGAAATTTGTGCAATATATTAGAATATTTTTATCCTGCCTTTCTGCCCTCAAAAGAGGACCCAAGCAATCAGGAACTGAAGCTTCCTACAGAGAATCCAATCCAAGTACTCAATTCAGAACAGTAAACCAGCAATTTAATGTATATAAACAATACTTCAGAATAGTATACTTATCAGTGCAATTTTGGAATGGGAGTGGTAAGATGTGTGTATAACTCAGAAAATTAACAATGCCTCTCTCAGTTATACCTATTGAGTCATTCTCCTCCCTCTTACATACCTCTGACCTTATTAAATTCAAAACCATACAACGGGGCACTAAAAAGCAGATGACCAAATGCAGATTTTTTTGAACAATAATATTTACTATAGTTAATTTTACTATTTGGATTAGCTGTAAAAGTTATATTAGAGAACTGCAGTATTTTGGTTAGGCTTTTGATTTGTTCATGCCAAATTCACATACCTAGTTTTGATACCCTCTACTTGCAATTCATTATATAGAAGGAATTTGGCTGATCTGTATAAGCTAGTACATTAGGAGTATTTGTGAATTCAGGTGCTGCTCAGTCTAGGAAGCTATAGAAAGCATTCCTCAAGTCTCTTCACATTTTGTGTTTTTAACTGTTTACATTTATTCATTTAATAGTGCAATAGCAAATGAACAAGAGAAAAGAGAAAAAGAACTCATTCAGTTCACATAAACTACTTATTGTACCACACCCATTCTTTTCACTCAGTCAGTCACTAGTTCTACAATGTTTTAAAGAAAACAAATGGTTTAATACCATCCTTCATTTTACCATTCCACATGTAACAAATAAAGACCACTTATCTGGGAATCTGAGAAACTGGATCTGAGTGCTATTATTTGCTTCTGTGTCCATGCAGTAATTTAGTCATATTAAAAATATGTCAAAAGTGGGCTAACCACCCATTTACTGTAGGAAATCTTTTCCCATTTGAAAATTATAATGAAAATCTTTTGAGAATTATTTTGCCAGTTTTGATTTTTTTAAACTGTCAAATATAGAGATCTTTAATTATATTAATTTGAATCATTAAAATGAATTGTTCACACACACATATAAACTGAAAATAAAAATTTCCACCTAACATTTAATCCCATGAAGGGGGTTACATAGATTTTTTTATTTTGTCATTTCTGCAAAACAGAGCAAAACACTGTCTCACTATAATTAAAACAATCTAAGCATACAGGCCAACACAATTAAAACCAATGAAATTTCTAGTTGAAAGGGAATGGTATTGCAATGCAAGGCTCTTTACTTCGACTGCTGTCTCAGAGCTGAAAGTCTGTAATGTTCCCTGTCAGCAGCTGGACAGTTCTCTTTCCATAGACTCACTTTCATTTTTTTGCACTTGCAACAAGCATTTTTCATTAGATGCATGAGGTTAGTTCTCCTCAAATTATTATAATGCATATACTAAAATCGATTTCACATGCATATTCATGGGCTAACATCTTGTGTGACTCAAGTGTAATATACACTTAGAAATCCTCTGATCATTATATTTCTCATACTGGATTTCCCCTCAACCCTATTCCGCAATAAATTGCAGGATTTAGTCTTGCCTAAATATTACTGTACATTAATTCTGTTTGCTAATTTTCAGAATCTAGACTACTGCTTGGTTTACATAGGCTGAGTTCAAACTGGCAATATGCCCCAGTAGGGACCTGGGCCAGTGACGATTCAATCCTGCAGTAAATTGGGCAGTCACACAGCCACATCTGCCTGGCGTTCCCCATCCGTAGCCAACCCGTGCCGTTGCACTTCACTGCTGCGTTAAAAAGATACCTCATGTAACCAGTAGCAAATCCCAAAAGCGCGCGTGTGTTGCGCGTTTCTCTGCTTCCAGGAAGTCTGAATGCTCCGCTGATAAGCCAGGAGCAACCCGCGTTGGGCAGCAGTGGTATGATTGGCCATGCTCCACTATATTGCCCAATGTGCTGCTGGCACTGCAGGGTCCTCCTCCAATTGGCTCATGCACACATACACCCATACACCCACAGCCGAATTAATGGGGAAACACTGAATACAGTGCACCTCTGGGGCAGCAGTCTGAACGCTCCCGCCCACCTCCATCCTGTATCTTCCGGCAGCAGCCCAGGTTGTCTGAACGGGAAACCCCGGAACGGTTTGTTCCGGGTCTTTTTTGCTGTGACTGGCTACCGGAGCAAATTGCCAGTCTGTAGTTCCAGAGTTCCTGTAGTTCCAGAGATGCTATTTTATACATTTTAAGCCACTACTGCTCTTAAAATGGGATAAGGTTTTGAGCTAAGGATGGAGTAATCAACCCAGGCCTGTCTAGATAATTCATCTTTCTCCAAGAATGCCTGAAGCAGCTTAGCCACCAACTGTATTGCCCAAAAAAGGATATTGGCTACTGGACAGTAGCTATTTAGATCACTATGATCCAGGAACACTGTGTTCAGGAAGGGTCTCATGACCACCTCTTTCAAAGTGATCAGAGCTACCCCTCCCACAGAGATGTATGTATTACCTGACCTACTCAGCCAACCCAGACCAGCTTGATACCAGCTGTCTAGAGATGGTGGGCTACACATTTCTAAGCAGCTTGTTTGCTTCATCAGGCCTCCATCTGAAAGCCATCCATACCACTAGGACCATACTATACTCCAATGGCATCCTGAGACTGAACTGAACCAAGTGTAGCATCTAAGTCATGAGGGAATGCAAGTGATTTTATACACAAAATATGTATGTTTTCTAGGTCTACATACTTGAGGTCCCAGAATAACAGCTGCTTCACAACCCAAACAGCTCCACTGGACAGCATTGTGTAGACATAATGGTGGCAGGGATGTGGGTTCACTTCACCACTATCACCACTACAGAGTAGGAATAATAACGTGTTCTTAACTGTGTTTGGTTGCATTTGTCTTGAATTTTCTTCCGCTTGCACTCCAACTATCTCTGCTTGCACTCCAAAAGTTTCATCCACCCCAAGCTCCTCAGCAAACTAAGAGGCATCCCAGGCTCCATAGAAAGGAAGTGGGCACCCTGGAACAAGTGTGTCCACATCCGTCTCATATCCACATTCCACTTATCAACCAGGGCTATGACAGGAGCTCCAATCTAGATGTCATATAGTGTATTCATTTTTAAAGAGTTGCTGTGGTTTTTAAAAAATTATTAATAAAGTATTAACACAAATTTTTAAAACTAAGAAATAAATATAAAGTGATAAAAGGGGAAGAAAATTCAACTTATATCATCAACATCAGGGAACCACAATGATTTTCTTAAATCTTGTTGTTAAAACAATATCTACTTCCTGTAAAGCAGGTTGGTCAGCAAAATATGATTATCCACCATATATTGAAGAAACGGGAATCAAGTTAATTCAAAATTGGTGTATGATTTAGCTGTTTTTGTATGATTTATCAAGTTAGAATGTTTACACATAATAAATTGGTCCTAGACTTTCTCATACCAGAGGGCTATAGAGGGAGGTTTGCGTTCTTTCCAGTTAGATGCAATTGTAAGGTGCATTGAGGCTAATAAGATGGAAATTAGTTTTCATTGGGGGCATTCCAAGTACAATTCCAATCATAAGTCCAAAAGCATCATTTGTGGTGTTCTGGGTATTTCTTGATTGACAATTTTGCTTATAACCACTGCAACTTCTTGCCAGAAGGCCTGGATGTGGACACAGTCTGACCAGCAATGCAAATAGTTGCCAGGGTTCACACAGTGTTTCCAGCAACAATAGCTTAATTGAACATTTAGCTGGTTCAGATGCACTGGGGTCCAAAACCAGCTGGAAAGTAGTTTAAAACATTGTAGTCTTATATTGAAAACTTTAGAGGTGTTTGCCAGGGACCTCCAGGTGTTCTCCCAGTGTGTCTCTATCAGGATAATGCCCAGATCGTTTTGCCACTTCTTTTGATAACTCAGTAGTTTAGGAGTAGAAGTGAGGGACATAGTCTTGTAGATTTTGGAGAGGATGCCTTTGGAGATGCCATCATATTCCATGAGGATCTTCTCAAAATCTGTTGATGTTCAAAGATGCCCACTGGAATTGTAAGCATCCAAAGCAGCTTCTCATTTGGAGATATTGAAACCATGGCATGAGGAAACCTGCCTTTTTTCAATTGTGCTTTATCAAGTAAATGATCATGTTGGAATATGTCTACGGGTCGAGTAAGATCTGCCTGTAGCCATTTTTGAAAAGCAAGTTGTTCCCTTCCAGGGAAAAAAACAGTCTTAGTTGATTAAAAAAAAGCCCCTAAACCACAACATAGTGTATTCATGAACAAAAAGTACTGTTTTATCATGGGATACACATACGGTACCACTTTACTGAGAGAGTGATTAAAATGTGGAATTTGCTGCCAGAGGATGTAGTGACGGCTGCAGGAATAAACAGCTTTAAAAGGGGATTAGATAAGTTTTCGGTTTCCGGCGTCGCGAATGGCGGCCGCTTCTCGGGACGCTCCCGGAGGCGGTTAGCCCACGCGCAGTTAGGGGGGGTCTTCGCATATGCGAAAGACCCTAGTGAGCCTTAGGTAAAGGCTCCGAACCGGGGGCGCTTGGGGAGTAGCCTCTTTGCCGGCAGACAGCCGGGAAATTGAGGCTTTCTCCCCGCCCCAATCGGCCCCGCTGCGGCGTGCCCGTAATGGGACTTAGCGGCGCCACCGAATTCCAGGAGTGAAAACAGCGCTATGGTTCAACATAAAAAGAAGTAGTGGCATCGAATCGTGAGTTGAAGATCTATTTTGAGGCGTAAATCGGAGCCCCCCTGCATGCGTATAAGCGTTGGGAGGAGGGAGGAGTCCCCACCCCCCTCGAGAAGCAAGCTATTCAAAGGGAGCGCGAAGGGGGCAGAAAGAAAACAAAGTGTTGGTGAAAGTACCGTTGGGGCTGCATGGAAGAATGTGTTCATCTTAGCTTCCTGGGGGATGTGGCACGAACTTTTTAAAAGTAAACAAAAAAACAAAATGTCGATAATGGAAAAAGCCCTGCAGACACCGGAAGAGAAGAGAGGAGGGACTTCCGGTCCAGATAGCCCCCCCAAGAGCTTGCTGTCAATCAACAGAAAAAGGAGATGCTGTGCCCCCTGCTGGAACAATTGCAGAAGATCAACCAAACTTTGTTTAAAATGGAAAGTGTTCTCATCAGTCGACAGAAACAGATATTGGAAACAACTAGAAAGATGAAGGAGATTGAACAGAAATCGAATTTGATTCCAGGTTTCCAGGGCGCTAAAGAAGAGGAGAAAGAAGATCTCGGATTTACCTTGACAAATGTCTTGGCACCCCTAACTGGCAGTGAAGCGATAAAGTTAAAAGAAGAGGTGGATAAGGCTCCCAAAGCCTATTCCGCCTTTATAAAAAGAAATACTCTGCCAGTAGAAGGGGATGTCGAGCATAGCAGGCGACAAACGGGAGATCTAATTTCATCTGCTGAGTTTGTGGAGCCCTGGAAGCTTGAAGGCCAGAAGTTTAAGAAAAAAAAGAAAAGAAAGAAGAAGG
The DNA here is from genome assembly GCA_029375565.1 of Gekko gecko. Classification (NCBI taxonomy): domain Eukaryota; kingdom Metazoa; phylum Chordata; class Lepidosauria; order Squamata; family Gekkonidae; genus Gekko; species Gekko gecko. Next base: position 178,109,941 of record JAPDNY010000001.1, on the reverse strand, counting down.
ATTTCATCTTCAAAACACAGAAACTCCTGAAGAGACACGCCAGCAGGAAGAAGGATGCAGCATTCAAAATTGGGATAAGTGCAGAGGACAGCAGCCCAGAGGAAGGTGATGGAACGGAAGACTTCAAAGTTAAAATGGACTTAATCCATAACTGGAAGAAAATTAAGAAGAAGATACTTTGAGGACTGTTCGTGTTACATCTGGAAGGAGCTGTTTAATTACTAACCCCAATGGACTTTACTAACTGCATTAAAAGAGTGATTTTGGACTTTGCTTTAGTTAAAAAGAAGATCTTCTAACCATGATGGATGCCAAATCTTGGTATTGGTTATTAACCTAAACTAACTCTCACTAACAGAAAAAAATTTCACTCCACCTTTTTCTTTCTCCATCTGTCTACCCTTCCCTTTTCTTATAAAAAGAATAAAATTCTCTCTTTTTTAAGAGAGTTTTACAAAAAAAATAAAAGGGGATTAGATAGATTCATGGAGGATAGGGCTATCAGTGGCTACTAGCCATGGTGACTGAGGGGAACCTCCACATTCAGAGGCACTAAGCCCCTGAATCCCAGAGCCATGAGACAACATCAGGAGAAGGCTTCGTCCTCTATGCCCTGTTGTTGGCCATCCAGAGGAACTATGTGAGACAGGATGCTGGATTAGATCGACTATTAGTCTGATCCAGCAGGGCTCTTCTTATGTTCTTATGTGTTTACAATTGGCTATGAATTTATTATAATTATTTTCCTGTAAAACTACATGATTCCCAGTAACTATCCCAAAGGCTCCTTGCTTTTCTTCTACTCCTGCCACTGAACAACTCCTTCCCTGGAACTTCTGAATTCTTGAGTTCCTATGGTCCCATTCCCTGGTTCCTCCCATAATAGCTGGACTCCAACTTCAAATGAGCATTTAGCTTGAAAATATTATGTTTATCTTACATTTGAAATTGGATCTTCACTGGTTGATTCTTTGATGCAGTTTTTTTCAGTTTGGAGGTAAGCCTTAGCACTAACATACTCATATCCCATTTTAAAAAACTAATTAATATCTAGTTAGTGGTGACTTTGGTTGCCAAAGGTACCTTTTATAAGCTTCTGTGAATTGAAGAACAAAATCTGAAGGCTAATGCTTAAAGTTAGTTTGTGTATTCACAGATAATTGCCATGGACATCTCTGCACCTGTGATTATTCCCAAGATCATTTCCAGGTCAGATGCAGCTTCATTGTTTTCTGAGGAAAATGGAGCTTGAAAGTGTGAACAGTCTGTATCTTCTATACACTATTTATTTGGCTTGTATGATGCCCTTTGAATTCCAAATTTAGGTATCCCTCCTAATTAATGGTTACTTCAAACTATTTTCAAAAGCCACTGGATTTTGATTAACTAGCAGATGAAGATGGTCTCATTTTCCCACTCTGGACACATAGTTTTCAGTTTCCTTAGCAGTTAATTGGATGAGAGAATAATAGCATGCACACACTAACAGGCAACTGAGAATGGGTGTTGTTTAGCTGGCCACTGAGAGAACCTCAGTGGTATTAAATTTGCAAATGTGATCCAAAAAGGACAGAAACTATATCTCTGTACTCTGCCTCATCCAGACCTACCATTTCCTGTGCAGCTGCAGCCATAAAAGCAACATACGCCAGCTTTCTTTGCAATGAATACTTCACCTTGCTCTTCCCCATACAGTTTCTTGATTAAGAAGGTACAATAGGGAGCAGAGAGGGTCATTTGTTGTTTATACCCCCAAAAAAGTAAACCCATTCTGCCCTTCACTATATCCAGTGCAACTGTCTACAGAAGCCAGGGGTATTGCTTAAACATAACTAAGGGTAAATATTAGCAAATGCATCACCATTAATTTCACAATGGATTCACACCTTTTTATTCATATTTATATATTTAAAAGAACAGGAATATTGAAAATGGAAATTGCAGAGACCAGAAACAAATTCATTAATTTAATCTGATCAGGGTAATTCTAGAAATCAACATAGTCACATTGGCAGAGTAAACTGGGTAATTCTTTAGCACAAAACCTAGTGGGTACTACAAATCCCAGAATTTAGCACATTTCTAGCCTTCTTGGATGAGAAGAAAAAGTGGAAAATGTAGGAATAATGTTTGTCCCAATGGCTTGGATATCAGAAACTGTCACCCCAAATCTTCCAGCACTGTGAGACAGGATTTCCATTCCATACACAATTCCATGTTGTTTTATTCTTGTATAAACAATCAGTGAGCATGTACTATAGAGAGCTAAGATACTACATATTACAGCTACTGAATGGAGGCTATTTTTAACACTTTGTATATGAGCCATCATATAATATTGTTTGTTTGGGTAACTCTGTTCTTCTGCTTAGAGAACATCAAGGTGGCTTACTGTTTTTTCTTTTAAAAAATCAAAATACAGTCAGGTTAAAAAAAAAGTAAAACTTAAATCAATTTTTGAGCAGCAATTACCCAAAAACATGAATCAGCATACTAAAAATACTAAGCTACTAAAAATGCGCCTTAAACATCAACATAAAAATCATTCCAGGATAATTTAGCACAGAAGTCTCTTACTGGTAAACTGAAGATCCTCAAAAACTCCTTTACAAAAAATCTCAGTTAAACATCACGCAGAGCAATCCTGTGTTGTGCCTGTGCCACTAAGGCTGGTGTTATGTACTGAATGTGAATCGCTCCTATCTATTCACATGTTAAGCTTGAGTCTGAACGTGGCTCTTCAGATGTCGCATTGCTATTGGTCGGTTTCTGCGAAACCTGTGTAATTACCCAATCACTGAGTGATATTGTTGCAAAGAGGGAACGGTCCTGCTTGGCCTTTATCCCTGTATTCTGATTGGTCTTTAACTTGTAATGGGTGTGGTTTTGACAGCCCGGGAGAGTTTAAAAGAAGGAGCTGTGCTCCCCTTGTTGTTCTGTGTTCCTGACTTACAGTTGCTGTTTAATAAAGCTGAAATCACATGAAGCTGAATCCTTTGTTGAGTCTCATACTTAACAGCTGGCAGCTGCATAACTACAGCAGTGCTAGCCTCTTACCTATGGGCATAAGTTATGCAGTGGCCAGCAGACAAAGTTGGTGGGTTCACAGTGTTTTCTGATCATAACAGGGGTAACATCTATAGCAACCATTCCACTGCTGTCAGTGGAGGCATCCTGTGGAGACGGTGGCGCTTTGATAGACAGAGCCACCAGAACCAATCAGGGGGCATGTGGCAAGGAAGTGGAGCCCAGTATCCATCTCAGGCAAGGGGCAGAGAGAGGCGAACCACGGGAGTTCTGCTCACTGTCAGGCACACCCCCACCCCCTTAAAGGGACCATCTCCTGTCAGCAGATTCAGACACCTGGCTGGGCTTGAATGCAGGAGGTGCTGTTGTGGCACCCAGCCTCAAGCAAGAGGAATGGGGGAGCAGGTTTGGGATCATTGCCTTTGTTTACCTGCCAAAGTGTGGTTGCCCCTTTGGGTCAAGACTCCAAAAGTGGGGTACCTGTTAGGGTTCTGAAATGGGAGAGGTCAGCCACAGGGTATGGACTCTTTTCCTTAGGTGTTAGTGCTACCTGCTTGCCCTGTAGTGCTAAGTGCCCTCTCTGTGCTCTCCCCACTATCAAAATGCCTCACTGCTTGCTCTAAGTCCACATGCCACAGTGCCTTACACCCTTAGAAGTAAACTCTTGTATATCCTTTAGACTAGAGAACAAAAGGTAGCAAGCCAGGAACAATGTGTGGTAAAGCATAAGATAACTGCATTAGCTTGAGGAAGGAGAATTGTCTGCACATTGTGAGGTGAACATCTCTTGGGTCTGGAATGTGCTAGGTTAGTATAAACAACAATTGACCAGGAAGAGTTAAAATGACTTCAAAAGACACCAAGTTTATGGGCAGTATGCTTAAAGCAGTTCAGGAAACCTCTAAAAGGGGTTAAAGGTATACTTAACATTTTGGAAGTATTTTGACATTTCAAACATTTGACTTGCTTTTGTGACAACACTATCTCCAGGCAAAGTGTTAACACAAAAGTAAATGTCCATTATGGCTTAAATGCTCTGAGAAAGCTAGCACACAGGATTTGCAGCCATTCAATTGGCTAAAAAATAGGATCCTTTTGCCCATTTGTTGATTTGGAATAATATCCTTACACTTAATCTGGGCACATTTAAACTTTACAAGCAAGAGACAGGGACCACTTTTGCAGTTATTTAGAGAGAGTTCTGTTGGCTACCAATAGATATGTTCAAACCGACAATCTGTATACCATTCAGCATATGTATGGCAGGAATTTAAGCATAAGACCTCAAGTTGCGAAGTCACTCAACATGTCAAAAAAAAAAAAAAGAGGGAACAAGGGTGGAGTACCACCATGTGGTAATCCACCACCTTTGGGATACATATGACCATTTGGTAATCTGGTTGTCTGTATTGTCTGGCCAAGGTGCATTATAGATTTTTCAGTTTCCCCCCCAACCACAGTGGTTTATAGGTGTTGGTGTGGCAATTTTTTTCTCAAAACTGGTAGAATTATCCATTCAACCACTATGCCAAATGGTTACTTAAATACTGTAGAACCCAAGTTCTGCCTAATTCATAGTATTTGCAAAAAATAAAAATAAAAATTGAATTTTGCCATTAAGAGTGAAATTCAAATTTGACTTCTGAATCTGAAATGTTACCTTAATGTTGAAAATTTAAGTGGTTTAAGCCTTGTCAGCATCTTTTGATAGTTTTGCAGGTGAATTCTAAATGCTTTTTTCATTTGGAACAAATGTCATGCTCCCTGGTACATAAATAATTTCTTAAATTTAAAGACCATCCAAATGCAAGGTTTGGATCCAAAGAGACATTGGACTGAATCTAGAGCAAGGTCACACTTGTTTGCCACTCACCCCAGCAATCTTTTCTGATTTAAGTGTCACAGAACCCAAATGGAGTTGCCACAGGATATGGTGGCAGCTACAAGCATGGACAGCTTCAAGAGGAAATTAGATAAATATATGAAGCAGAAGTCCATCAGTGGCTATTAATGTCAGGTAGCCCTGCCATTGCTGAGGATGGGGGGGAAGAGCCATCTTTCACTGCCTGGAATGCGGGAAGAGTCGGAGACTCCAGGCATCCTGAGTTACTATGTCTATACTGTGTCTTATCAGTCTGTTTGATCTTATGTCCCAGGCTCTTGCCGCCGTGGATCTTCGGGTGGACGGTTTTTGTTTTTCTTTCTTTACCGTGTGTGAGGAATGTAACCATTGGCTTGGAGTTGTGGGGGGGAGCAATTCAAACAGGGTATAACTATGCCTGAGCAACTAATGCTAGTACAAAATGGCATTTTGAGGACTCCAACACCAGTGAGACGGCCCAGGCATTTCTCCGCACTTTTCGCCAGGGGAAAAAGTCGGTGAGAGAATACACCAAGGAGTTCCGAAGACATGCCGCGAAGATTCGCGAGTGGCCGGATGGAGTGTTAGCCCAACATTACTGATTGGGGCTAGATCCCAAGATCCGTGGAACAATCATGAGGAGGGGAAAACCCAGATCCCTCTTGGAGTGGATGAAGGAAGTGGTGGATACAGAGAGCTGGCTCTGTACCCTTCACCTCAATGACGCTGCCTCTTCAGGGAAGACCAGTTCACCCATTTCCATGCCGGGGAAACCGAAACCCATGACCCCTTTGCCGTGCCAGAAGGACGGAACCCTGGAACAATGGATGAAACAAGGCCTCTGTCTCCAGTGTGGTGAGTCTGGGCTTTTCGCCACCATGTGCCCGGGAGCAGGAGCATCACCTTCCACAGGCAAGGGGGAGAAGAAGAGAAGCGACACCCCCAGTGAAGAAGCCAATGGCCAGACCGAGGGGATCGAGGGCATTGCAGGCAAGCCCATTGGAGGAAGACTCCGACTCATTGGGAGAAGACCCAACCAAGCTGGTGGGAAATGGGAAGGACCTGGTGTGAACAGTGCTGAACAGCAGGTCCCTGAACCCCAAGCGCTGCAACCGGTGAGCAATTACCCTTCCCTCTTCTTTGTGACCATGACTCTGATCTGCCCGGAATTAAACACCTTTGTGAGGGTACGCGGGCTGGTTGACTCTGGGTGTGGGCGAGACTTAATCAATCCTTCTTTAGTGACAGGACTGGGGGCAAAATTGGTCAAACTGGCCGACCCCTTGATTTTTTCGCAGATGGATGGGTCCACTATGAAGGATCCCTGCAAATACAAGACTGTCCTGTTCTGCATGGGGTTGGGGGATCACTGGGAAACCCGGCCGTTCGTAGTGATCCCAGCAGCACGGGTCCTATTGGTGCTAGGTAGTCCCTGGTTCCATGACCATGACCCACACATTCTGTGGGCAGATGGAGTTGTGAATTTCATCTCCCCTCACTGTAAACCACACGTGTGGAATGACTCATGGGGGAGACCCCTGTTGGGGCAACCGGTTTCTGCGGGGCTAGCGAGTGTGGAGCTAAACCGTATCCCCCAGGAGTACCGGGACTTGACAGTGGTATTTGAGGAGGGGGAAGTGGACGAGCTGCCACCCCATTGAAACTCTGACTGTGCCATTGAACTATTACCTAACCAAAAACTGCCTAAAGGGAAATTATACTCAATGAGCCCCGCTGAGAAAGAGGAGTTGAGGTGGTTCATTGACAAGAACTTGGCTAGAGGATTCATCCACCTTGCCTCCTCCCCTTGCGCCAGTGCTCTTCCGGAAGAAGAAGGATGGCAGGTTGAGACTCTGTACTGATTATTGGGGGTTGAATGCTGTGTTGGCAACGAATGCATATCCCCTACCTTTAATCAAGACCTTCTCGCAGCAGTGGCTGGGGGGGAAATCTTCTCCAAGCTAGACCTGAGGGATGCCTACTTTTGGGTGCGCATCAGAGAAGGGGATGAGTACAAAATGGCATTCAATACCCCTTTAGGTCAGTTTGAATACCTAGTCATGCCATTCGGACTTCAAGGAGCTCCTAGGGTCTTTATGAACCTCATTAATGAGGTATTACACAAACATTTATTCAAGGGGTCCTTGTTTACTTGGATGATATCTTGCTGTATTCCCCAGACAAAGAATCTCATGTAAAACTGGTGCGAGAGGTTTTACAAATGTTGCACAAGCACAAGCATGTTTGCCAAGCTATCTAAGTGTGAATTTCACTGTTCTGAGATTTCCTTCTTGGGGTACAAGAAGGAGGAGACAGGAAGAGCAATTTCATCCCCTTCCCCACAGCAGCCTCTTGATCTGCATGGTTGTAGGTCTCACAGCCCTGGAAATAACCTTTCCTAGAATCAGAAAGGACTGCTGGAATCATGAGAAAATGGAGAAGATCTGCAACCATTCACAACTTCGGCTGGCAAATTGCTGGATCCAGCCTATTAGTATAAAATTAAAGCAATTCTGTTTATGCAGTGGGATGCCCTGTTTCTACCTACCTCAACCTATATTTGCAGCCTCCTCCCAGCACTGGATCAAATGCTGTTCTGGATGGTCTCCTTATGTTTAGGAGTTATTTTATAGGGGTAAGGGGGGATGAAGAGACATCCTGTAGACAGAATTTTGCTTTGGTATTTATGATCCAATCCAGGGACTTGAAGCACATGCTGCAAGTTTAAAGCTGCCATTGTAAGTATGGGTATGCATTTTGTTTTAGATTCCCTTACAGGGAGCGGTGGTGCAGGCAGTAAAGAAAGCCTGCATTAACAACTGTTCAAACAGCTTCGGCTGTTCGAACCCCACCACGGTCAGGGTGAGCTCCTGGCCCTATGTCCCAGCTCCCGCCTATCCAGCGGTTTGAAAGCCCATTAAAGGGCAAATAGATAAAAGGGGTACCTGCTATTAGAGCAGAGGGGCACCCGCCCCTTGTGTAGCAGCAACGGTGGAGAGCGATGGACGGCGACAATGGAAGAAACATGGCGGCTGGCAAGGCGAAGAGGCGAAGGGAGCAGGCCGGAGCCTGATGTGGACAGAGGCCACTGCGAGCATGCACGGAAGTGCGGAGTGGTTCTGGCCTAGAAGACGGAGTCACAATGGCCAGAAAAAGTAGAACTTCAAAAAGACCAGCACCGGAAGAAGGACGCCACCAGACTGTCCCCCTCGTAAGAAAGATCTGCTACAACAAGAAAAAGGGTGCCTGGTAGGATACTCACCCCCCCTACACATATGTGGCCCTAGGTTAGGAATGTTTAAATTGGAAGATATGTAAGCCGCTCAGAGCCCTTAGGGGGTGAGCAGGATAGAAGTCGAATGAAATAAATAAATAAATAAATAAATAAATAAATAAGGGGTAGTCTTGACTGTTTTCATTACTTGCTTCATGTTAATGTCCATCTTTATTTGAAATGAGTTTTTCAAAAATGTTACCTTAAAATTTGCAGTATTTCAATCTTTTAATTATAATTTTAATAATTACTTTCTAAATGATATCCTGAGATTTGAATTACTTGTTAATTTGAATTAATAATTTCCATGCTGAGTACCAACAACAATGGGAACTGACAAATACAGATACACAAAAATCAAATAACTAATGGAAGCCTTACATTTAACTACAGCCATTTGACATCATTGGGAAGTCCTCCAGTGACTCATTCAATTTTTTTAAGATACCCCATTGTGAATATTTGCAGTTTATACAATAAAAAAGCATAAAACTAAAAATGACATTTCCATAAAAGTGTAGAAGATTTTAGTGAAGCCTGTTGCACTACATTTCATTTTTTGTTAGACCTGCAACATGTTCATTTCTCTGCACAACATAAGAAGTGCTGAATTTCTTCCTGCACACACCCCCAAGAGAAACTTGCTTCTCTATCAACACCCCTTTATTTTTATATTATGGGGATCTAAATAAGATAACTGTGAAGGCCATTAATGCAGGGTGAAAGATAATGCTTGGGTTTTCCTGAGGCAAGATCAGCTTGACCTTTTAACCGAAGAGCACATCACTTTAGTCTATTCAAGGCCAGTATTAATCCTTGTTTTGTTAGCATAGTGTTGGGAAACCATCATTCTGACTGGACCTTGTATTTAGGAGTTCCCGACTGTAAACAAAGAGAATTGGATCCAAACCACAGAAGAATACGCCAACAGAAAGTTGTAAGTGGTAAATTGTTTACTTAAGCCCTTTCTTTAAACATTCAAACATAGTTGTCATCTCACAAGAAAAAAAAAACATTTTTAAAGATGAAAAGGTAAAAGGGTTTATTTAATTGTAAACCAGTACTAAATGGTGCTGTTCAGTTTTTGGATTTATTGGATATTGTAATTATTCAGAATGAGAGAAGTGGTATTTTGTTATTTTGGTAACTGTGTTATGACCGCCTGTCAACTTCCTTCCCTCAGAGGCAAGATTTTCCCTCTGTTTCTCTTTCCCTATACTGACTGAGCTGCCTAATAATGTGTTTTCTTCTTTCCTGAAGGACTCTGGCTGTCCCACTCTGTCACAATATGATATTTTACTGCTAGCTCAGCCTAGAAACCTGAGGGAAGGCTCGGGATCGCCCTTTAACTTGAGCAACTTAGATGGCACTCAAGGCATTTTGAAACTCAAAAATAACAAAATATTTTATTCAACATAGAGGGGAAAGATCAGGTGAAATCAAGGATTGAAACTTCTAAGATAAAACCAGAACATGCACAGACTTTAGTTCTTATGTTTCAGACTATTGAGAATTTCTTAAGCTTTCCCCAGTGACTTAAATCTTTATGTTGAGAGGTTTTTGTTGCGGTGTTTTCCCCAAACACTTCAGTACACTGTCTTTGAGTATTCTCTAACTCAGGGGTGTCAAACATAAGGCCCAGAGGCTGGAAGCCCATCCAGGGCTGTTATGGGGCCCTCAAACAACTGGTCAAAGGGAGGGAACAGGAGGCTGCCTGGGAGTGGGTGAGAAGAGCCACTCCAAGAACATAAGAACATAAGAACATAAGAGAAGCCAATGTTGAATCAGGCCAATGGCCCATCTAGTCCAACACTCTGTCACACAGCGGCCAAAATATACCAGGTGCCATCAGGATGTCCAGCAGTGGGGCCAGGGCACCAGAAGCCCTCCCACTGCTGCCCCCTCCAGCACCAAGAATAGAGTGCATCACCTGCCCCAGACTGAGAGTTCTCATTCTATACCCTGTGGCTAATAGCCACTGGTGGACTTCTGCTCCATATGTTTATCTAATTTCCTCTTGAAACTGTCCATGCTTGCAGCTGCCACGACCTCCTGTGGCAGTGAATTCCATATGTTAATCACTCTTTGGGTGAAGAAGTATTTCCTTTTATCTGTTCTAACCCGACTGCTCAGCAATTTCATAGAGTGCCCACAAGTTCTTGTATTGTGAGAAAGGGAGAAAAGTACTTCTTTCTCAACCTGCTCAATCCCATTCATAATCTTAAAAACCTCGATCATGTCACCCCTCAGCCGTCGTTTCTCCAAGCTAAAGAGCCCCAAGCATTTTAACCTTTCTTCATAGGGAAGGTGTTCCAACCGTTTTATCATTCTACTTGCCCTTCTCTGCACTTTTTCCAATGCTATAATATCCTTTTTGAGATGTGGTGACCAGAACTGTACACAGTATTCCAAATGAGGTTGCACCAATGATTTATACAGGGGCATGATGATACTGGCTGATTTGTTATCAATTCCCTTCCTAATAATCCCCAGCATAGCGTTGGCCTTCTTTATTGCAGCTACACATTGTGTAGACATTTTCAGCGAGTTATCCACTACGACTCCAAGATCTCTCTCTTGGTCAGTCTCTGCCAGATCAGACCCCATCAACGTGTATTTATATTTAGGATTTTTGGCTCCAATGTGCATCACTTTGCACTTGGCCACATTGAACCCCATTTGCCACGTTGACGCCCACTCACCCATCCTCAACAGATCCCTTTGGAGTGCCTCACACTCCTCCCTGGTTTTCACCACCCGGAACAACTTCGTGTCATCTGCAAATTTAGCCACATCACTGCTTACTCCCAATTCCAAATCGTTAATAAACAAGTTAAAAAGCATGGGACCGAGTACTGATCCCTGTGGTACCCCACTGCTTACCACCCTCCACTGAGAAAGTTTCCCATTTATACTCACTCTCTGTTTCCTATTTATAAGCCAGTTTTTGATCCACAAGAGGACTTGTCCTTTTATCCCATGACTATTGAGCTTACTTAGGAGCCTTTGATGAGGAACTGTATCAAAAGCTTTCCGGAAGTCAAGGTAAATAATATCTATTGGGTCCCCCTTGTCCACATGTTTGTTCACTCCCTCAAAAAACACTAACAGGTTAGTGAGACAAGATCTTCCCTTACAGAACCCATGCTGAGTCTGCCTCAATAGTTTTTGTTCATCAATGTGCCTACTAATTCTTTCCTTAATAACAGTTTCCACCAACTTACCCGGTATCGATGTCAGACTGACTGGCCTGTAATTTCCTGGATCTCCCCTGGAGCCCTTTTTAAAGATGGGAGTGACATTAGCTACCTTCCAGTCATCAGGAATGGAGGCAGATTTTAAAGAAAGATTACATATTTTTGTCAGGAGATCCACAAGTTCACATTTGAGTTCTTTCAGAACTCTCGGATGAATGCCATCCGGGCCTGGTGATTTATTAGTTTTTAAATTGTCCATCAGTCGGAGGACTTCCTCTCTTGTCACCGCAATCTGATTCAGGTCTTTCAAACCCCCTCCCGAAATCAGTGCTTCTGGAGTGGGCAAACACTTCTCCTCTTCCACAGTGAAGACAGAGGCAAAAAATGCATTCAGCTTCTCAGCCATTTCCCTATCATCCTTCACTACTCCTTTTACCCCTTGGTCATCCAAGGGCCCCACTGCCTCCCTGGCTGGCTTCCTACTTCTAATGTATTTGAAAAAAGTTTTATTGTTGGTCTTTATGTTTTTTGCGATATGCTCCTCATATTCCCTTTTTGCTTGCCTGATCACAGACTTGCATTTTATTTGCCATAGTCTGTGTTCCCTTTTATCAACCTTAATAAGACTAGCTTTCCACCGCTTAAAGGAATCCTCCTTACCTTTTACAGCTTCCATTACTTTATTTGTTAACCATGCAGGCTTTTTTCTATACCTATTTGTACCTTTCCTAACCTGCGGTATATATTTTTTCTGAGCTTCTAGGATTGTCTTTTTAAATAGTCTCCAAGCTTCCCCAATGGTTTTGACCTTCTCCACTCTTCCTTTCAATTTCTTCCTCACATGTCCCCTCATACCAGAGAAGTTACCCCTTTTAAAGTTAAAAGTGGTTGCGTCAGTCTTTTTGGGCAACTCCCTATCTGTACAAATGTTAAACTCAATGACATTATGGTCACTGTTTCCAAGTGGTGCAATCACTTTTACATCTCTCACCAGGTCTTGGGTGTTACTTAGGACCAAATCCAGGATCGCCTCTCCCCTGGTAGGATCTGTGACCATCTGTTCCACAGCACAGTCATTGAGAGTGTCTAAGAACGCAATCTCTTTTTCCCGACTAGAACTCATATTGACCCAATCAATGTGTGGGTAGTTAAAGTCGCCTATTACAACACAGTTATTTCTTCTAGCCGCTATCTTTAATTCATTCATCATTTTATAATCCTCCTCTATCTTTTGATCTGGTGGGCGATAACAAACTCCCACTGTTAAGCCTCCTTTTGGACCCACTATTTCAACCCATAGCATTTCCAGAAGGGAATCCAATTCTCTTACCCTCTCAATCTTACTGGATGGTATACCCTCTCTGACATACAGAGCCACCGCACCTCCAACCCTTTCCCCCTATCCTTCCGATATAATTTATAACCAGGAATCACCGTATCCCACTGATTTTCCTCATCCCACCAAGTTTCTGAAATACCCACAATGTCTATTTCCCCCCAACACCAAGCATTCCAACTCCCCGATTTTACCTCGGAGACTTCTAGCATTTGTGTATAAACACTTATAGTTTCCCACGTTTGTTAAGCCCACAGCCTTCCTCTTGCTGCCTCGAGACCTTGCCAGGCAGTTCCTATCATTAGCCACAGTCTCAGTGGACAATTGTAATCCATTTCCTTGTACAAAAGTAATAGCTACCCCTTCATCTCTTTGAGATGAGCCATCCCGAACCAGAGACTTTTCATCTCCTGTCGGCTTTCCCCCATTATTCAGTTTAAAAACTGCTCTGCCACCTTTTTGATTTTGAGCACCAGCAGCCTGGTTCCTTCTCGGGACAAGTGGAGACCGTCCCTTTTGTACAGCTCCCTCTTGTCCCAAAAAGCATCCCAGTGCCTAACAAACTTGAACCCTTCCCCCTACACCACCGTCTCATCCACGCATTGAGACTCCTGATCTGTGCCTGTCTCTCCGGCCCTGCGCGTGGAACAGGTAGCACTTCCGAGAAGGCTACCTTGGAGGTCCTGGCCTTGAGTTTCCTGCCCAGCAGCCTAAATTTCTCCTCCAGGACCTCACGACTGCATTTCCCCACATCGTTGGTGCCGACGTGCACCACGACCACTGGCTCCTCCCCAGCACTATCTACCAGCCTATCTAAAACACGCGTAATGTCCGCTACCTTCGCACCAGGCAGGCAAGTCACCATACGGTCAGTACGCGGGTTCGCCACCCAGCTGTCTACCTGCCTAAGGATCGAATCACCAACTACCAAGAGCCCCCTCCCACCCTTCCCAGGGACGGTTCCTTGGTACGAAAGGATACCCGTTCACCAGCTGAAGAAGAGGTCCCTTCTGAGGGCACATTCCCCTTATCCTCAGCATGGTGCCCCTTTTCCCCTTGACCCTCATGCTCCCTGGCAGCAGCCGGGCTGCCAGATCCAGAGTGGGACATATCTAACAAGTCCCCGAGAGTCTTCCCCGTGCACCTAACTGACTGTCCCTGCTTCTCCAGGTCAGCCACCTTGGCCTCAAGGGAGCAAACTCGCTCCCTGAGAACCAGGAGCTCCTTGCACCGAGCACACACCCAAGACTTCTGACCAGTGGGCAGATAGTCATACATGTGACACTCCATGCAAAACACTGGATAGCCAACAACCCCCTGCTGGCATTATGGCTTCATAATTGTTTTTAAACAAATACTTTTCTATAACCCCCTTTTAAAACCCTTTGTATTTATATGGCTCCTGTTGTAGGAGTCTACTTACCTTACCTTACCAAAGGAGCCAAGGTCCTGGCTTCCTGGCTCTTCCTGGGCTTCTTACAGAGAAGAGCCACAGGCAAAGAGCCTCGCCCTTTTGCTCTCCCCTTCGGCTCGTGCCAGAGGCTCGTGCCTCTTGCAAACTTCCTGCCTTAAATGGAATTGTCTCCCAGGAGAGGGTGTGGCCAGCAGCTACTCAAAATCACCCAAGGCACTTAATGACGGTCAAACAAAGCCCCTTTCACACTCCAACTCCAGCAGCCAGGAGTCTGCTATTCAATCTCACCCAAGCACTTAATTACAGGCAAACAATGACCCTTTCACACCCTAACTCCAGCAGTCAGGAGTCTGTTACAACTCACCCACACACTCCCAAATACAGTCCCTGACACAGTACCTTTTCAGCTAAAGCACCTCAGCTGAAAGTAAATAAATAAAAATACCACTCACCCCTCTGGCAGCTCAAACACCTTGCTCCTTCTCAGAGCTCAGCTGGGTCAGCTCCAGCAGTCAGATGGCATGCTGGGAGCAGTTTAAATTGCTCTGGTCCTGATGCGGTTTTTTTAACCTGGAGAATTGCGATCACACTCACCTCCTTGTTCCAGATTGCTGTGCAGCCACATCACTCCCCACCGTCCACACATGGAAGCATGCATCGGTAGGGTTTTTTTCCTCTCAGTTTGAGCATGTGCACAGGCGGCCATCTGTAGAACTAAAATTTTCACATGTGAGCAGAACAGCGATTTCCACACTTCACTTTAAACTTTAAATAAACACTTCCCTTTAAACTTTTACCCCGAAACTGGCCTCCCTGAGATCCCGAACTCATCTAAATGCTAAAACAAGTCACCATTTAAACTTTAGTTTTATTAACTTAGGAGCAGAGCTCCGCCTATGCGCACACCGCTGACGCATAAAAAAATGGCAGATGAAAAGAAGAAGCCTCGGGCTTCCACAGCAACTTTCCAGAGGGGAGGGGGTTGAAGCACCTAGAAGTGGCTCAACACCGCAGGAGTGATCAGATGTCAGAAAAGTGCAGCTAGAACCAGAGAATCAGGAAAACACCACTTGGGGACCTGGTATCAAAATACTCTGGTTTAAAAGGGGTTTGATCCGGAAAGCGACAGCTGGGGATGGTGTGCAGATGTTGGGTGTGTGAACATGCACATAAAATCCGTTACTGAAGCGTGCTGAAAGCAGTTCAAACAGTGTGTCTGAATGCACCCCAATTGTGGCTTCAGCATGGCAGGACAACCTTGTCTGCAGCAGTCCAGCAGAATCCCTTCACTTCAGGGACTGGTAAGTTGGGATCCACTGCAGCTGCATTCATACCTCTCCACTTGGCCTGCAGCTCTGGGAATGCTGTCCTGGATGGCCACAGGGATCAGCATTTGCATGTGGAGGGGGTGCAGACAATCCTCTGTTGGGGCATCGGATTGTCTGCCCAGCACTGCACTGCTGGCTCTCCAGTCCATCCATGTGGGTTTTCCTTGGCACACACACACCCCAGCCCATGGGGCCTTGCAGTGAGGACACACCAACTAGGAGCTTAACCGCTGCCATCCTTTATGCACTTTCTATCTCCAGTACCTGGCATTATGTTTTATGGCATGCATGGCCCAGCCCAACAAAGTAACATTTATGTCAGATGCAGCCCTCATTACGAATGAGTTCAATACCTCTGCTTGAACTCTTTTAGCTTCCAGAAGACTCTTAAGGTTTCTAAAAGCAGTTTCTAACCACATCAGATGGGGGATCTGTGCACTCTTCAAAGCTAACTCCTTCTTTGACTGGGTGTGGAATTTTCTTCTCTCTCTAGAAGATCTATCCCCTTTCTTTGGCCTGAATGGGAGTCTTTGCCTACTTTCCAAACTTCCTTGCCAACTTTCCCCCCAGTTCTTCTGTCTGTGTTAAACTGCTCTCAACTAAGGCTCCAAAACTGTCAGTATTCGACTCTTCTCAGCTAGGGCTAAAACCAGACTGTCAGTATTCAACTCAGTCAAGGCAGAAATTGGACTGAATCTCCCCTCAGCATGCAGCTCTCTCAAGGCTTTCTCTGCTCAGCTGATGCTAACTAATCGGATTACTTGGAACAGCCTGTCACTCAAGACTCTCTGGCTTCTGTGAAGAATTAACCCTTCACAGGAGATAGTGCACATGCTCTAAGGAGTAAGAAGCCTTTGCCTTCCCTCTCCAAGAACAGAAAGAATTATGACCTAAAAGGAAGGTAAATATTTGACCAAAGTGCTGAGAAATGAACCAGAGAGCATTCAAGGTAACAGAGAACAGTTTGGCTTGAAAACTTTGCAGCTATCCACAGCAAGAAAATATTTACTGAGTTTACAAGATAAGAAGATAACACCAGCAGAGATCTCTCAAAATGGCAAACATGGTTAAAGCGTTATCGGAACAGATGGCTCAATTCCAAAGCTTAATGATAGATTCTCAAGAGAAGATAAGCATGGCCATTGCCGAAGTTAAACAAGAGGTTAGTTTAATGAGCCTCGAGATCAAAGGAATTAAAGACCTTGCTACTCAAGCTGATAAGACAGAGAGGCAAAATAAGGAAGAAATTAACCAGCTGAAGAGACAAAATGCAGAACTTTCAGACAGAAGTCGGAGAGCTAATTTAATCATATATGGAATTTCAGAGGATATTGGGCCAAAGCAATTAGAAAAGTGCATAATAGACTGGTTATCTGAGCAAGGAATAAGGCTAAATGATGAACAGGTAGAATGCGCACATAGGCTGCAGGGAATGAGGAGAGGAGGGGAACCATGCCCTGTGATAATTAAGTTTGCGAGGGAGAAATATTCCTTGCTCTGAAGAAAAAGAAAGAGCTGAAATACAAGGAGAACAGTGTTTTTATAAGGCAAGATTTCTGTCAAGAAACACTAAAATGAAAAAACCTAATGAAACCATATGCAGAGAAACTCTTCCATGGCAAGATACAATTCACCTGGGCATACCCAGCTTCCATTGTGATCTTCAGAGAGGGGAAGAGACTGATTGCAAGAAACCCAGAGGAAGCAGTGAAACTGCTAGTGAAACTTGGAATCGACCCAAGGGTGACAGAACCCCAAGTGGAGATGGAGGAGATCCCAGCACTGGAGGAAGAGGAAGCAGAGGAAGCTGCCTTACACCAGGATAAATGGCCTAGAAGGCTTACATAGATACAAATAAAGGGAAGTATCCATGGGTTAAGAGGTCACAAATAACAAATATAATTAAAAATGAAGGGGTGTGTGCACACACTCAAAGGTATAGGGAAGGGGATGAGTTATCCTCCCCAACAGCAATCTCTATACCAGGGACAGGAGGGAGGGGGAGGAGGAGAAGAGGGATGGAAGAGGTCGGGAGGCAGGGAGGGAAGAATAATAAAAGTTAAAGCCCAGCCAGGAATAAAGGGAACTTCAAAAGTAAAAGAATATGGGTAGGATGTTGAAGATGCTGACACTGAATGTCAACGGCCTAAGTTCTGACCTCAAAAGGTCAGAACTTACTAGACTCACTAGACTCACTAGACTTACTAGACTCACAAAGCAACAGGGTATAGATATTATGTGTTTACAGGAAACACATAAATCAAAAAAGGATAACAAACCACTATTCAAAGAAGCAAGAAGCACAGCCAAGGCAAGAGGGGTGGCAATTTTGGTACACAATAGGAATGATATCAAATTAATAGTTGTGTTAAGGGATGGAGAAGGAAGATACCTTTAGGCTAAATGCACATTTCAAAATAGGAAAATAACATTAATAAATATCTATGCCCCAAATAAAGGACAGAAAAGTTTTCTCATAAAAGTATTAAAAAGGATGCAGAGGTGCTTTGAGGGAGAAGTGATTATAGCAGGAGATTTTAACATTGACGTCTCTATAGATAAAATAATCCTGTAAATGGGGAAAATGGGACTTAATAGAAGCACATGAAGCTTTAAGATTGAATCCCCAGCCAACCCATTTCTCCAGTAGACACAAAACTGCTTCATATTTGGATTTCATAATTTTCAAAAGATCAAATAACTGGGAGTTGAAAAGAATAACAACCCATCCGATATGGATCTCTGACCATGCCCCTATAAGCATAGAAATAGAGATAAAATGTGAACACACTAAAAGACTATGGAGATACAATAATATAATAATGGCTAAGGAAAAAGAAAAACAATTCATGGAAAACCAGTTAAAATTATATTTCCAAGAAAATAGAGGAACAGTGGCCACAAATATCCTTTGGGATGCAGCCAAAGCAGTCATTAGGTGACAATGTATAATGAAGGAAAAAGAAATAAAAAAAGAATGGTTCTCTAATAGGAAGAAAAAAATCCAAGAATTGGAATTGTTACAAAGAAACCAAGCAAAGAAATTTTGTCAAATTAGGCAGAATTTAATTAAAGAATTAGACTTTCTTGACTCTAGGGGACTTTGGAAGAAACAAATTATGGTAAGGAATGAATACCAGAAGACTACAATAAACTCAAACAGGAGACTGGCAAATTATTTGAAGGGTAGAAAGATAAGCAAAAGGTGAAAAGTATCAGAATAAATGCAAATACAACACAAAACCCAAAAGAGATTAGAGAAGCATTTCAAGAATCCTGTAAAACCTTATATGGGGAAAAAAACAGTTCAATTTGAGGAACAAATTGGATTGAGTCTAAAAGACTGGGAAAAGGAAAGCCTAGAGAAAGAAATTACATTTCAAGAAATAGACGCGGTAATAAAGGAATTAAAAACTGGTAAATCACCAGGCTTAAACAGCTTTACAGCAGAATTTTATAAGGAAATGAAAGGAATATTAATCCCGGAACTACAAACAGTGTTTAATACCATTCTAAAGGGAGGGAAGGCCCCTGATACATAGAGAATAGCAGAAATAGCTCTAATATTGAAACCCCAGAAAGACCCTCAAGAGGTGGGTTCAATAAATAAGCCAATAAATTTATTAAATCAGGATTATAAAAAATTTCGCTAAAATAATGGCAAATAGACTTAAAAATATAATCCCTGGCATAATAAAAGAAGATCAGTATGGATTTGTGAAAGGTAGAAGTATAGCACATCCTATAAGAAATATACTAAATGTACTATGCCATAGTCAGTCCAAGAAAATAGGATTACTTAAATTGGATGTATATAAAGCATTTGATACATTGTCCCATGGATTCTTGTGGTCCATAATGACGAAATATGGGATAGGCCAATCATTTATAAAAACAATTCAGGAAATTTATAGAGAAGGAACAGCGGTAGTCAGAGTGAACAACGAACATACAGAGCAGTTCTTAATTTTAAGGGGAATAAGACAAGAATGTCCACTTTCACCAGCTTTGTCTATAATGGCAATGGAACAACTGGCTGAAAGAATTAGAAATTCGGGAAGAATAGAAGGATGTAAGGTGGGTAAAGAGGAGATGAAAATAAACTTATTTGCAGATGACATAATTATAATTATGTCTAACCCTAAAGAGGAAATTAAAGAAATGAAAGTTATATTAGATTTTGAAGCGCTATCAGGATTAAGAATTAATATAGGAAAATCAGAAATAATGTACTATAATGTGAACTTGGAGGAAAGGCAGGAAATTAATAAACTAACTAAAATAGGAATGGGAGCTAAGAAACTTAAATACTTGGGAATAGAAATATATAAGAATATTAATAAGATAGTGGGAAAAAACTACAAAAAGGTATGGGAGAAGATAACAAGAAATATGAAGGGATGGAAGAGGAAAACCCTGAATATACCAGCTAGAGTCAAAAGTGTTAAAATGTTCTGGATACCAGGACTGCTATATGTATTTCAAACAATACTATTAACAATTAATAAACAAAAAAGGATAGTTGGAACACAAAAATAAGAGAATGGATTTTTGGTACCAAAAAATACAGAATTGCAAAAAAATTAGTATACAATCATAGTTCAGAGCTAGGATGGGGAGTATCGGATATTATTAGCTATTTCAAAGCTTTCCAGTTAAAAGCATTATTAGAAATAGAAGAAGAAAGTAATCAGAAATGGGTTAGATTTGAAAACGAAGCAAATAAAGGAGTAGGAAGATTTGGTATTTTCACAAACAAACAGGTTAAAGATCCTAAGTTGAATATTGGACCTAGGGAAAGCACTTTAGTAGTTTGGAGGAAGTGGCAGTCAAAATGTTTAAAACTAGATGGGCACCACTGGAAACGCTAGAAGAGGAAGGTGTAGATTACAGATGGTGGGAATTACTTAAATGAAAAGGGTACAGTAGAATACAGGATTTGTTGTCTGCAAACACCTTAAAACCACTTCGAGTTATAAAAGAGAGAGTAGGTGCAAAACATTGGCTAAAAGTGGCAGGCTTATATACAAAGATTTTTTAAAAAATGGAAAATAGCAATATGGATATAGAAGAGCCGATAGAAGAGATATATAAATTAATGAGAAAAACTAAAAGAGGAATAGTGGGAGTTATGTACAAGAAAATGGTTTCAGATAAAGAAGCAATAACAGGCCACCTCCAATGGAGTATAGAAACTCAAATAATGGAGCAGAGCGCAAAAAAGTTAATGGAGGGAATTAAGAGAATAAAAATACATAAATTTAGGGAAATGGAACTAAAATTCTACACCAAATGGTACAGAACTCCAGCCACTTTAGCTAACATGTTCTCAGGGCTAAACCCGAATTGCTGGCATTGTAAAAGAGCGAAAGGATGGTACACCCACATGTGGTGGGAGTGCCCTGAGGCTAAAAAATTATGGAATAATATACTAAGAGTGAAAAATGAGCTTTATAAGGTAAATCTGGATATAGAGTTTGAACTAATGACTATAAGCACTCTAGGTAATGAGACAGCAGAGAAAAAAACCCAAGACCTATTAAAAGCAATAATATTAGCCGGTAAAGCAGTAATAGCACTAGGGTGGAAAGATAAAAGTAAATGGACAGAAAGAGCTTGGCATAATTATCTGTTTGATTTTATCCAGTCAGATATAACGGCTACAATGACCCAGGATCTACCATGGGAAGATAGAACATCAAGGATCAAGGAGAAATGGTCTCTTTATCGGGATTGGCTAAAAGGAAAAAAGAAAGAAGATGTTCAGTGGAAGCTACAGGCCCTGTGTTCCTGGCTGGAAGACAAAGACTAGACTGAGGGGGGAGGGAATAGGGAGAAAATGTTAAAAACTACTTAAAAGGAACAATGGAATTATGAGAATGTACAATTTGAACAACAAATAAAAATAACCTGTAAATAAAAAAAGAATTAACCCTTCACAGTCCTTTACCTGTTTGTACAGCATTTCTAAGTTTCTTAAATGTATAGTCCATCACACTACCATTAAAGGTGGGGTTGTATGTGTGTGTGTGTGTTTTTGTAGGACCCTATATATTTTGTTACACAGATATTAAATATTCTAGAAATTAACACATTGCATCATTTCATATGGCATCATTGTGGATTGGATCCAATTACTTCTTAAAGTGAATGAGGTGCCATAAACATAAAAGTTACAAATTGAGCCACAACAAAAGTCTAGTGACATTTGAAAAGTCTAGCATCAATAACCAACCAATAGACTTGTGTGTGGGAGTTGTTTTCATTTTGTTGTTGTTATTAATTCTAAAAGGGTCTGATTCATTTTTGGTTTGTTTTATTTGGCTGCTTTCATTAGTGTTTCTTCCTTATTGTTTTTTTTTTTTTGGTAAATACAATTTTTATTATTGGATATTTTCCGCACATTCATACAACTTAAACAAGTAAATACATATCCCTTCCGTTTTTTTCCCTCCCCCCCAAACAAGGCTTCCCGTAATGCTCCAACCCCATTAATATCTCTCTTATTCAGTTACATTAACTACTAATTTTACTTTCTTTACTAATGGTAACAATTTAAAAATCTAATCACTTTAAAGTTTCCCCTTAATAACTATCAAAACAAATCAAACCATGTTTAACATCCCAACTTTTCAACAAATATTCTTGAAAGTCTTTCCATTCTTCAAAAAAGTTTTCATCTTCCTCGTTGTTTAATTTTCTTGTTAGCTTGTCCATTTCTGCCATAAACAGCATCTTCTTAATCCATTCCCATGTTTCCGGTATTTTTTCTTGCTTCCAAAATTGTGCAAAAGTCATTCTGGCTGTTGTCACCAAGTACCATAGCAATGTTCTCTTGGTTACATTTATTTCTTCCATTTTAAGACCTAACAATAACATCTGTGGGTCTTTCTTAAAAGTACATTTCAAAATTTTTTGTATCTCATTGTGGATCTCAGTCCAATATCTTGCTGCCTTATCACAAGTCCACCACATATGATAAAATGACCCTTCTTTTTTCTTACACTTCCAACATTTGTTAGACATGCTATCATTTATAATAGCAATTTTTTGGGGGGTCATATACCATCTATACATCATTTTATAGCAGTTTTCTTTCACATTTATACAAGTTGAAGTTTTCATTGACTTTTTCCACAAATATTCCCAAGATGACATAGTTATTTCATTATTTATATTTACAGCCCACTTTATCATTTGCTCTTTTACTGTTTCGTCCTCAGTATACCATTTCAATAAAACCTTATACAATTTTGAAATCATTGTTTTACCCTTTTCAGCCCATACAATTTCAATTTCATTATTATTTTCTCTAAAACCATGTTCTCTTTTGTCGGTCTTAAATAAGTCATAAATCTGTCTGTTCTTCAACCAATCATAATCAAATTCAACATCATTTCTATCTTTTAAGACAAAGTTTTTCCCTTCTAATTTTAAAAGCCTTTCATAAGGTAACCAATCTAAACCTTGATTTCCTGAATATGGATTAATCACTTCTGCCGGCACTATCCAAAGTGGTCGTTCTTCTGAGAAGAATTTTTTGTATCTCGTCCACGTCTCGAACAGTGATCGTCTTATAAAATGGTGTTTAAAAAATTTATCCATTTTTGACTTTCCATACCATAGATATGCATGCCATCCAAACTTATTGTCGTGACCTTCCAAAGCCAGCAACTTCATATTTTCAAGATTAATCCACTGCTCTAACCATGTTAAGCAGATGGCATCATAATAAAGTCTAAAAGTCGGTAACTGTAATCCTCCTCTTTCTTTTGCATCACATAAAATTTTCATTTTAATCCTTGGTTTTCTTCCTGCCCATACAAACTTCGATATTTCTTTCTGCCATGTATCCAATATTTTACTTTGTTTTAATATTGGAATAGTCTGAAATAGAAACATCAAACGAGGCAAAATGTTCATTTTTACAGTTGCAATTCTTCCCAATAATGATAAATTCAAGGTATCCCATTTTTTGATGTCTTGCTGGATCTTATACCAGACTTTTTCATAATTATTTTTAAACAAGTCAATATTTTTCATAGTCAATTCAATTCCTAAATATTTGGTCTTTGTTACTACTTCACATTGAATTTTCTCCTGGAGTTCAATTTGTCTCTGTTTCGTCATATTTTTACACATCACCTTCGTCTTATTTTTATTAACATAGAAACCAGCAATTGTTCCAAATTCTTCAATTTTTTTTATCAATTGTGGTATATTCTCAATTGGATCCTGAATCATAAACATTACATCATCTGCAAACGCTCTATATTTGTACATAAAGCCTTTTACTGTAAGTCCTTTAATATTGTTGTCTTTTCTTATCTCTGCCAGTAATATCTCCAATATCCAGATAAACAATAACAGAGACAACGGGCAGCCTTGACGTGTTCCCTTTTGAACTTTAAAAAATTCTGTTTTCTCTTTGTTTATATTCAAAGCTGCTTTTTGCTCTGAGTATATTGCCACAATCATATTTAAAAAAAACTGTCCTATATCCAATTTTTCAATTACTTGCAGCATAAAATCCCAATTCAAATTATCAAAAGCTTTTCCCGCATCTAAAAAGAGGAACCCAACTTCTTTCTCTGGATGTTTGTCATAATACTCAGTTGCATCAATCACCACTCTCAAATTGTCTCTTATTTGTCTATTTGGTAAAAAACCAGCTTGCTCTTCTGCTATAACATCTTTCAAGTGTTTTTTCAACCTTTCAGAAATTATTTTTGCAAATAATTTATAATCATTATTCAATAGCGATATTGGTCTGTAATTCTTCACATTAGTTAAATCCAAACCTTCTTTGGGTATAAGTGAGATATTTGCTTCTTTCCTTGAGTCTGGGATTCGTTTGGCCATTCTTATGTCATTTGACAGAAGTACCAAAATTGGGGTTAGCTCTTCCTTAAGTTTCTTATAAAATTTTGCTGTAAAGCCATCTGGACCTGGAGCTTTGCCCAACTTTGCATCTTCTATCGCCATTATTATTTCTTCCTTTTTAATTGGACCATTAAGTAATTCTTTAGTTTGTTGTCCCAGCTCTGGTATATCGATATTTTCCAAATAATTCTTGAGTCTTTGTTGGTCAATTCCTTTCTTTTTAAACAAATTTGCATAATATTTTAAAAAAGCTCTTTTTATACCTTTCAAATCCACAATGTCTTTTCCATCTTCTATTATCTTATTTATAACATTTCTTTCTTTTCTGTTTTTCAGCTGCCATGCTAAAAATTTTCCTGGCTTATTTGCACCCTCAAAAGATTTTTGCTGTAACTTTTTCAAGTTCCAATATAGTTCTCTGTTAGATAAAACATTCAGTTGATCCTGTAAAAGATGAATCTCTCTAATAATTTTTTTCTTCCCTGGTCTTTTCATTAATTCCTTTTCCTTTTGTCGAATTTTTTCTTGAAGATCATTTTGTTGTTGCATCCTTTGCTTTCTGTCTGTAATATTCAGTGAAATAAGCAAACCTCTCATTACCGCTTTTTATGCATCCCATACAATCTGTATGTCAGTACCTTTATTTAGGTTCATTTCAAAAAAAAAAATCGTTTCTTTTTTTAATGTCTCATTAACTAATTTTTTGTCCAATAAATCTTCATTAATTCTCCAATATAATTGTTTTGGTTTTTCTTTTGACAACCAGAGTAAATGATTGTGGTCTGAATTATTTTTTGGCAAAATTTCAATTTTTTGAGTTTTTAAAGCCATCTCTTCTGACATCCAAATCATATCAATTCTAGAAAAGGAATTATGTCTGTTCGAGTAAAAAGTATAATCCTTGATCTTAGGATTCCATTTCCTCCAAACATCTTCTAGTTTCTCTTGTCTCATCAACTGAAAGAAGTTTTTTGGCAATTTTCCAGTCCCTTCTCCAATTGCATTAGACTTTCTATCCAATGCATTATTCACCGTACCGTTAAAGTCTCCTGCAAAAACTATTTGATCATAATTTAAACAGTCCAACTCTTTTGACAAATCTTTAAAGAAAATCTCCTTTGTCCCATTGGGTGCATATAAGTTTACAAGCAATGTCTTTTTTCTGTACATCGTTATTTCCACACCAACATATCTCCCTTCATTATCTGAAAAAATTTGTTTCGGTTCCAATTCTTTTGAAATATATATCACTGTTCCTTTCTTCTTCTTGATTGCCGATGAATAAAATTCTTCTCCCAATTTTTTATTAATCAGATATTTGTTATCTTGTTTTCTGATATGTGTTTCTTGCAAACAAATTATATTACATTTTTGTTTCTCTAGCCAATGATTCACTAATCTTCTTTTGTTTGGTGAATTTAGTCCGTTAACATTCCAAGATAAAAATTTGTAATCCATAAGTATTTTGAGTTATATATCTTTAAAAACATCAAAGTTGTTTTCTTTGAATCTACACAAATCTCCCTCTGTTTTAATTGTAACTCTCACCGAGTTGTATGAGAATGATAATCCCTGTGGTATCTCCCATCTGAACCTGATATCCATTTCTTTTAACTTGTCCACTAATTTCTTGAACTTCTTTCTGTCTTGTAGAATCACTCTCGGAATTATTATTTTCTTCCCATTAATTTCCAACGGTTGTGTAAATTGCTTCTTGAAGATATCTTCTTTCATTTTTTTTGTCACAAATTGTACAATCACATCTCTAGGTAATTTCTTTCTCTTGGCATAAGCTGAGTTTACTCTGTAGATTAGGTCAAAGTCTGAGTCCAAGTCTCCTTGGTCCTCTCCTATATATGTTGTCAGCGTGTTTATTACTAGCATACGTATATCCTGATCTTCCTCCTCTTCTATCCCTCTCAGTCTCAAATGATTTTGGGTAGCCCTGTATTCCATCATGGATTCCAGCCTTATATTCTCTTGAAGAGTTCTTTTCACTTTTTGTTCCATCTCTGTTGATTTTGTCACCAGACTTTGAACTTCTTTCTTAACCTCTTCCGTATCTTTTTTAATCCCTGCCACTTCTGTTAGTACCAGTTCTTTCAGTGCTGCCATATTTCTATCTTGTACTTGAACTTGCACTTGTTCTATTTGTTCCAATTGCATTTGCATCTGTTGTTGCAACTGTGATTCCATTTGTTTTCCTAAATTCTGCACCACTTCTGTCATCCTTTTCTCCATCGCCTCCATGGCAGCCTGCCACTCTTTTTTTTCCTTTGCAGTCATTCTTGGGCTTGGTGATGAGGCGGCCCTTGGTCTTGACCTCAAATCCGTCTTGAAATCAATCAAATAACTAACCAGTCTTTTTATTATCAACCATAAAGTCAAATCGCCACCTTTATAAATTTTTTCCGTTGGTTTTCTGCAAAAAAATAACTTTTTAAAATTTAGTCCTCCTCAAAATGGCGGGCGCAGTTTTTCTATGATTTTCTGGCTAGAGTAGGCTCTTTTGGAACTTCCTGCTTAGTTGTCCGTCTTGATAATCCAACTTCCGGTGTCACACTTTAAGACGTCCATCTACTTCCGGCAAAACAACTTTTAGAACGTCCTCTCTAGCCTATTTCCTGTACCATGGAATCACGTCAGTTTCGTTTTAGCTAGGCATAGTTTAGTCTTAGTTAACCACAGGAATGCAAAACAAAGTTACTTTTCTGCCGTTTTTTCAATGAAAAAGCCTTCTTTTTACTTTCAAACCAAGTGGATTACTTCTTTAAAGCTTTATACGCTTATCCGTGCGTTTTAAATTTGAATACTTCTTCAATCCAGTAAGCAAACGTTCATTGTTACCTTACTTGTAATCTCAGGGTTTCGCAGTGCTTCTTCTGCAATCACTTTTAATCTTGATGTTAAAGAGGTCGGTAGATGGCGAATTTATGCTCAATTCTCAGCCCGGCTGGTGTCTGTAGTGCTGTCTCGCAACTGCCCTCTTCACGGAAGGAGATCAAAGTGTAAACAAGCTTCCTCCGAAGCTTATCCACACCGATCTCAACTCCCCCTCAGGCTTGGCTGCTTGCTCGTCACCCCCCGTCTGGGGAGTACTGCGTTGGGCCAGGTAGAGCCCAAACTGTCGTCAGATACCGCCGTTCACCTTGCACAGATCGCAAAGTGCGTTAACTCGCCATTTTAACTCCGACTGGTGTTTCTTCCTTATTGTTGTTTTGCTTTCATAATTGTATTTCTTTATTACCTCCCTTTCATTTCAATGGAAGAAACACACCCCTTTCTCAGATCTGTACTTTCATGGTTTTCCATCCAAACTGGACAAACTCAGAGGGATTGTTGTACTCTTCTGAGACACTCACATTTAGGATTGCCAATCTCTTGGGGGGGGGGCACTGGAGATCTCCCAGTATTACAACTGATCTCCAGACAACAAATATCAGTTTCCCTTGAGGAAATGGTTGCTCTGGAGGTCCCTCCCCTCCCCAAACTCCATCCTCCCCAGGATCCACCTCCAAATCTTCAGGAATTTCCCAACCCAGAGCTGGCAACTCTACATACATGGCCAAATTTCAGACAAGTAAAATACATACATGCCCTTGTGAGTTAATGAAAGGCACCCATGTATAACATTATGGAAGAACTGATAGGAAAAATTCCAAACAATAACAATAACAGAGACAGCATGGCATCTACTTAGCTTGAAGAACATTAGCATAAGGTAGAGGCAGACTGAGAAGATAAGAGCATTTGGTGGCACAAGGAGGGGTAAGGAATCTGGGCAGGCAGCAAGAAAATCTTGATGTAGATTTTTTTGGATAGAAGGTTTGGAGAGCAGCAGACAAGTAGGAGAGTACAGACTGCAAGGGAAAATTTGGTTCAGCTGTGCAGGCATTGAGAGGAGAAAGGAAGGCAAAGTCCCACCCCATATTTTTCAGGTTTGGAATACCGCACACATGTGTGTCATCCTAATGGGTACAGCTTGCAATTAATCAGGAAAACCCAGAATCTGTCTCTCTCCGCTTCCTCCTCAGGAACACTAACTCTGTCTGGGAAAATGCTACCTGCCTTGTAAAAATGAAACCTACTGAGGCAGAGACTACAATAACAAAAGAAACCAGAACGAAAAAGAATGAAAATCTTGAGGGGATTTTCCATTATGGACTGTTTAGATGGGGATTTGTTTAGTTTTCATATTAATTACTATTACCATTTTAGTAATAATACTGATTAATAATGAAAGAAACACACAAGTCTATCAACCACCCCAGCAGCTCAGCTTTGTTCATATAAATCTTTTGAGACATAGACATTTTATATAATGTTACTGAGGTATACAAGAATGTCCAGTACTGTATCATCTCAGGGAGATGATTCCAGAGTCCGAGAGCAAGTGTGGGGGAAGCCATACTTCATCCAACAGCTGTTTTAATTTCTCCCTTTGTGGGACCAGAAGATCTGAATGGGTGAAGAAATTCACATAGAGAGAGATGATATATGAGATGTGCTACTCCCCGGCCAGGAAGGGCTTCAAAGATTAAAACCAACAGCCTGAATTGGGTTCAGAAGCTAACCAACAGCTGTTAGAATACCGGCTGAATATCCCTTCAGCTCCTTAAACCTGCCTCCCTACTAACTTGTGACAGTGACACTCTACACCAGTTGAAATTTAATCTGAATCATCTTCAAGGGCAGCCCCATGTTACAATAACTGATCCAAAATATTACAAAGGCAAGAATATGAAACATATATGCTTATCACTATGAAGCAAGAAGCTAGAAAAGATATTAGTAGTATTTTTTCTGTGGAGCATTGAACAAAGAGAGATAGCTTCAAAAATGCTAATATCTTGGAAAGGTATCATAGTTGCCTTACGGTAGTTGTCCTGCCTCTGTCTTGGGCTGACATCTGAAAATATCAGATATGTTTCCATTCTAACCCTAGCTTGTTGAAATAAACTCTAAAAACAACTGTTGAATTCAGACAGAATCACAAATCTATTACGGAACATATGTGGTCATTTTACTTTTGCCTGACTAAGCATAGTTATGAGTGTATTCACCATCTTTTCATACAGGCTGGTTTCATCTTACTGAATTAACTGGTGAGAATGCAATAACCATATTTATCCAGACATTCAAATAACAAAGCAATACACTTTCCTAAACTCTCATTCAAAAATTTTATTTATTTTTGTGGACATTTGTCATGCATATTGTTTAAATTCTAGAAACTCAGGATTACTTGTATATTTTGCCCATTATCTTCATAAGTGATGCTAAGACCTCCTTTAATATAATGCATGTACAAATAAGCAAAACAGAGATGTTTAATTGAATGTGCATATTAACCAGTGGAGGATTGAAGACAGGCAATTCTTTTTCAGAAGACTGCTGGAAATATCATTATTTATCATTGTTATTGACTCCATTTATATACCTGCTTTTTTCCATTATGGAACTGGATGCTGGACTCCTGTCCAAGCACTGCTGACGCCCATACCTGTTTAGCTTCAGCAAGGATGCTGCATAACGGGCCTTCCAAATGTACCCTTATTGTGACAGATTAATGCTGCCCATGTAAACTATCATTTGGGGCGGGGGGAAACTTGCAGGATTTTTGTAATGTTTCGGAAAAATCTATTTGAGCAAAGTCAACTGGGAGACAGCAAAATAATGTGTGTGCACACCAGGGATAAGGTTGCCTTGCTCAGATCACTTTCAACTGTCTTCTAAACTATCCTCTGTCTCCAACCTAGATTTCATATGTAAATTATACATATGGGAAATACAGCTTGCTAAAATGACCATAGGCTTGCAGGATGACCTAGTGCTTTATTTTTAAAGTCTGCTTATGTCAATGCTCTCTGTCCTGTGACCATGTTAGCCACCATTATTCCAGGGTGAGGTCAGTCTTTTTCTTTGCTCAGGCTGCTTGCCAGTTTCTCAACACCTGCCTTGAAAGTGACAGCTCTATGGGTGTCCTCATAAATTACAAATCATGTGCCCCGTCCCAATGCCTTGGGACAGGCACAAAGTTAGAAACTGTCCTGTAACTTTAGAACTGTGGCTTCTGGATGGGACAGCTGAGAAGAAAACAGAGAGACAAATCAGCAGGGGGCCAGCTAAGTATCTACCAGGCTGCCAACTTGGGATGAGTGGACAGTTGGTAATACACATTGGGAACTAAGTGTGTTATGCACATATATATAGACAGCTATTATGTTGTAAAACATTATGGAACTATGGCCTGCTTCTTCACAGTTCACATTAGAGCTGCAAGGAAAAAGCTATATTCTCTGGATTCCAAAATAGAAGGAACATAAAGAATTCAAACATGGAGGCCACAGCCAGACTGCCCTAATTTTGATAATGGAAACACTGCTAATAATCCCCAGACACTCAGCATGGATTGTTCATCCCATGTTACTCCAAATTGCTGATTTGAGCCAACGTAACCCAGGCATGGGCTATAACTCACACTTGGCATTCTGCTCTGATCACAGAGAGGTGGGGAGGAGAGATGAGAGGGAACAGCAGTAGGCTTCAGACTTTTTTGTGAGGGGTCACCTTTAATAGGGGACTTCATTTTTTACCATGTGTATATCTTTCTCCTTCTCTCTCTCACAGGGCTAGGCTATATGCATACTCAACCATGCAACCCTTGCTTGAGAGGCATGCACCTATAATCCACCTTCATCACAGATATCATAGAAATGTGCCACATGTGGTCCACATGGAAGCCTACAAACATGCAGGGCTTTTTTTGGGCAGGAACACACAGGAACGGAGTTCCGGCTGGCTCCCAAGTTGGCCACACCCAGCAAGAACTCATTAGCATAACAGGCCACACCCAACAACAGAAAATCATTAGGATTGGCTACATTAGGGGTGTGTGGCCTAACATGCAAAGGCGTTCCTGTTACAAAAAAAGCCCTGGGTTTTTACACCAAACAAGATAAATAGAATAAGAAGCAAAAGGTGGGTGTGGCTGGATGACACACTTCTGGTAACATGGGGGTGTGGTCTAATGAGCTGTGCTGTCAGGGGTGTGGCCTAATATGCTAATGAGTTCCTGCTGTTGGGTGTGGCCTATTATGCTAATGAGTTCCTGCTGGGCTTTTTCTACAAAAAAAGCCCTACAAACATGTATGGCCAATTCTGCTGCTATTTCCTTGCCTAAGCCAAATTTGCCGCCACACAGTCATATATGTAAAATACCAGTATTACTCATTATACTTTGTCTGTTATGGAGGCGTACATGCCCATCTGTGCTCCCATAAGGGAAAGAACTGTGGGAACCAGATAAGTATCTTAACCAGCCCTCTGTCTTAATTTGAATTGCGTTGTCTCAGTTTTTCTACTATTTTCCCTGCTATTCTCTGCCCCCCTCCCCAACTTTCTATTATTCTTAAAATTAAAAAGAAAAAATAGTGATGGTGCTGATGATGATCCTGTTTGGGTAATGTCCCACTACTTGATGATAATAAAATATAGATCCCAACAAGGAAAATAGATCACTGAATGTCATCTGGATAAGATTTTCTAAGTCCCTCCAGGCCTGTAGCCAGGATTTTTAAATTTGGGGGGCCTTTAAATAAGCCGGGGGGCACCCACCCACCCACACATGAGCACCATAAATAAAATAAAAAATTGAAAGTCGGGGGGGCTAGGCTGGATGGAAAGTCAGGGGGCCTTGGCAATAAGTCAGGGGGACTGGGCCCCAAGAGGCCCCACTGTAGCTATGGGTCTAAGTCTCTCCATGGAGTCAAAGAGCAGTCTTTATTGCACAGAGAAAAGACTCAAACAGGATAGATACAATGGAAGATACATAACTTATCATTCAGTAGCTCTTTTCCAATAAGCTTCTCAGTGTTCCAGCTTCTAAGCATCTTCATTATGGCTCTTGCATACATCAACAGCTTGTGTATATGAGGTCCTCATTTCTGCACTTGGATCATGCACAGGCACATTTATTAAAGAGATCTATGTACGGTGCCCATTTGATTCATAAGGTAAGAGTCCCATAAGATCTTAGTTCCTTTTTTTCTTTTTTTTGAAACAAATTTTTATTGGGATACATTCAACATTGTTAAACATCATTACCAATACAATTTAAAAAAAATTACATCCCATCCCCCCACCCCCCCAATAGGGTTCCAACACTGCTAATAACAAAAAAAGAATTAAAAGGAAATCAAGTTTAAACTTGTATCAATCGATAAACCAGGTAACACAATTCGAATATGTAAAAACCTGACTCATTCAAACCTAGTTTCCAAAACGTACAATACAATCTGATATTTGTTTCCTTTCTCATTCAATGTCAATACGAATCAAGATTGTACATTTTCCCTTTCATTCTATATTCAGTTTCCATATAGAATTTCAGGACTTCCCAGTCTTTTAGATATTGTTCTGCCATATGTCCATTTAGTTTTTTTGTCATTTTGTCAATTTCGGCTAGAAACAGCAGTTTTCTTAACCAGTCTTGTATATCTGGCACCTTCTCCGCTTTCCATTGTTGAGCAAAGGCCATTCTCACCGATGTAATCATATACCATAATAATGTTCTTTTTTCTTGTGGATTTTTTTCCATTGTCAAACCTAAGAGAAGAAGCTCCGGACTTTTCCTAATAGGAATTTTTAATATCTTCTGCATCTCACAATGTACATTTGACCAGTATACCTTTGCTTTATCACATGACCACCACATATGGTAAAAAGAACCCTCTGTTTTTTTAAATTTCCAACACTTATTACTCAAGTTCTTATCCATACTGTTAGCAATCTTTTTTGGTGTCATATACCACCTGTACATCATCTTATAACAATTTTCTTTTACATTGACACAGGTTGACATTTTAAAAGCTTTTTTCCACAAAAATTCCCATGCTTCCATAGAAATTTCCTTGTTCATATTTATGGCCCATTTTATCATTTGCTCTTTAACAGTTTCATCCAAAGTATATACAGTCAACAAGGTTTTATACAACTTAGATATCATTTTTCGCTCTTTTTTCAACCATATATCTTCAAACTCATCGTTCTTAGCTCTAAAACCAACCTCTTTACAGTCTTTTTTTTTTTTTTTTGTAAATACAGTTTTTTATTGGATATATCACCTGTTCATACAATTTAAACAACCATTACATATCCATTTTTCTTTCTCCCTCTCCCCCCCAAACAAGGCTTCCCGCACTGCTCCAACCCCATTAATGTCTCTCTTATTCTATTACAATTACTTCTAAACTTATTTTCTCTTACTAACGGTAACAATTCAAAAGTCTAACTCTCTTTCATTTTCTTCTTAATAACTATCAAAACAAATCAAACCACGTTTAATATCCCAGTTTTTCAACAGGTATTCTTGAAAGTCTTTCCAGTCTTCAAAAAAAGTTTCATCTTCTTCGTTGTTTAGCTTTCTTGTTAGTTTGTCCATTTCTGCCATAAACAACGTCTTTTTAATCCATTCCCATGTTTCAGGTACTTTATCTTGTTTCCAACATTGAGCAAAAGTCAGTCTAGCTGCTGTAATCAAGTACCATAATAATGTTCTCTTGGCTACATTTATTTCTTCCAATTTAAGACCTAGCAATAACATCTGTGGGTCTTTCTTAAAAGTACATTTCAGAATTTTTTTGTATTTCATTGTGGATCTTAGCTCAATAGCATACTGCTTTATCACATGTCCACCACATATGGTAAAAAGACCCTTCTTGTTTCTTACATTTCCAACATTTGTTAGACATACTTTCATTTATAATAGCAATTTTTTTAGGCGTCATATACCATCTGTATGGAGCTGCGGTGGCTCAAGTGGTTAAGACGCTGAACTGCAGGCTGCGGAAGGTCAGTAGTTCAGCAGTTCGAGACCCGAGAGTGCCGCATGACGGGGTGAGCTCCCGTCTCTAGTTCCAGCTCCTGCCAACCTAGCAGTTCGAAAGCAAGAAATTGCAACTAGATAAATAGGTACCACTTCGGTGGGAAGGTAACAGCGTTCCGTGCACCTTGGTGTTTAGTCATGCCGGCCACATGACCACGGAAATGTCTTCGGACAGCGCTGGCTCTTCGGCTTTGAAACGGAGATGAGCACCGCAACCCTAGAGTCGGATTCGACTGGCTTTCGAGCAAGGGAACCTTTACCTTTACCTATACCATCTGTACATCATTTTGTAGCAATTCTCTTTAACATTTACACAAGTTGAAATTTTCATTGACTTTTTCCACAAATATTCCCAAGATGTCATTAATATCTCATTATTAACATTTACCGCCCATTTTATCATTTGCTCTTTTACAATTTCATCCTCAGTATACCATTTCAATAAAACCTTGTACAGTTTAGATATCATTTTTTCCCCCTTTTCAAGCCATACAGTTTCAATTTCCGTATTATTTTCTCTAAAACCATGTTCTCTTTTATCGGTCTTAAATAAGTCATAAATCTGCCTATACTTCAACCAATCATATTCAAATTCCACATCAAATCTGTCTTTTAACACAAAGTTTTTCCCTTCTAATTTTAAAAGACTTTTATAAGGTAGCCAATCTAACCCTTGATTTCTTGAATATGGATTAATCACTTCTGCTGGTACTATCCAAAGTGGTTTTTCTTCTGAGAAGAATTTCTATATCTCATTCAAGTCTCGAACAGTGATTGTCTTATAAAGTGGTGTTTGAAGAATTTGTCCATTTTTACTTTTCCATACCATAAGTATGCATTCCATCCAAACTTGTTATCATGCCCTTCTAAAGCCAATAACTTCTTATTCTCAAGATTAATCCACTGTTCCAACCATGTTAAACAGATGGCATCATAATACAGTCTTAGATTTGGTAATTGTAGATCTCCTCTTTCCTTTGCATCACATAAAATCTTCATTTTAATCCTTGGCTTTCTTCCTGCCCATACAAATTTGGATAATTCTTTCTGCCACGTATCCAATACTTTCCTTTGTTTTAATATTGGAATAGTCTGAAATAAGAACATCAAACGCGGTAAGATATTCATTTTTACAGTTGCGATTCTTCCCAATAATGATAAATTCAACGTATCCCATTTCTTCATGTCTTGCTGAATCTTGTACCACACCTTTTCATAATTATTTTTAAACATATCAATATTTTTCATGGTTAATTCAATTCCTAAATATTTAGTCTTTGTAACTACTTCACATTGAATTTTCTCTTGAAGTTCTGTTTGTCTTTGCTTCGTCATATTTTTGCACATCACCTTGGTTTTACTTTTATTAACGTAGAATCCCGCAACTGATCCAAATTCTTCAATTTTTTCCATCAATTGTGGTATTTTCTCAATTGGATCCTGAATCATAAACATTACATCGTCTGCAAATGCCCTATATTTATATGCAAAACCTTTCACTGTAAGTCCTTCAATGCTGTTATCTTTTCTTATCGCTGTCAATAATATTTCCAATATCCAAATAAACAACAACGGGGATAGCGGGCAGCCTTGACGTGTTCCCTTTTGTACTTGGAAGAAATCTGTTCTTTATTTATATTCAAAGCCGCTTTCTGTTCTGAGTAGATTGCCACAATCATGTTTTAAAAAGACTGTCCTATGTCCATTTTTTCTATAACTTGCAGCATAAACTCCCAGTTTAAATTATCAAAAGCTTTTTCCGCATCTAGGAAGAGGAATCCAACTTCTTTTTCTGGATGTTTGTCATAGTATTCGATTGCATCAATCACCACTCTTAAATTGTCTCTGATTTGTCTATTTGGTAAGAAACCAGCTTGTTCTTCCGCTATAGTATCTTTCAAATGTTTTTTCAGTCTTTCCGAAATTATTTTTGCAAATAATTTATAATCATTATTTAATAGCGATATTGGTCTATAATTCTTGACATGAGTTAAATCCAAACCTTCTTTGGGTATCAATGAAATATTTGCTTCTTTCCATGAATCTGGGATCCGTTTAGTCTTTCTTATCTCGTTCGACAGAAGTACTAAGATAGGGGTTAGCTCCTCTTTAAATTTCTTGTAAAACTTTGCAGTAAAGCCATCTGGACCTGGAGCTTTGCCCAACTTTGCATCTTCAATCGCCATTGTGACTTCTTCCTTCGTTACTAAACCATTTAATAACTCTTTAATTTGTTTTCCCAGCTCTGGAACTTCGATAGTCTCCAAGTATTTCTTAATTTTCTGTTGATCAATTCCTTTCTTTTTAAACAGCTTGGCGTAATATTTGAAGAAGACTCTTTTTATGCCTTTCAAATTCATAACATCCTTTCCATCTTCGGTAATCTTACTTATAAAATTCCTTTCTTTTTTATTTTTCAATTGCCACGATAAAAATTTTCCTGGTTTATTTGCACCCTCAAATGCTTTTTGCTGTAGTTTCTTCAGGTTCCAGTATAATTCTCTGTTTAATAGAACATTCAGTTGATCCTGCAGAAAGTGGATCTCTTTAATAATCTTTTTCTTCCCTGGTCTTTTCTTTAATTCCTTTTCTTTTTGTCGAATTTTTTCATGAAGGTCATTTTGTTGTTGCATCTTTTGTTTTTTATCTTTAGAGTTCAGAGAGATAAGCAAGCCTCTCATTACCGCTTTGTATGTATCCCATACAACTTTTATATCAGTGCCTTTATTTAAATTCAGTTCGAAGAAGCTTTTCGTTTCTTTTTTTAAAGTTTCATTAATTAATTTTTGATCCAATAAGTCCTCGTTAATTCTCCAATATAATTGTTTGGGTTTTTCTTTAGATATCCAAAGTAAGGGGTTGTGGTCTGAATTAGTTTTCGGTAAGATTTGTATTTTGTAGGTTTTTTGCGCCATCTCCTCTGACATCCAAATCATATCAATTCTAGAAAAGGAATTATGTCTGTTAGAATAAAACGTATAATCCTTTGTCTTGGGGTTCCACTTCCTCCAAACATCTTCTAATTTCTCTTGCTTCATTAGCTGAAAAAAATTTTTTTGGCAACTTTCCAACCGTCTCTCCACTTGCTTTGGATTTTCTGTCCAATACATTGTTCACTGTACCATTAAAGTCTCCTGCAAGGACTCTTTAGTCAAATCATTAAAACAGGTCTCTTTTGCACCATTGGGTGCATATATATTTACTAGCAATGTCTTTTTTCTATTCATCATTATTTCCACGCCAACATATCTTCCTTCTTTGTCTGAGAAGATTTGTTTAGGTTCCAATTCTTTTGTAATGTATATCACTGTTCCTTTTTTCTTATTGATTGCTGAGGAATGAAATTCTTCTCCCAATTTTTTATTAATCAAATATTTATTATCTTGTTTTCTGATATGTGTTTCTTGTAAACAAATTATGTTACATTTTTGTTTCTCTAGCCAATGACTCACTAATCTTCTTTTGTTTGGTTAATTTAGTCCATTTACGTTCCAAGATAAAAATTTGTAATCCATAGTTGTTTTGAATTAAATATCTTTAAAGTCATCAAAGTTGTTCTCTTTGAATCTGTACATATCTCCTTCCGTTTTGAGGGTAAATCTCGCCGAATTGTAGACAAATGATAATCCATATGGAATCTCCCATCTAAACCTGATACTCATTTCTTTTAATCTGTCTGTTAATTTCTTGAATTTCTTTCTGTCTTGTAAGATCGATCTCGGAATTTCTCTCAAAATTATTACTTTTTTTCCATTAATTTCCAACGATTGTGTAAATTGCTTCTTGAAAACATCTTCCTTCATTTTTGTAGTCACAAATTGAACAATCACATCTCTGGGTAATTGCTTTCTCTTGGCGTAAGCTGAGTTTACTCTGTAAATCAGGTCAAAGTCTGGATCCAAGTCTCCAACATCTTCCCCTATATAAGTTGTCAATGTATTAATTACTAGAGCCCGTAGATCCTGGTCTTCCTCCTCTTCTATTCCTCTCAATCTCAAATGATTCTGAGTGGCCCTATATTCCATCATGGACTCCAATCTTGTGTTTTCTGACAGGGTTCTTTTAACTTTCTGTTCCATTTCTTCTGATTTTGTCACCAGACTTTTAACCTCTTTTTTAACTTCTTCCGTATCTTTTTTTATCCCTGCCACTTCTGTTAGTACCAGTTCTTTTAATTCTTCCATATTTTTTTTCTGTACTTGGACTTATACTTGTTCTATTTGCTCCAATTGTATTTGCAGCTGTTGTTGCAACTGTTGTTGCAGCTGTGATTCTATTTGCTTTCCCAAACTCTGCACCACTTCAGTCATCCGTTTTTCCATCGCTTCTATGGCAGCCTGCCACTCTTTTTTTTCCTTTGCAGTCATTTTTGGGCTGGGTGATGAGGCAGCTCTTGGTCTTGGCCTCAAATCCATCTTGGAAGCGACTTCCGGGCTAATCAATCTTTATATTAGCAATCTTCAAGCCAAATCGCCACCTTTATAACTTCTTCCAGTGCTTTTTCGGCTTAAAAATAACTTTTTAAAATTTAGTCCTCCTCAAAATGGCGGGCGCAATTTCTCTATGATTTTCTGGCTAGAGTAGACTCTTTCCAAACTTCCTGTTTGTCTGTCCGTCACTGTAATCCAACTTCCGGTAGTGGTGGTGTCACACACTAAAACAACCGTCTACTTCCGGCACAGCGACTTCAAAAACATCCACTCTAGTCTACTTCCTGTATCATAGAGTCACAGTCAGTTTCGTTTCTGCTGCACAAAGTTTAGACTTAGCTGACCACAGGAATGCAAAACAAAGTCACTTTTCGGCCGTTTTCTCTAAAGGAAAGCTTTCTTTTTACTTTTAAATCAAGCGGAATAGTTCATTAAAGCTTTCTACGCTTATCCGTACGTTTCAATTTCGGGTTCTTCTTTAAACTGGTAAGCAATTGTTCTTTTGTTACCTTACTTATAATCTCGGGGTTTCACAGTGCTTCTTCTGTAATCGATGTTAATCTTGATGTTAAAGATGTCAGTAGATGACGAATTTATGCTGAATTCTCAGCCCAGCTGGTATCTGTAGTGCTGATTAGCAACTGCCCTCTTCGCGGAAGGAGATCAAAGTGTAAACAAGCTTCCTCCGAAGCTTATCCACACCGATCTCAACTCCCTCTCAGGCTTGGCTGCTTGCTTGCCACCCCCCCGTCTGGGGAGTGCTGCGCTGGGCCAGGTAGAGCCCAGACTGTCGTCAGATACTGCTGTGCACTCTGCACAAATCGCAAAGTGTGTCAATTCGCCATTTTAACTCCGACCAGAAGCCTTTTACAGTCTTTTTTGTAAATGTCCCGTATTGACAGGATCTTCAACAATAAACATAATATCATCAGCAAATGCTCTTAATTTGTATGAGAAACCTCTAATACTCAAACCTTTTATATTATCATCATCTCTAATCATTTGCAGCAATATCTCCAAAATCCAGATGAATAACAATGGCGATAAGGGACAGCCCTGTCTGGTTCCTTTTCTGACCCGGAACACTTCTGTTGATTCTGCATTTACAATCACCGTAGCCTTTTGTTCTTTATATATTGATTTAATCATTCTTGTAAATTCTACGCCCATCTGCAATTTTTCAATCACTTTGAACATAAATTCCCAATTCAAGTTATCAAATGCCTTCTCCGCGTCTAAGAATAAAAAGCCAACCTCTTTTTCTGGGTGCTTATCATAGTATTCTATTGCGTCTAAAACAACCCTCATATTGTCTTTTATTTGCCTACCTGGCAAAAACCCAGCCTGAACTTCGGCAATAGTGTCTTTCAAATACCCTTTGAGGCGTTCTGCTAGAATTTTTGCATAGATTTTATAATCATTGTTCAAGAGTGAAATTGGTCGATAATTTTTAACATTGGTTAAATCTTGGGTCTCTTTCGGTATCAAGGTGATTGCTGCTTCATTCCAGGAATCTGGAATCTTCCCACTTTCTCTAATTTCATTTAAAAGAATCTCTAGAACCAGTACCAGGTCTTCTTGAATTTTCTTATAAAATTTGGCTGAAAATCCGTCTGGTCCTGGAACTTTGGAGATTTTTGCTTCTCCTATTGCTTTGCTGATTTCTTCTTTAGTTATCACAGCGTTTAACATTCCTTTTATTTTTAAGCTTGGTTGTGTCAAATTCACCTTTGATAAATAGTCTTGAATTTTTTGTTGATCCACCTGTTTTGCTTGAAAAAGAGTAGCGTAGTATTTGTAAAATTCTCTCCGGATCCCTCCTGGGTCTATAATTTCTCTATTCCCATCTTTCAATTTAATTATTATTTTGTTCTCTCTTCTTTTCTTCAATTGCCATGCCAAATATTTCCCAGGTTTATTCGCTCCTTCAAAGGACTTCTGTTGCAATTTTTTCAAATTCCAATATACTTCTTTATTTAACCTCGCATCATATTGTTCCCTTAGGATCCTCAGCTCTCTCAAAATTTTCTTTTTGCCAGGTCTCTTCTTGAGTTCT
Source organism: Gekko gecko (assembly GCA_029375565.1). Taxonomy (NCBI): domain Eukaryota; kingdom Metazoa; phylum Chordata; class Lepidosauria; order Squamata; family Gekkonidae; genus Gekko; species Gekko gecko. Next base: position 178,069,249 of record JAPDNY010000001.1, on the reverse strand, counting down.
GCTTCTTTCTTTTGGATACTTTCCATAATTTCTTTTTTTTTTAATTTAAAACAAAATTTTTATTGGGATACACTCAACATTTCCAATTACGTTACCAATACAATTTTAAAAAAGAAAAGTTCCCATCCCATCCCCCCCACCCCCCAATAGGCTTCCAACACTGCTAATAACAAACAAAAGTAATTATAAGGTAATCAAGTTTAGACTCAAATGCATCGACAAACCAGGTAACACATTTCAATTATATAAAACCTCTACAATTTCAACATATTTTCAAATAACAGTACATACAGTTCAAAATTCATTTCACTTCTCGTTCAATATCCATACGTATCCAAGTTATATATTTTCCCCTTCATTCTATATTCAGTTTCTGGATACAGTTTCAATCCTTCCCAATCTTTTAAGTACTGTTCTGCCATTTGTCCATTTAATTTCTTTGTCATTTTGTCCATTTCCACTAAAAATAACAATTTTCTCAACCAGTCATGTATATCTGGCACCTTCTCCATTTTCCATTGCTGAGCAAAGGCCATTCTCGCCGACGTAATCATGTACCATAACAATGTCCTTTTTTCTTGTGGAATTCTTTCCATTGTCAAACCAAGGAGAAGAAGTTCTGGCTTTCTCTCAATTGGGATTTTTAATATTTTCTGCATCACACAATGTATATTAGACCAGTATGCTTTCACTTTATCACATGACCACCACATATGGTAAAAAGAACCCTCTATTTTTTTACATTTCCAACATTTGTTACTCAAGTTCTTATCCATACTAATATTAGCAATCTTTTTTGGTGTCATGTACCATCTATACATCATCTTATAACAGTTTTCTTTTACATTAATACAGGTAGACATTTTGAAAGATCTTTTCCACAAAAATTCCCATGATTCCATAGAAATTTCTTTGTTCATATTTATGGCCCACTTTATCATTTGTTCTTTAACAGTTTCATCCAAAGTATATACAGTCAACAAGGTTTTATACATCTTTGATATCATTTTCCGTTCTCCTTTCAACCATATATTTTCAAAATCATCATTCGCAGCTCTAAAACCAAACTCTTTACAATCTTTTTTATAAATGTCCCTTATTTGACAATATTGTAGCCAACCATACTCAAATTCTAGTTCATTATTTGGCTTTAAAACATATTTTTTCCCTTCTTTTTGCAACAATTCATGATATTTCAACCAGTCATTACCTTTATATTCTGAAAACAGATGTATAGCTGCTGCTGGAACAATCCACAGAGGCCTCTCATCCGAGATTTTATCCTTGTACCTGGTCCATGCATCGAACATTGTCCTCCTTACATAATGATGCTTAAACATAGAATCGACTTTATTTTTCCCATACCAAAGATAGGCATGCCAGCCAAATCTGCAATCGTGCCCCTCAAGAGCTAAAAGTTTTCTATTTTCCAAATTAACCCACTCAGATAACCAAGACATACATACTGCTTCATGATACAAACGCAAATTCGGTACTTGGAAGCCACCTCTGTCTTTAATATCAGACATTATCTTCATTTTAATTCTTGGCTTCTTTCCTGCCCAGATAAACTTAAAGATTTCTCTTTGCCATTTTACCAACACTTTCCCATCTTTCACAATTGGTATTGTCTGAAACAGAAACATTAACCTGGGCAGTACATTCATTTTGACAACGGCAATTTTTCCAAGAAGAGATAGTCTTAGTTTTTCCCATTTTTCTAAATCACTCTTTATCGAACCCCACAGTTTTTCATAATTATTCTTAAACAGATCTATATTTTTCATTGTAATTTCAACTCCCAAATACTTAACCTTTTTAACCACTTCACATTCTGTCACATTTTGTAACATTTGTTGCTTTGTACCAATCATATTTTTACACAATATCTTAGATTTATTCTTGTTAACATAAAACCCTGCGAGGTCACCAAACTCTTTCACTTTTTCAAATACCTTAGGCATATTATTAACAGGATCTTCAACAATAAACATAATATCATCCGCAAATGCTCTTAGTTTAAATGAAAAGCCTCCAATATTTAAACCTTTTATGTTTTCATCATCTCTAACCATTTGTAGCAAAATCTCCAAAATCCAGATAAATAACAATGGTGACAGGGGACAACCCTGTCTAGTACCTTTTCTTACCCAGAACACTTCTGTTGGTTCTGCGTTCACAATCACCGTAGCTTTTTGTTCTTTATAAATTGATTGAATCATTCTTATAAATTCCGCGCCCATCAAGGATTTCTCAAACACTTTAAACATAAATTCCCAATTCAGATTATCAAATGCCTTTTCTGCGTCCAAAAATAAAAAACCAACTTCTTTTTCGGGGTGCTTATCATAATACTCAAACAACCCGTCTAAAACAACCCTCATATTGTCTTTAATTTGTCTATTTGGTAAAAATCCGGCTTGATCTTCAACAATAGTGTCTTTCAAAAACCTTTTAAGGCGCTCTGCTAATATTTTTGCAAATATCTTACAATCGTTATTCAATAATGAGATAGGCCGATAATTCTTTACATTTGTTAAATCTTGAGTTTCTTTAGGAATTAGGGTGATTGCAGCTTCATTCCAGGAATCTGGAATCTTCCCTGTCCTTCTAATTTCATTTAGAAGGATCTCCAACACCGGAACCAAGTCTTCATGAAGTTTTTTATAAAATTTGGCTGAGAAGCCATCCGGGCCTGGAACTTTAGAAATCTTTGCCTCTCCTATTGCTTTACTAATTTCTTCTTTAGTTATTACAGCATTTAAGAATGCTTTCATTTCAGGGCTTGGTTGTATCAAATTGACCTTGGATAGATAGTCTTGCATCTTTTGCGGATCCACTTGTTTTGCTTGAAAAAGAGTCGCATAATATTTGTAAAATTCCCTCCTGATCCCTCCTGGGTCTGAAATCTCTTTATTTCCATCTTTCAAATTAGTAATTGTTTTATTCTCTCTTCTTTTCTTCAATTGCCATGCCAAGTATTTGCCAGGTTTATTTGCACCTTCGAAGGATTTCTGTTGCAATTTTTTTAAATTCCAGTATACTTCTTTGTTCAACCTCGCCTCATATTGCTCCCTTAAAATCCTCAATTCTCTCAAGGTCTTCTTTTTACCAGGCCTTTTCTTAAGTTCGATTTCTTTTTTCCGAATATTTTCCATGATCTCTTTATCTATTTTCAGTTGTTGTTTCTTTTCATTATTATTAATTGCAATCAGATGTCCTCGCATCACAGCCTTGTAGGCTTCCCATACCGTTTGCGTCTGTACACCCTTATTTAAATTCAGTTGAAAATATGTTTGGGTTTCTGTCCTTATTCTGTCCACAATATTTTGTTTGTCCAGCAAATCTTCATTAAGTCTCCATCGGAATTTCTGTCTCTTAACATACGCTGACCATTTTACCGGACTATGGTCAGAAAGAATTCTAGGTAACATCTCAATTTTGCGTGTCTGCAAGATCAAATTCTCCGTCATCCACATCATGTCTATTCTTGAAAAGGATTCGTGTCTTGATGAATAAAAGGAATACTCTCTATCCCTGGGATTTTTAACTCTCTAAACATCTACCAAATGTTCATGTTTAGTCAATTGAAAAAAGACTTTCGGAAGTTTGCCCATGGCTTCAATTCCTTTTTTGGATTTTCTATCAACAACATTATCAACAGTACCATTAAAGTCACCCATCAAAATCATTTGCTCATAGGTTAACTGTCGTAGCTGTTCCCACAAATCTTGAAAAAAAATTTCCTTCGCACCATTTGGGGCGTAGAGATTAACAATTAAAGTCTTTTTATTCTGTAGCACGGCTTCTACCGCCAGAAGCCTCCCTTCATTATCTTTAAACACTTCTTTTGGTTCCAATTCCTTTTTGATATATATAACAACTCCTTTTTTCTTTTGGGAGGAGAGGGAGTAAAATTCCTCTCCTAGTCTTTTTTGAATCAAAAATTTGGCATCAGATTTTTTAATATGTGTTTCTTGCAAACAAACAATATCACATTTTTGTTTTTCCAACCAAAGTCTAACATTTTTTCTTTTTTGAGGTGAGTTAAGTCCATTAACATTCCATGATATAATTTGACTCTCCATGTTGATTTTCTGCTTATTTATCAGAGTCTTTAAAGTTATCATTGATGAATCTGGTCATTTACTCTACTGACTTGATGGTGACTCTCTTCTGTTTGAATGTAAAACTGACACCTTTAGGAATTTCCCATCTGTATCTTATACCCTCTGTTTTCAGTTTGTCAATCAGATCTTTGAAGAGTCGTCTATCCTGAAGCATTGCTCTAGGTAGTTCCTTTAAAACCATGATTTTCTTGTTGTCAATTATGAAATCTTCCTGAAATTGTTGCTTAAATAGATCCTCCTTCAATTTTTTAGATATAAACTGGACAATTACATCTCTGGGTAATTTTTTCCTTTGCGCAATCGCATAATTGACTCTGTACACCACATCAATCTGTGCCGCCACCTTCTCCTCTTCCATTTTTAAAAAATCTGCAACAGCATCCACCATAACAGAATGGATGTTCTCACTCTTGTCTTCAGGGATCCCCCTGAATCTCATGTGGTTAAGCATTGCATTATATTGGACCATCACATTGACTTTTTCTGTTTCTAAAGTAACCTCAGCAACATTAGATGCCACTCTCTTCACTCTTTCATCCATCTCATCTGCTCTTTTAGTCAATGTCTGTATCTCTTTTGTAATCCCAGACATTTCTTTTTTCAGCTCTGTTACTTCTGTTATAAGGGTTTTTTCCAACTTCTGAATCGCGTCCATCACCCGTTTCTCCATAGCTTCCATCATGCCCTGTAGCTTCTTTTCTTCTTTCGCAGCCATTTTCGGGGAGGACCAGGAGTTCGCCCTCTGTCGTTGCCGCAGATCGTAAGCCGTTGTTCAAAATTTCCCTCCAACCTACATCAAATCAAAGTCCTTCTTATGCCCACCTAAATCGCTCTAATTTCACTTTTTTCTATTAAGTCTTTCTTTTAGAATCGAAATAAATTTTTCTGACCTTCTCAAAATGGCGGGCGCAATTTCTCTATGGTAGATGGTTCTTCCGGTTACTCACTTCCTGTCCGGCAGTATTGATGGTCCCCTTGTCCCTGGTTTCCTCCCTTCTTCCGGCCTCCCTGGGCTTCTCTAGGATGATTACTTGTCTGGTCTGAGGTCACTTCCTATTCTGACGATTTCTGCTGCAGCTAGAGTACTTTTCCACACTAATTCTCGTGGAGTTTGTTGTTAGTTTCTATTTTAAAGTCAATAATCCAACCGCAGGAATGATCAACAAACCGGCTTTTTGGCCTTTTTAAGCTGTTTAACTGCACTTTTTCAGATTTGATGTTAGTACGACAGATACAGCAAGATCATGCGCTTCATCGGATGTTGTTTACTTTCGGCCAAAACGCGTCTCCGGTGAGCAATTTTAAAAAAGTTACCTTCAAAGTCCGTGTCTTGTTATAGCAGTGTTTCCTTAATATCAGTTTCTGTAGAATGTCTTGGAGGTCTGGGTCATGCGTTCTTATGTTGAGAATCCAACTCGGTGGGGTCTTGTAGAGAATTTCCGAAGTGCCTTCTCTGGGGGAGGGGATCAAGGCTGGTCGCGACGCTCTTTAAAGCCCCGCTATCAGCCGATCTCAACTCCCTCTCCGGCCAAAGCTCGCTGCCAGTCACCCCCCTGCCTGGGGGGATCTGCGGAGGGCTGTAAGAAGCCCTCCCTGTCGTCAAGACCCTCCGTATGCTCTGGGAGCTCAGAGAGCAAAGCCAGAACACGTCAGGACGCCATGAATCCCAGACCGGAAGCCCTCTCCATAATTTCTTTATCTATTTTAAATTGTTGTTTTCTTTCATTGTTGTTAATTGCAATAAGATGTCCTCTCATCACAACCTTATATGCCTCCCATACCGTTTGCGTCTGTACATCTTTATTTAAGTTTAGTTGAAAATACGTTTTGGTTTCCATCCTTATTTTGTCCACAATGTTTTGTTTGTCCAGTAAATCCTCATTGAGTCTCCATCGAAATTTCTTTCTTTTAGCATATGTTGACCACTTTATTGGGCTGTGGTCAGAAAGAATTCTAGGTAATATTTCAATTTTACGTGTTTGCAAAATCAAGTTCTCGGTCATCCACATCATATCTATTCTTGAGAAAGACTCATGTCTTGATGAGTAAAAAGAGTAGTCTTTGTCTTTAGGGTTTTTAGCTCTCCATGCATCTTCCAGGTGTTCATGTTTTGCCATTTGAAAAAGTACTTTCGGAAGTTTACCTATACCTTCATTTCCTTTTTTGGATTTTCTGTCAATAGCATTATTAACAGTACCATTAAAGTCACCCATCAATATCATTTGCTCATAGGTTAACTGTTGTAATTGTTCCCACAAATCTTAAAAGAATTTTTCCTTGGCTCCATTCGGGGCATAGAGATTTACAATTAAGGTCTTTTTATTTTGAAGCATAGCTTCCACTGCCAAGAATCTTCCTTCTTTGTCTTTAAAAAATTCCTTTGGCTCCAACTCTTTTTTTACATATGTAACGACTCCTTTTTTCTTTTGTGAGGAGAGGGAATAAAATTCCTCTCCTAATCTACTTTGAATCAGAAATTTAACATCAGTCTTTTTAATATGTGTTTCTTGTAAACAAACAATATCACATTTTTGTTTTTCCAACCATAGCCTAACATTTTTCCTTTTGGGGGGTGAATTAAGTCCATTAACATTCCATAAAATAATTTGACTCTCCATGTTAGCTTTGTATTTATTTATCAGAGTCTTTAAAATTGTCTTTAATGAACTTGGTCATTTGCTCTACTGACTTGATGGTGACTCTCTTCTGTTTAAATGTAAAGCTGACAACTTTTGGAATTTCCCATCTGTATCCAATGCCCTCTGTTTTCAGTTTGTCGATGAAGTCTTTAAAAAGTCGTCTGTCCTGAATAACTGTTCTGGGTAGTTCCTTTAGAATCATAATTTTCTTGTTGTCAATTGTGAAGTCTTCCTGAAATTGTTGCTTAAACAAGTCTTCTTTCAATCTTTTGGATATAAACTGGACAATCACATCTCTGGGTAATTTTTTCTTTTGTGCAATCGCAGAGTTGACTCTGTATACCAAATCAATATGTGCCGCCACCTTCTCCTCTTCTAGTTTTAAAAAATCTGCAACAGCATCCACCATGACTGAGTGGATATTCTCATTTTTATCTTCAGGGATTCCCCTAAATCTCAGATGGTTAAGCATTCCATTGTACTCCACCATTACATTGGCTTTTGATGCTTCTTTAGCAACCTCAATTACACCAGTTTCCACTCCTTTCACTCTCTCCTCCACCTCATCTGTTCTTTTGTTCAGCGTCTGTATTTCCTTTGTAATCCCAGCCAAGTCTTTTTTCAAGTCAGCTACTTCATCAGCCACTTTTCCTAGAGTTTTTTTCCATTTTTTGTATAGCATCCATCATCCATTTTTCCATGGCTTCCATCATGCCCTGTAGTTTCTTCTCCTCTTTAGCAGTCATTTTCGGGGAGGACCAAGAATTCGCCCTCTGTCTTTGCCGGAGATCGTAAGCCGTTGTTTACAGTTATCACACAACTTACATCAAATTAAAGCTCTTCTTGTGCCCAGCTGAGCCGCTCTATTTTCACTTTTTTCTGTTAAGTCTTTTAGCCAAAATCCGAATAAATCGTTTCGACCTTCTCAAAATGGCGGGCGCAATTTCTCTATGGTAAATAGCTCTTCCTGTTGTTTACTTCCTGTCTGGAAATCTTAATCGTCCTCCTTGACTTCTGGTTTCCTCCCTTCTTCTGGCCTCCTTGGTCGTCTCTAGGAAGCGCTACTTGTCTGGTCTGAAGTCACTTCCTGTTCTGGTGATTTCTGTCGCAGCTTGAGTAGTTTTCCACACTGTTTCTCGTGGGACTTGGTGTTAGTTTCTATTTTAAAGTCAATATCCCAACCGCAGGAATGATCAACAAACCGGCTTTTGGGCCTTTTTTTGCTGTTCAACCGCGCTTTCCGGAGTTGGTGTTAGTACATAGTATGCCGCACGATCATGCACTTCATCGGGTGTTGTTTATTCTCGGGATCAGCACGTTTCCGGTGAGCAATTTTAAAAAGTTACCTTCAAAGTCTGTATTTTGTTATAGCAGTGTTTCCTTGGTATCAGTTTCTGTAGAATGTCTTGGAGGTCTGGGTCATGCATTCTTATGTTGAGAATCCAACTAGGTGGGGTCTTTTACAGAGATTCCGAAGTGCCCTCTTGGGGGGAGGGGATCAAGGCTGGTCGCGGTGCTCTTTAAAGCCCTGCTATCAGCCGATCTCAACTCCCACTTGAGCCAATGCTCGTTGCTAGTCACCCCCCTGCCTGGGGAGATCTGTGGCAGGCTGTATAGCCCACCCTGTCATAAAGACCCTCCGTATGTTCTGGGAGCAGAGCCAGAACACATCAGGATGCCATGTATCCCAGACCGGAAGCCCATAAGATCTTAGTTTCAAGAACTTTGCTTTAGCCAAAAGCTTGGGTACATGCTCTGCTTATTCTATAATACTTCTCCATTGGCTCTCTTCCACTAGCTTATAATATTAACTGGACTTTTGAGGGGAGGAAACCCTTCCTTAATGACTTCCCAGAGCCATCCCAAAGGTTTTTGGTGCCTGAGGCAGTGAATTAATTCACTGTCCCCTCCTGGGCCATGGAGAAGCCACCATCCCCCCCACACACACACACACACATAGCAAGGCAAGAAGCTGCCACCCCATCTTCCTCACCCCTGCCAGCATCACAGTGAGCTGGGAAACAGCTGCTCCCCCTCACCACCCAGCACTTCAGCAAGGCAGAAAGCAAGCCCCAGCCTCTGCCAACCTCACTCTTTTCCAGCCTATCTCAAGGGCTAAGATAAAGGGTCGATTTTTTTTGACAATAAAGCATAAGCAGCAGTTACGATGGTGAGATGTGGTCCATATTCTGCCACACCTACTACATCAAGAGAGTGAAAAACGTATGGTTTTTGCATACTGTCCAAGAAAGCCAAAATAGTTTCTAGGATACGATACAAGGCAAGCATCAGCCTCCCCAGTATTTCCATGCTAGTCCCAGGACAAACAACAGATAACAGGGTTAGAGAGAGAGAGAGAGAGACAGAGAGAGAGAGAGAGAGAGACAGAGACACACAGAGAGAGAGAGAGAGAGAGAGAGAGAGAGAGAGAGAGAGAGAGAGAGAGAGAGAGAGAGCAAGATTAGAGCTGAGTAGCACCTCTAACAAGATTTCCAGGGTATAAGCTTTCATGAGTCAAAGCTCCCTTGGTCAGATGTATCAGAGCAGGGCTTTGATCTGTCTGTCACACATCATCTAGGGATTTATACTTAGCATTGGGTCATTTCTATATCTTACTTGTTTTTCAATAGCTATAGCTCAACAGATCTTAGGGACTACCAGGCTTAGAATCAGGTATCTTGATATTTGTTCTGTGCTGAACTGTAGGCCCTCCAGGGCTGCAGATTCAGATATTTTCTGTGTTTAAATCAACTTTCAGGTTCCAGAGTAACTTCATGTAAACAGCAAACTCATTGTTCAATTTCTCTTGGGGGTCTGGTAGGGTCATCCAGGGGCAGGAGTCATCCATGGGGAGCATCACCCCCAATGCCCCACCACTGGCTACAGCCCTGATTCTGAATAGCAGAGTCCTAGTTCCTGTATAGGACCCCAGAGGCAAACCCTTCATGTGGCACTGGAGTTTCATGACTGGAAACTCCTATTCAAAAGGAAGGGGGAGTGCTGTGGATATCAATCATGCTGGTGGGCAAGGAGGGTTTAAATCTTTGTCTTCTGCCATTACTCTGATCAAAAGTGCCTCCTCCTGAGCTATAGGAGGAGTGTCCAAATATTTGATTATTCATATTCAATATTCTTAAAATCACTTTTTTCTACAGCCTTCCTTTTCCTGGTCCAATATTCACTTACAGGTTATCTTATTGCAATATGTATTTAAGTTATGTGTACCTCAGTATTGTTTGACCTCTGAAGAAGGTCCCAATAGGGCAGAAACACGTCAGGTCATGTATATTGGCCCTTGTGTTTAGGCTTTACTTTTTAATGAGGCTTTCATTGGGCCCTTATGTATGTTTTTAACTGTCTTTCTAATAAATACAAGTATTTTTGTGTATTATAAGTTTTAACTAGGTTTTTAATATTGGCTCTTCATTAGACTTTCTTCTCATCCTAGAAGTTACTGGAGACAGGCACAAGATTTAAATTCCTACTTCTGCAGCACCAGGCTCCCAATAGATATTATGCTGAGCAGCTCAACAAGTGTACCACCTTCTTTATCAAGTATACATTATCCATGCCACTGTTGGCTTACATGTGGTGGTGGAAGTACTCCATTGTGCATGCTTTGGCCATCAGATGGAGTAGCTAACCACATAGAAACTATTCCAAGTGGCTCTTGTGTGGTAATTATGATGTGTAGACTTGTCTTATAATAAATGACAATAGGGGAACCAGAAAGGGAGGAACATATGGGAGGAAATCTGATTTGCATCTGTACCTCTTCCCTCCCTGACTTCGCCCAATTGCTTTCCTTCTTCTGCTCACCATCACATCATCCTGACCACCTCCACTGCTGTGTCCTCCTTCTCTTCCTGGCTTCTTGTGCCTCTAAATGAATCTTGATGTTGTGCCCAGTGTGTATGGTGGTTATTATGGCAACCAACAATGGCAGCCAAACCCTTCAGATCTTTTAAAATAAACAAAAGTTACAGCTTGCATACTGTAAGGACCACCTACAAACTGTAAATCATTTCCTTCCACATACACCTACCTGGCTATTACAATAACTTTCAGGGGCCCTGTTTCAGGTGCCACAGTCATCTAGATGGGTGACAAACCAAGAAATGGTCTTTTCAGTCATGACACTAAAGTTACGAAATTACCTCCCAAGGGAGATTCATCTGTCTCCTTCAAGCATCTATCTTCTGCCAGCAAGTGAAGACTTTTGTTTCATTTGGGTTTCACTAACTGAGCCTCCACCTGGTTTGTTTTTAATAGCTGGTTTTATATACATGTGCTTTTTTAAAAGTTGAATTTTATGTCTTTTAAATTATCATTTGTCATCTTGAGGTCCCTATATGTGTGAAAAGGCAGGATAGAAATATTTTAAATAAACTTAGTAATGGGGGGTTTGCAATTTTTTGTTACAGATTTTTTCCCCCCTGCAAACCTAGGGGTTCCCCTGGGTGTGCAGAACTGCAAATGGCCACCATAGATGGATCCATTGTTCAGGCAGCTTCACAAATGCTTAATGGAATCTGATTGAATGAAAAATGTCTCAATGAAAATGTCTAGACAATGTGTAGCTGCAATAAAGAAGGCCAACACTATACTGGGGATTATTAGGAAGGGAATTGATAACAAATCAGCCAGTATCATCATGCCCCTGTATAAATCATTGGTGCTCATTTGGAATACTGTGTACAGTTCTGGTCACCACATCTCAAAAAGGATATTATAGCATTGGAAAAAGTGCAGAGAAGGGCAACTAGAATGATAAAAGGGTTGGAACACCTTCCCTATGAAGAAAGGTTAAAATGCTTGGGGCTCTTTAGCTTGGAGAAACGACGGCTGAGAGGTGACATGATCGAGGTTTATAAGATTATGAATGGGATTGAGCAGGTTGAGAAAGAAGTACTTTTCTCCCTTTCTCACAATACAAGAACTCGTGGGCACTCTATGAAATTGCTGAGCAGTTGGGTTAGAACAGATAAAAGGAAATACTTCTTCACCCAAAGAGTGATTAACGTATGGAAGGAGGTCGTGGCAGCTGCAAGCATGGACAGTTTCAAGAGGGAATTAGATAAACATATGGAGCAGAAGTCCATCAGTGGCTATTAGCCACAGGGTATAGATGGGAACTCTCAGTCTGGGGCAGGTGATGCACTCTATTCTTGGTGCTGGAGGGGGCAGCAGTGGGAGGGCTCCTGGTGCCCTGGCCCCACTGCTGGACCTCCTGATGGAACCTGGTCTATTTTGGCCGCTGTGTGACAGAGTGTTGGACTAGATGGGCCATTGGCCTGATTCAACATTGGCTTCTCTTATGTTCTTATGTTCTTATGTTCTTATGAAACATCTGATTAATAAAGGCAAAATATCTAATTTAGTGTTTTGCCATGTTGTTGCAATATTAAAACATTATTATCACTTTATTTGCACTTGTATCCCTGCCCTTCCTATAGTTCAGAGTGACTTTCAGCAACCATGTTTGCTCTGCAATTTAGCAACCTCACCAATCAGACTATGACCATTAATAAATAAAACAGAGAACTCAGCCTACTATAATTATCAATGTTTACACCTTCCAACATGCTGCCATAATTTCAATTAAAATAGTCATTTCCCCTTGTTCTCCATGTGTAACTTGGGCACCAATTCTTTTCCTTTAGATTTTAGCCTTGGACATTCTTGTGTTCTAGTGTAACATTTGCATACAACTACCCTCGTGACATCTGTTTCCTCAGCTAGTGCTTGTATTGCTTCATTGCCTCTCAATCTTCTATCTGTCAAACTTCTTGAAAACAGCAGATACTATTACAGCATGCATTGGAAGCCAGCTAGCACAGAGACATACTTCACAAAAGGAAATCTTACCTTTTCCTGGTAGCTGTTTCATTAGACTAGACAAGCAGAACAGCTGTGAACAATTTGTAGGATTTCATGCCCAGAGTAATACTGTCCTTGTGAATGATCATCCAATTAAAGTTGGGGAAAATTCCCAGCCAACTTGTGTCTGTACGTGCAGATATCCTGTGAAAGTGACCATCACCCAATTAGCTTCATGAGAAACCTCTCTTTCACAGACAGTAATTCATTTATTTGGGCAAGATACACTATGTCTCAAGATGACCACACAGTTGTTCTAGTGAAGAGATAGTACAATTATTTTGATCCAAATGCTTCAGAATAAGTCAATGGCCAGAAATTCACATGGGATTACTTGATGGGTGGAATGGTATGTAACAAAGTAAAATCAGAATTGTATTAATTTTATCACTCTTTCTTAAAAAATAGTTTTATTTTCATTATTAAAGCTATACACTTTCATTACTCAATTTGTTTCTGATTTCCATTAGTTTCAATGAGAAATAAATTTATATCTTAACTGTTTTTTCCTCCATCTGTTTAGGGTAAAATTCTCTGGAACTGTATTCCTCACACAAGAAGTCAGCTCTGCCAAATTTCAGTGTTCACATTTGGGAGTAGGCAGAAAGAGGGGAACCCAAGAAAGCATATATCATGGCAAAGCAGGCACACAAAAGGAGTCACTGTAATGTAGTATATGGAGCAGAGGTGTCAAACATATGGCCCATGGACCAGAAACAGCCTGTTCAGGACTCTTATCTGGCCCATGAGCAAATGGTGTGAGGGACGGAAAGCAGGAGGCTGCTGGGGGGGCGGGGGGGAGCAAGTGAGTGGGTGCATACAGTGAGGTGTATGTGGCTGAAGCTATCAAGAAATAAAAAGGAAATGGCTAAGACACTGAGGTAAAATAGTGTTGGGGGAATGACAGCAAAGGTGGAGAAAGAGAAGGCTGTTTGTTCCCCTCCTGCCTCCTCCAAACACAGCTCAGCAAGGATTGACAAAGCCAAATGGCCAGTGCTGCCACAAAAGCACCAACCAGCTTTACATTTTTTCAAACAGCAACCATGAAGAGGGATGGCGAGAGCGAGCGGTTTGCCAATGAAGGGACAGGACCAGTGGGGGAAAGAGGAGGAGAAGGGCAAGCACATGGATTGGGAGGCAACTGGGCTGTCTTGTTTGTGCCACTCTGAGGGGAAAGATATCCCAGCCTCGCTACTGCACATCTAAACAATGGTGGAACCAGGAGGCAGAATGAATGTTAAGATGGGTGGGTGGAGGATGGTGACCTCCCTTCTCCCCCCACCCCATTCTCAGCCTAGGAGGGAAAAGTATCCCCTGGAGGTTTTGGAAACAACCTCTCTGTCAGGCCTTCCCCTCAGCCCTGTTGTTTCTGTGGGAAACACAGAAGGGATGAGAACTGGGGGTAAGGGAATCTGGGAAAGCCAGGTTCAGAACCCCCCTCCTCCTGAGCCAGGGTCCTGTCATCTGGGCCACCCGGTCACTCAACCTGGCCCAGCTCACAGGATTGGGGGGATGCAGCAGTGGAGTGGGGAGTCCTCAAGATCCTTGGAGATAGGACAGGGGAAAGAAAGGAAGCAAAGAGCAAGAGATGGATTGTAGCTGTGCTGGGCTGCTGAGGCTGGGTGTATGGAGGGGTGTGCTGAAAAACTACCTTATTTGTTTGCAAGAAAGATGAGTAGTCTCCTGAAAGTGCTATATATACAAAAATTAACTAATTTGTAGGGAATTGTAAGATACCCCCCTTTTATGGTATCCCTTGGGGAGGAACTAATCTTGCATATGATTAAGTACATTTGGGGTGGTTTTAAATCAATTGCTTTCAATCCATGACAGACACAGTATGTCTGGGTTTTGTTTTGATTAGTTTTCAAACTTCTCTGATTCTTACCCATCTAGAATGTTTTCACCCAGCTGTTCCTCCAAGGAATTCAGGAGTGTCGTGCACGGTTCTCCCATCCTTCATTGTGTCCTGCTCATTTTGGGAGCAAATGTGCAAACGTGTTGAGAATACACCAACTTGGAGCTTCCGAGTGTTAATGCTTTAAGCATGTCTGTATTTTGAGTAAAAAATAATATCATTAATTGGATTTGCCTGTGTCCTTTATAAACTTTACATGTCCAGTACCTGGCATTACATTTTATGGCACACATGGCCCTCCCAACAAAGTGACATTTATGTCACATCTGGCCCTCATGGCAAGTGACACCTCTGGTATAGAGTGTTAAATGAGCAACTAGGAGACCCAGGTACAAATTCCCCATATGGCCATGAAGGTTGCTGAGTGACTGTGGACCAATCACTCTCCATACAACACCATAGAAAAGAATAACTCAAGCAAACAGGAGCCACTACCCATGTAGAAGACATAAAATATTTAAAGCCAGCCTACTAGCAATGTGATTAAAGCAAACAATTTTAGATAGACAGACGTATCAATGAAATCCTCTTCAATGAGGTCTGCATGACTATCCTTGATCGGTAAACACTCCTATCGGTTACATATCTGCTGAGTCATTCTCAGCCTCCAACCCCTATGCACTCCACCACCATACAGCAAGGGCCGCATCTGAAAATTTCTTATTAGCCATTGACATTAGTTTTTCGATTTGTGTTAGTAATAATTTTTATATAAGGTATTGTATCCTACATTGTCATATAAAAAAGCAGTTTACATAAATAGCAAAGGCATATACCCAATATAAATAAAAAATAAAATCAAGACTGATATTTACAAAACATAAATATCAACAAAACAATATAAAATTTACAAATGCACAATAACCCAATCCAGTAAGACTACCAAGAATTTATCTCTGGTTTAACATGTTCTTAGGTTCATTCTTTAAAAATGATATCCCTAGTTCCAAAACACACTTCTGCATCTATCAGATTTACCTCTCAAAGGATCATAGGAACAATGCTGCTTTACAAACTTTCTCAATCTTTCCAAAGAAAAGAGCCTATGCACCTCCTCTGGCAAGACATTCCATAAAATGGTAGCTACTGCTGAACAAGCCGTAGCCCTAACAAGGGACAAAGACACCTAGAGAGAACAACCAAAAGGTGACACAGATACTATTACAGCATATATTGGGAGCTAGCTAGCATAATTTGCAAAAGGAAATCTTACCTTTTCCTGGTAGCTGTTTCATTAGACAAGGTAACTGGGGAGGCTTACCATGAGAAAGAGAACGGCCCAAACCTTGTCACTGGTGCCACACAGGAGGTGACATCATTGTGCTGTGCTGTCACTGCAACACTCTGGTATTTGGGCAAAAGCTCTATGGTAAAACTGGCTTCTACCATAGAGTTTTTGCCTAAACACCAGAGCATCGCTTGGACGTCGCTTGCATGATAATGTCACTTCCTGTGCTACTTCAGCAACATGGCCTGGGCCTTCCTTTTTCTCCTGATAAGTCCCTCCTCTGGCCAGCTGACTGACACCTGGGGGCCAGGGCCTGGGGTTAAAAGGCACCCGCCTCCATGGGAGTTGGGCAACCCTGCTACTCCAGGTGGTATAACTGCAGGCCAAGCTGCAGCTGGCAGGAGTAGCAGCAAGGCAGAACAACTTGTTATCATGTTGTTCAGGGAGGTTCCATGCTGGGCTGCTGCAGCAGGAAGTCTTGGCTCTGAAGCTGAAAGTAGGTGGGGCAAAACAGGCATGATGACCTCAGCCTGGGAGATCCAGGCCAGGATGTCTGACAAAGAGGCCCCTGGGCCAATGGGGACTGGAACACTGACTTGGGGTAAGGTGGGGAAGGCAGGAGCTGAGGCAGGGAACATCCAACAGGGAGGCAGTTGAAGGAGCCCACCTTAATTCCAAGGGCATTGGCGAATCACAGGGATGGCCCACCCCCAGGGAGACCTTTATTAAGCAGGCCAAGGGAAGGCCAAGGAGGAAGAGCCAGACCTCTTCTGTGCTGTCAAGTGAGAGATGGCTGGCTAGAGAGAGAGGACTCAAAGATAACCTGAGAGTTTTGTCAAGGCCTGTCAAAACAAAGGGGCCCTGGAGGGCACAGCAGCCCTGAAAACCATCCCTGGGGAGGAAGAGCCAGATAGTTATGCAATAGCAATCATTTACCTCCTGGATTCTCCTCTTGACCATACAGGTAAATCCAGCGGGAAATGACATAGCATAAGGATAGTGCAATATCCAATGATGTATAGATGCAGTCATAGACAGATTTAACTGGTTACATGTATGTGATAGGAAATGAAGAAAACTGAGCATTCATTAATGTACTTTGGTTTCTAAGAGCTGTGTGAGAATGACTACAGTGTTCTTTTCTAGTTACAAAATTTTCTTGGTACTTTTGGAGGGTTTATGACTTTTAAATTAGTTTGGCTTTTATCTAACATTAGGTAATTGTTACACACTAAAAGTAGAACTACTTCTGATGCAAATTTGGGAAATAGCCATCAAACATTCTGTGTTCCTGAAAAATTTTTTCACTGCAGCTTTTGCACAGCCTTTAAAATGTGCACTGTGCAACAAGGCATGCCAATGCTGACTCTCTTCTGATATTCAGGAAGCTTGCAAACATTGTTAAATGACCATGTTTTGTATGACTGCAGATTATGATTGCACCATATACTCTATTTCTTAAAACTTTTCTGTAAATCAGAAGAGCATATTTCAAAACCACAAAATGGAATGGCAACAAAACACTGGCTCTTCTTCACAGTTACAAAGGAGGATCTGATTCAGGTGGCTAGCTGGTTTGGTTTGAAGCAACAGAACAAAGTTTGAGTCCAGTGGCACCTTTAAGATAAACAAAGTTTAATTCTGGGTATAAGCTTTTGTGTGCATGCACATGAAAGCTTATAGCCAGAATTAAACTTTGTTGGTCTTAAAGTGCCACTGGACTGAAAGCAGGATCTGGTTTCAGCACTAAAGACTCCCTCCCCAACTTTATCCAGGAGCTGAAAAACACGAAGGGAAGCAGGTAGAAAGATAGAGCTAAATGTGTTTTCAACAGATGGATGGACAATTAAGAACACAGGGCCCAAGTCAAGCTACCTACCTTGGAGTAAATCCTACTGAACTCAGTGAAACTGACTTCAAAGTAAACATATCTAAGACTGTACTGCTAGTCCTAAGTAGAGTAGAAATTGCTCTGTTTTCTTTGGGAAACTTTCCCCCGTTGCTGCACCAGCTCCTTTTCACCCATCTGGGTGGCCAAGAAAACAATAAATTTGATCCTTGTAGAGTGGCAGCTTTGGAATCTCATTACTGGGAGTAAAACACAGAATCAAATTGACTAAATCCTTTAGGAATTCCATGAGGCGGCATTTTTAAAATCTCTGCTCCATGACATTTGCAGTCCTTTGTAGTTACATTAATGTATTACTCACCCACCTCCAAATGCTTTCATTGCATTACTCATGTATGTAAAAAAGTTCTCCCCTCTCATCACCTCTTCTTCTGAGAATACAAAAAGGAGGTTAGAGAAACAAACACAAAAAGGAGGTTAGAGAAACAAATTAACACAAGCCTGGATCGAGCTCAGTTTGGGATTCAGCATCCAGAATTAATGTTCAAGATACAAAATAATATAGTACTCCAAAACCCACACACAGATTAAAATGGCAATGATTTAAAAGTGGACCAGTCTCCAGCATTCAGAATGATCAGATTTTTAAAAGAATACGATAGATGGATGGTGTTCCTATAAACACTGGTATTCAAAACCCTACATGGCTTGGGACCAGGTTATCTAAAGGACTGCTGTGTTGTCTCCCATACATTCCTTACCAAGAACTAAAATCACAGGGTCTCCTGTGATCCTGAATGTCAACCAAATGGCTGTCTTGGGCTTGGTTGTCATGGAGATCTGGGGGGTGCAAACAAGAATGTATACTTTTGTTTCTGGCCTCTGTACCATTATCTATCTGATGTGCCATGTAACCTTGAGACCAGCACTGTCTTTAGCATTCTCTCTCCCCTGGGAATTTTGGGTCGTTGGTTGGTGGCCTTGTTGTTTAGGTGCAATTGGCCAAGAGCTACTAGTGTCTCATTTGATTGCAGTATAATTGTTTGCTTCATGTGCTTGACCTCAGTTCTAACAAAGAATGTTATGAGTCTGGATCCTATCAATGTCTCAATAAAATTTAATCCTTCTGAATGACTGCTGTTGGGAACTGATTTCTCCAGGGTCTCTGACAAATTGTTAGAACTCCCCAAAGTTCCCATACCTCACACCCTGCAATGGCTAGTGGGCAGAACAGGGACATCCTGGTAACTACTGGTGATGACATGGAACCAAAGACTATGGGTACCCCCCTGACAATGAGGGAGCCCAAAGATCTTGGGGTGAAGCCCAGGGACTCATGGGCTCACATACCCACATGGACCGAAGATGCACTGATGCCGGATCCCAGGGGGATCACATATGAGAGACACTACAGGAGCGCCTATTGGAGCAGCTACGGCAGCCCCTTTCAAGAAGACCCAACCTATTTCCCCGTGGTGGAAGAAGTAGGTCTCAAACAAGTGCAGAAGGAATTCCATGGGGAAATGGAGGAGCTGAGATGGGAGTTCTATGAGATGATGCTGGAGTTGCCCAGGCTCATCACCATAACCATCCAAGATTAGTTACGGGGTTGGGTCCCAGATGGAGGGGGATGCCCCAATCATGGACAGCAGAAGCAGGCACCCCCTGCACAGGTGTCTCCAGCGCAAGTGCCCCCAGGCAGGTTCCACTGGGGCAGGTACCGCCAGGACAAGCTCCTCCAGCAGTTCCCCCTGGTCCACCAGTGCCTGCTGTCCCACTGCCAGGACCCAAGCAACCCCATGAGCTGCTGGATGCCACTTTTGACAGCAACCCATAGAAGCTGGCTTTCTTCCTGCTGCAGGTGCTCAAATTCCTATGGGATTGGGGACCCACGCTTGCCTCAGACAAGCACTGGGTTGATTACATCAGCTCGCACCTGAGAGCATGAGTGGCTGACTGGTTCATGGGCCTCCACAATATCCAAGGTCCCGAGCTCAGCAATGTGCACGCATTCCTGTGGGCCCTCTAGAGGCAGTACAAAGACCCCCTTGAGCTGGAGAAGGCCCAAACCAAGCTACAGGCTCTGCGCCAGGGGAACAAATCGGTTCAGAAGTTCTCCAATGAGTTCAAGATGTACACAGCAAAAGTACAGCAGTGGCCCGAAGAAGTCCTCATTGAGCTCTACCAGGTGGGCCTGAACCATGCCATCCTGGAGAAGGTGCCAAGCCAAGGAAATCCCTTGACCCTCAGTGGATGGATCAGACCACATCATGCCAACCCCTGTCATGATACAGAGTTGTGTCAATTTCCTCACAGTGGAACTGATCAGAGATGCCAGCGAGGCCAAGAACCAAGCAGACCTGATCAAGATGTACCAGCCAAAGACAACTGTGAAAACCCCAGGGGGGGAATCAAAGGGGCAATGCAACAAAGGCCAAGATGCCATGTGAGATTGACTGTGGCTGAGATGCAGAGAGCCAAACCACTATGCCACTAACTGCCCTGCCGAAATCACCCATAACAGGAGAAAGGAGGAGAATGATGCAGCTCCGAAGGGCTACCGAAACCTGGAGGAGCACACCCCAAGCAACTGAGAGCTCTCCAACTCAATATGGGGGGGATCCCCAATGGGGCTTCGTCCAGCAGAGATGACACCTCTCAGCCACAGGGAAAAGCCTGGGACCCACTGTGAAGGGCGCAACCCAGCAGGTCCAGAAGCCATAGGTGCCAAAATGGGCACCAAGGTAAGAGTGAGGGTGTTAATTGACTCTGGGTATGCTAGAGACTTACTAAGTCCTGCAATAGTTACAAGGTTGGGAGTGCCGGTACAAACCCTGCCCAAGCCCTTGCTGTTCACCCAGATGGATGGCTCCCCAATGAAGGAGGCATATAAATACCAGACAGTGCCAGTAATCATGGAGATGGGACCTCATTGGGAGCAGTGGGCTTTTGTAATAAATCCCATGACCTGATTCTCCATGGTCCTAGGGAACCTGTGGCTGTGAGACCATAACCCCTATGTGCAGTGCAGCACAGGCATGCTACACTTCCCAGACTGTAAATGCGATGACCACAAGTGGAAACAAGTGGGGGGAGGCTCCGTCAACCCTATCAAAATGAGTTCGTCTAGCCCAAGGGGAGCTCAAATCCAATCTGGTGGAGTATAGGGATCTGGCCTGGATGTTTGAGGAAGAACGGAGAGACAATAGAAGATTTAGAAAATGCCAGAAGAAGTTGATCTAATAAATAATTTTAGGAGTCTGATGCCCTTCTTCCAGGTAGTCCTGCCAAGGTAGGTTCGAAATACCAGACTGGCCAGACACCTTTTTCTAGGCAATGGAAAATTGGAGCATAACCTCCTTCTCCAGTGGGCTCAGAAAAGGCTTTAGGTTCGAAATCCCGGACTGGATCGAGGACATGCAATCCATTCCCCTTTTGGGAAAGGGACCCCGGTGCAGCCAGTCGCCTGAGAATCTGCATTGCTCATTTTTCTCCAATTTTTCCTGACATTCTTCCGTCCAACCACTCCAATTTAAATTACAGAGAGAGAGTTCGCTTGCCAACTTTAAAATCCAATGGCAACCCCAATGTGTGAAGTCTCATTTTTGAAGAATTATATTAATGTTAAATGTTATTTGTTGTATTGTCTTGTTGTATGTGTCTTGGTACAGAGAGACCCAGGAGACACTGCGAAAATGCACTTTGCATGTGCACTCTCCTTCAACTGAAGCTGGACGTACACTTCAGACACCTCCGTCAATTAATAACCAGGGCCGAGACTTAACGAGACCCCTTGGAATGTACCATTGTGTTACAAATACATAGGGAGGTTTGCATTGAAGAACTGTTTATCTGTTTTTGTACTTTAATAGGTGAAGGCCCCATAAAGGGATCCTTCTAGTTAAAACTGTTAATCCAGTGACAGGATAACAGCAGGAGCTCCATAAGTCTCCTAGTTTAAAAGAGGATTTCTCCTCGAGGCCAGCATTCCAAACCTAAAGGCTTGCCAGGCCCACTGACCCTCTATTCACCATAGGAGTACGGAACGCCATGGCCCCAGCCTCGCTCCCGGCAGGGAGAGAAGCTTGAATTGATCTGATATTTTCTCAGGGTGAGATATTTTGGAAATGCTGCTATACTTAGTGTGTGAATGCTTGAATGACTATTAATAATTTTCTTCATAAGCTTGGATGGAATCATGAATACAGAATGCATGAACTCTAGTCTAAGTGTTTGGTTTAAGTGCATAAAAATGTGTTTATTTTTACTAACTGTACTCCCATGGTACAATGCGTTACTGTAGGAGGGAAGAACTGTTTGCTATGCAAAAATACCCCCTTCCTTGTGTCAGTGGACATGCGCACGTTCTGGAATAGACATGCCCATAGTTCATTAACATTTAAGGAATGGAAACCTCTTGTTGGAAGAAGAAAAGAAGAAACTTGAAGACTTTTTACAGTTTGCTTGTGTAAATATAGCTAGCCTGGTTCACTTTGAATTGACACTACCAGTGCCAAGAAAAGTGATCTGAAGACTTGAAGATATTCTTTGAATGTTTTTACTGAACACTGAAGAAATGTGATTTTATTTCTTGCATATTTTTCTTGTTTATAAATAGTTTCAATTGTTTATAACTAAAGTCAATACCTCCAAATGAGGACTGCCCTCAGAAAAGGAGTAGTGTGTATCAATGCAGTATAGTTTATACCACTGGTTTTATAACCAATTTTTCTATTTTTGTACATTTGTTATGTATTAGGTAGTAGTACCTCAGCAATGGCAATGCTATTGGTTTAGTTCACATGAATGCTATGTATTACCTTAGTAGTAGCATGCTTGCACCTATGTGTATACATATGCCTATGGAGACACCTGTGCTTGTTTGCTTCCTTGAAGTTTGACATTCACAGTGGCAATTTGGTTTTTTCATAGGGCTAGACTTTTTATTTTTTGGTCCGTCCTACAACGATTAGCTTAGAATAGATGGTCCATGGGTGAAGGAAACCTGTTCTTGCTTCAGGTCCAGACCAGACCAGACGACATCAACCAACGAGCAATGGGTTACCAACGCTACTGAACTTTGTTGTTGTTACATTCTGAGCTATGACGTGTTCACGCTACACACGTCACACCCCACACGAACTGTGTATGGTTGTCATGGCCATCACTTCGCTTCGCTCACTGAGGCCATGAAAGGGGGGACTGTTAGGAGATGTACTTTGAAAATGCTTTTATTTGTTATTTTCTGACCTGCACACACACCAGAATGGTGCTTGAAGGTGTCTTTGGTTTGGGAGAGCTGTGTGCTTTGTTTGATGTGACCACCTGCACTAGAAAGCTGCTTGCAGACTGCACTTTCATGCTAATGAAGTCACAGACACACACATATGCATACATCTACCCAACATGCACTGGGAACAAGAAAGCATCTCCATTATGGTCTGCCAGAAGGATGTTATAAACGACAACCTGTCCACCATCGAGGAATCTGAATTCCACACATAACCCACAAGATGCTTGGCATTTGCATGTGTTAAGACTGTTTCCTGTTTGTCACTTAGACCAAGCCAGAGTCATCTGCATTCCTAAGGTTTCCATGACAACCCATCTTTGCACCTTGGACCAAAAGGTTCCCCTTAGTAAAGGTGTAGACTTTCAATATTGCCCCACCTTAGTAGGAGGGTACCCCACATCCTATAGCCAATGATATAGGGATGGGACGGACCATGGAAGACCCCAAGCCAGCCCCCAAATACTAGCTGATAAAAACAAGGTTCATCTTTTGTTCTGGGCTTCCTTGCCACTTCGCCTTGGCCATCCCCTGCACCCAACCTTACATCTACTATAGGTGACTTTTGTGTGCTCTCTTGGAATCCGGACCAAGAGACCCTTTAGATGTGTTGGCAGGTTCCAGCTGTGTAAAGTGAGAGTTTCCCTTAGTTAAGAAACAGTCCTTGCATGTGGAAAGGTCGAGCTACAGGATCAGATAAGTATCACGTGTATTCCTCTCCTAAATACCTCTAGTTTAAAACCCCATTTGTGTTTCCATTACTACTGTATCTAAAGGAACTTGTGTGTATGTGTGAGTGCATCTGTTTTGTTTGCCTGTGTACTAAAAAGATATTATTCAGTAAAGAGAATCTTTGATTTTACTAACCTTGTCAAGTGTTCTCTTTTGGGAAACGGGTTCTCTGGACAAAGTTGCTTCCTCTGTATACATAGACCAGAACTCATAATAAGTTAGTCCAGACACTGCATAAATAAGCAGTTCGGCTAACAGCACCTCCCCAGGAAGTCCAACTTCCCGGCTGATGCCCTGTCCCACCTACATCAACACACCACCCAGAAGTAGGAGGTAGTGGATTCCATGTTCACGCCCTCCCAACTGGGGGGGGGGGTTACACGCAGCCATGCCAATCAACCCATGCAAGATGCCAGCAAGCCCTGAGTCTGCAAATTTCAAACTGCTATTTCAGACGCAGACCAGGAGGAAATTAACAAAGAGTCCTCACTTCAATTGAAGAAAAATGGGTGTTCGTATAGAGAGGGGCAGCTATTTGTTTCCCAGGCATTGTGGGGGGGGGGAGATACTTCACTTTGGACATGTATCAAAACTAGCTGGACATTATGGTTATCTGAAAACCCTGCATTTGATTCAAAGTCAATTTTGGTGGCCCCACATGAGAGCTGACTTTTCGCAGTATGTGGGAGCTTGCCAGACCTGTTTAATGGGGAGAAGAAGAAGAAGAAGAAGAAGAAGAAGAAGAAGAAGAAGAAGAAGAAGAAGAAGAAGAAGAAGAAGAAGAAGAAGAAGAAGAAGAAGAAGAGGAGGAGGAGGAGGAGGAGGAGGAGGAGGAGGAGGAGGAGGAGGAGGAGGAGGAGGAGGAGATTGGATTTATACCCCGCCCTTCACTTGGAGTCTCAGAGCGGCTTACAAACTCCTTTCCCTTCCCCTCCCCACAACAGACACCCTGTGAGGTAGGTGGGGCTGAGAGAACTCTGACAGAAACTGCTCTTTCAGGAACAGCTGTGTCAGAGCTTGTGGCTGACCCAAGGTCACATCAGCAGGTGCAAGTGGAGGAGTGGGGAATCAAACCTGGTTCTCTCAGATTAGAGTCCGCGCACTTAACCACTAAGGATCTCAGGGTTCCTGGGAAACCTCCGGGAACCCTGAGATCCTTAGAGACCCCCAACTGACCCTGGGAAGTCATCTCCATGGATTTCATCAGGATCTGCCAGCCAGGAAAGGGAAAACAGTGATCTGGGTGGTGATTCATACATTTTCCAAGCAAGCCCATTTTATCCTGTGCAAGCAAGTCCCCACAGCTAAAGTGCTTGCCAAGCTGTTCCTGCACGATGTGGTACGATTGCATGCACTGCCTTGAAAGATAATATCTGACCATGGGGCCCAGTTCATGGTTAAGTTCTGGAAAGAATTCTTACAGGTGTTGGGCATTGAATGAGGGCTTAGTAGTGCCTACCACCTTGAAACCGATGGTCAAACTGAACGAGGAAATCAGGTGGTAGAACAATTTCATAGATGTTTTACAAACTATCAGCAAGACAATTGGGTGGAGCTGCTGCCCTATGCAGAGTAGTTATAATAATTCCATGCATAGCTCAACTGGACTTTCCTCCTTTATAGCGGTTTATGGCTATGAAGGGACTCCTCTCCCCATGGTGATGTCACCTGCCCCAAGCCAGGGGAATTTGAGAACTTGGTGGAAAGGGTTGAAAGAGCATTGGGGCCTCATCCAGAAAATGTTAGCTAAAGCCAAAGAGGATTACAAAATCCAGGTGGATAAGGGCCGTGCCCCTGAGTGGAATTTATAACCAGGAAACTCTGTTTATTTGTCTACAAAGCATCTGCAAGGGCTTCAACTAGGGAGGAAATTGGGGTCTTTAGTATTGTCTTTCCCCTGGGAATTTTGGGCCGTTGGTTGGCGAGCTTGTTGCTTAGGTGCGACTGGCCAAGAGCCAATAATGTCTCATTTGATGGCAGTATGATTGCTTGCTTTGCATGCTTGACCCCAGTTCTAACAAAGAACGTAATGAGTCTGGATCCTCTCTATATCTCAATAAACTTTAATTCTTCTGAATGACCACTGTTGGGAACTGATTTCTCCAGGGGCTCTGACACTGACTGTCCCATCAATCAAAGAAGTTTGTTTAGTGAATACATGAGAGAGAGCCTTTTCAGCAGCAGCCTGACAATTATAGAACAACTTCCCTAGGTAGGTATGCCTGGCTCCCTGACTTTTGATCTTTCAGAGTCAGTTGAAGATGTTTTTATTTAGGACCACATTTGGTTAAATTTCCCAGCAGTCCTGAATTGTTATGTATTTTATTTTATGTATTTTACCTATGTTGTAGGCTATCTTGAGCTCTGCAAGGAGGAAAGGCAGCTAATAAACATTTTAAAATATATAAATAAATAAATGCTTATTTTCATGAAAGTTTTACAACTTTAGATTTACATATACAGTATGAAAATTTTGTGTGTGTGTGTATACACACACACATACATACTTATACCTTAATTACTTACAATCAATAGCCTTATAAAAATAAATCATGTTGAGAACCCCTGAAAAACAGTATGTAAATGTAATAAGTCAATAACAATATTCAGTCCAATGCTTTTTAACTTGTTTATTAATGATTTGGAGTTGGGAGTAAGCAGCGAAGTGGCTAAATTTGCAGATGACACAAAGTTTTTCAGGGTGGTGAGAACCAGGGAGGATTGTGAGGCACTCCAAAGGGATGTCGAGGATGGGCAAGTGGGTGACAACATGGCAAATGGGGTTCAATGTGCCCAAGTGCAAAGTGATGCACATTGGAGCCAAAAATCCTAAATATAAATATACATTGATGGGGTCTGAACTGGCAGAGACTGACCAAAAGAGAGATCTTGGAGTCATAGTAGATAACTCAATGAAGAGGAAGAAGAAGAAGAAGAGATTGGATTTATACCCCACCCTTCACTACCCTAAGGTGTCTCAGAGCGGCTTACAAACTCCTTTCCTTTCCCCTCCCCACAACAGACACCCTGTGAGGTAGGTAGGGCTGAGAGAGCTCTTGACAGAAACTGCTCTTTTTCAAGAACTACGGCTTGCCCAAGGTCATCCAGCCAGGTGCAAGTGGAGGAGTGGGGAATCAAACCCGATTCTCCCAGATTAGAGTCCACGCACTTAACTACTACACAGTGTCTACACAGTGTGCAACTGCAATAAAGAAGGCCAACGCTATGCTGGGGATTATTAGGAAGGGAATTGGAATTGCTCGAAAGCCAGTCGAATCCGACTCTAGGGAGGCAGTGCTCATCTCCGTTTCCAAGCCAAAGAGCCAGCACTGTCTGAAGACGTTTCCATGATCATGTGGACAGCATGACTAGATGCCGAGGTGCATCGAATGCTGTTACCTTCCCACTGAAGCAGTACCTATATTTCTACTTGCAATTTCTTGCTTTCGAACTGCTAGGTTGGCAGGAACTGGGACCAGAGACAGGAGATCCCTCCGCCGTGCAGCACTCAGGTCTTGAACTGCTGAACTACCGACCTTCCAGTCTGCCACTCAGTGTCTTAACCACTTGAGCCACCGCAGCCCCTAAGTATCATAATTCCCCTGTATAAATCAATGGTGCAACCTCATTTGGAGTACTGTGTACAGTTCTGGTCACCACTCAGAAAGGATATTATAGCATTGGAAAAAGTGCAGAAAAGGGCAACTAGAATGATAAAAGGGCTGGAACACTTTCCCTATGAAGAAAGCTTAAAGCGCTTGGGGCTCTTTAGCTTGGAGAAACGAGGTCTATAAGATTATGCATGGGATAGAGCAGGTTGAGAAAGAAGTACTTTTCTCCCTTTCCCACAATACAAGAACTCGTGGGCACTCCATGAAATTGCTGAGCAGTCAGGTTAGAACAGATAAAAGGAAGTATTTCTTTATCCAAAGAGTGATTAACACATGGAATTCACTGCCACAGGAGGTGGCGGCGGCTACAAGCATGGACAGCTTCAAGAGGGAATTAGATAAGCATATGGAGCAGAAGTCCATCAGTGGCTATTAGCCACAAGGTATAGATAGGAACTCTCAGATTGGGGCAAGTGATGCACTGTATTCTTGGTACTTGGAGGGGGGGCAACAATGGGAGGGCTTCTAGTGTCCTGGCCCCACTGTTGGACCTCCTGATGGCACCTGGTATTTTTGACCACTGTGTGACAGAGTGTTGGACTAGATGGGCCATTGGCCTGATCCAACATTGGCTTCTCTTATGTTCTTATGTTAACCAATTATTTCTATAGACTACCCTAAGACTGCCAAGGCATATGCACTTAGTATAGAAGGTTAACATTCGGATTTGCCCTTTTTTGAAATAATACATTGATTCAGAACATACCTAGTGATCCCTGAAAGACAGGGTTTTTCTGATCTTTACTGTCTTTTCAGATCACTATCCAGTTAACATAAAAGATGCATGGACAATATTGTGTCCCATAGCAGGTTTCAATAGTTATAACCCTCCATTTCTTTTTCATTTATTGCTACAGATATGCCTGCAGAGCAATGGAGGATATGACTTGACATCTTATTCAAACATGGTCGACGATCAGTTACTGATCTACTGCCTCGCCGACACTCTTATCCAGGGGCTTGCCTTGCAATGGCTCGTCTCCTTCCTCTAAGGTCAGGGACAGAGGGTGGCATTAGGGGGACAGACTTCTCAGAGGTATCCACTGGTCTGTGGGCTCCCTCAAGGGGTGGTCCTGTCCCCCATGTTATTTAATATCTACATGCACCCCCTTCACCCAGATTGCCCAGATACTGCCTCTTATTTAAGGGATTGTTTAATGAATGCCACCATCTACTGTATTCTCTGTTAGTATTTTATGTCATTTATATGAATTTTATTGTATTTGCTTTTATTGTATTTCCATATCTGTAAGCCACCTTGAGCCAGCTTGTCCGGCAAGGTGGGATACAAGTTGAAATAATATATAAATATGATATAACAGGTGCAGGTGCACTATTAAGAGAAGCTAGAGGGCCTGAGGCCTGACATATGTGGTCCAAGGTAGCTGGCCCCAAAGATTTACAAAGAACCTTTCCCTCATCATAGTCACTGCAGTAGCCTGTCTCCACATACAGTTAAAATGGAGGGTTTTAAGTAGATGGAATAGCTGCAGTCTGCACAACTGGCTCACAGTTCCATGCCCATTCCCTGCTCCAGAAAGTCCATGCCGATTCCCCTCTCTTTCTTTATCAAACAGACAGAGTGATGAGAAGAAGGGACATAAAATGTGTGTTCTACCAAGCTAGTACCTCTGCTGAGGAAGCCTGTTGCCTCTCATCCCTTTTCTCCAGTGAGGTGCTTCAGGTTTCCTTTCTTCCTTTCCCCAGATTTCCTGGCATGGGAGCAGCCATAAATGATGGAAGAAGAGGTGCCCTACTGCTGTGCTGTCTATCTACCTAGGAAGTGGTCATGGATAACTAATCTCCATTCAGGGACAGGAAGAAAGGTTTAGCTCTGCCGCCGTTCTACTTGCAAAGTTGTTGGCAAGTCCCAGACCACAACAGGTGGATTCTCAAGTTTGACATTTGTTCTGTTGGATTCTCACACTTGACATTGGTTCTGTTTGGCTGAAGGAAGCATTGTATTTTTCCTCATCAGAATAAAATGGAGATGACTGGGGACACCTTATTTGGGGATTTGTAAAACTGGACTCCTTTGTCCAATTCACTTCAAAACTGGGAGCTCTTTAGTAGAGAGGGAGAACTACATGAGCAGGAAATGTCATGCCATTTGCTTACAAGCAGCTGTTCCAGACGCCAAACTGATTCCCCCCAAAGGAAATAATGGAGCCAAAATTCTTGAATCTGGAAAAAATCCTCAGTGAAAACCTTAAAACAGTACTGAGACTCCCAAAAATTCAGGATAATGAAGCCAACAACCTCCCCAAAATCTGGATCCAAAATTTAAATGGATTTTTTTTTAAAATGAACACCCTTAAAAGACCAGATTGGCCATCCCCATCTCAATGGGAACAACAGGGGCAGCAGAAGGAGACTGATGCTGGAGAACCTTGGTGCCTGCTTCATAGTCTTTGCTGTTAGGAGCATGGAACTGCGGTTCTTTCCATCAACCACTTCTGCTCTAATATGGGTAAGAGTATGCTGATGGCTGCCTGCACTGTTGCAATCAAAGAACTTTGATACTTGTGCAATAGGCCTAATGAAATTACATGTTCCTCACATCCTCCCAGGTCCTGGCAATCAGATGTGTGATGCAAGTTCTCTGCTCAATTCACAAGTACACATGGGCCAATTCATACTGGGACTTAAGCCTTCTCCCTGTGCCATTTGCTCAAACTCAGATGACCCTTTTTGTTGTTTTTCAGTCCTCCTCTTCGTGACCCCATGAACCACATCACACCAGGCCCTTCTGTCCTCCATCATTCTCCAGAGTTTGCTCGACTTCATGTTCATTGTATCGATAACACTGCCTAACCATCTCATCCTTTGCCGTCACCTACTTTTGCTTTCAATCTTTCCCAGCATCAGGGTCTTCTCCAATGACTGCTCCTTTCTCATTTGGTGGCCAAAGTATTTGAGCTTCAGCTTCAGGATCTGTCCTTCCAGGGAACAGTCAGGGTTGATTTCTTTTAGGACTGACTGATTTGATCTCCTTGCAGTTCAAGGGACTCTCAAGAGTCTTCTCCAGCACCATAATTTGAAAGCATCTATTCTTTGGTGCTCAGGCTTCCTTTGTCGTGATGCACGGAACTGGCTAGCACTGAGGGGCCCATAAGGGAATAAGATAATCAAAGGAAGACTGGACTCCACAGCTTTAGTGTAAATACTATGTACAATTTATTTACACCAAGCCTCCACCAACATCCATTTCTCAGTGACAAAGCGCTCCGCTGCAACCATACATTAAGAGGGAGAACATACACTGTACAAGCAATACATTTATACAACCACTGACCAATCAGTACAGTGCTGAATCATGGTGATGCAAGTTACTCAGTGCTGGACTGGACTGCCCTAAACTGGCTGGAACCAGCCACCCTTACAGCTCCTAGTTGTCATCTGCACTGACATAGATTAGACTCATCTAGGCCAGCCTTACACTAGACTTGTATATCACAACATCCTTATGGTCCAACTCTTGCAGCCATACATTACTACTGGGAATACCATTGCTTTGACCATACAGACTTTTGTTGGTGGGGTGATGTCTCTACTTTTTATTATGCTGTCTAGGTTTGCCATGCCAGATGACCCTAAGAGAGTGCTATTTGCCCTGTTGGGGAAACTTACATGTAGTACACATTTGTCACCCAGCTGGGTGCAGAAAGAGCCATTTTACACCTGAGCAAGGCAGCATAAGGCATGTGTCTCCTTCAATGCCACCCTGGCCAGCTTGGCATCCCAAGAGGCTATTAAGTTAAGTTTGGTGTTAATGGAAATAACATTCTGTGCTTGAGACCCTGGAGACCCATTGTCAGTCAGAGCAGACAACACTCAGCTAGATGAATCAGTGGTCTGACCAGGTGTAAGGCATGGTCATAGGAGCTCAACTCTGAGGGCCTTGCCTATAGAAACATATATCATGATTAGCAAAAGACACTTGCTCTAGATCTTTAGCATTTGAATATATGTCACAAATATGGTTTCAAATAGTTCATTTCTTTCAGTTGTGAGGAACTGCTCTCAATAATTGGAGGGGGGGGCAGTAATATAAGGGAATGGCTTATCCAGGATGATCGAAGATTGCTTAAATTGGAGGGTCACGATCTGATGCAGGGTTGGCATGCCTATCTGTGGTATAGTAAGGACTTTATATACAGCCATTTTAAACAGCACACAATTAGAGCGGCATTATATAAGATATGGGTGGAGATAAAGGATAATTATTATAGGAAAATACCCAGATGGCTGTCACCCATAGAAGCTTTTGTAAAGCCCTCTTTATACATTAAGTATTCTAAATGGCGATATGAAGACCTACTCGATTCAGATGGAAACTTGATTCCTGAAGACCAACTTAAGGAACATGGAATGAATTTGACGTGGTGGGAGAACTTCCAGCTTAGATCAAGATGGGCAAAAGATAAGAAAGTAGGGTTTTATGAAAATCAAACTGAATTAGATAAGGTATGGCTTGGCACAAGTGAAAGATTTATTAGAAAGGCATACAATTTTTGGTTAGAATGGAAAATGCAGGACGAATGGGTAAAGCCGTCTATGATAGCATGGGCACAGGACATAGGCCATAATCTAGAATTAGAGCAATGGAATAAAATCTGGACAAGAAATGTAAAATGTGTAAGGACTAGTGCCTTTAAAGAAAACATCTTAAAAATGTTTTATAGATGGCATATTTCCCCAGAAAGGTTAAATAAATACAATAAAAATATTGGGAAAAACTGTTGGAAATGCAACCACAGTAATGGCTCTTATTTCCACATGTGGTGGTTGTGCAGCAAGGCAAAAAAGTTCTGGAGAATGGTAAAAGAAATTATGGATAAGATACTTGGGGAAAAAATCTCATTGTTACCAGAGTGTTTTTTGTTAAATGTTATTCCTGATATGTTTAAGAAAGAGGAACTATATTTAATTATGGAAGTCGTAATTATGCTAGCAGCTGCACCACTACTAGTACTTTCATAGTGACTGGTGATTTTTTTAGCCCTTTAGAGAGCAAGCCTAAACAGGTGTCCTCAGAAGTAATCACATTTTATTCAATGAGGCTTATTCCCAGGAAAGATTTGTTAGAATTGCAGACACTGACTGCAATCCATACACCTCACTGAATTTGCCTTAAACCAGATTCCTTCTATTTGTAGCAATGTTAAAATCATTTTGATGCATCATCAATCACATGTTTAGTTAATTTTTTCTTTCACTGAAACCTCTGGAAAGTAAGATTTGAGAGAACTGTATGGAACCAATAGCTCTTCATCAAGATGTTATAGGGTGCGTTTAGACAGCGTGCTGGAGCGGTTTAAACTGCTCCGGCACAATGCATTTTTTTTTTAAACTGGAGAATCGCGATCAGACTCACCTCCTCCTTCCGAGCTCCCCGCCGTCCTCCTGCAGGTGGTGGTGGGGTTTCCCTCTCCTTTGAGCATGCGCACAGGCAGCCCTCTCCCGAACAGGAAGTTTGGCGGGTGCGCAGAAGAGCGAGCTCAACAGGTCCCTTTAAAGTTTAAATGAAGACTCCTTTTTAAAATGGCCTCCCCGAGATCCCGGACTCCTCTAAATGCCTAAACTAGGCACCAGTGAACCTTTTCTTTTTTTAACTTAAGTGCGGAGCTCCGCTCAAGCGCACACCGGTAAGGGAAAAAAAAATGGAGGACTAAAACCGGAAGCTGGAGGCAGCTTCCCAGAGGGGAGGGGGGATTGAAGCACCCGGAAGTGGCTGGATGGAGCGATCAGACAGCGGAAAGTGCAGCTTGAAACGGAGAATCATGGAAAACACCACTTGGGTAAGTGGTGTCAAAATACTCCGTTTCAAAGGGGGTTTGCTCCAGAAAGCGACGGCTGGGGACGGTAGGCAGATGTTGGGTGTGTGAACGCGCAGGTAAAAGCCGTTTCTGAGCCGTGCCAAAAACGGCTCAAACGGCGCGTCTGAACGCACCCATAAGGTCATGTTTCAGAACCCTGTCTGCCCATATTAGTTTCAGTTGCTAGGGGGTTTCAATGTATTACCCATGGAAAATGTAATGTTTGGCCTTCTTGCCACCTTGCAGATGCACTGGTGCACGCTACAGTTCCTGTTACTTGAGTGGGAATCCATGAATGATATATGTAAGAAAGCCAGTTTGATCCCAATGAAATATTTCCTAGTCTCAGGGGTTCCATTTTAGTTTTAATAGTTTAAAAAGGAAGACGCCTTCTAACAGTTGCACTGTGCAATTAATCAAAATAATGTATTATTTTACTGAGTGATACATACAAATTAATCAAAATAATGTATTATTTTACTGAGTGATACATACAAAGTATAATTTTATGGCCTTCAATTCCCTTCCTTTACTTTGTCATCTAATAATAATTGATCATTGAGGACAACTGAAGCAGAATAATTAAAAATCTGCACAAACCTCACTGACTGACATTCCTTGCTTCCTTTGAGACTGCTTCTCCCCATATGAGCCCTGTAGAGCACTGAGATCCACTAATGAACATCTCTTGGTGGTCCCCAGCCCCAGGGATGTCCAATTTGCCTCGACCAGGACCCTACCTGGTGGAATGAGCTCCTGAGTGAGATCAGGGCCCTGCAGGATTTATTACAATTCTGCAGGGCCTGAAAGATGGAGCTCTTTCACTGGGCTTTTGGTTGAAGCAGTAGGCATCCCTCTCCTTCCTTGGGTCGGCCCCATTTACAGCTTGGGTCAGCCCTTACTTTATATCCTAGGTCTGAGATCCTAAACTGTACAGATTTCTGAGAAATTTATTCCCAGTACTATTAGCCACTGAGGCAATAGGCTTTTTATGTTTTATATGTTTTAACATGGTTTTAATTGTATTGTATTGATATTGTTGTACTATATTTATATTGTTGGAACCCACCCTAAGTCAGTTAAGGGGAGGGCGGGATACAAATCCAAAAAATAAATAAAGATTTCCATAGCTGATTATATTAGCTAAATTAAATACTAATTGCTCCAGGGCCAAAACAAGGATAAGTGGGTTCAGTTCAGTTTATTCAAGGAAAATGTCCAAAATCTGTGGAGTCTCAGAATTTAGCCACTGACTCTCTAATACACAAGGAGACCATAAAACTGTTAACATGTAAAACACATCAATATATAAAAAGTTAATACATGTAGGGCAATATACGTTATAAAACATTTGGCATACAAAAATTAATATTAAAACTGAAGTCTTCTCTAAACATGACATTACTGTGGTGGAAAGTGGTTTTATTAAGCAACGAATGTCAGTGAGGCAGTGAAGTTTATCATGTTTGGCAGAGAAGGGGCCGTTCATGGGACTGGTAAATGAAGCTGGAACTTTTTGCCTGTAAGTCACTGGTTGTCAAAAATCACTGCTGTTCTAGAGGAGGACAGCTGGATCCGGTCTCAACGACAGAGGGTGTGTGGAGCTTGCTCTCCCACTCTCTAATCCATTTACCTTCTTTAGGCTATGTTGTTAGGCCTCAAACTTTGTCTTGTAGAGAAGGGTTTGGTAGGGGAAATACTAGAGCTAAAACTGAGGGGGTGGCAACTCTCTCAACTTAACTAGAAGTCCTGAAATGAAGAGGTGAATTGGAGCATGGACGAGACTCCAGAAGTCATGACGCGCACAAGGGGAGGCCAGAGGATTCTTTAGAGTCGGAAAGGAGCAACCCTACGATTGGCAGTCTGAGACACAAAGCTAAGTAAAACTAAAATTAAAATGGAACTTACCTTAATTAAATCTCGAGGAGGGGTAGAATTTGAGTCAGAAGCAAACGGGTCCTCCAGTTTGTTTATATAGCTCTTAAGGCAAGTGGCTAGTGAAATAACAATTGGGTAAATAGTGAGTTTAGAATAAGAAAGGAGGGCGGTTAAGTGTAAAGCAGCGTTAGTGCTGGGTATTATATAGTCTTTTTTTTTCTCTTTCTTTGTTGCCTTTCTGTGTGGCGGCCCCTTTAAATCTGAGTGTTGGATGACGAGGCATATCACTGTGAGAGGCAAAGGAGAGGAGGCAACGATGCCTTGAGGCAGAAATACAGCTGAAAGGAGGAGGCAAGACCACAAGCTTATGAGATCACAGAGCGATTAGAACAACAGAGAGAAAGGCAGAGGGAATCTGCAGAGCAACCAGAGAACATGGAGAAAGGCGGAGGGAGTTGAGAGTGAAAATTGACAGCTGGAGACGGCAGTGACTAGCGACGTGGGAGAAGTTGGAAGCGGCTGGAGCTGTGTGTGACGTGATGAGGAGCGAGTGGAGAGTGGAGCTTGGACTTTGGGAAGCAGACAGGAGTTAGAGAGAAGAAGAGCATATTATAAGAGTGAGAGGAAGAAAAGTGGAAGTGGCTAAAGATAGAAAGTTAAAAAGAAATATATGGGACTTATTTGGGATATTTAGCAATAAGTAGAGACTTACAGAGTGTTTAAGACATCAGGACAGACTGATAGGAGAGGAGAACAATAGTTAAATAGATAGTAAAGGCAGTTCAACAAGGAAAATATATATATATAAAAATATAAATAAATACTAATAAAAGCCCAACAAGGAACATTTCAGCAAATAAATAAAGTGGATATTGTATGTTTACAAGAAACTCATATAAAGAAAGATGATATTAAATATCTAGACAACAAAAAATTGGGAATGGCATTTATAGCTTCAGATTCAAAGAAAAAAAGGGGAGTAACCTACGTGAAAGATAAACTTAATTCTAAAATGTTTTATGCATCAAAGGATGGTAGAATAGTGGTGGTAGCTATAACAAGGAACGGCAAAGAAACATTGATAATTAATATATATGCGCTGAATCAAAATCAAGAATCCTTTTATAAAGAATTGCAGACAGTTTTGAGCCTGAAGGAGTTTGAATATATATGTTTAGTAGGGGACTACATGGCTCAAGTGGTTAAGACGCTGAACTGCAGGCTCTGGAAGGTCAGTAGTTCAGCAGTTCGAGACCCGGGTGCCGCATGACAGGGTGAGCTCCTGTCTCTAGTTCCAGCT
This sequence comes from Gekko gecko, assembly GCA_029375565.1. Lineage (NCBI taxonomy): Eukaryota > Metazoa > Chordata > Lepidosauria > Squamata > Gekkonidae > Gekko > Gekko gecko. The sequence goes on along the minus strand of JAPDNY010000001.1, from coordinate 178,032,915 downwards.
CCTGCCAACCTAGCAGTTCGAAAGCAAGAAATTGCAAGTAGATAAATAGGTACCACTTCGGTGGGAAGGTAACAGCGTTCCGTGCACCTTGGTGTTTAGTCATGCCGGCCACATGACCACGGAAACGTCTTCGGACAGCGCTGGCTCTTCGGCTTTGAAACGGAGATGAGCACCGCAACCCTAGAGTCGGATTCGACTGGCTTTCGAGCAAGGGAACCTTTACCTTTACTTTTTACAATGCAGTATTAGACTCTGAGATGGATAGAAAGAGTAAAAGGAAAAAATACCAAAATAGGTTCACTAACATCTAAATCCTTTTTAAAAATAATAGAAAAATATAATCTGATTGATGCTTGGAGAACTAGAAATTTTAAGAAAAGGGACTATACATATCATTCATTTAGATATGATTCATGGTCACGAATTGATATGATCTGGATATCTTCAAGCATAATACATGAGGTAGTAGAGTGTGAAATTCTGCCAAATACGTATGTGGATCATAACTCGATTAGATGAGCCAAAAAAAAGTAGATGGACCAGGAATCTAGGCCTGCTTTGAGACCAGAAATTTGTAAAAAAAACTAAAGAATAGATCTTGGAGTTTTTTAAGAGAAACATACAGCCTGAGATTAAAATGGGAACAGTTTGGGATGCGTTCAAAGCATTTATTAGAGGTTGGTTTATCAATCAGAATGCATGGAAAAATAAACAAGCTAAAAAGAATTATGAAGTCCTTGTGGAGGAAATAAAAACAGAAGAGTCTGAAATGAAAAAGGGCTTAAATGTAACAGACCACAAAACTAAACTACATCTTCTTCATCATAAGTTAAACATAATCCTGAATAATGAAATAGCTAGGAAAATTGAATTTACTAAACAATATTATTTTGAAAATATAAATAAACCCAACAGATGGTTAGCTTATAAACTCCGTAAAGAAAGAGAGAAGCGTACCATTGTTAAATTAAAAAATGGAAAGGGTGAAGAAAAACGTGATATAAAAGATATTAAGTGTATAGTCGAAGAATACTATAATGAATTGTATTATCAAGAATCTCAAGATGAAGGAAAAATTAAAGAGTACCTAGAAAATAAAAATTACACTAAATTTAATGAGCAACATAAAAAAAATTTAAATGATACAATTTCAATGAGTGAGATTGTAGAAGCAATTAAAAGACAAAAAAGAAAAAAGACACCGGGTCCTGACGGTATCCCGGTGGAATTCTATCAGATATTTCAAGAGCAGTTAGATATACCATTAAAGGACTTGTTTCAAAAAATTGGGAAATTAGAAAAGATACCGGATTCTTGGAACCATGCACTAATTACATTAATCCCTAAACCAAATTCGGAGGGTTCCGAAATTAAAAATTATAGACCAATATCTCTCTTAAACTCAGATTATAAAATATTTCCTAATATATTAGCAAACAGGCTGAAAAAAGTTTTATCACAAACAATACATCAAGATCAAATGGGATTTCTATCAAAGAGGCAAATAAAAAATAACATGCACCTACTTATCGATATCTTGGAATACTATGAGTTACACCCTGATAAAGAATCTGTATTGATGTTTTTGGACGCCGAAAAGGCGTTTGATAATTTATCATGGAATTTTTTATTACAGAAATTGGAGATAGCGGATTGTGGAGGACAGTTTTTGTCCAGGATAAAAGCAATCTATTCAATGCAACAGGCTAAAATCTCAGTAAATGGAGATTTAACAAATAACATAAAAATTTGTAAAGGGGTGAAGCAAGGGTGCCCATTATCGCCTTTATTGTTTATTTTTGCCTTAGAATCACTAAATAATTCAATAAGAAATAATGATCAGATAAATGGTTTAAGAGTTAAAAGGGAGGAATTTAAACTTTGGCATTCGCTGACGACTTGCTATTTATAGTGGAAAATCCTCAAAAATCTATTAAAGTATTGATGGAAATAACTCACGCTTATGGACAAGTAGCTGGCCTCAAGATAAATTTTAAGAAAACGAAACTTCTACTCAAAAACTGACTCGGATACCACACAAGAAATTCATAAAATAACATCTATGGAAATAGTTAAAAAAGTGAACTATTTGGGTGTTTATGTAACTAATAGAGTCAGTTCGCTAATAAAGGACAACTATTATAAACTACTGGAAGATATTAAGAATGATCTTTCAAGATGGAAGGAAATACCGTTATCGTTTATGGGTAAAATTGCAGCGATAAAAATGAATATATTGCCTAGGTTTTTATTTTTAGCCCAAAATATCCCCATATTGAAGAATTTGAAATTTATCAATGAATTAGATATGATTACCAGAAAGTTTATATGGCATCCAAAAAGAGCAAGAATTAAATGGAAAGTTCTCCAGGACAGAAAAGAAAAGGGAGGGATGGGAGTACCGAATTGGAAACTATATTATCAGGCGAGTGCATTGACTTGGATAAGATATTGGATTCTGTTGGAAGATACGAGAACATTGGCACTAGAGGGACACGATCTGTTTATGGGGTGGCATTCATACGTATGGTATGAAAAGGATAAGATACATTCGATTTTTACCCAGCATGCAATAAGGGGTGCTTTAAGTAAAATTTGGAATGAGATAAAAGAGAGATTCTATAGGAAAACTCCAAGATGGGTGTCACTATTGGAAGCTTTTGTGAAACCGTCACAAAACAAATAACAAATAAGAAAGCTAATTATAATGTTCTGTTAGAAAAAAATGATACTTTAAAAACAGAAGAAAAATTGTGACAGGAATATCAAATTAATTTATCATGGTGGGAACGCACATTACTACAAGATAGATATGGTAAAGATAAGCTAAAGGGATTTGAAGATAGGAATATTCAACTTGATAGGATCTGGTTATCATCCAGTGATAAACTAATTCAGAAACTGTACAGATTTCTGTTATGAGCTAGATGAAATGTATGATGTATGAGCTAGATGAAAGTATCAAATCCGTGATGTTCTCCTGGATGCAGGATATAGGGAAAGAAATAGAAATTGAACAATGGAATACAATTTGGAAAACTGTAAAATTTATGAGAGCCACTTCCTATAAAGAAAATATTTATAAAATGTTCCATAGGTGGTATTGGTCCCCACACAGAATTGCAAAATGTTACCCGCAAACTTCGAACAAATGTTGGAAGTGTAAGTCGAGTGTGGGGACCTTTTATCACATGTGGTGGAAATGTAGTAAAGTAGAATCATATTGGAAAATGATACATAAAGTCATTTATGAAATTTTAGATGTAGATGTGGTGTTAGCGCCTGAAACATACTTATTGAATATAATTCCAAAAGGTTATAATAAGCAAGAGACATATTTATTAGTGTATATTTTAACTGCTGCAAGAATATTAGTGGCCAAAAATTGGAAAATGGACATGTTACCCTCAAAAGATGATTTAATTGAAAAGCTGTTAGACCTAGCGCAGATGGATAATTTGAGTATAGTAATACAGGCTAAAGAAGAAAAAATACAAGAGAAAAGATGGTTAAGGGTTTATAATTGACTAACCCTCACTAACAGGAAAAATTTCACTCCATCTTTTTCTTTCTCCATCTGTCTACCCTTCCCGTTTCTTATAAAAAGAATAAAATTCTCTCTTTTTTAAGAGAGTTTTACAAAAAAAAAAAAAAAAAAAGGGTTTATAATTGGATAAAACATGCAAAAATATAAAGTAAAGCAGAATAACTTATGGTAAAAGACATGTAAATGTACTTAATGACTCAAAAAATGTATGTAATCATATGTAGAGATATGTGTGTATATAGGTGGAAAATCTTGAAATAAATATAATTTTAAAAAAAAATCACTGCTGTTCTAGAGTGGCAATTAAATGACTTAGAGGGTCTCAACTCTGCAGTACATATAGCAGAAGTTCCATCAGTCAGCAGCAGTTTAATGGTGATTTTAAAAACTGGGTAGGCACTAAAGATCACAGAGGTATCCAGCGCCCACCACCACTACTTATCCTATAGCTCAAACCTTCCATGCACTAGTTCTCCCTGAAGCAGCCACTTTTTAATGGACAGAGCTTCCCTGTGTTTCCCAGGAGCATAGCAAGATGAAATCAACTGGTGAAGTGTTGTTGTTGTTTTCTCAGCATGGAGAAATATGGATAAGGAAAGCTTCAGATGCGGGGGGTTGCACGCATGTGTTAAACCAAGCCGGCTGTGTTTCCTCCGAGCTCCTCCTTCGAACTAAAGAATTTATAGCTCAAAGTTTGTAAATACTACACAAACCCAGATAAGAGGCTGATAACCAGGAAGCAGCTGGCTAGAACAACTTCAGAGTGGTAAGAAACTAATTTACTGCTGTGCTAGAAAGGAAAGCCTTGAGATTCTTAAGGCCGCTCCCAAAGCTTTGAACCAGATATGGCAAAGACAATTAAGGACCTATCTGAACAAATTTCAGGACTCCAAAATACAGTCCTTGCCTTTCAAGAAAAAATCAGTAGTGAGTTAATCTCACTACGTGGAGAAATTAGCAAAATAGGCACAGAAATAGCTTTTATAAAGCAGACAGCTACAACAGCCAAAGAGCTTGCTGAAGCTAATGAGCAAAAAATAACCACTCTGAACCGCCAAATAAATGACTTGTCAGACAGAAACAGGAGAGCTAACCTTATTTTATCAGGGATATCTGAAGAAATTTCTGTAAATAAATTGGAGGAATCGCTGATACAGTGGATGCAGACAAACGAAGTAGAAATAAAAACAGAGGATGTTGAGAGAGTGCATCGACTACAAAGGAATGGGAGGGGCTAGAGATGTAATAATTAAATTTGCCAGAGAGAAAATTCAACAGCAAATATATACAGCACTAAAGAAGAGGAAAGACCTGACTTTTAGAGGAAGAAAAGTCTGGGTGAGACAAGACTTTTGTCAAGAGACCTTAAGGAAAAAAACCCTCATGCGCCCCTTTGCCCAAAAGCTTTATGCAAATAATGTGAAATTTTCATGGGGCTATCCATCCTCGATAATTATATTTCGGGAAGGAAAGCGACTGATGGCAAGGAACACTACAGAGGCAAAGGAACTACTTAAACAATTAGGTATCAACACAGACGATATGGGAGAGCAAGAAATGGAAGAGGAATCGGGGGCTCCTGAAGATGGCGATGAAGGAACTTCAGAGAGAGGAGGAAAACGCCTCAGGACCAGCTCCCGATAACCAATTAAGGGAAGTATACCTTTATTGATTGAGCTAATGACTATTAATAGTATTATCATTTTTTACAGTATCAAGAAGGAGGAGGAGGGGGATGCGTGCACCCCATGCAGTGGAGAGAGGGGAAGATATTTTCTTTCCACCTTTACTCTCAACCACGGGGGGGAAGGGAAGGGGAAGGGTAAACTAACTAACCATTCAAATTTTTCACAGCCACGAGATGTCAAAGCCTTAATTGATGTGGGATATGGATAAAACAATAAAAATTTTATCACTGAGTGTCAATGGTTTAACATCAGAAATTAAACGATATAGGATAGCCAAGTTGGCAAGAGAGCAAAAAACTGATGTTCTGTGTTTACAGGAAACACATAAGAAAAGAAATGACAACAAGCCTTTGCTAAAAGACTCGACCTGGATGATGTTAGCGGAAGCTAGGAGCCACACCAAGGCCAGAGGAGTGGCAATAATGACTCATAAGAAACTTAGAGTAGAGGTACCAGAAAGAAAGACAGACAGGGAAGGGAGATATGTGATGGCTAAATTCAGATTAGAGGGGAAGAAATTTACATTGGTAAATATATATGCACCCAATAAAGGACAAAAGAAATTTTTAGCCAGGCTAGTTAAAAAAACTAAGCAATTCGCAGAGGGAGAATTAATTATGACAGGAGATTTGAACATGGATCTGACTAAAAATAAGGCAATTAAAATAGGAGATTGGGGCTTGAGGGAAGCACATGAATTGATAGGACAGCAGCCAAAACCCACCCATGTATCCAGCCGGCACAAAACCCCATCATGCATAGATTACATAATTGTAGAAAAAAGCAGCAACCTGACTATAAAAAAAATTACAACGCACCCAATCTGGATATCGGATCATGCACCAATCACTATAGAAATAGAAGGCAATCAAAAACCAAAAAATAGAACTTGGAGGTACAATAATTTAATAATGGCTAAAGAGGAAGATAGGAGCTATATGATGGAGCAGATAAGATTATATTTTGAGGAGAATAGAGGGACTGTCCCAACTAATACCCTGTGGGATGCCGCGAAGGCGGTGATAAGGGGACACTGCATAAATAAGGAAAAGTACATCAAAAGAGAACGCTATCTAAAAAGTCAATCTAAAATTCAGGAACTGGAGAGGTTGCAAAAGGAACAAATCAACAATCATGATTTAAAAGTACAGAGTCAGATAACAACAATTAAAAAACAATTAGATGAGTTGGACTCAGTTACATTATGGAAGAGAGAAGCAATGGTAAGAAATGACTTCCATAGAAATAGTATTAATTCGGCCAGAAGGTTAGCTAACTATTTGAAAAACAGGAAGGTAAGGCAAAAGATAGAAAATATAAAAGTGAATGGCCAAAGAACTGGCAACTCAAAAGATATAGTAAAAGCCTTCGAGACCTTTTACAAAGAGCTGTATAAAAAAAAGGATATAGTCATATATGAGGAAGATATAAGAACAACACTCAAAGAAAATGATAAAATTATGTTAAGGGAGGAAATAACACTACAGGAGATAAAGGTGGTAATTAAAGAATTGAAAAAGGGCAAATCCCCAGGCCTAGACGGTTTCACAAGTGAATTCTATAAGGAGATGGTAGACATATTGGCCCCAGAGCTCCAAGAGGTATTTAATGGAATATTGAAAGGGAAAAAAGCCCCAGATTCGTGGAGGCAATCAGAAATAGTGGTAATCCCTAAACCACATAAAGACCCAGAGGAAGTGGGCTCATATAGACCTATTAGTTTACTAAATCAGGATTATAAAATCTTTGCAAAAATATTGGCAAATAGATTAAAGAAGATCATACCTAGCATAATAAAGGAGGACCAATATGGATTTGTAAAAGACAGGAATATAGCCCACCCCATAAGGAATATTATAAATGTATTACAACATGGCCACAAAAAAAAGCTAGGCCTCTTGAAATTAGATGTCTACAAAGCATTCGATACACTCTCCCAGGATTTTCTGTGGCAGGTAATGACTAAATACGAGATGGGGGAGCCATATATAAAAGCGATCCAAGAAATGTACAGAGAAGGGACAGCAGTGGTGAGAGTTAATGAAGAACACTCACAACCCCTCAAGATTCAAAGAGGAGTCCGGCAAGGATGCCCGCTCTCGCCCCTCCTATTTATATAATAAAATTATAATAGAAGAGCTAGCTGAAAGAATAAGAAATTCTGCAAGGGTGGAAGGATACAGGGTAAAGAAGGAAGAAATGAAAATCAATTTATTTGCCGACGACATTATAATCGCTATGACAAACCCCAAAGAGGCAGTAAAAGAAATAAAAGTTATATTAGAGGACTCCGAAAAATGTTCAAGACTGAAGGTGAACATGGCTAAATCAGAAATTATGTACCTTAATGTGACTAAAGAGGAAAGGGAACAAATACATGGGATTACTAATATTGGAATGGGCACCAAAAAATTCAGATATTTAGGCATTGTACTACAGAAGAATATCGATAAAATAGCAGAGAACAATTATAACAAGGTCTGGAAGAAAATAGAAAAAGATATGAAAAAGTGGGAAAATAAAATAATGAATATATCTACTAGAATAAAAAGTGTTAAAATGTTTTGGCTGCCAAGATTAATATACCTCTTTCAGACAATACCTCTAGGAATGTATACCAAAAAACTAGACCAATGGAACAGAGTGATTAAGGAATGGATTTTCGGTAGTAAAAAATGCAGAATACAGAGAAAGATAATTTATAGCCACAGATCAGAGTTGGGATGGGGAGTCCCTGACCTGATTAGCTATTACGAAGCCTTCCAAATAAAATCGATACTGGAGATAGGTGATGGAGAGGGACTAAAATGGGTGAGTTTTGAGAACGAAATCAATAATAACATAGGGAGTTTTGGGGTATTCTCCAAAATGACAAATAAAGATCTTATACAAGTTAAGGGACCTAGGTATTCAACACTAACAGTGTGGAACAAGTGGCAGCCCTCATGGCTTAAAAGAACCTCAAAATGGGCACCACTAAAGTCCCCCTATAATGAAACAGAAGAAAATAAATGGTGCGAACTCCTGAGATCAAAGGGATATTATAGGCTAAGAGACTTATTTAGAGGAGGCACTCTAAAACCAGCACAGGAATTAATCGAGGAGATAGGCAAGCAATATTGGTTAAAAATTACAGGCCTTTATAGAATGATTAAGGAAGTTAATGAAAAAGGAAATATTTGGACAGAAGAACCAATTGAAGAAATACATAATAGGATGCAAAAATTTAAACAAGGATTAGCAGGATATATTTACAAGAAAATGTTATCCAATAAAGATAAGGCAATACTTTATTTACAGAAAACATGGTGTAAGGAAGGCCAGATATCGGAAAACGATGCAAATAGAATAATGAAGGGAATAGAAGAAACCAAAATTATTAAATTTAATGAATTGGAACATAAATTTTTCACAAAGTGGTATAAAACACCAGCGCAGATAGCAAACATGTTTCCGGGATCGAGTTCTATGTGTTGGCACTGCAAACAATTTAAGGGTTGGTTCTCTCATATGTGGTGGGAATGTCCAGAGGTGAGAGTCTTTTGGTCAAAAATAATACAAATTATAAAGAAAATATGTAGAATTTCATTGAATGTAGACTTTAAACTAATGTTAATGGGTATATTAGGAAATAAGGCAGTCAATAAGGAAACCCAGGCTATACTCAAAGCTATGGTGTTAGCAGGCAAGGCAGTGATAGCTCTGGGCTGGAAAGATAAGAGCAAATGGACAATAGATACCTGGCACACTTATTTGTTTGATTTTGTGCAGTCGGACATCATTGAGAAATTGCGCCAGAAGACCACATGGGAGGATAAAGCCGAAGAAATTAAAGCGAGATGGAAGACCTATCTAAAGTGGATAACAGTGGAAGGAAGACAGGACATTCGGTGGAAGATTCAGACTTTGTGCCCGTGGCTGTGAATAAAAGATCAACAAACAAGGGGTAGAGGGAGGGAGGGGGGAACTTATTGAGTTAAGTAAAGTAAGGAGACAAAAGATATTGTGTAATATATAGAAAATTCAAAAAAAAAACCTATTAAAATAAAAAAAGGAAAGCTTCAGATGCTAGTTTCCTCTGATTATGGAGCTGCAAAAAGCACAGAGCCTCTGGGGTAGATCTAGCGATCCAGGGGCACAAGGACTGCAGATCTTTTGCTTTAATCCCCAAACCACAGAAAAGTCTTATCCCATCCTAGAAAAATTGAAAGCCACATGGACTAATAGCCACGAGGGTCAGAGGGATGAGGTGAGGAACTGCAGAGGGGTGAAATCACTTCCTTTCTGGTGAGTGCAAGAACAAGGGAAGGTTCTGCTGACAGATCACTGGAGCCAAATCAAAATCTGAAAAGTCTATTTCCTTCCATCTAGTGTCAAAAAAAATGTCACCAATAGAAAGGGGATGTTGTGTTTTTTTATATAAGTTTATCAGTTTTTTGTTACAAAGAAAAAAGAAAAGGGTATACATAGTACATAGAAATCACTTTGGGGAGTTTACATTAGACTTTTCTCTCAATCCATTTATTAACTTTATACCATCTTTTTTTGGAACACATTCTCATCTTTCCCTGACAATGTCATAGTTAATTTGTCCATTTCCACTATTTCAAATTTTTTTTGTAATTAACTCTTCTCTGCTAGGTAATATGTCAGTTTTCCAACATTTTGCAACGAGGATTCTGGCTACAGTAAGGATATATAGGATAGTACATAAATCATCATGTTTAATTCCATCCGGTATTATATTAAGCAAATAGGTTTCTGGTACAAATTGTAGATCTACATCAGTAATCTCTACTATTAGCTGTTTGATGTTTTCCCAAAATTTACTAATCTTCTTGCACTGCCACCAGATATGGTAGAATGTTCCCACATTATTTTTACAATTTCCAGGAACATCCTTATAACATTTAGAGATGTTGTTGTTGTTCAGTCACACAGTCAAGTCTGACTCTTTGCGACCCCATGGACCAGATTACGCCAGGCCCTACTGTCTTCTGCTGTCCTCTGAAGTTTGCTCAGTTTCATGTTTGTTGCATCGATGACACTATCTAACCATTTCATCCTTTGCCGTCCCCTTCTTCTTTGACCTTCAATCTTTCCCAGCATCAGGGTCTTCTCCAGTGAGTGCTCCCTTCTCATTTGGTGGCCAAAGTATTGGAGCTTCAGCTTCAAGATCTGGCCTTCCAGGGAACAGTCAGGGTTGATTTCTTTTAGGATTGACTGATTTGATCTCCTTGCAGTCCAAGGGACTCTCAAGAGTCTTCTCCAGCACCATAGTTCAAAAGAATCTATTCTTCAGCGCTCGGCCTTCCTTATAGTTCAACTTTCGCAGCCATACATTACTACTGGGAATACCATTGCTTTGACCATGTGGACTTTTGTTGGCAGGGTGATGTCTCTGCTTTTTATCATGCTGTTTAGGTTTGCCATTGCTTTCCTCCCAAGGAGCAGGCGTTTTTTAATTTCATGGCTGCAGTCACCATCTGTAGTGATCTGGGATCCCAGGAACGTGAAGTCTGTCACTACTTCTATAACTTCCCCTTCTATTTGCCAAGGAGTGATGGAGCTGGGTGCCATGATCTTAGTTTTTTTTATGTTGACTTCAAGTCCACTTTTGCACTCTCCTCTTTCATCCTGAACAAGAGGCTCTTTAGGTCCTCTTCACTTTCTGCCATCAGGGGGTATCGTCTGCATATCTGAGGTTATTGATCTTTTCCCCAGCAATCTTAACTCCAGCTTGTGATTCATCCAGGCCAGCATTTCACATGATGTACTCTGCATATAAATTAAATAAGCAAGGTGACAATATACTTCCTTGTCGTTCTCTGATAATGGGAGCAAGTCATTCAGTTCTGATGGTCCCTGTGTCAGTGATTTCCAACACAGTGGCCAAGAGCATCATGGCACCCATCCTTGTGTTTCCTAGCATCCATTTGCTCCTTGAGTCTTTCAGATAAGCACAAATGGTCTGGAATGGAAAACAAAAAGGAATTGGGCCATTTCCTGACAAAGCCCTGAATTCACCCTGGGCAGAGGCATCCCAGTGATGCACTCTTGGCTTGGCCCTAGACACAGAGTTCTTAATCTTCTGGGCCACAGTGGAAGCAAACTCTCTGCTCTCTTTCAAAACTGAAAGGCAATGTATCTTATCCAAAGCAAAGAACCAGTCCTAGTCCTGACTTTCCTCTACCTCTTTGGAACTGCTTCAGAACAACCCAGGAGGCATTGCCTTTGAGTCTTCAGGAAGCACTCACTCAGAAGCAGCTGTCTCCATCCTAGGAGGATACTTGGCTTGGAATCTCCCGACATTTTGTGGTTGGCCTCACGTCCATGGCAGCTATTTTGTGGTGGTGCCCACCTTTCCTCAAAATTCCAAACATGCCCAGAGACTCAACAACGTTGAGGATACTTGGTCTATATAGTCAACTGATTAAAAGTTTTAGCAAAGCAAATCTATAGATAACAGTTTGACAGGGACAGTTCAGGGAGACCTAGTCAATTATTATATTTTCTTGGAGTAGCATGCCTCCTACTTAAAAAAAAATGGCTTCATGTCCTTCCAGCCATGCCTCCATAAGAGTTTCCTGTGCTTGGCACTTTGCAATAAATTGTATGATGCAAGTTGGGGGGGGGTAGTTTGCATACATAGTAGTCATTCTCTCAGCCCGACCTCTTCCAGATTGTATTCCTTGGGGCCAGGGAACTCTCATAAACACCACAGGGGAAAGTGGGGAGTAGCACTGGGAAGAAAAGATCAGCAGAAATCACCCCTCCCTCTCTCCACTGGCTATTCCACAGGGGAAAGTGGGGAGAAGCACTGGGAAGTAAAGATCAGCAGAAATCACTCCCTCCCTTTTCTGTAACTGGAAATAGATTATAGGATCCAAGTCTATGTGTTTTCTGGTCATAAGGTCACACCATAAGGCCATAACACAAACACCATGAAGGTGTGCTTTTGGAAGAGACCTGCAATGATCATTTTTTATTCAAAAGATAGAAAAAATTAAAATACCTGACAATTACCATATGTTTGCTGTGTTTTGTTTTGCACAATCTCCTATTGGTAATTGTGTGACAATGTTATGAAGTCCATCCTGTAACTTAAGATCTGTTTCTCTTTAGCATTTAAATTGAGAAAATTGTTTGCAGGAACTGACTTGACAGAAATCTTGTGGTGTTTGTCTTCTCAACCATTCTTCCATAAATTCTCAATAACTGGTGAGTTTCTCTTCCTGCCCCCTTGCTAGGCTACATTTGCCCCAGTGTATCCATGTTCCCATTCACCATAGATACTTTATTCTAATTTCCTTTGACAGAAGCCAACTATAGCTACTGCGTTCACCAGATCCAGACTACTTCATAATTTTGTCCTCAGATTTTTTTCCTCGTATCTTGGCACACTATATCATGAAATACATGGATGCAGCTGAGTAAATTTGGAGTCATTTTATAACATACAAAAAACCTTGAGTTTGTAGTTCCACAAGGGACAAGTATGAATCCCAATAAGAAAGAGGTAATGTTGTTCACTAAGACTATCACTCTGGAAAAAATTGTTTTGCCAGTTCAGTCTTTCTTTGACTAACTCAGGAATTAGTTTAGGTGTTGTATTAGATCTTGCCCTGTTGGTGGAAAACAAAGTTACTTTGGTTGCAAAAAAGTTCCTTTTAACTTTTTATGTAGCATAGGAGTCGTCTTCTCTCTCAATGTACCCAGTCTATCAGCACTACTGTAAATTCAAAGCTTGACTACTATAGTGTGCTCTATGTGAAGGTGTCCTTGCTACCAACTCAGAAACTTCATCTGACCCAAAATATGACTGCTCACCTTTTGGTTGGAGTTACTTGACTTTACCATATAATGTCAATTTTAAGATGTCTCATTTTGTTAGCTGAGTGTGTTTGGAATCAGTTCATGGTGCTTGTTTTTACCTATGTTTTTACCTTTATTTTACATGACATTAATTTATCATGTTAAGGACTATATTCAAACAAAGGTTTTTGTCTGACATGGCTTCCAAATTACACCAGGTTTTCATACGGCAACATTCACATGATGCCATCTTTTAGTCACCCATTTTCCAGGCTTCCTCTGTTCTTAGTGTGCTCTTTATTAAACCTAGTTTCATACAAATTTTCCTGCCAAAACGCAGCCCAAGCATGTTATCAAATCACCTGAATGGGAATGTGTTCAGTTTTAAAGATCCTGCCTGCATCGGTGTCATTTTCCTCCTGTCGGTCTCTAGCAGCTACCATTTTCTCCACTGTTATCAGTGGAGGTCTGTTATGCTATAGCACTCTAATGTCATAATTGTCTATTGCTGCAATTCATTATTTCCTCTGAGTTCCTAGCTGGTTGGTTTTTTTAAAGTAAATAAGATGCTAGCATTTTGCTGCAGAGATAACAAGGGCTTTCCCTTTATATCTCCACAACAACAAAAATTAAAATAAAAAAAATCATTTGGCCATTCAGAAGAATTAGTAGATGATGGCAATGAATCATTATAATGTGATTGCTCTATATCATAATAGCAATTACTGGTTTCTTTAAAGTCCTCACAAAGCCCTCAGGTGTTGAGATGAGGGGGGAAATGCAGGGAAAATGGTGGGTGATAGAGGTAGGTACAAAACTCCCACATGGATGTGTTTCACTGCCATATTAATACCTATGCATTTATAGCAGCAATGGCAGGAAAGGGGAGAATCCCTGCTGTGCAGCTGCAGCCAGAAAAATGTGAAAACCCAGTGCTTCTTTTCCTCACACATACTCATACCCAAAAGAAAAAAAAACAGCTATAGAAAACAATTGACTACAGTTTTATGGAACTTTTCAAAGGGTCTACAACTCGACATCCTACTCTGGAGTTACTAAAACTCATACTGCCAAATCATCTTGTACAGATGTCCTACTAGCACTAATTCATCAAAGGCTTTTTCCTTTTTCCTACGTATGACGGATGTTACTGTTAGAATAAATAATTAATCTTATCCTCCCTCTCCTTCTCCCTCCAACAGACCAGTCCTGCTGCTGCAGGCTAAAAGACATGGCCAGTTAAGCTGAACATTCCCAAGATTCCCTACAACATAACAGCGATACTTTAGAGAGTTTCTGCAGCTTGTTATGAGGGATGCCGTGCGTGATTACTGGAGGGTATATTTTCATTTAGTCTGGTGACTTGGCAAGCTTGATTGGTAAATGGAAGCCAAAGTAGAAAAGAGGATTCGTTTTGCTCGTACTCAGAATGGTGAAAATGATTGATCAATCAATACTATTAATGCTCGCCATCTTGTTAAAAATACGATAGTAAGAAGCAGTGTTAAACTCTGACCCTCTCCAAAGTGAGTATTTGGGATTGCTTTGTGGTGGAACATGACAAGTATGCAGACTCTTTTATGTTTACATTTGCACATTTTTCCTCCCCCTCTAGCTATTTCTGATGAGAGGCAGATTACTGGAGCTGTCTATAATTTGATCTCATTACCAGAAGTGCACTTGGATATCCCTCAACCTTAGACCAAGTTCCATTCACCACAGTAAACCTGCAGTGTATTCCTATATGGTATTTTAAGTGCTGGTAAATATTTTCAAGAGGAAAAGTGATGCTAAAAATAAATAAGAGAGCATTACAGTGATCCCAGCTATAATGCCTGGATGAAAGAGTTAGTTTATGGCATGTGACATGTTCAATTGTTATTTGGATCCAAGCTTGGGATACTATAAACTCAGCTTGTACACAACTGTGAGAGGCCCAGATTTTCAACCTCATTTCTCATGCTCTTTGCTTAGTTCTGTCTTGTTAATATTATTTTCCCAATTTTTCTGTAGTGGCTTCAGATCAGCATTTTGATCCATGTGGACAAATCCCCTACCAGGTGAGTGGAGTTATCAAAATGGAGAGCACAGATCATCTCCTTGGTGCTGCAAGCAAGGTCCCAGTCCAGCAACAGGATCCACACATACACCTCCATGGGCTAGCTCCAGACTAAATTTTCCATCAGCAGAACCTCACTTTCCTGCCTCTCCCCTCCCACTGCAGTCAACTGATCTCTGTGAAATGCTGCTCCTGAGAGACAGGAGACCCAGGGAAATGACAATGAGAGGGGTCTGCAGCAGGAAAGGGGAAACGGGAAACTGCAGCAAGGAATACCCATTGCAAAAATAATTCTTTTAACTGATTGGTATGACTGAATATTGCCACTATGTATGATGCTAGGTTTTCCCAGTGACCTATGCTCCCTGAATTCCCTGTGGATTTCCTTCCTTGGAACTAATATTGAATCGAATCGAATCAAACAGAATAGAATAGGTAAAGGCAAAGGTTTCCCTTGCTTGAAAGCCAGTCAAATCTGACTCTAGGGATGCGGTGCTCATCTCCATTTCTAAACCAAAGAGCCAGCACTGTCCAAAGACATTTCCATGGTCATGTGGCTGGCATGACTAGACGCCGAGGCGCATATTGCTTTTGGTCTATGGATCCTGCTAGAATTCACTTCCTCCAGCCTTAAACACTCTGAATTCTATCATCCTCTTTGCAAGAACCACACTGTTGCTTCTAAACAAATTATCCATAGTCACAGAACTTGCTGCTAATGTATACATTAAGTGTGAGATGTTATTAAATAATATTGCAGGACTAAAACAATACAGTCCTAGGCAGAGCAGAACTTTTCTAAATGCATAGACTTCAGTGGATTTAGCAGGGTATAACTGCTTACAACTGCACTTTAAGACTCCTACCATTTGTTACTTTATTTATATGTTTATTTTATTAAAATGGTTATATCCTTCCTTTCCTTGTGGTTCAAGGCATCCTATTTAAAATTAAGGCACCCACATTTGTATACTTGGTTGAATATTTTACATGTTGTTTGCATATTGCTCTCAGAATATGATGCATATTACATCAGCAATCATTAACTAAAATATTTATCTACATTTAAAATATTGATATCCTGCCTGTCCTATTTATCCCAAGAAGGTCGCTACATATGAGATACAAAATGGAAACATTTGCTTTTTTTAAAAAAAAAATGGAAAAGAGCAAGCTGCTTTGCTTTCTCTGAAATCAGCACAAAAATTTCTGCAGCATCTGAAAATAATGTGTTTTTTAAAAGGCTAGTTCACAATCTCATCAAGCTACAGTACTTGGATTAAAGCCTGTATAGTCCCATTAATTCACACAAGATTGCTTTGGCTAGAAACCAAATTCTTCGGAATAACTAACAGCAAGAAATTACATCCGTACTAGTTTGGTGACTGTCCATCCACTGAGTCATAGGAAAGGCACTCTCATATTTAGAAGTCCCTAGATTTCTGCAGAATCTTTGGCACATCTTTGGTATTATTACTATCACATCATGGAAAGCTCAGTGTGATAGTTTGGGGATAGCAAGAGTGGGCAAGAAAATATTTTTGGTTGGGAAAAAAACCATATAGCTCAGTGCTATTGTCTTCATAATGGTAGCACATACTGATTTGGGGATCAATTGAAGACTACTACCCACAACACAGTTTGCATCCTGTCATACCACCAAGCACTGCTGTGCAGGAGATCAAAGAAACATTTATTTACTGGCCTGCCAATGTTTGGCACTATTTACTGTTAGCCACCCCTGTGGTAAATCACAATGGTGTTCCTGAGGAGCCCTCTCTCATGCCTTGGTAAAACCAGATTATAATCTTTTCCACCATTAACACTAAGTAGAACAGAGACTGAACACAACAAGAAAAGGGTTTGTTTACAGGAGGAAGGGAGGAATGGAAGGGAAGTAAACTGGGGTTGTTCAAGACCAACTTTATACCATTGGGGGATGATTTTTAAAAGACTGGAATATGGAGAGTGGAGAATTAGCCATGAACTGCCAGATTTCCCTCAGGTTAGTTAACTTTTCAGATGACAACTAGACCCTTTTTAAAATGCAGACCTCATTTCCAAATAGCTTCCAAATAACCAGAAAAACTATGTATGAGATCCATGTACCATTGCATGCCACACCAGGCCACCACACTAAAAAGCCCACTTCCATCTGAAGTGCCTGGAGATAGAGCAAGATCTCTACCTTGCTTAAAGAGCCTTTAAACCCCATCTGACTCGAGCCTTCATGAAATGGTTCTTTCCCCCCGCTTCCCTTCCTTCCAAGTGTTGGGAGGGCTCTGATAGGTCATTTCTGGTTTTCTGTCCAGACCACCAGAATACAAAGAGGATTGGCAGATCCTGGAATAGGAAATGGACATGGCTCTGTCTGTCACACTCAGCTTCAGTCTTCAATTTCAAACAGCTGATTGTGTGAGAAACTATGAACAATAGGAGGTGAGGGGAAAGAAAAATATTTACTGCTGAAAGCTGCATTTAGATTCTTACATCTACTGTCAGTAGTGTACACACATAAGAACTGTGCATGTTCATATTCCAACATTAGAACTAGAACTTAATTATGTTGATACCAAAGACAAGCAAATTATGGAGCCCAAAAGTTCCTTTTTGCAGTGGCCATCACTGTATCTAGCAATTCCTAGAACTACTGTATGGCCTATTATGCATGAGTATTTTTGTTGCTTTCACTGTGCATGTCCATCACGTTTTCTTTATTGCTCTACATTGATTTTCCTCCCTTCAGCACTCAGTTCACCTTCTGGTCACTGTTTCCCCATGTTTTCTGAGAGTGCTTTTGTGCTGATTTTTCCCTTGTTTTGCTTCCAAGCTGAAGGTAATTCAAAAGCATACAGAGTCCCTCAGATTCCCCCCTGCCCTTTTGCTGCCCCTCAAAGGTCACTCCCCTGCCCACATCAAGGTCATTCCACCCACTTTACACTTTCCACCATTCTCCCCCCTTCATCAGTGTACAAGCTCCATTTTCCCTTCATTTTTAAATGTTTATATTTTTTTTAAAAGCAGCATGATTCTAGCAATATGAGACTATCACAAGTCTCGGATAGCTGAATAAAAACAAATTAAAATGAGCTGTGCAAGGTTTATTTTATTTATTTATTTGATTTTTACCCCGCCCTCCCCACCAAGGCAGGCTCAGGGAGGCTTTCGTAAAACTAATAAAACAATATACATCTTATAAAATTACAGGTACATTAGTTAAAAACCTTAGAGTCGATGGCGCTACAAAACAGTAAAGTGCAATTAATATCGATGGCAATACAAACAGTAAAGTGCAATTTGAGATGCGTTCAGTGGTGCCATCGTGCTAGGTCACCCCGCGCTGGGTCTGAGTCTCCACGGGCGCAGCTGGTAAGGTCCCGCTCCTACTGGAATGCCTGTCTAAAAAGCTCTGTTTTCATGGCCCTGTGGAACTGTGAGAGGTTCCGCAGGGCCCTGATCTCGCTAGGGAGCTGATTCCAATAGGATGGAGCTGCCAGAGAGAATGCCCTGGTCCTTGTCAATGTCAGCCTAGTGGCCTTCGGACCAGGGAGGACCAAACAGTTTTGAGATTCTGATTGCAGTGCTCTCTGGGGAATATGTGGGGAAAGGCAGTCCCTCAGGTAGGCCGGTCCCTGACCATAAAGGGCTTTAAAGGTCAAAACCAGCACCTTGAAGCAAATCCAGTATGATATTGGCAGCCAGTGCAATGTCTTTAGCACAGGCTGGATGTGCTCCCACCTAGGGAGACCCATCAGCAGCCTGGCTGCCGCATTTAGTTCCTTGGTGGTATTGACTTGTAAGGGGGATCGGAGAGGCAAATCGCAGCATCCCCAGGGAGGGACTGTCAGCGCAGAATGAAATTGATGTGGGATGGAAAGAGAGTTAAGGGAATGGGAAGCCTAAGCTTTGAAAACATTTTTCCCTTTCATGCTTTAGTGAACAAGGTTGGGGAATGACATTTTGGCAGTCTCTGGAAGCCTAACATTAAAACGGGCTGAACCACATGGATTTTTTGCAAACCGCCAAACTTAAGAATCGCTTGGAATCGATCCATTGGGAGGACAGAGTGCAATCCACACAGGACAGGCTCTAAAAAACTGCCAAGATTATGACCAGTGTGCAGGATCAAATTAGAGAATCACAAAGAGAAAACATGCAAATTTGCAAGGAAGGGCAGGAAATTTGCATTACTTTGCAGTTCTGCTAGGGCATCGGCAATAATACCCCCAATTTTTTTCCAGCTTAGCAGCACAAGACTAAAAAAGCTCTCCAGTCTTTCTGCCAGAGGACTTCTCCCCCATATAAATTGCAGCCCTGTGCAAAACATGGTGGAGTTGCAGCCAACTTTGCACAGATGCGCATGCACACACACATACATGTCACCAACAATCACAGCTTGCACTGCCAGTGTCAGTGGGTTCTACCATGCATTCTGAACACTCGACATGGTCCCTCATATTATGAGATTGTGTGATTCTTTCCCATTTTTCACAGTAGCCAACAACACAGCAGAGAATCCCCTAGTGCTCGGCAATATGGAAAACAGGGTTTTGCAGCTGCTTTTCAATTTTAAAAAAAAGTCTGGCCAGTTTCAACATCAGGTTTTCTCCCTTTCCCTGCATTCCTTTCTGTTCATTGAATGAACTAATGCTAAAATGCTTGTGCAAAACCTGAACCACAAGGATTTAAATGGAAGCCACTTGCTGGATGCTATTGCGAAGCTGTGATAGAGCAATTGTGCAAATTTTAAAAAAAATTGGGGAACTCCCCCCCCCACGCCACAAGAGACATTCCACCCTGATTTAGAAAAGTGCATTTTTTAATTGTAGCTGCAGAATAAATACACTGGAGGAGAGAGAATGGCATGTAAGGTGGGCACAGAATCTGAAGTCAAGATTAAAGGATTACTGTCTTGAAAATCTGCAGTAAGATGTGCGTAATGGACCTATGTCACTTCCAGGTTTGCCTTGGAAGTAAAGTAATAATACTGCTGTCACCCCCCTGTCTCTGCCCCAACCCTTTCACTGGTTACAGGCTTGGCCTGGAAACCATACTTGAATATCAAATGTCCTGTTTACTTGTTTCCAGACTTAGCTGTCTGTTGTCAAAAACAGAATGGTAGAATAGATGGAGCTTGCCTGAGCCAACAAGGCCATTCTTGAGAAGTTTTTGGGATCACACCTTTATTATTACAAAATGTATAGTTTCTGAACTAAGCACGTGAAGAGACTAGGGTTGCCAAACTCCAGATGCTGCCTAGAGATCTCCCACTATTTCAACTGATCCCCAGAGAGCAGTTCCCCTGGAGAAAATGGCTGCTCTGGAGGGCAGACTCTGTGGCATTATATCTGGCTGAGGTCCTGTCATGCCTCAAACTCCACCCTCTCCAGGCTCTATCCCCCAATTCCAGAAGCCCTTTCACACTGAATGGAGGTGAAAGTGGTGAATTGTACAACAAATAACAGCATCTTTTAAACATAGTAAATAGGTGACCATGCCTTCCAATCCAGCCCTATATCTTTAGTAATAGCTTTTGTTATGTCCTAGGACCAGGAGCCCGAGCAGGCAAATGCAGCCGAGCTCCGTTCCTGAGAACAATAGGGACTAGGCTCCTGAGCTCGCCATAAGGGAACCAATGGCAGCATTGGTGGGAGATTCAAACCCGCCAATGGGAATGTCGGGCATCCCCCTCTTACTGTATATAGTTGGCCTCCGGCTGTTACTGTTTGTCTTTGTTATGAAGTACGAATAAACGCTTCTTCTCTTATGTCGTCATCCGAGTCATGAGGCACGAAACCCAGTACTTTACAGCTTTTGCTCCCCCACAGCAAGAAAATTCAAACTAACAAAGATAAAGTAAATAAATTTAATTTTGCCAGTCCATTTATTATTTTGATCCTTGATAATTATCAGCTACCTGCATCATTCATACTTCCTGTTCCTTTTTAGGCAGTATAAAAAAAGGTAAAGGTTCCCTTGCTCGAAAGCCAGTCGAATCCGACTCTAGGGTTGCGGTGCTCATCTCCGTTTCAAAGCCGAAGAGCCAGCGCTGTCCGAAGACATTTCCGTGGTCATGTGGCCGGCATGACTAAACACCAAGGCGCACGGAACGCTGTTACCTTCCCACTGAAGTGGTACCTATTTATCTACTTGCAATTTCTTGCTTTCGAACTGCTAGGTTGGCAGGAGCTGGAACTAGAGACAGGAGCTCACCCCATCATGCAGCACCCGGGTCTCGAACTGCTGAACTACTGACCTTCCACAGCCTGCAGTTCAGCGTCTTAACCACTTGAGCCACCGCAGCTCCACTTTAGGCAGTATATTGGCATACAAAGAGTCAAACAGGGAGCCTACTTAATTCTATTGAAGGAGGATGAGGCCTTAACACCCTTGCAGTATTCAAGCTTTGATACAGTAGCCTATTTAGAAGTCCCTGAAGCTGAGCTGGAGTGCTTCCTTCACTGAGGCTATATGTGGGGACAAACAGCAGCTCTGGGTGGGACTAGGCCCAAGTAGGCCCTGAGCCTCACCATACCACTGAGGTTGTACTGAGGGTTGACAGCTTCAGGGTGGGAAACACCTGGAGATTTGGGGAGTGGACCCTGAGGAGAGTGGGGTTTGAGGAGGGGAGGGACTTCACTGGGGTATAATACCATAGAGTCCACCTTTCAAAGTGGCCATTTTCTCCAAGTGACCTGATCTCTGTTGACTGGAGATCTGTTGTAATAACAGGAGACCTTCAAACACCACCTGGAGGTTGCCAACCCTACTTACACTACAGCTTGAAAGCTTTACTACTGCAGCCTATCTTCCCCCCTTTTCATAGCTCATGAATAAGGTTGCCAAGCCCACTTTGGGAAATTCCTGGAGGTATGCGGGGCAGAACATGAAGAGGGTGTAAATTTGTTGTAGTGGTTAAGCGTGCGGACTCTAATCTGGGAGAACCAGGTTTGATTCCCCACTCCTCCACTTGCATCTGCTGGATGACCTTGGGCAAGCCATAGTTCTGACAAGAGCTCTTCCTTGAAAGGGTAGTTCTTGAAAGAGCTCTCTCAGCCCCACCCACTTCACAGGGTGTCTATTGTGGGGAGGGGAAGGGAAAGGAGTTTGTAAGCCACTCTGAGACTCCGAGTGAATGGTGGGGTATAAATCGAATCTCCTCCTCCTCCTCCTCCTCCTCCTCTTCTTCTTCTTCTTCTTCTTCAGGAGGGAAGTGAGCTCAGTAGGGATGTAATGCAATAGAGTCTGCCATTTTCTCCAGGTAAGGTTGCTCACCCCCAGCTTCTCTTTTACCATAGACTTTCTAGTGATTGCTAGAAAGGTATGACATCACTTCCAGATTTTTCCCAGATTTTTCCCAGATTTTTCCCATTTTTCTTTATGGACTGGACTATTGTAACTCTCTCTACATGGGGCTGTCCTTGACTCTGCTCTGGAAGTTGCAGCTAGTGCAGAATGCAGTGGCATGGGTGTTGACAGCAAAGCCTGTGTGGGCTTGTATCCACCCAGTGCTGCACAAACTACACTGGCTGCCTATTGAATTCTGGATCCGTTTCAAGATGCTAGTACTTACCTTTAAAGCCCTATATGGCCAGGGACCAGCATACCTTCAGCATACTGCCTCTCCCCGAATGAGCCCCCTAGGACACTGAAGTCCACAAATCGACATCTTTTGGTAGGGAATGGGACCGGGCAGAAATGGAAGTGAAGGGGGCAAAAAAATAGAGAAGCTTGGCCACCTTCCAGCCTGCGTCCCATCCCAAAGGTGGTAGGCAGTGGGGCAAGGATTAAAAACCCCACTCCGACATTGGTATTGGGCAGTTCCAGGTCCATAAATAATAAGATCTCAGTCCTCCATGACTTCCTACTGGAGCAGGATGTGGACCTGGCATGCGTGACTGAGACCTGGGTACGAGATGGGAAGACAGTTGCTCTCTCCCAGCTGGCTCCCCCCAGCTTCTCCGTCCTTCACCAATCTCGGACTCTGGGGCAGGGGGGAGGAGTGGCTCTGTTTGTTCAGGAGGCTTACTCCTTCAGGGTGCTCCCAGCACTGAGGCTCACAGGCATTGATTGTGCCGGCTTCATATGGGAAGCCAGAGAGAGTTTGGCTGTTTGGTTGGTGTACCGACTGCCCAATGCACTGCCCGACATCCTGTCATCCCTGGTGGAGGCCATGTTGGGCTGGGCATTTGAGCACCCTAGACTGATAGTCCTGGGTGACTTCAATGTCCATGCCAATGATGTGGCTTCCTCACAGGCAGTGGGCCTGGTGTTGTCCATGGCAGCGCTGGGACTCTCTCAATATGTAACAGCCCCCACTCACTGAGCCAGTCACACGCTTGATTTGATCTTCATGGCGGGGGTTACAGTGGACTGGATTACTGCTATGGCAGTTCCATGGTCAGACCACCATGCCCTGAAGGCCTGAGTGAATGTGTTATCTCAACCCTGTTTGGGCAGCAAGCATATTTTAGCTTACCCGTCGAACCAAATGGACCCAATGTGGCTTCAGATGATTCTTCAGGACCCTATGCTCCCTGGCAGCTCATTAGATGAGTTAATCAAGGACTGGCAAGGCCGATTCTTGACAGCCATCGATGAGAACGCTCCAAGATGCCCTCTGCACCTGTGTGCTAGGCTGACTCCTTGGTACACCCAGGAGCTAAGGCTGGTGAAGCAAAGGCTTAGCTGGCTAGAGAGACAGTGGCGGCATGCTTGTGACAAAGCAACAAGAGCATCTTATAGGACATTTATGAGATCCTATGAGGTGATAGTCAAAGCTGCGAAGCGGGAGTTCTGCACAGTCACGATTGCATCTGCAAGCTCACACCCAGCACAATTGTATAGAACAATTTGGTCCTTAACGGTTCTGCCACAGGGCAGACAAAACACTAGGGAATTGGATATTGGCTGTGAGGCTTTTGCGAGCTTTTTTGCAGATAAAGTCTTGTCACTCCCCCACGACCTCCCTGCCACAGTTGAGACAGTGAGTGAACTCGAGGCTCCAAGCAAGTCTTCTGGTCCTATTCTGGATTATTTTAGTCCACTCAGCCTAGAGGAAGTTGACAGATTGATCTCAACTGTACGCCCAACCACATGTAGCCTTGACCTGTGCCTCTCCTGGCTAATTAAAGCTGGTTGTGAGGGGTTTCAAGGTGCTCTCAGGGATACTATCAAGTCCCTCTCGGAGGGGCTGTTCCCGGGGGCTCTCAAGGAAGCGATGGTCCATCCTCTCCTTAAAAAACCATCTCTGGATCTGGCTGAATTGGCTAATTATCAGCCGGTTTCCAATTTGCCTTATTTGGGCAAATTAATTGAGAGGGTGGTGGCAATACAGTTGCAGAGCTTTATGGATGACACTTCCATGCTAGATCCTTTCCAGTCTGGCTTCTGCCCAGGCCAGATGACCTCCGGAGGTACCTGGATTGGGGCGGGATGGCGGTGCTGCTATTGATAGACCTGTCGGTGGCATTCGACATGATCAACCACCAGCTGCTCACCCACCACCTCGCCAACATGGGAATTCAGGGACTTGCCATGCAATGGCTTGTCTCCCTTCTCCAAGGTCGGGGACAAAGGGTGGCTGTTGGGGAGCAGCAGTTCTGAAGGCACCCACTAGTTTGTGGAGTGCCTCAAGGGGCTGTGCTCTCCCCAATGCTATTTAACATCTATATGCGCCCCCTTGCCCAGATTGCCCGGAGGCATGGGCTGGGATGCCACCAATATGCAGATGACACCTAGCTCTATCTGATGTTGGGCGGTCAGTCTGACTCTACCCCAGAAGACCTGGACTGGACGTTACAGGATGTAGGTGGATGGCTTAGACTGAGTCAATTGAAATTGAATCCAATGAAGACGGAGGTCCTGTGCCTGAGTTGGAGTGGTACGGGGGCAGGAACCCCACTCCCAGCCTTTGATGGGGCACCGTTGGTGCCAGTACTGAGGGTCAGGAGCTTGGGAGTGCTGCTGGATGCTTCCTTAACAATGGAGGCCCAGGTAGCATCCTCTGCCAAAGCAGCCTTCTACCACCTTCAGCTGGTTAGGCAGTTGGTTCCCTTCCTTGAACACAATGATCTGGCCACAGTGATCTATGCAATGGTCACCTGGAGGTTGAACTACTGCAATGCTCTCTACATGGGGCTGCCCTTGGTGCAACACCAGAAGCAGCAGCCGGGCTGTTGATGGGTCTCCCCAGGTGGGAGCACATCCAGTCTGTGCTAAAGACATTGCACTAGCTGCCAATAGCATACCGGATTCGCTTCAAGGTACTGTTTTTGACTTTTAAGGCCCTGTATGGTCAGAGACTGGCCTACCTGAGGGACTTCCTTTCCCCACATGTTCCCCAGAAAGCACTGTGATCAGGATCTCAAAACTGCCTAGCCCTCCCTGGCCCGAAGGCTGCAAGGTTGACATCAACAAGGACCAGGGCATTCTCTCTGGCAGCCCCGTCCTATTGGAATCAGCTCCCTGGTGAGATCAGGGCCCTGCAGGACCTCCCACAGTTCTGCAGGGCCATGAAAATGGAGCTTTTTAGGCAGGCATTCCAATAGGAGTGGCACCTTACCAGCTGCACCCTATGTGGACTCACACTTAGAAGTGACCTAGCACGGTGGTACTGCTGAACGTGTCTAATTGCACTTTACTGTTTTGTATCGCCATCAATATTAATGCTTTTAAATGATGTATCTGTAATTTTATAAGACGTATATCATTTTATTAATTTTATGGGAGCTGCCCTGAGCCCACCTTGGCAGGGAGGGTGAGGTAAAAGTCAAATAAAATAATAGTCACCAGCCCCATGGATGTCTGACCTGCCTCAACCAGGGCCAGGGCCCCCACCTGGTGGAATGAGCTCCTGTATGAGATCAGTGCCCTGCGGGATCTATTACAGCTTTTTTATTAAAAAAAAAAATTATTTTGATTTATACCCTGCCCTTCCCACCAAAGCAGACTCAGGGCAGCTAAATTCTGCAGGGCCTGCAAGACAGAGCTCTTCCACCTGGCTCTCTCCTCCCCTGGCCAATCTCCCATCAGTGGGCTGGATCCAAATAGACACCTAGGTACCCACAGTTGTATCTTCACAGATCTGATTGACATCATAACTGACATTTGATCTAATTTGTTTTACACGGTATTTTATGATTCTATACTGTTCTAAACTGTTATTTTAAAGTTGTTTTTAATTTAATTGTATTGTATTGAGATTGATGAAACACATTCTGAGCCTGCTTGCAAGGAGGATACGATGTAAATTTAATAAAATAATAAATAATCTAGAGATCAGTTGTAATTCCAGGAGATCTCCAGCCCTTCCCCAGAGGTTTGCAACCCTAACTGACACATTCAGATGACTGATACATTTTATATTGCAAAATATAACCAGGAAATGTGATTCCTATTGTGTAATATTCAGTTACGTATAGCTGAGGTAAACTTGAGATTTATGGTTTGGCCCCTGAGGTCTGTTTTGAATAGGCCACCTGCATATCCCACCAGTGGTCAAAATTCCCTGGCAAGAAGAGTCACAAGGACAATGCGAATTGGCTAGACAGTTGATGAAGTTATTGAAGATCCTCCTCTCCTTCAAATCCACATTTTTGTGAAGCCTTTGGCATAGCCCTCTGCTCCTTATCCTGATTCAAACAAGACATGTAACTGCCATACTTGCATCCACCCCTTGCAATGCTTGCCTCTGTTTTTTGTTTTTTGGCCAGTGTGTTACACAGAGTGTTGGACTGGATGGGCCATTGGCTTGATCCAACATTGACTTCACTTATGTTCTTATGTTGTTCCCCTGTTCCTTTCTTTCCTGCCATCTCCTCCCACTGTCAACAATGGCTGAGACTGCAGCATCCCTGGCTCAGGCACCATTCTGTTGAACAGTCTAAGAGTGTTTCAGTCATCATCATGAAGTGGGTCTGAGAAGCTTCCAACTGCCTTGACTTAAAGGTAATCATACTTAAAAGGAAGCTTTCTGGCTGCTTAAATCTTAGGATGAAGATGGATGGACTTAGCAAGTGTAGTGGAAGTCTTGGCTTGAACTCACATTCTCTGCCCTGAAAATAAATCCCTTGCAATGCAGTTCATCCACTGCCATAGAGTCACCTTCTTCCCACTGATTTGCCCTTTCAAATCAGCTCCCCACCCCCCATTCCCGGTTACAAGCAAATACACCCTACTTGAGTGAATATTAAAGTTACAGGAAAAGAGCAAGAATGTTGGCTTGTATCCTTATATTTTCTTTCTGCTCAAACCCCATTTGGTCCTACACCTGGGATCTGCATTCCTCTAGCACAAGGCACTTTTTGGCTTCATTGAAAGACATTGGGCTTGCATAAGCAGAAGTGCCTAATACTGGAGGAATGCATTCCACAGTGGAAGAGGAGCTGTGGCTCACTATTAGAGCATCTGATTGGCCTGCAGAAGGTCCCAGGTTCAGTCCTTGACATCTGCAGTTGAAAGAATCAAGTACTAGGTGTTGAGAAAGACATCTACCCTAGACCATGGAGATCCACTGCCTGTCCAAATAAACAGTACTGGCCTCAATGGACCAATGGTCCTATACAGCACAAGGTAGCTTCATATCATCATGTGTTCAATACAGGACTCTTTCTGTAACAAACACATGAAAAGGCTTAGGGTCCTAACCATTGTTCTTCATATTAATACCAAATTATACAGGACAAGTGGAGACCCGCAAGAAACTTGCAGGATGGTCATCCCATTCCTCACACCTTTGCTTCCTCCCCTCTACCCTTACCTATCTCACACTCTTTCTCCCTTCTGGGGGTGGAGCCATAGACTCAACCCTCCAAAGCAACCATTTTATCCAGGGAAACTGATCTCTGTCACCCGGACAACAGTTGTAATTCTGGGTGATCTCCAGCCCTCACCCAGAGGCTGGCAATGGTAGTTCTCATGGAGGAAGCGGCTGGTTTGGAGGGTGGAGTCTATGGCATTATACCGGTCTGAAGTTCCTCCCCTCCTCAAACCCCACCATCCCTAGGATCCACCCTATAAATGTCCAGGAGTTTCCCAATCCAGAGTTGGCAACCCTATTTCCTTCCCACCCAACAGCCAACTTAACCTTTATCTGCCTTTATCTGTCTTCAGCTTTTCGTCTCCACCCCCCTCCCCCATAGCTTCTACCAAGGAAAATTATAGTCTTTCTCCACAGTGGGGACCAAAGCAGCTTACATTATTCTCACCTCCTTTTTATCTGCACAACAACCCTGTGAGGTTGGTTAGGCTGAAAGTATGTGACTGGTCCAAAATCACCCAGTCAGCTTCCACCGCAATATGGGGATCTGAACCTGGGTCTTGCAGACCCTACTCTGAAGCTCTAACTGCTGCACCACTGTTGGCTTTCATAGGGTGGCTGCTGAACAGCAGCAAGCAGCCAGGCCAAGTTGAGTCAAGCAAATTAGGCGGTACCAAGTCACCCAGAGGGTGCTGCCTAGGGATGCCAGCCTCCAGGTGGGATCTGGGGATCCCCTGGAATTACTGCTCAGCTCCAGACTACTGAGATAACTTCCCCTGGAGAAAATTGATGCTTTGGAGGGTGGACTCTAGGGCATTGTACCCCACTGACGTCCCTGTCCTCCCCAGGCTCCATCCCCAAATCTCCAGGAGTTTCCAGACCTGGAGCTGGCAACCCCACTACCCCCATCCCCTGCCAGTGCCCATAGGGGGACCTGGCAACCCTAGATTGCTGCCAGGCCTAGGGTTGGCAACCTCCAAGTGGGGCCTGGAGAGTGAACTCCAGAGATCTGTGAACAACAGAGATCTGTCTCCCTGGATAAAATGGCTTCTTTGGAGGGTGGATTCTGTGGCATGATACCCAGCCGAGGCCTCTCCCTTCTCCAAATCCTGCCCTCTGTACACTCCACCCCAAAACCTCTAGGAATCCCCCAGCCTGGCCCCAAGGCTCCCTCCCTCCCTCCCTCCAAGGCCAAAGAGGCCTGGAAAGAAAGGGCCCTCCCCCACCCTTTTACTGACAGAGCCAGTTAGAAACCTCCCCCCCCCCCCAACGTTCTAATCTCTCACCGTTGATGCCTGGAGTTGGGTCCCTGCAGAGGCCATTTCAAAAGGTTTTGGTGGGATTTTCTCACTTTTGGATTTTTCTACAAACCCAGGAAGTCTACTGACTATGTAGGAAAAGCTGTTGGGGGAGAGTGAGGCCCCTGTTGGTGGGAATAGGTATCCGCACAAAAAAAAAAAGTCTGGGAAATAAAATAAGGATACAGTCTCTTTCTACACAGCTAGGCATCTGGTTGTTTTTCTTCATAAAATGCATCCTTAAAGTATCAACCATAATTCTATTATTTTCAGGCCATTTTTGAAAACTTTTAGTGACCTGAGCTGGCAGTAAACAGAAGTTTATGGCAGCTATATCTGCCTGCCTTGTTACATACCTGTGTACATGATTCATACATCTAATCTGGTGGCAATTATGCATGCTGGAGGTTCTCTTACTAGGTTAAAATATGATTCTGCAACAATTAGGTGAGAAGGGAAAAGGCATTGCACATTCAGAGTTCTTATGCAAATGCAAAACTCACACTGCTGTGAACACTGTTTAGCTTTAAATGATACATTTTATGGCAGTCATTATCTTTTGTTTGTTTGTTTTCTGTTCCCAATAAGTTGCTTAGGAAATTGTAAGATTCCACCCCTCCTGTTTTCATTTAGAGGTTGTTGTTGTTTTAAAAAAGGCAGGATCAGATTTATGGAGAGTGAGTAATCATTTTAGTATGGAGAATTGGTCATAGCGGGAATAAGAATGGAACAAAATAGATCAGTACCCTACAAAAATTGTGGCAAGAGAAAGTAGTGAGCTGAAGATCGGTACTTTTATAACACAGCAAACAGGTAATTTCTTGATGGCTGCTCTGACTTCAAGAGCTTCCACATGGTGGCTTCATTATAGATACCTACCCCAAGTCCTAAGTGGCAGCTGATTGAGTGATATCAGGCATCTACACAGAGTAGTGTTCAACACAGGCTGACAAAGGAGTTAGGTACAGAACAAAGAAATTAGTAAAACTGTACTGTATAAAGATGGCTGGGTATAGTGTAAAGTGATACAGTAATAAGTGTCCTTTTGGAAGACTTCCTTCAGTGGTTTGATTTTCAATGTGACATTTGTTCTTATAACACAGCACAACACAGCATGAGAGCTGATGAGAAAGTTATTTATTTATAGCAGATGTGCTTTAATAGACTATGGTAATATTTATGTATTGAACTGTGAACCTGATTCTTTAGAAGCCTGATCTAGGATGTCATAAGCCTGTCAGAGTACTATGGAAGGTTTTGGTGTTACTGCCAGCTAGCTTGCAGTTTCTAAACAGAAGTATATGACCAAATTGTAGTAGTTCTGTTAAATTCTTTGCCAGGAAGAGTGAAGGATATTTTGGTTGTCTTCCTGCCTATGCACTGGGAACATGTTGCAACCCATACCACTTCATGGTGGGGTTAATGTGTCGCCTGAGTGGTGTTAGAAGTATTGTCAGGAGAAAAACCTCTGGTTCTTCTGTAACACCCCAATAGCCTCACGTTCTTTGATGTCCATCATTAACGCAGAAACTAAGTCTTCAACCAGCAATAGCCTGATTTTCAATTCAGTCCACAAATCCATAGGTACGTTAAAGGCGTAGTTGCCTGCAAAACTCAAAAATCTTCCAGGGTGGAAAAGTCACTTCTTCTAAGTTAAAATGAAAATGAATGTAATGAGCACCATCTATGTTATTATCTTCAGTGAAATCATCTGCTTAAAAAGAAAATAATCCTATATGCTAATTTATGTGCTAAAGCATAAATAAACTAGATTCAGTTTGGTTGCCCTGCATCCAGAAAAATAGATCTAGGTAATTAGTTCAGACTAATTTGTATAGTATAGTTTTTATTAATTTGTATAGTATAATATATTTTTGGTATACACTTTAGCTATAGGTAGGTTTTTCCTTTTTTCTTAAGTTACTCTATTTGTAAAGTTCTTGAGTTTGTTAATTTTAAAAAAATCCTATGTGCTACACCAATCCTACAATCTAAATCTTATTACAGGAATTGTATACTTCCAGTTTTAAATAAAAATAGTCTTCATAGCCAACAATCTCCTTTTAACATGACAGCATCTGCCTTTTTGCCGTAATCTAGTGTCTTGTTCACGAAAGATGCAACCCACCAGGATGGTCTTCCAGTGAA
This sequence comes from Gekko gecko, assembly GCA_029375565.1. Classification (NCBI taxonomy): domain Eukaryota; kingdom Metazoa; phylum Chordata; class Lepidosauria; order Squamata; family Gekkonidae; genus Gekko; species Gekko gecko. The sequence goes on along the minus strand of JAPDNY010000001.1, from coordinate 178,001,600 downwards.
ATTAATGTAAATTCCACAGAGACACTGCTACTCACACACTGTTCCAGTTTATTTCAGTGGATCTTAAACAGGCAATTTTCCTGATGGCTTATCCACCCAAACATGCTATTTGGACATGATTGCAATCACAGTGAAAGTCTGTTTACTAATTTCTCATATCCTTCCCATTGAACACATATGAAGCTGCCTTAAAGCAAGCCTGACCACTCACCCACACAATTCAGTATTGTCTGATCTGACATCGCCTCTCCAGGATATCAGACAGAGACCTTCCCAACACCTCCCCCTGGATATTTTTTAAAAGAGATGGAACCTGGGACTTTCCACACACTAACCATGTTCCCTACCATTTCTTGTTGTTGTTCAGTCACACAGTCAAGTCTGACTCTTTGCGACCCCATGGACCATATCATGCCAAGCCCTCCTGTCTTCCATCATCCTCTGGAGTTTGTTCAATTTCATGTCCGTTGCATCGGTAACACTGTCTATCCTTCCGAGGAACAGTCAGGGTTGATTTGTTTTAGGATTAATTGATTTGATCTCCTTGCAGTCCAAGGGACTCTCAAGAGTCTTCTCCAGCACCATAATTCAAAAGCATCTATTCTTTGGTGCTTGGCCTTCCTTATGGTCCAACTCTCGCAGCCATACATTACTACTGGGAATACCATTGCTTTGACCATGCAGACTTTTGTTGGCAATATAATCTCTCCACTTTTTATTATGCTGCCTAGGTTTGCAATAGCTTTCCTCCCAAGGAGCAGACATTTTTAATTTCATGGCTGCAGTCACCATCTGCAGTGATCTTGGATTTCAGAAATGTGAATTCTGTCACTGCTTCTATGACTTCCCCTTCTATTTGCCAAGGAGTAATAGGGCTGGATGCCATGATCTTAGTTTTTTTGATATTGAGTTTCAAGCCAACCTTTGTGCTCTCCTCTTTCCTCCTGAGCAAGAGGCTCTTTAAGTCCTCTTCACTTTCTGCCATTAGAGTGGTATTGTCTACATATCTGAGGTTCTTGATGTTTTTCCCGGCAATCTTAATTCTGGCTTGTGATTCATCCGGGCTGGCATTTTGCATGATATACTCTACATATAAATTAAATAAGCAGGGTGACAAGCAGGGAGCCTTGGCAGGGAGGGTGGGATATAAATTAAATGAATAAATAAAACAAAATAAAATAAATATACATCCTTGTCATACTCCTTTTCCTGTTCTAAACCAATCAGTTTGCCTTTCTCTTTCCTCAGCTATTTGTAAAGCCTCATCAGACAGCCACTTTGCTTTCTTGCATTTCTTTTTCTTTGGGATGGTGCTGATTGCTGCCTCCTGTACAATGTCACGAACCTCTGTCCACAGTTCTTCAGGCACTCAGTCTGTCAAATCTAGTCCCTTAAACCTATTCTTCACCTCCACTGTATATTCATAAGGGATGTGATCTTGGTCAAACCTGAATGGCCTAGTGGTTACCCAACTTTCTTCAGTGTAAACCTGAATTTTGCAAAGAGTAGCTCATGATCTGAGCCACAGTCAGCTCCAGGTGTTGTTTTTACTAACTACCATTTAGTCCACCAGAATGGAAGAATTTCTTGAACAAGTATCACTCCAGCATAAAGAAAGACAGCGTTGAGACTGCTTTAAAAATGAAGATGCAGATATGACCTGTGTCTGCCACTGCCCAGTGTTTGGTTACCACAGGAACCATTCACTGCTTGTGCACCCCTGGAAGAATAGCCACTTGCCAACTGCCTGCCTTCCCCCTGGCATTCCTTTTAAAATAGCATGTCCATGATGGTGGAGGTCTATGTGGTACAGAGAAACACTGCCAACATCAAAAGTTATAAAGTATTTATTAAAAAGAAAATGTTCATAAGCATGGGTCTTTTCGGGGGGGAGCGCACCGGAGCACAGCTCCGGGAGCTCAGGAGCCAAGCCCCGCCCCCAGCCGGCGTCCCGGGGAGTCTTTCAGGCAGCCGAATGTCAATTTCAGCTCCATTATATCCTATGGGCCATTGAAGTCAATGGTGAAAACATAGGGTATATTCTGGGGGCTGGAGGGAGGGGTTTGAGAGAGAGGCTCCAAACTCACAGGGTAGCTGATGGAACCTCTCACCAAGATACCCACCAAGTTTCAAGAACATTGGACCAGGGGGTCCAATTCTATGGGCCCTCAAACAGGTTGCCCCTATTCACTCCATTGTTCTCTATGGTGGGAAAATAAGTTATATTTTTCCCACCATAGAGAACAATGGAGGGAATAGGGGCAATCTGTTTGGGGGCCCATAGAATTGGACCCCCTGGTCCAATGTTCTTGAAACTTGGTGGGTATCTTGGGGAGAGGCTCCATCAGCTACCCTGTGAGTTTGGAGCCTCTCCCTCAAACCCCCTCCCCTCCAGCGCCCAGAATATACCCTATGTTTTCACCATTGACTTCAATGGCCCATAGGATATAATGGGTCCGAATTGCCACAGAATTTCTTTCATTCCCTCCTTTCCTTCTCTCTTTTTCCTTTTTCCCTCCTTCTTCTCTTCTCTCTTTCTTTCTTTCTTTCTTTCCCACCTTCTTCTCCTCTCTTTTTTCCTTCTTTCCCTGTTTCCCTCCTTCTTCCCTCTTTTTCTTTCCCTCCCCTTTCCTTCTCTTTCTTTCCCTCTTTCCTTCCTTCTTTCCTTCTCTCTGCTCTCTCTCTTTCCTTCCCTCTTTCCTCCTTCTGTGGCCCAACTCTCATGAGAAGGAGTTTAAACTTCAAACCCCTTCTCTCTTAGCTCCCCCACCCAGACCAACCGGGGGAATGGAAGGGGAGGCTTTTGAAGATGCCTCCCCCCCTTTTGATTCCCCTTCTGACATCACTTCTGGTGATGTCAGGGGGCGTGGCATATGCTAATAGCCTAATAGCTCATTAGCATACCATATGCTAATGAGCTCCTGCTGCTGTTTTTCTACAAAAAGACCCCTGTTCATAAGCATACTTTTAGCACAGCACCAGACTGAGCATGAGATCCAAAAGAAATTGGTAAAACACAAATTCTCTGTCCCTCTCTCTATACATGCCCTATCAGATGTTAAAATAGGACAGGCTCCTTAAACGTAGGAAGTTACAAATATCTACAGAGACTTGTTACCTTGAAGCTTGCTCCAGCTCTTTAGGTAAGCACATAATCAATGGCTGCCTTCCCAGTGGAGAGGCTTCATCCCCAAAATTGCTAGTTATTTCTCAGGGCTATTTTTGGGAACGCACTGGAATGGCATTCCAGCTGGCTTCCAAGCCCACCCCTCCCCACCTCGCCACTGTCGTTATGGCCTGTGAGAGGGGAGAGAGAGAAAAGGGAGGGAGGGAGGAAAAAGGGGATTAGAGACAGGAGAGGAGACCACGGAGGGGCTGAGGCCGAGGCAGCATGAGGGGAGGGGAGTCCACTCCACCACCCCCCCTCCATCCTGAAAAGGCTCAGGTTCCTCCTCACCTTGGATACGGAAGTGCCTCAGCGAGCGGGCACAGAGACTCACTGCCATGTTTACAGCCCTGTAGTCACAACACGAAAAATCTCGCCCGATCTTGCAAAAAGACAGGCAACAAGCCACCTTTGCCTGCCTGTCTGCCTGCCTCTGCTCAGTGGCACTCAAACACCCACCTAGCTGTCATGATCACCTCTGCTGTGCTGCGGCTGCTGCTGCTCCCCTCAGCAGTCTCCCGAGTAGCGGACGCTGTGCTTGCTGGAGACTCCTGAGGAGAAGGAGGGGACTGGCCGGTGGCAAGCAACACCCAGTGCTGGGCAAGGAAGAATGCAAGGTAAGCACAGCTGCTGATGAGGATTGGGACTAGCCAGAGCACCTCAGCTTGGGTCGCCTTGCCAACACTCCACTTCTGGGCTTTTGCGTTTCTCATTGGGTTTTATTGGGAGACAGACATCGATAAACCGTCTTTCTCCTGGAGCTGGAGTCTTAGTGCTGACTCACCCGCTCTTGAGCTAGGGACAAATGTGGCTAACTGTAGTTGTTAGAGAGTGTGAGCTGGAGGATACCACAGTGCAAATCCCCACACTGCCAGGAAAGCTTGCTGCTGCTGGGTGACCTTGGAGTGAAGTTGGAGCCCAGTGGCAACTTTAAGACTGACAAAGTTTAAGGTATCAGCTTTCATGTGCATGCACATGCACGCTTCTTCAGATTTCCTTGGGCCACCAGTCACATTTTCCCAGTCTAACCTAAATCATGGGGTTGTTTGTGAGGAGGGTAAAATGGAAGAAGATGTGCACCGCTCTGCTCTCTTGAGATAAAGATGCACTAAATTAAATGGTGAACAATGTTTAAGGGGCTACTTAATATCTGTTTCATCAGGCAACAGCACCTTGGGAGAAAACTTTGAAAGAGCCAGGGTAAGCAGAGCTAGAAGATAATATAGGGAAATTTGTGGTCAGATCTTCCCAGTAATAGTTTCTCAACAGTTACTGTCAGGTAATCCTGACATCGGATGGATGGAAGGGTAGGAGGGAGGGATGGTCTGCAACTTTTCACGCTCTGGAATGTAGGGAGGTGTGCAGGTTGCCTAGGAGATTCAAAATTCCACTGCCTGGGCACTCTGTTATCTCACCAAATGCCCTTGGTCTCATAGATCTGATTTCCTCTGTCTGGGACAGCTCTGGGGCATTTTGGTTATTTACTGCTTTAGTACTTTCACACCTTTTCCCGCGCACGTGCTTAGTGACTATTGGTAGATAGAGAGGGGGGGCATTTCAAGCTGGTATAACTGTGGATGTCTCCTTAGAGTTAGCTATCACTGACAAAGAGATGTTACCATGCCTTTAGAACTGCTTTCAATAAACGCTATCTTCTTTATGAAGCCTGGTGTTTGACTGACTTTCTGAAGAGCCTGACAGATTGTCAGTGATCCTTTCATTCGGGACTCGGTTCTACACTGCACTTCTCTTGTAGAGATGAGTGACAAGGAAGAAACCATGATCCCGATCCCAACGTCCACATCAGGGGACAGGGTCCCCGTATCTACCGCGCCTGCAACGACAGCGTCGGTGACCCGAGATAACCCAGTCTTGACCACCACTGCGCCGTGGGGTCCGGAATACGAACTGAGAGGCATACGGGGGAGCGTCCACTGGAGTGATGACCCGGCTGCGAAAGAGGTGAGATTGGGCCAAACCGCTAGCAGAGACGCAAGAGACATGGTTCCTCACCCCCCGGGCATTGATCCAAGAGAGTCGATTTGAAAGGTTGGTCTATCATCTGAGCACGGCAGAGGGGGGAGAAGATACCCACCCAGGAACCAGAGAGCCGGACAGGGCCGTGGGAGGACAGAGATGGAGTGGGGATCCCAGCCAGGACCGCTTACTCCGCCTGATAGGTGAATCTCTGCAACATACCCTGAAGATGATTTCAGATGGGATAAGAGAAGAGATGGACAGACGGCAACTCCAGGTGCCGCCGGGACCCCAAGACCAAAGACCTCCTCCACAGCCACTCGGACCGCCGCCTGGGGGTGTGCCAGGGCAACCCGGGGCACCTCCGGACCAACCCGCGGGGCCACCCGTAGGGCTGCCAGCACCGAGATCGCTGGGAGTACCGTGAGGCTGGGGCCCGCTGCTGCCTAACCTGGCTGATCTATTGGATGCCACCTACGATGGAACTCCGGAGAAGTTCTTGTTCTTTTTGGTGAGGGCCGAGAAGTTCGTAGAGAACTGGGTCAACTTGTTCCCATAGTGGGAACACATAGTGGACACGATCGCCTCCCACCTGAATGATGCCGCTGCAGACTGGTATGTGGCCCTGCACCAAGAGGATGGGCGTGAGCTAAGAGAGGTTGACACGTTCATGTGGGCCATGAAAGACCACTTCAAAGACGCCAACGCGAACAAAACGGCTCGAGCCTTCCTCCGCACCTTCTGACAAGGGATGAAGACGGTGCACGAGTACACTGAAGAGTTTTGGAGGCAAGCCACCAAGATCCGAGGATGGCCGGATGGAGTACTGGCCGAACAATACCGGTTGGGGATGAACCCGGAAATCCGATGCATGATCATGAGGGGCCGAGATCCCGAAACCTTGTTGGGATGGATGAAGGAAGCTGCAGCTACCAAAACCCGCCTGTGGACCATCTGGCTAGATGATGCAGCCGCCTTAGGGAAGGTGACCCAGCAGACCAGCACCCCGCTAAAGGGAAAGCCGGCAACCACCCCTCACAGGCAGAAAGACAGAACCCGTGAGCTACGGATGAAGCAAGGGCTGTGCCTGAAATGTGGGGAGCTGGGCCACTTTGCAGCCGAATGTCCAGGGGCCACCCCATCACCGAGCGCACCCAGAGGGGTCAAGAAGAAGTTCAAGACCTCCACTTCGAAACCTGTGGCAAAGCCCAGAGGGGCGAGAGCCCTCCAGGCCACCCCGTTGGGTGAGGAAACTGAGTCATCAAAAGAGGAGACCGCCCTGGTGGCGGGAAACGAGAAGGACCTGCTGTGAACAGCGCTGAACAGCAGGTCCCCGACTCCCAGGCGCTGAACCCGGTGAGCAAAAACCCTTCCCTCTTCTTTGTGACTGTGACTTTAATGGACCCCGAACTACAGACCCATGTAAGTGTACGGGCCCTGGTAGACTTGGGGTGCGGGAAAGACATTATAAATCCCTCCATGGTAATGGGGTTGGGAACTAAAGTAATAAAGTTGGCAGAGCCCTTGATCTTTACCCAAATGGATGGCTCCACGATGAGGGAGCCCTGCAAGTATGAGACTGTACCATTACAAATGGGGGTGGGGAAGCACTGGGAGGTGAGGCCCTTCATTGTAACCTCAGCGGCAAGGTTCCCACTGGTCTTGGGTAGCCTGTGGTTTTTCGACCACAACCCGCACATACTGTGGGAGGCGGGGATAGTCAACTTCATCTCCCCTCGCTGCGAGGGTCATGTCTGGGAAGACGCTTGGGGCACCACCCCCAGGGAGTTAACACGGTACCGGTGGGGTTGGCGGAGGCAGAACGGGACTCGATCCCCTGAGACTCTCGGGACTTTTCAGCTGTGTTTGAGGAGGAGGAGGCGGATGAATTACCCCCCATAGAAACTCCGATTGTGCTACAGAACTACTACCCAACCAGAAACTGCCCAAAGGGAAACTGTATTCTATGAGTCCGGCCGAGAAAGTGGAATTGAGAAAATTCATTGACAAGAATTTGGCGAGGGGTTTTATCTGGCCTGCATCATCACCCTGCGCTGCCCCTGTGTTGTTCCAGAAAAAGAAGGATGGGAGGTTGAGACTTTGCACAGACTACCGGGGACTTAATGCGGTTTCGGCAACTAATGCTTACCTGCTACCATTGATCAAAGACTTGCTCGCGGCCATAGTGGGGGAAAGATTTTCTCGAAGCTCGATCTGAGAGATGCGTACTTTCGGGTGCACATCAGGGAGGGAGATGAGTACAAAACCGCGTTCAATACCCTGCTAGGCCAATTCGAATACTTGGTGATGCCGTTTGGCTTACAAGGGGCCCCTGGGGTATTTATGAACTTGATCAACGAAGTACTGAATAAGCATTTGTTCAAGGGCGTCCTTGTTTACCTTGATGATATCTTGCTGTACTCCCCTGACAATCTCACGTCAAGTTGGTGCATGAGGTGCTCCAAAAGTTGCACAAGCACAAGCTGTATGCCCAGCTGTCCAAGTGTGAGTTCCATTGGTCAGAAATCTCTTTCCTGGGCTACCGCATTTCCCAGAGAGGGATTGAAATGGACCTGGCAAAGGTCCAGGATGTAGTGGGGTGGGAGCCCCCAAAACACGGAGGCAATTACAAGCATTCCTCGGGTTCGCAAATTTTTACAGATCTTTTTTAGCAAACTTCGCCCAGGTGGCCCTGCCCCTCACGGACCTCCTTAAGACTAAAGGGAAGGGACCGGACAGTACTAGACCAGGGGCTAAGCTGGAGTGGACGGCCGGGTGCCAAGAAGCATTTAACCAGCTGAAAACCCTGTTTACGTCAGAGCCCATCTTAGCACACCCGAACAAACTGAAAAAAAAAATGTTGTTCATGTTGACACCTTGGATGTCGCTATGGGAGGGGCCATCTTACAGGAGGGGGATGATGGGAAACTTCACCCCCTAGCTTATGTGTCAAAAAAAAATAATGACACCAAGAGAAACTGGTTGGTGTGGGAGAAAGAGGCAGGGTCGATAAAGTTAGCCCTCTCAACCTGGCAACACTGGCTTGAGGGGGCACGAGTGCCGTTCAAGGTATCGACTGATCACAAAAACCTGTAATTATTGCGCTCTCCATGGAACCTGAATGCAAAACAACTCCGGTGGGCTGACTTCTTTTCTAAGTTTAATTTTACGTTGCACCATTTCCTGGGCAAGGCGAACTCTCTGGCTGATGCCTTGTCCCGCCTACCCCAACATGAAAGCAAGAGGGAGGAGGTCCGGGATTCAGTGTTCACGCCTTCCCAGTTGGGAGGGGTGGTGACGACACGTAGCCAAACCAAACAGCCACCTGCCTCCCCCCCGACTCCCTCCTGGGAGCAGAGACTCGCCTCCACCCTTTCTGACGCTGACCACAACTCTTTGGAGAAGGAGGGGGGCAACTCGAGACGCACAGGGCTGTTGGCAGAAAAATGGGAAACTCTTCATTCTGCTCTCCCTGAGGGGGGAAATTATGGAGTGGGCACACGGAACTAAACTTGCAGGTCACACAGGTTTTGTTAAATCACTACAGTTACTACAAAGACAATTTTGGTGGCCAGGGATGAGGAAAGATTTGTCTTTGTTTGTACAAGCCTGCCAGACATGCTTAATGAGCAAACCTCGCCCCGGGAAGCCACCGGGCTTGCTACAGCCACTACTGACCCCCACACGACCCTGGGAGGTTATCTCTATGAATTTTATAACGGACTTGCCTCCCAGTGGGGGGAAGACCATCATTTGGGTTGTAGTGGACCTGTTTTCTAAACAAGCTCATTTCGTTCCCTTTAAATCGATCCCATTGGCAAAGAAACTTGTGAGAGCTTTCTTACAACACATCGTGAGACTCCATACTCTACCCACTAAGGTGGTCTCCGATAGGGGGTCTCAATTCATTTCGCATTTCTGGGGGGAACTGATGGCACTGTTAGGGGTGGAGAGGGGGGTTAGCAGTCCGTATCACCCAGAAATGGATGGTCAGACTGAGCGAGTTAATCAGACTCTGGAACAATATCTCAGGTGTTTCACCAATTTCCAACAAGACGATTGGGAAGCGCTGTTACCGTTAGCGGAATTCTGCTACAACAACACCTGCCATACGTCCACAGGTGTCTCCCCTTTCATGGCGGTGCATGGCTATGAGGCTCCTCCCCTCCCATTTCTGTCTCAACAATCTCTGCCAGATGGGGAGGCGGGGGACTGGTGCAAACAACTCCAGGTGGCATGGCCTCTTTTGATGCAGACTTTGGACGATGCCAAATCGCTGTATAAGGCTCAGGCAGACAAGAAGAGCGGAATTTGTGTATTTATCCACCCAGAACATCAAAGGACTCCAGCCCAGTTGGAAACTGGGTTGGAAGTATGTGGGACCTTTTGAAATAAAAAGGGTACTTAATGCTGTGACTGTTGAACTGATCTTACCCAAATCATTAAGAACAAATCATCCTGTATTTCACCTCAGGTTACTAAGACGTTCGCCTGGGAAGAACCAATGGAGGCCACAACAACCAGCGCCGCCGCCCCGATGGTGGGGGGGAACCGCACTACGAAGTTGCTGCTATTCTTGATTCCAAAATTTCTCGGAACCGCTTGTATCATCTAATTGAGTGGGTGGATTTTGGGCCTGAACAGAGGGAATGGGTGAGGGAGGAACATGTTCACGTCCCGCATTTGCTCCACCGATTTCACAAATTGTACTCCCATAAACTTGGAGGGGGGGGGTCTAGTATCAGAGGGGCAGAATGTCAGGTAATCCTGACATCGGATGGATGGAAGGGTAGGAGAGAGGGATGGTCTGCAACTTTTCACGCTCTGGAATGTAGGGAGGTGTGCAGATTGCCTAGGAGATTCAAAATTCCACTGCCTGGGCACTCTGTTATCTCACCAAATGTCCTTGGTCTCACAGTTCTGGTTTCCTCTGTCTGGGACAGCTCTGGGGCATTTTGGTTATTTACTGCTTTAGTACTTTCGCACCTTTTCCCATGCACAGGCTTAGTGACTATTATTAGATAGAGAGGGGGGCATTTCGGGGGTTTCGGTTTCGGCGTTGCAAATGGTGGCCACCTTTCGGGACGCTCCCGGAGGTGGTTAGCCCACGCACAGTTAGGGGGGGTCTTCGCATGTGCGAAAGACCCTAGTGAGCCTTAGACAAAGGCTCCGAACCGGGGGCGCTTGGGGAGTAGCCTCTTTGCCGGCAGACAGCCGGGAAATTGAGGCTTTCTCCCCGCCCCAATCGGCCCCACTGCGTCGTGCCCACAATGGGATTTAGCAGCGCCACTGACTTCCAGGAGTGAAGAAAGCGCTATGATTTAAAATAAAAAGAAGATCTGGCATCGAATCGTGAGTTGAAGATTTATTTTGAAGCGTGAATTTGAACCCCCCCGCAAGCGTATAAGCGTATGGGAGGAGGGAGGAGTCCCCACCCCTTTTGAGAAGCGAGATCTACAAAGGAAGCGCGAAGGGGGGTAGAGAGAAAAAAGTGTTGGTGAAAGTACCGTTGGGGTTTTACGGAAGATTACGACCTTATTAGCTCCCTGGGGGATGCGGCATGAACTTTGAAAAAGTAAACAAAAAAAGAAAATGTCGACGCTGGAAAAGGTCCTGCTGAAACCGGAAGAGAAGAGGGGAGGGACTTCCGGTCCAGGTAGCCCCCCCCCAGAGCTTGCTGTCAATCAACAGGAAAATGAGATACTGTGCCCCCTGCTGGAGCAAATGCAGAAAATTAACGAAACTTTGCTTAAAGTGGAATGTGTTCTCATCAGTCGACAGAAACAAATATCGGAAACAACAAGGAAGATGGCAGAAATCGCACAGAAATCTAATCTGACTCTAAGTTTTCAGGGCGTAAAAGAGGAAGAGAAAGAAGATCTCGGATTTACCTTGACGGATGTCTTGGCACCCCTAACTGGCAGTGAGGCGAAAGAATTAAAAGAAGAGGTGGATATGGCTCCCAAAGCCTATTCCGCTTTTATGAAGAAAAATAATCTGCCAGTAGAAGGGGTTGTTGAGCATAGCAGGCACATGCTAGAGATCTAATTTCATGTGTAGTGTTTATGGAGCCCTTGAAAATTGAAGGCCAGAAGTATAAGGAAAACGAGAAAAGAGAGAAGATGGACTACATCTTTAAAACACAGAAACTTCTGAAGAGACACGCCAGCATGGAGGAGGACGCAGCACTCAAAATTTGGATTAATACAAGCAGTGAAGAAGACAGCAGCCCAGGGGAAGGAGGTGACGGAACGGAAGGCATCAAGGTCAAAAAGGACTCAATCTATAATTGGAAGAGACTTAAAAAGAAGACACCTTGAGAAGTAACTGTTCGTGTAACATCTGAAAGGAGCTGTTTAATAACTAACCCCATGAACTTTACTAACTGTACTAACAGAGATATTTTGGACTTTGCAAAGTTAAAAATAAGATCTTCTAACCGTGATAGATGCCAAAAACGGTATTGAATACTAACTAAAACTAACCTTTTTTAACAGAAAAAACTTCACTCCATCTTTTTTCTTTCTCCATCTATATACCCTACCCTTTTCTTATAAAAAGAATAAAATTCTCTCCTTTTTAGGAGAGTTATATCAAAAAAAAAGAGAGGGGGGGGGCATTTCAAGCTGGTATAACTGTGGGTGTCTCCTTAGAGTTAGCTATCACTGACAAAGAGATGTTACCGTGCCTTTAGAATTGCTTTCAATAAACGCTATCTTCTTTATGAAGCCTGGTGTTTGACTGACTTTCTGAAGAGCCTGACAGTTACACTCTAGGGAATAAAAGTTCTCTTTCATGTTTTCTGAAAATAAGGGAACAAAGGTGGCCTTGCTAATTCAGATGAGAGGTTCTGAAGATCCGGCCCCTTAATAGAGAATGCCTGAGGTCTCACTGTTGAGGAACAAACTAACCTAAGGTTAAAATCCCTGTACACCATGCACACAACCAGCATTTACATCTTGGGCTGCCCATGGGTTGTCCAAAGAGAAAGGCTTAGAGCAATGGGCTCACCTCTGACTTTGCCCAAGCTTTATAAAGTAGTTAAAATGGGAAGGATTGCAAAGATGTTCTATTATTGCCCTGCCACATCTCCATCACAAGCATACATCTCATTGCTCACATGTACCCCTTCACCTGCATGTATTCACATGCTGCTTTGTCACACATATAACTCATACACTTCATGTACTAGCAGGGCCGGCTCGCCCACTAGGCAAGCTAGGCGCTCGCCTAGGGCGCCGGCCCTGCAGGGGCACCAAAATGCCCCCTGCCCCCCTGTGAAAAGCCCCCCTTCCCACCCAGCGCCGGCAGTGCCGGCTTTCCTGAGCACCTCGCAGCTGCGAGGCACCCAGAAAAGCCAGCGCTGCCACCTGCCGGCGCTGGGAGGGAAGGGGCGGGTGTTCTAACCCTGCCCCTTCCCTGGCTTTCCTGGGCGCCTTGCAGCTGCGAGGCACCCAGAAAAGCGGGCGCTGCTGGCGCTGGGAGGGAAGGGGCGGGCGTTCTAACCCCGCCCCTTCCATGGCTTTCCTGGGCACCTTGCAGGTACGAGGCGCCCAGGAAAGCAGTGCTCCACCATCTCCAGGCCCCACCAGGATGTTGGCATCCCCAGTGGGGTGGGCGCCCCAGGCTGTCCTGCCTAGGGTGCCCAGACACCTGGGTCCGGCCCTGTGTACTAGTCTAGTCCCATCTTTCGTGTCAGGGTCTATCTCACACTGCCATTTATCTTTAAACTTTGTATGCTGACAGGAATGTGTGCATGCTTTTCACTTGCATAAAGCAGGAATGTTTATCTGCATTTCATAGCAACACAGTTCAGTCAGTAGCTGAAATGAGTGTTCATTACAGCCAACCCCCATCCGAATTGTTATAGCCGATAGCTACCAAGGTTTCAAAACATTGCAGGAAAGCTTTCTCCCACATGAATCTCTATGATCCTTAAGATTTGTGAATGGACTTCAGAAACAAGGTAAACAGAATAAGAAGGAAAAGGTGGGTGTGGCTGGATGACCACACTTCTGGTAACATGGGGGTGTGGCCTAATATGCTAATGAGTTGTGCTGTCAGGGGTGTGGCCTAATATGCTAATGAGTTTCTGCTGTTGGGTGTAGCCTATTATACTAATGAATTCCTGCTGGGCTTTTTCTACAAAAAAAGCCCAGATATTTCCCAACCCAGAGCTGGCAACCGTAGATCTACAGGCCCCAATTGGAGGCTGACAACCCAACACCTCTCTACTGAGGCCTTGCAGGCCCCAATCAATCCACCAACGTGTATAAATACAAAGCTGTCTGGCAGCTATTTGAGGTGGTCAATGGACAGGCGAACAGACTGGACATTTGGCCCAGAGGTAATTGCTGTGCTTATAACATTCTCTGAAAACACACAGGCTCAGACTTTAGTGGACCTTTATGGAAGGACTCTGTGGTCTCTGACGCTGAGGGTAGCAGAATAAGGGCCACTGAAGGTTATGCCTCCTTTTTTCTCAGGAAGATCACCATGACAAGGGAAAGACCAGTCTGGACCCAGCAATCAACCAGAGGAGAAGCAGATGCAGGGGGCAAATTCCCCCCCACACAGATCTCCAGCATCCAGTTGCCTTGAGGCTATGGAGGGATACTCTGCTTGCTATCACCACCAGAAGAATAAAGGATGCGATAGAGCTGTGCCTTCACCATCCAAGAAAGGACACCAGGGAGGAAGATCAGCCTGGCCCAACTAAAATATAAATACCAACTGTCAATTTGATTTCCCTCCCATGCCTTTTCCCATGACTCCCCTTTCCATATCCGCCTTGTCTTTCTAGTCTGTAAGTCTGCAGGCAGGGCCTGTCTCTTTTTAATAAGCATTTTGATAAAATAGAAAACACATTGATTTCAGCTGCTTTGAGAAACAGTTGTCAGAAAAGCAGGCTATAAATGCAATAAATAATTGATGAAAGAACAAAAATTGAATCCAGTGGGACCTTTAAGACCAATAAAAGTTTAATTCAAGGTATAAGCTCTCATATGCAAGCACACTTCTTCAGATACCTGCATGGTATATAGACAAAGGAGCTGATTGTAGGAGATTGTGATGGAACATCAATGCATTGTTTTCTCCCAAATTCGATTTCTCCCCAAAACATCTCTTCCCCAAAGGAAACAGTGAGTTCTGGCTTTCTTTTGCCTATTTGGGGCACAATATATTCCAGAAGAACCAGGAAGCATCAGTGTTGGTTATAAGAAAGGGAAGAATATATGCAGCACTTTATTTTTTGAAGTGTTTTACATGTACCTATGCAGGTTTGTGCTATATATATGGTATTTAGTGTAGAAAAATGAACTTCATGTGCCTGTATAAGTAAATCTAGGAAATTCACTTTGATAAAGTTACGACTTTCTTTAGGAACAGCTGCCTACCTCTCCTTTTACACGGGCAGCTGCTCCAAAACGACTCAGTTGTTTCATGCCCACAGCACACATGTGAGGGAATTCCTTGAAGTTAGCCCCAAAACACAAAAGAACCCTTAATGCTGCCATCAGCGCTTAAGGACCAGCATTTAGCTAGTTCTGCCCATCCGTATTCATTTGGTGCTGGCACACTGTATTTCTTCCTCCATCTTGAAAAGTCTTCAAGGCACACAGATTAATCTTGTTGGCCTCCCTGGCTGTCATAAACCTTGTTTCCAAGTATGGTCACTATGAGGGAGCTGTCACTTGGAGACTTTGTGGGAAATTAATGGCAGACAGGGAAGGGCAAAAAGACAGGACAGATGGCTCTGTCACCACCAACAGCTTGATGCTATGAAAGAAGTTCTGTATCTCTGCAAATGCCACTCTGTTCCATATACTCACTCTCTCCTTAGTACGATTGCCTCACCAAGAGCTGTCTATTTTAAAAAAGTTTTATTTTGTTCTTTAAAAAATAAAGTTAAGAGATTAGTTTTTAAGCTAGCAATTAAGTTCTTCCCCAGACTTTATATGAGTAGGGCTGTAACAGACCCAAGCTAAAAAGTACCATCTTTAGACACCAAGGCTTTATCCCAGACATCTCCAGACTCCTGTCTTAATTTTTTTTTTAAATCTCTTTGTTAGAGCCTGTTCTAATATTCTTTCTCTCTAGACTTATGAAGATCCAGTTGTCGGGGCTTTTTTAATAATTCAAAGGAGCCTTCTCTTCCACCAGTCATACCAAGCCCACAAGTGAGTTGAAAATAGTTCTCTGCAGACCCAAAATCTGCCTTGAGCTCCAGTAGGCAAGAGCAAGATGTGATAGACAGACAGATAAATTTGGGAGCCTGGAATGTGCATTTTAGGGATGAGATGTGTTGTCAACTCTTACAGAGTACTGCCTGTTCACAGTCTGTAAATAGTGTTCAGCAGAAAAAAGAGATACTTGTGACACCATAAGGACTTATAGTTCCACTGTAGCATGAACTTTCATGGGCTATAGCACACTTCATCAGATGCATGAAATCTGAAGGCTCAAACAGACATGCAGCTGGAAGTTCCATCAATGGCTCTGTGGCAGAATGGGCCTGCTCTGGCCTGCAGGCCCTGTTCCACCCTGCCCTCCAAGGTTTTCCCAACAGCTGGAGAGGCTTTTCTTTCTCTTTTGGGTAACTACTGCCACGACCTGACCTTTGTAAGGAATTGTCTCTTGGGAGGGTCAGGACTCCCAGTTTCCCTTCCAAGTTCTGAGCCTAGTCACCACAGGGACTGTTTACTGCCTCATGCACCCTTGGAGGAACAGCCACTTGCCAACTGACTGCCTTCCCCCTGGAGCTCCTTTTAAAATAGGGTATCAATAGAGGTCTATGTGGTACAGAGAACCACTACCAGCATCAAAAGTTATAAAATATTTATTAAAAAGAAAATGTTCATAAGCATACTTTTAGCATAGTACCAGACTGAGCAAGGGATCCAAAAGAAATTGATAAGATGCAAATCCTCTGTCCCTCTCTCTATATATGCCTTATCAGATGCTAAAATAAGGCAGGCTCCTTAAGTTTAGGAAGTTACAGATCTCTACAGAGATCCATTACCTTGAAGCATGCTCCAGCTCTTTAGGTGAGCACATGGTCAATGGCTGCCTTCCCAATGGAGGGGTCTGTGTCCTCTCATGGACTCAGTGTCAAGGAAAAGAGACCTCCTTCCTGCTGCAGGGAGTTTTTATAATATCTGTTTTTCCATCCCCTGACCAGGTCACGCCAGGTCAAAGAGGCTTTTCCTAGAGACCTCCAGGACATTTCCTTTCTGGAGTCCCTCTAGCATTTCATTCCTCCACATCTCTGTCCCCTGCTTGGAGAAGGGAAAGTCCTTGATCTACCCATTATCTCTCCTGCTAGATCCATTATCTTTTGTATGAAAGTAAGCTGAGGTGCGTCTGGGAAGCAGTTGAACTGACTTCCCTCCCCTGGCTGTTCTCTGCCCGCAGGGTGGAAAAAATGAAAATGTACTGTGGAGGTTTTGCTCATTTTGCTCATTTCAAAAATTCCAGGAAAAATACATTTCTTCATACAGGTGTTTAGAAGATGGATCCTGCCCAGGTTCACAATCCAGCCTGCCACAATTCATTACTTTGCAGCTTCCACTGGCTGTCTAGGCCAGCACATGATAATGGTCACCTCCTCCGGACCTCAGCTAAGAGTTCAGTCTGGTCTGATGGACTCAGCATCCCAGAGCTTCCTCCTTGCTTCCAAGAGTTTTATTACCTCTCTTTTTCCCACCCACACTAACCAGGCTTTTCCTGAGGATCTCCAGTACCTTCCTTCCTGAAGTCTCTCTAGTCATAATTCCTCCCCATCTCTGTTCCCTGCATGAGGAGGGGGTGGAGCTCAACCATCCAAGACCTATTAGCATTTGTAGGAAGGTGTGCTGAGGTAAGTCTGGAAAGCAGTTGAACTGACCCCCCCCCCATTCCTGCCTGTTCTCTGCCCAGAGTAGGTTTGCCAGATCCTTACCACATTCTCTCTTCTTGGAGTTTTCTGGCACTCACGTGAAGCATGTGTGCTGTGATGATGTCACATGTTGTGTGGAGGGACGCTCTAGGATTCAGGGGAAACTCTATGGTTACTGTAGGGCTTCCCCCAAAAAAATGCTAGAGTGTCCCCCATGCAACGTGCCCTGTGTGATGACATAACCTCTATCATTGCACCAAGCACACCGGGTGCAGATGGTGCTGCTTGGGGGCTGGGCTCCCCCCACCAGCCAGCTGGGTGGCAGGAATTTGGGGGCCCGGAGTAGGGGGAAATCCACCTCCATCGGGGGGAAGGCAACCCTAGCCGAGAGAGGGGAAAAAACTTTTAAAACTCAGAGTGAAGGTTTTGCTTATTTCAGACCTCCATAGAAAAAAGGTATTTCTTCACCAGCTCTTCCAGTATTTTCCCCCTCTAAAAATCAGGAGAACAGGGAATCTAAGTCAGATTAGGATAACAGCACAAAGGGAAGGGAACTGAAATCTTCCACCAGACCTGTTTTCCAATGTGAATCGACCCACAGCTTCACTTTTTGCTCTCTTGGGGCAAACATGGAGTTATCCATGTTAGTACTTCCATATTTTGCCATCAGGGCAAACAACAGTTTCCCAGGGCTGTTTCAGATCCATAAAATGGCTGCAGAGCAGGCATACATAGGGTTACCAACTCCAGTTTGGGAATTTTCTGAAGATTTAGGAGTGGAGCCTGGGATGAGTGGGGTTTTGGGGGGAACCTCACTAGTATATAATGCCATAGGACACCCACCAAAGGAGCCATTTTCTCCAAGAGAACTGATCCCCATAGACTGGAGATCAGCTATAATTCCAGGAGATCTCCAGGCCCAACCTGAAGGTTGGCTACCCTGGGCCTAAACCTTTCTCCCCTGGCCCTGATCCAGATTTGGCCCATGTGCCTGATTTTTAGAAGGAAACAAAGGATGGTAGTTCTGTTCATGGAACTTCCTATACTTCCTGCACTGCTCATGGAACTTCTATGTGAGTCTGAACAGTAATCTCCACTCCATATATTTCTCCACTGGAAAAGAACAGAGCTAAATATGAATGATCTGGGCAGATTCTTGACATACAAGAAGCATGTGAATTTTTGTTTTTAAAAAGTTTCAAGGAAATGTCACACAAAGTGGAATATCACTCATTCTTTCACGATTTTTTTTCATGGAGACCGTTTTGTTTCATTTGGCATTCCCTTGGTGATCCTTCCTTCCTGACAAATGTTTTATCTACTGCTTCTTTGTATGTACTTTAACTTTGTTTTTAATTTCTTTTAGTTATACGTGTTTGGGTAATGTTGATTTTAGTGGTTTTAAAATGTGGTTTGGGGCACTTCTGCATGCTCAATGCATTCCTAATTTTCTTGGCCATTGATCCATAAGCATTGGAATTGGCTTGGGTACTGTCATTCCACACATCTGTCATTTCCCTGAATTGTTTCTGCTGTGGCATCAGTTTATTTCTTCCACATATGTGGACAAATAAACAGGAATACCCAGCTAACATGCAGGTATGACCAATGGTGTAATCAGTGGTGTCACAGCACCTACCCACCTTTTAAAATGCTGTCTGCATGCACTCTAGCAAACCTGTGATGTAAAACTGAGCCTTTCATTACTGAATGGAGACCACAAGGCAGTTCTCTGTTTGGTGACTGGCTGATCAACACACTTGTTCAAGAGTTGCCATTTTCCTTCATCAGAGAACAGAATTCTGAAGAAATATTTTGGAAACAAAATTGTGCCCAAATGTGTTACCAGTGCCATTTTAATTACATGTGAAGAAAAACTATTTCAATTAGTAGTAGAAATAAACAGAAGCGGCCCATGGCAGAAAGGTACTCAATACACACACAGTATTAACATTGTGATACAGAGCAGTTGAACAACATTGCTGGAAAACATGAAACCAGAAAAAGGCACTATATGGGTCAATCCTAGCACCTCCTTCTAAAGAAACTTCATGGTTTAGCCACATGAATAACCCAATAATAAAAACCATACTGTGCAGCAGCATTCCTTCAGTTATTGCACTCTCACTTATCTCTCCTTATAAATAATTATCTTTTGGTTTTGCAAGATTCCATGTGCTCCCATTGGCTGTAAAATGCCCTCCCTCAGCCATTGGCCCATCATCCACCACTCAAGAGTACTCGTGTGCCATTGGCCGGGTGCTGGGTCTGCTCCTCTTCCCCACCCACTCCCCCTGGCAGACAGCTCTCTCTCCTGAGGAAGGCAGTTCTCTTGACTCCTGTGAGGGACTGTCCCCTCAGTGGCTGTTGGTAGGCAGCCAAGCTTGGTTCTGTGAGTAAAAAAACAAAGGACTTTCAGCATAACCCCTCCCCTGCTCATAACCCCCTCCCCAACGGCCACTTTCCTGTCAGAATAAATGGAAAAAGGCTCTTTCTCCTGCTTAGCTTCAGCATGGCTGGCTGGCTAACGAGGTGGGCCAGCGACCATCAAACCATTTTCTTCAACTCCCCGCTGTGCAGCTGACATTCCCCTAGGGCTGCCAATCTCCAGGTGGGACCTGGAGATCTCCCACTGTTACAATTGACCTCCAGATGACAGAGATCAGTTCCCCGGGAGAAAATGGTTGCTTTGGAGGGTAGACTCTATGGCATTATACCCTGCTGAGTCCTTCCACACACACCCCAAATGCTGCCCTCCACAGGATCCACACACCCCCCCCCAAATCTCCAGGTATTTCCCTAATCAGATTTGGCACCTGTACTTTCTCCTCTGTCAGTAAAAGGCCCTTTCCACACCTATGTTGGCCTTTGGGAGAAAACTCATTGGGCCCGGCCCTGATCAGGTTGCCAACTCCAGGTGGGCAATTCATGGAGCCTGGAGAGGGTGAGGTTTGAGGAGGGGTGGCACCTCAGACAGGTACGATGCCATAGACTCTACCCTCCAAACCAGCCATTCCCTGATGGGGAACCATTGTTGCCAATCTCCAGGTGGGGGCTGGAGACCACTCAAAATTACAACTGCTCTCTAGGAGGGATGGGGGAGGAGATGGAAAACTAAAGGTAGGTTGATGGTTGGCTGGGAGGGAGATAGGGTTGTCAACTCCAGGTTGGGAAATTCCTGGAGATCTGAGGGGTCGAACCTGGAGAGGGTGAGTGTTGAGGAGGGGTGGGACCTCAGACAGGTACAATGCCATAGACTCCACCCTCCAAACCAGCCACTCCCTCCTGGGGAACCACTGTTACCAATCTTGGGGGTGGGCTGGAGAGCACTCAAAATTACTACTGCTCTTCAGGTAGCAAAGATCACTTCCTCTGGAGAAAATGGTGGACTCTGTCATTGTGAGGAAGATGAGGGAGGAAGAGGCAGGGGAGAGTGGTAATGGAGGGTGGTTTTGAACAAACTTTTGAAGTTCAGAAGAATACTGGCTCTGTCGATTGGGTTCCCATTAGTGCTCTATTGCTAGCTCTATTAATTTGTTTTTTAAAAATAAAATCCATAATACAGACTGTTCTGTTAGCACTCTATTGCTAGTTCTATCAGAACAATCAGTATTGCTGATTTTATATTTTTTAAAAATGCTATTGCTAGTTCTATTCGAGAGCCAGTTTGGTGTACTAGTTAAGAGCAGCAGACATTAATCTAGAGAACTGGGTTTGATTCCCCACTCTTCCACTTGAAGCCAGCTTGGTGGCCTTGGGCCCATCACAGTTCTTTCAGAGCTCTCTCTGCCCCTAAAAACAAGTCTAGCTCACCACTAGTATACCGCTAAGAGCTAGAACTTGCAGCTGCCAGACAATCTTTAGATCTCGTGGTTATGCGCACACAATACTAGTTCAATTAATTTAAATTTTTAAAGGGGAACCGTGGGGTGGAGGGGAAGGGAAAGTGGGAGAGGAGGGGGCACTGATTGAGAGGAGGAGGTTGGATGTGGGCACGGATGGGATTGAGTGGGCAGGGGGGATGAATGAAGTGTTATGCACGTGGAGTGAAGCAAACTCAGAATAGGCTTGAAAAAACCATTGGTGTAAAAGTGCTCAGAGAAAGTCCAGAAAAAAAGGATTGAAAAATCAAAGTGACCCCTACAGGGAGCAAAGCATGTGCAGAAAAGAAAAAAAAAGAATCGGTTTGGGGTAAGAATTGACTAAAGCCACACATGCGGAAAAGACCTTTCTCTTGTGTGTTTTAAATTGTTAGCTGCCTTGGTGGTCCTTGTAGGGGCCAAAAAGTGCGATATCATTTTAAAAATAATATTAATAATAATGATTTACTTAGCAATGCACCCCCATGTGGTCTAATACAGATATACAGGGGAAAGGCAGCTGTTGGGGGGAGACTTTTCCTTTGTGTTTCTAGGATCAGTGGCATAATAATTCTAATGGAAGCTGCTGTGCTGGATTAAGATGCTCTGTTCCTAGGTTATTTTCTGGTTATCATCCAGATCAAAACAGCTGAAGCCTAAAAAGAAGCCACGTGCAGCACTTCAGCGAGACAAATGGCACCGAGTGACAGCATCTCACTTTATTCTTTTAGCCGTGTTACATCTGCTTTCACTTTCACAGCGAAAAGCTGAGTGTTAAGTACTGGTTGTAAAGCAGAGGCAGTTTAGTTTATCACTTGAATTAAACTGTATGAAATTACACATGTTCCATTTATGTTCAAAAAGCAGGTGGGACGATGTAAGTTAAAGGGCTACTCTTTGCCTTTATGACAGCAAGAGGCACAAGATTGTGAAGGACTGGTTAAAAGCCAATTCAGCCACTATGCACATGGCCAGCTACTGCTTTCTCTAACTGTTTGTTTGTGGACCTTGGATAGTACAATGTGGGGGCCCACCCAAAAATTCATCATAAGTACATATGACAATTCAGAACTCCATAGAAAGGCTTTCTAAAATCATCTGATGTGGCATGCCTAGGGTGTAGTTGAGGAAGCATCATACAGATAAAAGTAGTGGTCTGTGTCATGGTGGAACACCTCCTGGGGATCCCATGTATGCCAGCTTGAGTGCTGTGATAAAAGAAGAGCAGGATGCATATGTAATAATCACATATCTAATTCCAAACCGGGCCACAGAGTGAGGATTAACAGATCTGCGAAATGGAGCTAGGGACAGATTTCTGTACAAATCTGAAGAAAGTCCCAGGCCTGTAATAAAACCTGAAATACAAAATAAAACTGCTTTGGGGGATTAAAACTCCACCAAATAATAGAAAAACATTTAAGAAAAGAATGCCCTCTGGCTGAGTTCACACTGGCAGTATGAAGTGGGAGCCAGTCGTGGCAAAAAAGCCCTGGAACAAACTGCGGACTGATGCAGGAGCATATCAGGAGGAGGCACGCAGGAGCATTCAGACTACTGGCCCGGAGGCATGGCTGTAAACAGTTTTTCCCTCATGCGCTCATACACACATGCACACATAGCCGATTTGGATCCCATTGTGCCGGCACCGCATTGGGTGGTAGAGCAGAGCACAGCCAATCATATCGCTGCTGCCTTATGAGCAACGCAGGTTGCTCCAGGCTTTTCGGCTGAGCGTTCACACTTCCCGGAAGTGGAATGCAGCGGGATAAAGGCGCTCTCCGAGATTTGCTACCACTTTCAACAGGTATCTTTTAATCCTGGGAGCAAAGCGGAACAGCACGGGTTGACTACAGGTGTGGAACGCCAGGCAGATGTGCCTGTGTGAACGCCCCCTTTAATCCACTTGGGAAACATGGCTGAAATGTGGCTATAGCAGGGCAAATTGCCAGTCTGAACTCAGCCACTGATCTCTCAGTCATCAGTTTGGAGGTTGCTAGGCAACCACAACAATATCACTGACCATTTCAAGCCTTGGTTTCTGTAAAGCAAAACCATAGGGAGGACCAGGTATCAACTTGAAATAATAGCCCTTTTTGTGTCCCATCTGCCCTGGTGGAGGAGGACTTGCCAGGAACAGACCCAGTGGCAACCACAGGAGATTCATTACCCATATCACTCATCTGGTGCTGTCCACTGCACAGCTGGGCCTGGTCTGGTGCTAGCAGTGGCCACCACACAACTCAGCCAGATTTTCCCCAGGGAGAGGCTCCATTGCTAGTGTGTGGAAACATTTCCTCTGCTGTGGAAACATTTCCTCTGCTGTTTTCCCAAAGCAAAGCATCACCACCACTTCAAATTGTAACTTGCTCTGCATGGAAAACATATACAATTTTCTCTGCAAGCAGCAAATAGCAGCTTTGTTGCAGGGGGAAAGAGTCAGTAGCCTTCTTCTTTCCCAACCAGAGCCAAGATGTGCATGTCAGAGGAATGGCAGATGGGATGGGGGAGGGGGCGGGTTGCTGTTGTTGTCCTGTCCAGAACAAAGGTAGGTGAGTGCATGTGCCTCTTCCTCTGCACAAAACAGAAAGAGGAGAAAAGCGACTGTGGCAGCTTTAAAGGGAAGGATAGGACAGTGATTACAGCAGCACTGAGAGAAGGACAGAAAACTACTTTAATTGCTTGGAGAGTGACTTGCCACTTTTAAATGCCCCTCTGTCCGCCCCTGCTTTGTGAAACTTTATGTCAGTCCGTACAGACACATCAAGGCAGATTCAAATGGTTATAGATCCAGCTGTATTGGTCTGAGAACAGTTTGAGTCCAGCAGCACCTCTGTCATGCTCTGTGCAGGACGGAGTAGGGTTGCCAAGTCCATCTTTGGAAATATCTGAGGACTTTGGGGGCGGAGCCAGGAGACTTTGGGGGCGGAGCTGGGAGACTTTTGTGATGTCACTTCCTGTGATGTCACTTCCAGGTCAAACGGCAGGTAATGTCACTTCTCAAGCTCCACCCTTTCTGATGATGTTCACTTCCAGCACACTGCACCAAACTATACTTCTCTTCCCTAATGATTGTGGCTCCCAAGAACAGGTTGGAGATGATAGCCTAGGAGGCACCCACACAGCAGTCCTGCCTACATAACACTATGTCATGGACTCAGATAGCTCAGGTTAGTCTGATCTCATCAGATTTTAGAAGCTAATCAAGGTCAGCCCTGACTAGTATTTGGATGGGAGACCATAAAGGAAGCCCAGAGTTACTATGCAGAGGCAGGCAAGGGCAAACCACCTTTAAATGTCTCTTGCCTTGAAAACCCTACAGGGTTACCATGTGTTGGCTATGGAGCTAGTTTTAAAATCGTGAACAGACAAACTTTGGTTTTTTAAAAATTAATTATAGAAACTATTCAAATATAATCTCTCTTCCCTTAAGAAAGACCGACCAGACAAAGTTAGAGAGGATAAATAGGCAGTTTAGTCTTCAGTAGCAATGATCAATTTCAGCAGAAAATGGGGATCATGCAGTTGTTCCAAACAATTCATAGAAAAGATGAACTTTAAGGAATCATCTGGAAGAGGTGACAGAAGTGGCATTCTGTGTGTGAGCTGAAGGCATTTTGCACCAAAAGAAAAAAAATGGACTGAGAAAGATAGCGAGAGAGAGAGAAAGCAAGCAAGACAGAAACACAGAAAGAGGGAGAAAGAGAAAAAAGGCAACGTAAGAAAAAGAGAGGAAGACAGAAAAACAGAGAGAGAAAGGGAGAGGAGTGAAAGAGAAATAAAAATGAAAGGACGGAAAGAAGGAAGATGGAAAGACAGTCAGGCAGAAAAATGATAGGAAGCAGGGGTCTTTTCATAGAAAAACAGCTGCAGGAGCTCATTAGCATATGGTATGCTAATGAGCTATTAGGCTAGTAGCATATGCCACACCCCCTGACATCACCGGAAGTGATGTCAGAAGGGGAAGCAAAAAGGGGGGAGGCATCTTCAAAAGCCTCCCCTTCCCTTCCCCAGCTGGTCTGGGTGGGGGAGCTAAGAGAGAAGGGGTTTAAAGTTTACACTCCTTCTCATAAGAGTTGGGCCACAGAAGGAGGAAAGAGGGAAGGAAAGAGAGAGAGTAGAGAGAAGGAAAGAAGGAAGGAAAGAAAGAGGGAAAGAAAGAGAAGGAAAGGGGAGAGAAAGCAAGAGAGGGAAGAAGGAGGGAAACAGGGAAAGAAGGAAAAAAGAGAAGAGAAGAAGGTGGGAAAGAAAGAAAGAGAGAAGAGAAGAAGGAGGGAAAGAGGAAAAAGAAAGAAGGGAAGGAGGGAATGAAAGAAATTTGGCGGCAATTTGGCCCCATAATATCCTATGGGCCATTGAAGTCAATGGTGAAAACATAGGGTATATTCTGGGGGCTGGAAGGGAGGGGGTTTGAGGGAGAGGCTCCAAACTCACAGGGTAGCTGTTGGAGCCTCTCCCCAAGATACCCACCAAGTTTCAAGAACATTGGACCAGGGGGTCCAATTCTATGGGCCCCAAAACAGGTTGCCCCTATTCCCTCCATTATTCTCTATGATGGGAGAAAAGTAATTGTTTTTCCTACCATAGAGAACAATGGAGGGAATGGGGGCAACCTGTTTGGGGGCGCATAGAATTGGACCCCCTAAAACAATGTTCTTGAAACTTGGTGTGTATCTTGGGGAGAGGCTCCATCAGCTACCCTGTGAGTTTGGAGCTTCTCCCTCAAACCCTCCCCTCCAGCCCCCAGAATATACCCTATGTTTTCACCATTGACTTCAATGGCTCATAGGATATAATGGAGCTGAAATTGACATTCGGCTACCGGAAAGACTCCTGGGGACACCGGCTGGGGGCAGGGCTTGACTCCTGAGCTTGGAGCTGCGCTCCGGTGGGCTCCCCCCAAAAAAAACCCTGATAGGAAGGAAGACAGAAAGAAGCCATTAGAAGACTCCTTTTCGCTCCTTCCTGCTTTTAGGCGGGGGGGGAACAGAGCTCTGAAATGACTGCCTGTGCTTTTAAAATGAGCAGGTGGACCTGCACTGCCGGGCTGCTGGCTGTAAAGAGCAGGCAGCCACTTCAAGCCTCCCTTCGCTCCTTCCCACTTTGGGGGGGGAGAAAGGGCGCCCTAAAATGACTGCCCATGCTTGTGCTTTAAATAGATGGCAGCTCCCTTTCCCTCTCTCCCCACGGAGGAGACCCTCAGCTGAGCTTCCTTCCCACCGGGTGGTGAGGTGAGGTCCCCCAGGGGCCTGCGTGGAGCAACCTGCAGGGGAGAATTCAGTGAAGAATGGGCCCGACCCTAGCATTAGCCAGCCACTGAGGGAGGGGCGGTGGGGGGGGAGGAAGAATGGAAGGAAAAACCAACAGGACCACGAGGCAGAGCCCTGGGCCAGCCCAAACCTTACTTTCCTGGACCCTCCACTCTTCTGGGCTCTGAGAACAGCTCCTGCTGCAGACAACAGGTGGGAGGAAAATCACTCCCCAGCGCACACTGGAGGGAAGTGGAACTGACGCTCTAGCCCTCGTCTCTATGGCTTTCATAGCCATAGAGACTTGGAGGACTAAAATACCAGAGCGTCACTCTTCCGGCCGCCATTTTGTCCCCCGGTGCCAGATTTCAAAAAAGCGGGTAAGGGGGGTCGAAAATCGGGGGTTCTCCCGCCCTCAGCGGGGGCCTGGCAAACCTAGGACGGAGGCAGGACCTAGAGGCCTAAACTATAGGAGGGGCCTGTCTGGCAGTCGAAAGCATATAGCCTACAATCCCCACAATGCTTGGGGACAGTTTTTAGCCAATCAGAGTACAGGGATTCTGTGAAGAGATTGATACATAGTTTGTGAGGAGTCTTCTGGTTTTAGCTGTTAGCTGTGGAAAATGGTGTCCTTGCTCTCTGAGCTAAACTGAAGGGGACAGTGTTCTTCGTCTCATCTGCGGCCTGGTCTCACAGGGGACAGGCTGGTCTGGTGAGAGAAAGATTCCCCACTTGGCTCAGCATGAGTGGTAAGCAGGAGGCCTGGTAAGAAGATAGGCCTTAAGTAGTACCAGTTAAGGAGTAATAGGTAGCTGTGTTAGCTTTATGTTCTTTTTGCCTTTCAAAACTGTTATACCTTTTTTGAAGCACCTTGTCTTGTTTTCAGTGCCCCATTACTGTATAAATAAACCATTTGTTTAAAAGTTCTCTGCCTGGTCATCACGCCTAAGGTTCTCGGCTTGGAAAGGGGCATTTTGGAAGGGCTTGAGAGGATACCCTGGGCCTTCTCAAAGGACCATAAGTCCAGAGTGGTGGCAGCAGAAGGCGGTGACCCACTGGGGTCATGACAATCTCTAAGACCAGCAAGGTTTTATTCAAGGTATAAGCTCTCATGTGTACACACTCTTCTTCAGATACCTGAAGAAGGTGCCACTGGACTCTTAACTTTGTTCAAGTGATTATGTTAACATATATCTACACCTGATACATGGTGGAAATATTTATGTAGTTGTGAGATACAGTCCAGTTTGACCTACCAAGGGGCTATATACACAGTACAATAAGTTATCCCAGTGTCCAGCTTGGTGTAGTGGTTAAGAGCAGGGGACTCTAATCTGGAGAACTGGGTTTGATTCTCCACTCCTCCACATGATGCCAGCTGAGTGACCTTGGGTCAGTCTCAGCTCTTTCAGGGCTCTCTCAGCCCCACCTACCTCACAGGATATCTGATGTAGGAAGAGGTAGGGAAGATGATTGTACGCCACTCTGAGACTCCTTTGGATAGTGAAGGGTGGGGTACAAAACCAACTCTTCTTCTTCTTCTTCCTCATTTATCTACCAAATACATCCATAATGGGAAGCTTTCAGTTCATTAGTATTGTCACCAGGATAGTTGCCCATTTAACTACCAGGACAGTTCCTGGTGGGCCATTTTCCTAGAGGGCCACTGTCTGCTGCAGCTAGGCCTGCCAGTCCCCAGGTGATGGGGGGGGGGATCCCCTGCTTTGGGGTAAACCCTGCCCCCAAACATACATCCCCGTGCATCGTCGCAGATGTGCTGATAGCACTTCCAGAAGTGATATCATCATGTTGACGATGTTGGGGGCAATGCCCTACTTTTTGGGCAAAACTCTATGGTTTGTAGCCATTTTTACCATAGAGTTCTGTCCAAAAAGTAGAGTGTCACCCCAACATCACTGACGTAATGACATCACTTCCAGAAGTTACATCAGTGTGTCAGCAATTTCCCCACCCACTCCTGGAATGCCTACCAAATGCCCCTGCCAGCAGGAGGAATGCACCTGGCAACCCTAGCTGCAGCAATGGCTCATAAAATCACAGGGGCCATCCAGCTTGGCTCGCAGGCCACTGCGCAACCCATAGGCATGGCCTTGTCAATATACCATGCCCCTTGGAACTTGAAACCCAGTAATGAGAAGGACTCGGGGCTTACTGGGAGCAATCGGAACGCCGACTGAATGTCGCACTTGGCCATGAGTGCCCCGTGCCCGCAAGCCCTGACTAATCCAACCGCATGATCGAAGGAAGCGTATTTGACCGAGCAGAGCTCAGGGGGGATACTGTCATTTACCGAAGCTCCCTTTGGGTACGAGAGGTGCTGAATTAGGCGATACTCGCCTGGTGTTTTTTTCGGCACCACCCCCAGGGGAGAAACTCGCAGGTGTTCAATTGGGGGTGCGCTGAATGGGCCCGCAACACGCCCTGCCGTCAACTCTTTTTGCAATTTTGCGGCAACCACCTCAGGCATCTCCCTGGCTGACTTCAGATTGTTGGAATCGGTAGCAATGCGCGGGCCTCTGGCAGGAATGGGAAAACCCTTCGTGAACCCATCCAGGATATACTGTCCAGCCTCCCGCAAGGGGTATTGCGCCAAGAGTGGTCTCAGAGCGTCCACCCGAACTGGGGTGGCCGCCAAGGACCACCAGCCTTGTGGGGCACTAGCGCCTGGAAGCGGAAGTGGCTGCGGTGCCTGACGACCCCCTCCCCCTTTTGTGTTGGCACCCCCGGAGAAGGGTTTTCCACCCCGAAAGGGCTGCTGGGTGCCGTTGGATCGTGGGCAATACACCCGCCCGTGCCCCCCCCCCCGCACACCTCGCAACTGTGGTGGAACTTCGAGATGTTCAGTACCTTTCTCGAGTGGGCAGCGAAGTTGAGGACTGGGTCCACGGGGATTACTCATTATCTGGATGACTTCTTTTTCATCGGCCCTGGGGACGACGAGGCTTGCGCACGGTCCCTACGAGCATTTCAGGAGCTTGCTGAAGAGCTCGGCGTACCATTGGCGGTGGACAAGACTGAAGGGCCAACAACTAGCTTAACATACCTGGGTATCCAATTAGACTCTGTAGCTGGGGCATCCAGGTTGCCGGAGGACAAACTCTTGGCCCTCCAGGCTCTCATTTCCTTGGTTAGGGCCCGGCCGAAGTGCACACTGAAGGAACTGCAGTCACTGGTGGGGCACTTGAACTTTGCATGCCGAGTTGTTTCGCCCGGCAGGGCTTTCTGCGTGAGGCTGGCCAGATCGACGGCCGGAGTCAGGGCACCTCATC
This sequence comes from Gekko gecko, assembly GCA_029375565.1. Taxonomy (NCBI): domain Eukaryota; kingdom Metazoa; phylum Chordata; class Lepidosauria; order Squamata; family Gekkonidae; genus Gekko; species Gekko gecko. The sequence continues at coordinate 177,972,180 of JAPDNY010000001.1, read as the reverse complement.
ACCGGATACGGGTGACCAAGGGCATGAAGGAGGATTTGGGGGTGTGGCTCCGATTCCTGGCAGGATACAATGGGGTTACCATTTGGCAGCACCCGATGAATTTGCAGGATGCCATTCAGATCCACTCTGATGCGGCCGGCAGCGCTGGGTTCGGCGTCTACTACGACGGCAAGTGGTGCGCACGGCCCTGGCCCAAGGAGTGGGAGGGTTCTGCAGTGCTCAAGGATCTCACCTTCTTGGAGCTTTTCCCAATACTGGTGGCTGTGATCATTTGGAAAGATCTCTTTAGGGACAAAAGGGTGCGGTTCTGGTGTGACAACCAAGCAGTCGTGCGGGTGGTGAACAAGCAAACTTCCAAGTCAGAAAGGGTGATGCGGTTGGTTCGCCGCCTGGTTTTGGCCTGCCTGGCCGATAACATTACATTTACTGCACGTCATGTGCCGGGCGTGGATAATAGTATAGCGGACGCTTTGTCTCGCCAACAGGAGGAACGCTTCCGCATCCTGGCGCCAGTAGCCAACCATGTTTCAGACCCATTTCCGGAGGAGCTGTGGGAACTTGGGAAGGTACAATAAGGCGGGGCATTTATGGGTCCATTGCCCCCTCCACTCTAGCCATGTATGCCAAGGCTATAGATGCCTTTTTCGACTTTACCGCGGGGTTCGGGGGGCCGCAGACCTTGCCGGTGGAGAGGGAATGGGTGCTTCACTACATGGCATGCCTGCAGGACAGTGGGTTCTCCCACAGCACCATCAGGGGTCGGATGGCCGCCATCACGTTCTTTAGCAAGGCTGAGGGGTTCGAGGATCCATGCCTCTCATTCCAAGCTCGTAGAGCGGTCGAGGGCTGGCGGAGGCAAGCTGCGCGGCCTCCGGATCATAGACGGCCCGTGACCTTGGAGTTGTTGGGGGGGATTTTGTGGGAGCTGCCAGCACTGTGTTGGTCCCAGTACGAGGCCGCACTCTTTGAGACCGCATTTGTCTTGGCCTTTTTCGGGGCCTTGAGGGTCGGGGAACTGGTAGCAAGCTCCAGAATCTCGTTCACCAACACACCCTTGGGTGTTCGGGATGTTTCCTTCAGACCGAGGGGGATGTCATTGTATATTCGGAGGTCAAAGACAGATCAGCTGGGAAAAGGGGCGCGCCTACACCTGGGGCCACTACCGGGCGGCCCGTGCCCTGTGCAGACCACGTGGGCCTTTTTAGCAAAGCGACCTAAGGGAGATGGTCCACTGCTTATCCATAGAGACGGGGCCCCATTGACGAGGTATCAGTTCACGGGGGTTTTCAGGTCAGCATTGGGGGCTTTGGGCTTACCAGGCGAGGAATTTGGGCCTCACTCCTTTAGGATCGGGGCGGCCACCACGGCTGCCGGTATCGGCCTGCCGGAAGCACGAATACGGGCCATAGGCCGATGGCGCTCTACGGCCTTTAGGGCGTACATCAGGCCGCAGCTGGAGTCCAGCCAGTGACCGACTCTCTGACTCCTCAGTTCCAGGACAGGTGTACAGGACAGTCTGGATTTTTGGGCACAGCATCGTCTATTGGGCAGGTTTGTATGCATCCTCGTCGGGCTGGGGCAAAGACTTGGGCTTGGGAGGTGCAGTTCGCATAACGTGGATGGCACAGCGAGGCATGCGGTGGAGGTCCCTGTTGCCCTGGTTGGGGCGCGTCGGGGTGAGGCACCACCCTCCTGATGCACTGCTGCTGCAGCTCAGGGAAAATGATTTGACCAAGTGCCCCGGGGTGTCCCTTGAGCACCAGGTACTGGCCGACCTGGCCTTATTGCGCGAGATCATGCCTGGCACCATCATCTTCTGGTCGGATTGGCTGGAACGGAGGTCGTGGCGAGGCACAATTCATCCCAAAAAGGTGGACGTGTCGAGGCGGAAGGTGTCCAGCAGGCTGGGCCGGGCAGTCGAGTTGGCGGGCGGTATCTGGATCCGCCACCCTGACATCTCTCACAAGATGGAGGCCCTGTTCCGAGCGGATGGTGTACACCTGTCTGCCTGGGGCATGGATGTCTGGTTGCACGGAGTCCGTGATTACCTGCTTTCTTGGCTACAGCCGTAGGGGCGTTGGCGGGAACAGGACTAATGGGGTCATCCTGTTCTTGTGGCGGTAACAGCATGGGGCCGGATCCGTTGGCGGAATTCGGCCTGCGCGCCAATTCCAGAGTTGGGGACCCCTTAAGGGTCTTGGCATGAGGGCTGAACGGAGCTGGCTAGCTCAAGGAATAACAGCGCTTGCCCACACAGCCAGAGGGCAGGGGAGCTCACAAAGGAGCAAGTGTCCAGGTGAACTCTGATAACCTGCCCTCCCGCCTTCTCTACCCATGCCGGCTGGCTGGGTAACGGTCAACTCGGCTGGCACGCAGGCCAGCCGGTAGGTCGGATCGGGTGGACCCATGCTGTGCCAATGCTCTACAGCTGTAACCAATAAAAGTTGTGGCCAAATTTATCCACATTATTTCCAAAGAAACCGGTTGTGCGTGTTCATTGCAAAGGGGGGGGTGTACAAGGCAGGCCGATCTCGGTATCCCAAGTAAGACATGGAACCGCAATCAGCAGATAAACTTACGCCAGTACTTCTTGCTTAAACCTTAGTCCCACCCACTCACCAGACTGCCTTAATGGATGACTGCCAAACAGCTTTGCTCCTCTGAGGGTCACGGCTTGGCCTTGCCTTGTTCGATATGTTTAATTTTCTGCTATTGTCAAAGCTTGCAACTGTCTACATCTCCAGGCAGTAAACTCAGTCTTCTCAATGCCTGAAGAAGGCACATATCCCCCATGGTTGGGCCACTGAAAGTACATACTTTCCAAGCATGGATCACTCACAGCAGTTTCCCCCTCTTTGTACCTGTACAGTAGGATTCATTGTCTAAATAGCCTTCAGGGGATAAATTGGTTGCTTTATGTTCCTGCACAGTCAGTTATGATAAATTACAAAAACCGTTCATAAATTCTATCATCTAGCTTCAGGTGCAGGCCATGTGCTTAACTAAGCAACTAACTAATCAATTCAACCGGCATACAGAGACACTAAAAACAAGACTCAACACAAAATGTTGAACTTTTTTGCCCTTTTAACAATGTGGGGTGTTTTTTTTTAATGTTGGAAGAGAGAGTGGTGGTGTGTCAGACATGGTAGCAGGGGGATCAGCAGCTGTGGGTCTGCAAAAGCAGCAGCATGTGGTCATGTATACACAATTGTCTTTTCCCACAATTAGACATGTTCAAGCTGTTCAGATGCAGATGAATAGTTAATCAAACATCCATTTCCCATGATCTCTACATGCAAGAAAGTGAACCAAACTGGCAAGTAATTGAGCACCTTTCTAGAAATCTGCATGCATGCATTTTAATGAGAATGTATAAAAATAATTTCCTAATTGATAGAACAAAGTTTGAGTCCAGTGGCACCTTTAAGATGAACAAAGTTTAATTCTGGGTATACGCTTCTGTGTGTGTGCACACATCTTCGGATATCTGAAGATTCACAGAACTACAAAACAGAGCTAAGGGCAGAGCAGGGGGATTTCTCTACAACCCAGAAGGCAGTCCTGGGGTTGCGGGGTGTGTGTGTGTGTGGAGGTGTCTAAAATCTTTTTAAAAAAAAAACGGGTTAAAACTCCTCCAAATAATAGAAACAGCGCCTGTAGATTTTTTAAAAAATAACACCCACTGAACTCTTAGTGGGTGTTGGGGGTTACTACGCAAACACAACAATATTACCAAGCCTTCCAAGTCTTGGCTTCTGTAAAGCAAAAGCTTTACAATAGGAGTTGACTGGGAGGCCAAAACAGCCCTGGAAAATGTCACACACACCCCAGTCATGTCTTATGATGGAGGAGTCATTGGCAGCTACTGCACAACTCACTGCCCACTCACACACTACTCAGCCTGGCCCACCAGCAGCTGCCACCACCACACAATCCAGCCCAACCCAGCCTGACAGTGGCCACTGTGTAACAGTCCTTAACCACCATGCAGCCTGTCATCAGCTGCCATGCAGCTTGGCCAGACTTCTGGGGAGGGGCTGCCAGGGGTAGGGAAGAAGGGAAAGCTGAAGATAAATAAAGGAGCAAATAAAGATGGATTGTCTGGTGGGTGAGACATGCCTCACAAGCCTTTATGGGTCTGCCACTTATAAATTCCAGAAAATTAAGCCTATATGCAGATATTTCTAAAACCAAGCTCACAGTGTGTAAAGTCAGTAAAGTGAATTGTGACTACCTAATTTCAAACTCAAAGTTTAGCCTTCTGTCCACATGCAATCTGCCCATCTTGACAAATATGACTGTGTATTTTGTCCCAGACTCCCAACATGGAATGACCCCAAGGACTAATTTCATGTTGTGTATTTAAAAATAGCTATGGAAGTACTGTACTTTTGATTTAACAATCAAATTTCCAACCAAATTTACTTTGCCTGGAAATTATATAGCTACACACACACACACGCACACACACACACAAACACACATTCCATCCCCCACATATTCTTAGTGCTGAAGAAAATTTGCTACCATGTATGTGCACATGTGTGTTTGTGTGGCTATATAATTTCCAGGCAAAGTAAATGACATTTCCATCTCCGAATAAGCTTTATGGTCTATCAATGACCCAGAAATGTCACTCTGAAAGCCACAATTTAGTACCGCAACATTTCTGAGGGAAGAAAGCCATTTGTGGTCTAACAAAGTTAGCACCTTTTTCGTACCGTAATGTGTATTTGAGACAGCCAGAAAGAGCCAGGCAAATTTCTCCACAGTGGGACAGTGACAATGGGAAATTCTGAAGCATACTTTCCCATAAATAATTTAAAAGTCTGGTGGAAGTGAGACATATTGAGTTGATGGAGGGGGGGGGACATGGACAGGATTCAAAGTCATTTAAAATGCCATTCTTTCTCCTGAGCGTCTTCAAATCTTATTATACTGCTGCTGAAAGAAGGAATATGGCAACTATTTCAGGAGTGATACATATTAGCCACAGTGCTTGCCCTAAAAACATTCTAACAAAGTGTAGCTCTGTGCCCTAAAAGCAGGCATCCTCCATAATGAAGTAACCTGAGTTAGCCATCTGAGGCAACAACTTTTATGGGGTGACAACCAATGCTCCCTCTAAGTTTTGGAGTCGTGTGAGCAAAAATTCTACTTTGTGAGCTACTGGCATTAAAGTTGTAAGCAAGCGATTTGGCTACTGCATAAATTAGTTTGCTCTGGACTCTGGAGCCATCCTTCCTGAGCTAAGACAAAAATGTGTGAGCTGGAGGCTAAAAAACTGTGACCTAGCTTACACTAACTCTGCTTAGAGGGAACACTGGTGACAACCACCCATCCTACCTGGTACCAGCCAGCCATCGGTCCATCTACTGCCTGCCTGACTCTTGCTTCTATCCAGGCGTTGGGAGTAAGGCTGCCAATCTCCAGGTGAGGCCTGGGGTTCTCCTGAAGTTACAATGGATCTCAAAACTATAGAGATCAATTCCCCTTGGGGAAAAAATAGCAGCTTTAGAGGGTGGTTTCAATGATATCACATACCCACTGAGTTCCCTTCCCTCATCAGACTCTGCCCTCCCCAAGTGCTACTCTCAAATCTTTAGGAATATTCCAGCCCAGAGTTAGAAACTCTAGTTGGAAGAGCTAATTCTCCTTTGTCACTCCCCCAAGGCGTGAAGCCCTGCCGGCCAGTTCCTGAATTCTCACAAGATACCTTCTTCTCATGAGAGCTCAGTCACCATTTCTGATTTCTGTTGTGAAAGCAACTAAAATGGTGGCCAGACTATGAGAGGGAGCCAACTCATGGGAATTCAGGAAGCCATAAAGGGCATGTGTGGTTTTCCACATTATTTTTTAAAAGAGCTGGAGTAACAAAGATGTAAGGAGGATTACCTACTCTAGCATCTGGATGGGAGTGGTGGCACCGGGGGGGGGAGAAACAGCGGGCAAAGGTGATTGCTGATGCCACCACTGTTTAGGCTTGCCAACTTTTAAATGGGTGCCTCTAGCTGTTTTATGAATACTAGTTTCATCTGCAGTGATTATCAGGTGATGTTATTTATCTCCATGGTGTGAAAAGTCTCAGTTGCCCATTTCCACGTATTAAACCTCTGTTAATAGGACAGGACAATTTTCTTCCAGGCCAGATGGCAATCTTAGCCCTGCCTCCGGTAGCAAAACACCTTGAGCTGCCACTGACTCCAACACTACTTCTTTCCCCATCTGGTTTCTCCCTTTGTACATTCATAACTTCATAAGCACTCCCACACATTGAACCTTTATCCTCTTCAGTGTCAACTCCCTCAGTTTGGTGTAGTGGCTTAGTGTAATGGTTAAGTGTGTGGACCCTTATCTGGGAGAACTGGGTATCATTCCCCACTCCTCCGCTTGCCCCTGCTGATGTGACCTTGGGTCAGTCACAAGCTCTGGCACAGCTGTGCCCGGACAGTTTCTGTCAGAAGTTCTCTCAGCCCCACCTACCTCACAGGGTGTCTGTTGTGGGGAGGGGAAGGGAAAGGAGCAGGGGTCTTTTTTGGGGGGGAGCCCACCATAGCGCAGCTTTGGGAGCTCAGGAGCCAAGCCCCGACCCCAGCCGGGTCCGGGGGAGTCTTTCAGGCAGCTGAATGTCAATTTCAGCTCCATTATATCCTATGGGCCATTGAAGTCAATGGTGAAAACATAGGGTATATTCTGGGGGCTGGAGGGAGAGGCTCCAAACTCACAGGGTAGCTGATGGAGCCTCTCCCCAAGATACCCACTAAGTTTCAAGAACATTGGATTAGGGGGTCCAATTCTATGGGCCCCAAAACAGGTTGCCCCATTCCCTCCATTGTTCTCTATGGTGGGGAAAAAGTAACTTTTTTCCCACCATAGAGAGCAATGGAGGGAATAGGGGCAACCTGTTTGGGGGCCCATAGAATTGGACCCCCTGGTCCAATGTTCTTGAAACTTGGTGGGTATCTTGGGGAGAGGCTCCGTCAGCTACCCTGTGAGTTTGGAGCCTCTCCCTCAAACCCCGTCTCCTCCAGCCCCCAGAATATACCCTATGTTTTCACCATTGACTTCAATGGCCCATAGGATATAATGGGGCCGAATTGCCGCCGAATTTCTTTCATTACCTCCTTTCCTTCTCTCTTTTTCCTCTTTCCCTCCTTCTTCTCTTCTCTCTTTCTTTCCCACCTTCTTCTCTTCTCTTTTTTCCACCTTTCCCTGTTTCCCTACTTCTTCCCTCTCTTTCTTTCCCTCCTCCTTTCCTTCTTTCCTTCCTTCTTTCCTTCTCTCTACTCTCTCTCTCTTTCCTTTCCTCTTTCCTCCTTCTGTGGCCCAACTCTCATGAGAAGGAGTTTAAACTTTAAACCTCTTCTCTCTTAGCTCCCCTACCCAGACCAGCTGGGGAAGGGAAGGGGAGGCTTTTGAAGATGCCTCCCCCCCCTTTTGCTTCCCCTTCTGACATCACGTCCGGTGATGTCAGGGGGCGTGGCATATGCTAATAGCCTAATAGCTCATTAGCATACCATATGCTAATGAGCTCCTGCAGCTGTTTTTCTATGAAAAGACCCCAGGAAAGGAGTTTGTAAGCCGCTCTGAGATGCCTTTGGGCAGTGAAGGGCAGAGTATAAATCCAACTCTTCTTCTTCTCTTCTTCTTCTTCTTCTTCTTCTTCTTCTTCTTCTTCTTCTTCATGAAAATACACCTTACACATTGGATTATCTGTCACAGCTTAAAATAGTTCCTAAAAACTCAAAATCTTTATTCTTATTATAACATATATACTGTATGTATGGCATAATAAGCACTTTTTATGATGTCATCCTCTCTAAATGGGTATTGAATTAGTTATATTAGGATGTTATTACTTTATGTTATGTGTGAAAATAGAAACAAAAAGGGGGGGACCATCATGTGATGAAGAACATTAAGGTAGAAAGTTTTCCCCACACAGATTACCAAGTCACTTGCTCAATGATAGCTATTTCATGCCATAATCTAAAGTAGGAGGAGCAGGAGGAGATGAGGTGCTCCTCTTGCATTTCTCTTGTTGAAATGGCCCCAACTACTTTCCCCCTCACAGGGAAAAAAGATGCATTTCCCTGTATTCCCTAGTCCTGGGTTAGGTCTCCCTTTTGAACTGTCCTAATTGCAATCTTTTGTTACTGTCCATGGGGTTTTCTTGGCAAAGATACTGGAGTGGGTTGCCATTTCCTTCTCCAGACAGCGGAGGACAGAAGGGCCTGGCATGATCTGGTCCATGGGGTCGCAAAGAGTCGGACTCGACTGTGCGACTGAACAACAACAACAATTGCAATCTGCTAAGCCTATTCAATAGCTGTTTTTCATTTTAAAATTTAAAAAACTGAGGGGGGAGATTACATAGAATCTACATAATATGTAGTTTGACAAAAACAGAAACAAAACAAGAAGCCTGTAAGAATGTAACTCCTCACTCCAGTGACAGCCTTAAGACATAGCTTTCACACATCCTGTCCTTATATAAAATTGCATTTTTGCCACCAACATTCTATGCTTGCCACAATTGATTGGGTGCAAGAACTGGCAGTCAGAACACATGGGCTGGGGCTGACTGGCTGATTGGCAGAGTCCCGCCCACATCAGCCCTAGCCAGTGTCTTTGGCTCAGTCTGCTCCAGTCCTCTGACAGGAGAGGACCGTCTGCAGAGTGAGTGCAGAGACAGGCCCTCAAGGCCAAGGCAGGTGAGAGAAGCCCATTCCGCCCCCCCACACCGTCCTCTGGGCCTTCTATGGGCCCAGGAGGCCCAGAGAAGCCCGTTCCACCCCCCCACACCATCCTCTGGGCCTTGTCAGGGCCCAGTAGGCCCAGAGAAGCCCATTCCGCCCCCCACACACACCATCCTCTGGACTTTCTCAGGGCGCAGTAGGCCCAGAGAAGCCCGTTCTGCCCCACACACACACACCCATCCTCTGGGCCCTCACAGGGCCCAGTAGGCCCAGAGAAGCCCGTTCCACCCACCCCAACCATCCTCTGGGCCTTCTATGGGCCCAGTAGGCCCAGAGAAGCCCGTTCTGCCCCCCACACCATCCTCTGGGCCTTCTATGGGTCCAGTAGGCCCAGAGAAGCCCGTCCCACCTCTCCGTCCCTTCCTTTCCCCCTTTCCTTTCTTCCTCTCTTTCTTTCACTCTCCCCCCATTCCTTCCTTCCTTTCTCCAACCCTCCCTCCCTTCCACCCTCCCTTCCTTTCTAGGGCGTGTTGTCTTCCTCCATGATGGGCTTTGTGCTCTAGTCTCTCTATAATTCTGTTTTGATCATGGACTCTCCTGAACATTCCACATGGTGCCAAAATCAGTTGGCTCAATGATCTGTCACTCAGAATGTGTCCCTAGCCCCTGGCTGCCTTGCCCGAGTCCTGCCCAGCTGCCACTTAAGAGTACTCGCGTGCCATTGGCCAGGTGCTGGGTTTGCTCCTCTTCCCCACCCACTCCTTCAGCCACTGTGCCCTCCCAAAATTTCTGGCAGAGGGCTTTCTCTCTTAATGCAGACAATTGCTTCCTGTGTGAGACTAACTTTTTCCCTCAGTAGCTGTTGGTAGGTGTAACAAAATGGCAGTTACCTGTGTCTGTAAGATGACTGCTATCTCTGTGTTTAAAATGTTCCCCCAGAATGCTTAATTGAGCTGTAGTTCCAGAGAGGGGCCTGCAGGGGTATTACTCACTGGGTTGAATGGGGCTTCCTCATTTGCTGGCCTACAGTTCCCAGCTGCAGCAAGTTGGCTGGACTGGGGAATGAATGGAAGTTTCCCTACTCTCTAGGGTAAGAAAGAGAGAGGCTGAAGCAGAGCCAGTCCAAGGAGAGATCCTATCCTGAGCCCACAACCTCCAGAGCTAGAGAGCGTTATGTGCAGGGAAAGAGGATTGTGTTTGACCCCTGTTGGTTCATGGTGTGTGCTTACTCCTACAGTTGTGCCTTATTTATTTAATGTGTGTGTGCTCCATAATTGTGTAAATAGTTAAATAAATTCTTTTATTTGGGCTAATAACCTGTGTTGTGCTCTGACCACATAGTCTCCCCCATTCTGCACAATACCAAAGGGAGGGGGTAGCCCAGGGAAGCAAGGAAAGACCAGACCCTTGGGTTGCCAACTTTCCAGGGATCCCCCAAAGACTGGGGATTCCATCTCCAAATAGGGAGATTCGGCCAGAGAGGTCTCACTGTCCCTTTCAAAAGGCAGTGACAATTCAGCGAGTCATGGCAGCAAACTTAAGGAGTGAGATATGCCCATGAGATGAGGGTGGGAGGCAAACAGCTGAGTTGTAAACTGGAGCCCGTTTCACCACAGTAGGCAACCAAGCTTGGTTCAGACAAAGGAAGGGAACCCTTTGCAAGCCTTTGTGAGGAACTCATTGGGGCCAGTCATTACGAGGATTGCCAGCTCCAGATTTTCTGGAAGAGTCTATGGAAGCCAGGGTTCGGGGAGGGGAGGGGCCTCAGCTGAACAGAATGCCATAAAGCCCACCTTCCAAAGCAGTTATTTTCTCGGGGCAGGGGAGAGATCTGTTGTCTGGAGTTCAGTTGTGATACCTGGTGATCTTCAGGTTCCACCTGGAGGTTGGCTACCCTAGGCATCGCAGTCAGTGCTTCAGAGCAGGGTCTGCTAGATCCAGGTTCTTCCTGTAGAAGCTGAGTGGGTGATTTTTGACCAGTCACAGATTTGTACCTCACAGGGTTGTTGTGCAAATCAAAAGACAGAGAGGAGAATGATGTAAGCTGCTTTGGTCCCCATTGCAGAGAAAGATTAATTTTCCTCCTGAGAAACCATCGTTGCCAATCTCCAGGTGAGAGCTGGAGATCACTCAGAATTACAACTGTTCTCCAGATGGCAGAGATCAGTTCCTCTGAAGAACATGGTGGACTCTGTGTCCTTATATCCTGCTGAGATGGGCCCCCCATGACAGCCAATGTGACATGGCAGTCAGGGTTTCAAAGCACCATAGAGGCTGTAGGTGGGTGGGTGGGGGAGATGGAAAGCTGAAGAGTGAGGGGAAAATAAAGGTAGGTTGATGCTTGGCGGGGAAGGAGATAGGGTTGCCTACTCCAGGTGGGAAATTCCTGGAGATTTGAGGGATGGAATCTGGAGAGGGTGAGGTTTGAGGAGCGGTGGGACCTCAGACAGGTACAATGCCATGGACTCCATCCTCCCAACCAGCCATTCCCTCCTGGGGAACCACTGTTGCCAATCTCCAAGTGTGAGATGGAGATCACTCAGAATTATAACTGATCTGGGATGGCAGAAGTCAGCTGTAGTCATAGGGGGAGATAACGGTAGGTTGATGGTTGGCTGGGAAGGAGATGGGGTTGCCAACTCCCAGTTGGGAAATTCCTGGGGATTTGAGGGGTGGAGCCTGGAGAGGGTGAGGTTTGAAGGGTTGGACCTCAGACAGGTAAAATGCCATAGACTCCACCCTCCAAATCAGCCATTTCCTCCTGGGTAACAATTGTTTCCAATCTCCAGGTGAGGGCTGGAGATCACTCAAAATTACAACTGCTCTTCAGGTAGCAGAGATCAGTTCCTCCGGAGAAAATGGTGGACTCTGTGTCATTATACCCTGCTGAGGTCACCACAGCAAATTGACACTGAGTGTCCAAGGCCTTAGCAGTCTTCCAGAGCCTCTTTCTAGACCTCGTTGTATTTATTTCCACAACGGGCCTTATTCCTAGTGCTAAATAATGCAGTTTCAATCCACTTCAGCAACCATTTGCTAGTGGATTCTGTCATTCCACACAGTAAAATCCAGTTGCAAAGTGCATTGAAAGTGAATTGAAAGTGTGCTATTTAGTGTGCGTGAAAGCACCCAGAGACCCAGTTCAGTTTGACCATGTGATCTGCTATTTCTGTGCACATAGCCTTAGGCATTTTTGTGCATGAAATGAAAAACCAAACAAAAAACCTTTGTCATGCGGGCAAGATGTCATTTTTAAAGTGATAGGTGGAGAGGAAAGTTGTAATCTGCTACATGAAGCAGCTGTTCCCTATAGAAAGGCCGGCCGTGCCACTGATACTTCCATTTCACCCTGTTCTAGCAAGCACCTCATAAACATGAGAAAGCCATAAGACATACTGTCTAATAACTAAAAGATTTCATGCAATTAGAAGTGGAAGATGGGGAATGGAAGGAATGCCGAAGAGCTGCTTCCGAGGTCTTATGGGTCAAATATGGTCGCTGTTCCTTCTGAGTTACTGTTTTCCTGCCCTAAGCTATTCTTCATCAACAGGGCCGGTCCCAGGGTTTTTTGCACACTAGGTGAGGCTACCTTATGCCCCCACCCCCGTGCGCACACCAATTTTCAAACATAAATGCATTTTAGGAAGAATGAAAAACACAACATTTGAAATTTCTAATTTCTTTTTTTAGAAAAATGTAAGAACAAGTAATACAATCTCTGATTTTCTCTCTCAAACAGAAAAACACAAATCACAAAACATTTTGAAAAATCCTGTTAATTGTGGTGCTGAAATTTAAGTCTCTTTAATGTTTCCATTTCAGGCACATCAGAATCTAATTTTGTGTGCCTTTTCTTTAGCAAATTTTGTTACCAATTCCTTCAGGTCAAGTGCTGATGCTTCAGCATGTTCAATTGAAATAGTTGCCAAACCAAGTAGTCTCTTTTGCAGCATTGTCAAGTGTATGTGTGTTTTTATAAGTTTGAGTTTTGAGAAGCTGCGTTCATCACTTGCCACTGACACTGAAAGTGTGAGAAGGATCCTTAGAGCAACAGAAACATTAGGCACACTATCCTGGAGGTTTTGTTGAAGTATGAAGAGAAGTACTCTTTGTGGTGGTATAGACTTTGGAAGTCTTCGAGCGACTGCTTCCAGTTCACAACACGGATCTCCAGCATCAATATCTTTGTTTCCATCGTGCATCAGTACTTGTTCCAAATTCTTGCAGGCCTTAAGTACATCTTCTGTGCATTTTTTGTTAATACTGTATATATCATACAGGAAGCCAAAGAGGGAATTGTAGTGTTGTAGTTGTTGGAATCTCTCTTCAACTGATTGTATGCTGTATCTAAGACAGCATAATAGAAATACACTTCGAATTTTTGCTTTGGATCTTGTGGTGCCTCTTCTGGGGCCTCATATTCAAACTGCTTTTTCTTTCTCCTTTGCCTTTGTTCTGTCTCAAAGTTTGGTAATATTTCTAGCTCTTTTGCAATCTCAGTGGCATTTACCAAAATTTATTCAAAAACCTCATCACAGCTACAGCTCTTAAGGTAGTTCTTGGTTACTTGTAATTGGCTTGTAGCTAAATTTAAATCAGCTTCCTTATTTTGTAGTAGCTTGCCTGTCAGATTAATTTCAAAAAGGATGTTGTACCATGTAACAAGGGATACCACAAGTAACTTGAACTTACTAATTGCATCAGCAAGAGTCTTAGCTTCAACTCAAGAATCACTTGTGGATGATTTTTGTAGGCTTGGGTCATTAAAGATCTCCATTAAAGCATCATATATATTACCAAGATGATATTTCAGTGGTTTCAAAGCATCAATCTGACTCTCCCATCTTGTTTGACTCAGTGGCTTAACAGTAATGGCTGGTACATGGCTAGTTAGAATTTGCCAATGATGCAGAGAAATAATTATAGATCTGCTGGACCAACATGAAGAAACTTGTTGCTTCCAGGCAACACTTAGCAGCATCATTGACTACAAGGTTTTAAGAGTGTGCACCGCAGGGAATGAAAAAGGCACATAGATTTATATCCAGGACTCTCTTTTGTACTCCATGTTCCTTACCTCTCATGTTACTCCCATTATCATAACCTTGACTGCGCAGATTCTCAAGTGGTAATCCCATTTGCTCAAGCAGTCCAAGAAGAGTTTCTGTCATAAAGGCACCTGTAGTCTCCTTTAGCGGAACAAATCCCAAGAAATATTCTCTTATTGTAAGATCAGGCTCAGACATCTCAGTATCAGGTGGTTTGATTATGCTGACAAAATGTACAATCATTGTCATGTGTTCAGTATGACTAACATCAGGTGTGCAGTCCAGAATAACTGAGTAGTATTTGGCTGAGTTTACACATGCTAAAATGTTCTGCCTTATAGCACTTGCTAGAAGCTCTAGAAGCGCATTTTGGATGCCTTTTCCTAGGTAGTGAACCATGGTTTCTTCATCTTTAACTCTGTGCACATGTTCAGTCATGATAGAGTCAAAAAGGGCTAAAAGTTCAACAAGCTTCAAAAAATGTCCATTGTTCTCACTGTACAACTTTTCAGTTGTACCATGGAATGCTAGGTTTTGCATGCCAAGAAATCTGACCAAGCATTCCAAGACCTGTTGCCAATATTGCTCTTCTTCCCTGATTTTCTGCTGGTTGATATCATCAATTGTTTTTCCTTTCCATAAGCACAGTTCAAGTTCTCTCCAGGCCTGGTAGTTGTATAAATGGAGAGTACTCCTCTCATGTGTAGACAGAATTGCTCCAATGTTCTCCCAGTCTTTTGAACCTGGGTCTTGTAGAGTGGTTGCAGCACTATCTGTTTTGCTGAACAGCCTACAGCAAATACAAAAAGAAGAAGAAGACAAGAGATTGGATTTATACCCCGCCCTTCACTGCCCAAAGGCATCTCAGAGCGGATTACAAACTCCTTTCCCCTCCCCTCCCCACAACAGACACCCTGTGAGGTAGGTGGGGCTGAGAGAACTTCTGACAGAAACTGCTCTTTTTCAAGAACAGCTGTGCAAGAACAGTAGTCTCAGTTTCCTCAAAATCCTGTTTCCTCTGTGTGATCCACTGGAACATCTCCAAATTGTGAGACTTTTTCCTCAGAAGTAATACCACTTGTTGTAGGAGCAACATCACTTGTCGTAGGAGCTTCCCCAGGGGGATCATCATATTCTTGTTCTTTACTTGTTTTTCCTGTGCCAAGGTATTTCCAGAAGAACACCCCTTGCTTGGCTTGCTGCTTGGCTCTTTCTGTCTTTCGTTTGCGGAACTGAGTTCCAGATTTTTTTTGTCAACCATAACTCCCTAGAAAAATGACCAAATTTAGAAAACTACTTTGAGATCAAGAAAGATGAAAATTGATGGTGTTCCACTCTCCTTAAATCCAGTAGGAGTCTACGCCACCTCCTCACTGGTGTGTGCTTCTAAACCCTGCCCTTTTAAGGGTGTCTGTTGTGGGGAGGGGAAAAGAAAGGATGGGGTATAAATCCAGTCTCTTCTTCTCTTCTAATGTGCAGACACTGGCTGCTGCTAACATTGATCCCTGTGCCAATAAAACCTTCACCTTCTGTTTTTTGCCCACCAAACCTAATGGGGGGGAGTGCTTGCTGATCAGTTGGCAATCCTACACATTGGGTAGGTGTATCAGTGGTTACCAATGGAACTTGGAAAGGAACCTCCATATTCTGAGGCAGTATATATTTCTGGTGGCATATTGTCCAGTTCATCAACATTCCCTGAACTCCTAGACTTGACAGGCATGCAGTTACCCTGTCCTCATTTTTAAAAAAGGTTCAGCTCCCCCGTTTCTCATTATTTTTAGTATGGTAGCCAAACTCCAGGTGGTGGCTGGAGATCTCCTGGTATTAAAACTGATATCCAGTTAGTTCAATATATGCTCATGAGTTTGTGTGCATGCCTAGAATTTTGGTACATGAGGCCCAATCCTGCACTGTGAGGAGAAGTTCCCTTCGACTGGAAGAGTGCACAAGAGTTAGAGGACTGCTCCTTCTCCCCCACTTGTTTAGGAAGATACAAAGGAGGGAAAGGCACCTATACCTCTTTCATTTCAACACAAGCAACTTTTCTCATCCTCAAAGGTGATTTCATGTCACTGTTTTGTGGGCATCCTTAACACATCTGGCTAGCCACTGTGAAAAGAGAATGATTTATGGAGGGATCCAGAAGAGTTTTTCTGTTAATAAAACACACCATGAGAAATGGTGTAAATTTGAATTACTACATCATTTGTTATCTGGAAAAAATACATTTAATATCAAATGCACCTGGACAAAATAAAAACATTGCAAAGACTAGAAGACCAATTGTCAACAGCATTATGCACTTCCACAACTAGAATGACTGAAGTATACAAAGAGTTACATTTTTTACCTCCATACAGAATCATGGATACATATCCACATATATTCTATGAACCAGAAGGAGATGGAATTATTTTATACATTTTGCTATTTTCATTGAAAGTGCACAGTCTGTCATTCTGCACATCCTCCTAAGTTTAAAATCCAGGCAGCTACACCATCAACTTTTCTGCTTTCTTCAATGCATTTAAAGCTACAGCATAACTTGCCACAAAATTCTCCTGCAAGACCCCATCCACACATTCAAAAATATCACAAGGTACAGCCTGGCTGAAATTGCATAATTAACTTCCTCCCTATCTGATAAACTCCCCACCTGTAGAAAGCTAGCTTCTCATGTAGGATTCTAACAGCCTTCTCCCCATGCTGGTTTTCTAGGTGTAGTGAGTTCTGCTGTTTTTAAGGGGTCCTCCCTCCTTCCTGGGGGTAGCCTACCATGTGCTTCAGATCTATGGCTGTGCACAGAGAGAAAGCAAAAGCGCCATGCCACCAATGGCCGGGTGGGAAGCCAAGCCCCCCCCCCTTCCCAGCTGCGTCAAGTAGCTCCCACAAGTCCCAGGGTTTCTTTGCCAGGCCCGCGCTCAAGGGCCCTCTCTCTGGAGCCCTGCTCTCACCCCTCCCCCCATCTTGCCGCCCACAGGCCTTTCCCATGCCCTTCTCTCCCCCCTATCACAGTCAGCAGAGTGTAGGACAGTCAGCCCCCTCCCTGAGCAGCACTACTGTGAGGCCACAGAGCACCCCCCCCCGCCTGGAGGGAGGCCCAGGCAGCAGGGAAATGGCTTGCTTGAGTCTTCGCCAGCCGCAGTAGCAATGGCGCAGGCCAAACTTGTTGCCTCCAGTCCTGGGGAAGGGCAGGCAGGGCAAGGTGAGGCTTGCCCCGGTAGCCGGAGGGGGTGGAGAGGCTCTCCCTCACAGCTGTACCCAACCAATCTTAAATTCCAGGGGCCGAGGGCACAGACTCCTTCAAAATTCACGACTGGGCAGGCAGGAGGTGCAGCAGAGCAATAGCAGGCGGTTGACAGGAGGTGTGTGCAGCACATGCTCAGCCTCAGCAGCTTCACGATGGAGCACATGCACACAGGCACTGGAACAGTGGGCGAGTGGAGTAGTGTGCAGGGCCAGGCTGGGTGGGGTGGGGTGGCAGCGATGACAAAGGAGGAGCACTGACTGCACAAGCACTGAGGCGAAGAGGCAGCCAGGCAACAAGCAGAGCAGCATGCACAGCTCATGTTGCAGGCAGGGCAGGGCTTTGAGGCGAGGGAGGGGCCGGGCGGCAGCAGGCCATTGTGATGCTCACTAGCAGGGGGTACTCCAGGCAAGTGCCTAAAATTTGTCTATGATGGTCCATCCCTGTTCATCAAGAAGGCACTTGTGACTTCCTGTTCACAGGCAATTCTTTTACATTCTCTAAGTAAATGGTAGAGTTACACATCTGATCCAAACTTGATCAATCTTCACTCTTTGGCACCCCCCAAGAAAAAATATGTGGAAATGAATGGGAAGATATTTGGCCCATCAAGAAGCTAGTCTGAGACAAGGAGCATCATTCATTCATTCATTTCAAGCGTCCATTTGTTTATTTAACTACTTATAGACTGCATTTATATACTGCATATGTTAAAGTTTATATTGCATATCTTCAATTTTAAAAATCACCAATAAAAACAAGTTTGTACAACAACAACAACCCAACAGTCCTTGTGATGTTGTCTCTCACATTACTAAAGTAGTTGGGATCATCCTGACATAATCTTTATTACACCAACATTTCAATCCTACCACTCCCCTTGCTGTTCTGCAAAAATGCAACACAGTCTGTCCACTTACAAAATGAATGTAAATGCTGTCTGAAATCACCATTCCCGCCTCACACAAAGGGAAGACAACAAATGACAAACATTGTGATAAAGTGGACATGTGAAAGGGTCCTTTGCCTGCTGCTTAGCCCTCACTTGTCTCCCAGTAGCGTCAGTTCTTTTATCCTGCTTCATCTGTTATTCTTCCCAACTCTTGCTTTGGGGAAATGTATCTATGATGTGCTGTTGCAGTAAAGGTTCTATAACCCCGACAAAGCCTTCGGCTGCCCTAGTAGTGAGGCCACCCCCAGCTTCAACCTTCTATGATTTGATGTTGCTCTCAAAGCCAGGGCAGTAGCTACAAGCCAACACCCAGAATCAGTAATAAGAAACATCAAGAATGTCAGCCAACAGAGATACGTGAGTAGCTGCTGTATATAGATGACATTTGTGTCTAATATATACTCGGTCAAGTACAGTGTCAGACCGGATGAGGTCATTTGGTTCTGACAGAGAGACCTCATATGGAAAAGTATTGTGACAATGGAAATATCTAATTTTTAAATCTTTATTTTAATTAGATGGCACACAATCGTGACATAAGTTTCATAGCCAGAAATTCAGGTGGTGAAAAACAAGTCAAAGCTACAGAAAGATCTATACATTTGTACACATAGATCATATGGGAAAAGCTGCATCAGCAGATTTGTGATATAACTTGTCCCAGAACTCGGTGGTACCAAATAACTCCATGATTAACACAGCGCAGGCACAGACACTGCAGTTACACCTGACTGTCGTACCACCTGCTTGCATTAATTGCACATGAGTCGATATTTCTGTGGGAAAAACATGGCACACATTTGTTAATAAGAATTCATCTGAAGTGTAGCTGCCTTCACAAATATTCTTTGGATAAGATGTTAAATTAATCATTCTCTGGGTTAATTAGTTTACTTTTACTTCTCTGATTTACTTCTCTAATTTTCCAATTAGAGAATTCCATGCCTATTAGATGATACTAGTAAGGAACATGCAAGAACTTGCAGGGGTCACTTCATTTCCCCTGTACCACCTTCCCCAAAACATTTCCTGTTTCTTCCCTGGCAGTCCCCATATCCTTTCCTCTTTCCCTGTTTCATTCTCTTTTTCTCACTCACCAACCAACCTTTCTTTTATCTGCCCCCCCCCCAGTCTTCAGCTTTATTTATTGTTTTCTTATTTATACCCCACCTTTCTCCCCAGTGGTGACCCAAAGCTGCTTACATCATTTTCCTCTCTTCATAAGAACATAAGAAAAGCCAATGTTGAATCAAGCCAATGGCCCATCTAGTCCAACACTCTGTCACACAGTGACCAAAAATACCAGGTGCCATCAGGAGATCCACCAGTGGGACCAGGACACCAGAAGCCCTCCCACTGCTGGCTCCCCCAACACCGAGAATAGAGTGCATCACCTGCCCCAGACTGAGAGTTCCCATCTATACCCTGTGGCTAATAGCCACTGATGGACTTCTGCTCCATATGCTTATCTAATTCCCTCCTGAAACTGTCCATGCTTGTAGCTGCCACCACCTCCTGTGTCAGTGAATTTCATGTGTTAATCACTCTTTGGGTGAAGAAGTACTTCCTTTTATCTGTTTTAACCCAACTGCTCAGCAATTACATTGAGTGCCCACGAGTCCTTGTATTGTGAAAAAGGGAGAAAAGTACTTCTTTTTCAACCTGCTCAATCCCATGCATAATCTTATAAATCTCAATCATGTCACTCCTCAGCTGAACATAAGAGAAGCCAATGTTGAATCAGGCCAGTGGTCCATCTAGTCCAACACTCTGTCACACAGTGGCCAAAAATACCAGGTGCCATCAGGAGGTCCACCAGTGGGGCCAGGACACTAGAAGCCCTCCCACTGCTGCCCCCTCCAGCACCAAGAATAGAGTGCATCACCTGCCCCAGACTCAGAGTTCCTATCTATACCTTGTGGCTAATAGCCACAGATGGACCTCTGCTCCATATGTTTATTTAATTCCCTCTTGAAACTGTCTATGCTTGTAGCTGCCACCACCTCCTGTGGCAGTTAATTCCATATGTTAATCACTCTTTGGGTGAAGAAGTACTTCCTTTTATCTGTTCTAACCCAACTGCTCAGCAATTTCATGGAGTGCCCAAGAGTTCTTGTATTGTGAGAAAGGGAGAAAAGGACTTCTTTCTCAACCTGCTCAATCCCATGCATAATCTTTTAAACCTCGATCATGTCACCCCTCAGCCATCGTTTCTCCAGGCTAAAGAGCCCCAAGCATTTTAACCTTTCTTCATAGGGAAGGTGTTCCAACCCTTTTATCATTCTAGTTGCCCTTCTCTGCACTTTTTCCAATGCTATAATATCCTTTTTGAGATGTGGCAACCAGAACTGTACACAGTATTCCAAATGAGGTCGCAACAATGATTTATACAGGGGCATTATGATACTGGCTGATTTGTTTTCAATTCCCTTCCTAATAATCCCCAGCATAGTATTGGCCTTCTTTATTGCAGCTACACACTGTCTAGACATTTTCATTGAGTTATCCACTACGACTCCAAGAACTCTCTCTTGGTCCGTCTCTGCCAGTTCAGACCCCATCAACATGTATTTATATTTAGGATTTTTGGCTCCAATGTGCATCACTTTGCACTTGGCCACATTGAACCCCATTTGCCACATTGACGCCCACTCACCCATCCTCAACAGACCCTTTTGGAGTGCCTCACAATCCTCACAGCCTTCCTCTTGCTGCCTCGAGACCTTGCCAGGCAGTTCCTATCATTAGCCACAGTCTCAGTGGACAATTGTAATCCATTTCCTTGTACAAAAGCAATAGCTACCCCTTCATCTCTTTGAGATGAGCCATCCTGAACCAGAGACTTTTCATCTCCTGTCGGTTTCCCCCCATTATTCAGTTTAAAAACTGCTCTGCCACCTTTTTGATTTTGAGCACCAGCAGCCTCGGGACAAGTGGAGACTGTCCCTTTTGTACAGCTCCCTCTTGTCCCAAAAAGCATCCCAGTGCCTAACAAACTTGAACACTTCCCCCTTACACCATCGTCTCATCCACGCATTGAGACTCCTAATCTGTGCCTGTCTCTCCAGCCCTGCGCGTGGAACAGGTAGCACTTCTTTTTAAAAAAAAAAACACAAAATTTTATTGGGATGCGCTCAACATTTTCAACAACGTTACCAATACAATTTGAAAAAATTTCCATCCCATCCCCCCCACCCCCCCAATAGGCTTCCAACACTGCTAATAACAAAAAAGTATATATTAGACGGTAATCAAGTTTAGACTTATATGAATCGACAAACCAGGTAACACATTTCAACTATATAAAACACCTAACTAATTTCAACATATTTTCAAATAACAGTATAATACAATTCAGAATTCCTTTCACTTCTCATTCAGTATCCATACAAATCTAAATTATACATTTTCCCCTTCATTCTGTATTCAGTTTCCAAATACAATTTCAAACCTTCCCAATCTTTTATATACTGTTCTGCCATTTGTCCATTTAGTTTTTTTGTCATTTTGTCCATTTCCGCTAAGAACAGCAATTTTCTAAACCAGTCATGTATATCAGGTACCTTCTCCGCTTTCCATTGCTGAGCAAAGGCCATTCTCGCCGACGTAATCATGTACCATAATAATGTCCTTTTTTCCTGTGGAATTCTTTCCATTGTCAAACCTAAGAGAAGAAGTTCCGGTCTTCTCCCAATTGGGATTTTTAATATTTTCTGCATCACACAGTGTATATTAGACCAGTATACCTTTACTTTATCACATGACCACCACATATGGTAAAAAGAACCCTCTGTATTTTTTACATTTCCAACACTTATTACTCAAGTTCTTATCCATACTAATATTAGCAATCTTTTTTGGTGTCATATACCACCTGTACATCATCTTGTAGCAATTTTCTTTTACATTAACACAGGTAGACATTTTAAAGGATCTTTTCCACAAAAACTCCCATGTTTCCATAGAAATTTCTTTGTTCATGTTTATGGCCCATTTTATCATTTGCTCTTTAACAGTTTCATCCACAAAGGCCTCTCGTCGGAAACTGTATCCTTGTACCTGGTCCATGCATCAGACAATGTTCTCCTTACATAATGATGCTTAAACATTGAATCAACTTTATTTTTACCATATCAAAGATAGGCATGCCAGCCAAATCTGCAATCGTGCCCCTCAAGAGCTAAAAGTTTTCTATTTTCCAAATTAACCCAGTCAGATAACCAAGACATACATACAGCTTCATGATACAAACGCAAATTTGGGACTTGGAAGCCACCTCTGTCTTTAGTATCATACATTATCTTCATTTTAATTCTTGGCTTCTTTCCTGCCCAGATAAATTTAAAGATTTCTCTTTGCCATTTCACCAACATTTTCACATCTTTCACAATTGGTATTGTCTGGAACAAAAACATTAACCTGGGCAGTACATTCATTTTGACAAGGGCAATTCTTCCAAGAAGAGATAATCTAAGTTTTTCCCATTTTTCTAAATCACTCTTTATCGAAACCCACAGTTTTTCATAATTATTCTTAAACAAGTCTATATTTTTCATTGTAATTTCAACTCCCAAATACTTAACCTTTTTAACCACTTCACATTCTGTCACGTTTTGTAACATTTGTTGCTTTGTACCTATCATATTTTTACACAATATCTTGGACTTATTCTTATTTACATAGAACCCTGCGAGATCGCCAAACTCTTTTACTTTTTCAAATACCTTAGGCATATTATTAACAGGATCTTCAACAATAAACATAATATCATCCGCAAATGCTCGTAATTTAAATGAAAAACCTCTAATATTCAAACCTTTTATGTTATCGTCATCTCTAACCATTTGCAGCAAAATCTCCAAAATCCAGATAAATAGCAATGGTGACAGGGGGCAACCCTGTCTGGTACCTTTTCTGACCCGGAACACTTCTGTTGGTTCTGCATTCACAATCACCGTAGCTTTTTGTTCTTTATATATTGATTGAATCATTCTTGTAAATTCTGCACCCATCTGGGATTTGTCAAACACTTTAAACATAAATTCCCAATTCAAATTATCAAATGCCTTTTCTGCATCCAAAAATAAGAAGCCAACTTCTTTTTCCGGGTGTTTATCGTAATACTCAATTGCGTCTAAAACAACCCTCATATTGTCTTTTATTTGTCTATTTGGTAAGAATCCGGCTTGATCTTCAGCAATAGTATCTTTCAAGAACCCTTTAAGGCGCTCTGCTAATATTTTTGCAAAAATCTTATAATCGTTGTTTAACAATGAGATAGGTCGATAATTCTTTACATTTGTTAAATCTTGTGTTTCTTTCGGAATTAAGGTGATCGCAGCTTCATTCCAGGAATCTGGAATCTTCCCAGTTCTTCTAATTTCGTTTAAAAGAATCTCTAACACCGGAACCAGGTCTTCATGAAGTTTTTTATAAAATTTAGCTGAAAAACCGTCCGGACCTGGAACTTTGGAAATCTTTGCCTCTCCTATTGCTTTACTGATTTCTTCTTTAGTTATTACAGCATTTAATATTGTTTTCATTTCTGGGCTTGGTTGTATCAAATTAACCTTAGATAAATAGTCTTGCATCTTTTGCAGATCCACTTGTTTTGCTTGAAAAAGAGTCGCATAATATTTATAAAATTCCCTCCGGATCCCTCCTGGGTCTGAAATTTCTTTATTTCCGTCTTTCAATTTGGTGATTGTTTTATTCTCTCTTCTTTTCTTCAATTGCCATGCCAAATATTTACCAGGTTTATTTGCACCTTCAAAGGACTTCTGTTGCAATTTTTTCAAGTTCCAATATACTTCTTTGTTTAACCTCGCCTCATATTGTTCCCTTAAAATCCTCAATTCTCTCAAAATCTTCTTTTTGCCAGGCCTTTTCTTAAGCTCCATTTCTTTTTTCCCGAATATTTTCCGTAATCTCTTTATCTATTTTCAATTGTTGTTTCTTTTCATTATTATTGATTGCAATCAGATGTCCTCTCATCACAGCTTTATAGGCCTCCCATACCGTTTGCGTCTGTACATCCTTGTTTAAATTCAGTTGAAAATATGTTTGGGTTTCTGTCCTTATTTTGTCCACAATATTTTGTTTGTCCAGCAAATCCTCATTGAGTCTCCATCGGAATTTCTTTCTTTTAACATACGTTGACCATTTTACTGGACTATGGTCAGAGAGAGTTCTAGGTAACATCTCAATTTTGCGTGTCTGCAAGATCAAATTCTCAGTCATCCACATCATGTCTATCCTTGAGAAAGATTCATGTCTTGATGAGTAAAAGGAATACTCTCTATCCTTGGGATTTTTAACTCTCCAAGCATCTTCCAGATGTTCGTGTTTAACCAATTGAAAAAAGACTTACGGAAGTTTGCCCATGCCTTCATTTCCTTTTTGAGATTTTCTATCAATAACATTATTAACAGTACCATTAAAGTCACCCATTAATATCATTTGCTCATAGGTTAGCTGTCATAGCTGTTCCCACAAATCCTGGAAAAAATTTTCCTTCGCACCATTTGGAGCATAAAGGTTAACAATTAAAGTCTTTTTGCTCTGCAGCATGGCTTCTACCGCCAAAAGCTTCCCTTCATTATCTTTAAAAACTTCTTTTGGTTCCAATTCCATTTTAATATATATAACAACTCCTTTTTTCTTTTGGGAGGAGAGGGAATAAAACTCCTCTCCTAATCTTTTTTGAATCAAAAATTTAGCATCAGTTTTTTTAATATGTGTTTCTTGCAAACAGACAATATCACATTTTTGTTTTTCCAACCAAAGTCTAACATTTCTTCTTTTTTGAGGTGAATTAAGTCCATTGACATTCCATGATATAATTTGACTCTCCATGTTGTTTTTATACTTATTTGTCAGAGTCTTTAAAGTTATCATTGATGAATCTGGTCATTTGCTCTACTGACTTGATGGTGACTCTCTTCTGCTTGAATGTAAAACTGACACCTTTTGGAATTTCCCATCTGTATCTTATACCCTCTGTTTTCAGTTCATCAATCAAGTCTTTAAAGAGTCGTCTATCCTGAAGAATTGCTCTGGGTAGTTCCTTTCAAATCATGATTTTCTTGTTGTCAATTGTGAAATCTTCCTGAAATTGTTGGTTAAATAGATCCTCCTTCAGTTTTTTGGATATAAACTGGACGATCACATCTCTGGGTAATTTTTTCCTTTGCGCAATCGCAGAGTTGACTCTGTACACCACATCAATCTGTGCCGCCACCTTCTCCTCTTCCATTTTTAAAAAATCTGCAACAGCATCCACCATAACAGAATGGGTGTTCTCACTTTTGTCTTCAGGGATCCCCCTGAATCTCATATGGTTAAGCATTGCATTGTAATCCATCACATTAACTTTTTCTGTTTCTATAGCAACCTCAGCAACATTGGATGCCACTCTCTTCACTCTTTCATCCATCTCATCTGCTCTTTTAGTCAGCATCTGTATCTCTTTTGTAATCCCAGATAGGTCCTTTTTCAAGTCTGATACTTCTGTTACTAAAGTTTTTTCCATCTTTTGTAACGCGTCCATCACTCGTTTCTCCATAGCTTCCATCAGGCCCTGTAGCTTCTTTTCTTCTTTAGCAGCCATTTTCGGGGAGGACCACGAGTTCGCCATCTGTCGTTGCCGCAGATCGTAAGCCGTTGTTTAAAATTCACCTAAAACTTACATCAAATTAAAGTCCTTCTTATGCCCACCTAAATCGCTCTAATTTCACTTTTTTCTATTAAGTCTTTTGGTTAAAATCGAAGTATAATTTTTCTGACCTTCTCAAAATGGCGGGCGCAATTTCTCTATGGTAGATGATTCTTCCGGTTACTCACTTCCTGTCCGGCAATCTTAGTTGTCCCCCTTGCCTCTGGTTTCCTCCCTTCTTCCGGCCTCCTTGGACTTCTCTAGGAAATATTACTTGTCTGGTCTGAGGTCACTTCCTGTTCTGGTGATTTCTGCTGCAGCTAGAGTACTTTTCCACACTAGTTCTCGCGGGGCTTGCTGTTAGTTTCTATTTTAAAGTCAATATTCCAACCGCAGGAATGTTCAACAAACCGGCTTTTTGGCCTTTTTTAGCTGTTTAACTGCTCTTTTTCGGAGTCGGTATTAGTACAAAAGATACAGCACGATCATGCGCTTCATCGGATGTTGTTTACTCTCGGCCAAAACGCGTCTCCGGTGAGCAATTTTAAAAAATTACCTTCAAAGTCCGTGTCTTGCTATAGCAGTGTTTCCTTGATATCAGTTTCCGTAGAATGTCTTGGAGGTCTGGGTCATGCGTTCTTATGTTGAGAATCCAACTCGGTGGGGTCTTGTAGAGAATTTCCGAAGTGCCTTCTAGGGGGGAGGGGATCAAGGCTGGTCGTGACGCTCTTTAAAGCCCCGCTATCAGCCGATCTCAACTCCCTCTCGGGCCAAGGCTCGCTGCCAGTCACCCCCTGCCTGGCGGGATCTGCGGTGGGCTATATGAAGCCCACCCTGTCGTCAAGACCCTCCGTATGCTCTGGGAGCTCTGAGAGCAAGCCAGAACATGTCAGGACGCCATGAATCCCAGACCGGAAGCCGAACAGGTAGCCTTCTCAGAAGTGCTGGAGGTCCTGGCCTTGATTTTCCTGCCCAGCAGCCTAAATTTCTCCTCCAGGACCTCACGACTGCATTTCCCCACATAGTTGGTGCTGACGTGCACCATGACCACTGGCTCCTCCCCAGCACTATCTACCAGCCTATCTAAGTCCTAAGATAACATATTTGGATTCTTTCTGAGGTCCACACCTCCTGTGGACAAACACAGGGAATATACTGATTTATTTACTTCATTTATATCCCGCCCTTTTCACCAGTGGGAATCCAGTGTGGCTTACATCATGCTCCTCTCCTTCTTTTTGTCCTTACCACAACCCTGTTGAGGTAGGTTAGGCTGATTGGGTGTGACCAGCCATCCAGCAAGCTTCCATAGCAGAGTGGGGATTTGAACCTGGTACTCCTATATTCTAGTCCAACACTAACCACTACACCACATCATTGGGGCAGTATACATGACAATTAGCAGAAGTCATGCTTGAAGAGGACACCCACCCTTCTGCTGTTGTTCTGATGTTTTCTTTTCCATCTTCCTTTGTTCAGATGGATCATTCCCTATGAGTCAACGTAGTTTCCCACCCTCCTTCTGGAACAGCACCTACCAGCCTTCCTCAGTGCCTGCACCCCTGGGAAGCCCACTGGCAGCCACTGGCCACACTGAACTGCCCTTTGCCACAGCGGACCCTTATTCACCAGGTTCATTGCACAGCCATCTCCACCAGGGTGGTCCAGAGCCCTGGCACCGTGCCCACCACCACCATCACCACCACCACTTTGCACTTGGCCACATTGAACCCCATTTGCCACGTTGACGCCCACTCACTCATCCTTGACAGATCCTTTTGGAGCGCCTCACAATCCTCCCTGGTTGTCACCACCCTGAACAACTTCGTGTCATCTGCAAATTTAGCCACATCTCTGCTTACTCCCAATTCCAAATCGTTAATAAACAAGTTAAAGAGCATCCGACTGAGTACCAATCCCTGTGGTACCCCACTGCTTACCACCCTCCACTGAGAAAGTTTCCCATTTATACTCTCTGTTTCCTATTTATAAGCCAGTTTTTGATCCACAAGAGGACTTGTCCTTTTATCCCATGACTATTGAGCTTACTTAGGAGCCTTTGATGAGGAACTGTATCAAAAGCTTTCTGGAAGTCAAGGTAAATAATATCTATTGGGTCCCCCTTGTCCATATGTTTGCTCACTCCCTCAAAAAACACTAACAGGTTAGTGAGACAAGATCTTCCCTTACAGAACCCATGCTGAGTCTGCCTCAATAGTTTTTGTTCATCAATATGCCTACTAATTCTTTCCTTAATAACAGTTTCCACCAACTTGCCTGGTATCGACGTCAGACTGACTGGCCTGTAATTTCCCAGATCTCCCCTAGAGCCCTTTTTAAAGATGGGAGTGACATTAGCTACCTTCCAGTCCTCAGGAATGGAGGCAGATTTTAAAAAAAGATTACATATTAATGTAAGGAGATCCACAAGTTCACATTTGAGTTCTTTCAGAACTCTCGGATGAATGCCATCCAGGCCTGGTGATCTATTAGTTTTTAAATTGTCCATCAGTCGTAGTACTTCCTCTCTTGTCACCTCAATCTGATTTAGATCTTTCAAACCCCCTTCCAAAATCAGTGGTCCTGGAGTGGGCAAGCACTTTTTTCCCGACCAGAACTCATATTGACCCAATCAATGTATGGGCAGTTAAAGTCGCCTATTATAACACAGTTATTTCATCTAGCTGCTATCTTTAATTCATTCATCATTTTATAATCGTCCTCTACCTTTTGATCTGGTGGGCGATAACAAACTCCCACTGTTAAGCCTCCTTTTGGTCCTACTATTCCAACCCATAGCATTTCCAGAAGCAAATCCACTTCTCTTACCCTCTCAGTCTTACTGGACTGTATACCCTCTCTGACATACTGAGCCACCCCACCTCCAACCCTTCCCCCCATCCTTCCGATATAATTTATAACCAGGAATCAACGTATCCCACTGATTTTCCTCATCCCAACAAGTTTCTGAAATACCCACAATGTCTATTTCCTCCCCCCCCCCAACACCAAGCATTCGAATTCCCTGATTTTACCTCAGAGACTTCTAGGATTTGTGTATAAACACTTATAGCTTCCCGTGCTTGTTAAGCCCACAACCTTCCTCTTGCTGCCTCGAGACCTTGCCAGGCAGTCCCTATTGTTAACCACAGTCTTAGTGGACAATTGTAATCCATTTCCTTGTACAAAAGTAATAGCTACCCCTTCATCTCTTTGAGATGAGCCATCCCAAACCAGAGACTTTTCATCTCCTGTCGGCTTTCCCCCAATATTCAGTTTAAAAACTGCTCTGCCACCTTTTTGATTTTAAACACCAGCAGCCTGGTTCCTTCTCAGGACAAGTGGAGACCGTCTCCTTTATACAACTCCCTCTTGTTCCAAAGAGCATCCCAGTGCCTAACAAACTTGAACCCTTCTCCCCTACACCATCGTCTCATCCACGCATTGAGACTCCTGGTCTGTGCCTGTCTCTCCAGCCCTGCGTGTGGAACAGGTAGCACTTCTGAGAAGGCTACCTTGGAGGTCCTGGCCTTGATTTTCCTGCCCAGCAGCCTAAATTTCTCCTCCAGGACCTCACAACTGCATTTCCCCACATCATTGGTGCCAACATGCACCACAACCACTGACTCCTCCCCTAGTACTTTCTACCAGCCTATCTAAAACACGCATAATGTCCGCTACCTTCGCACCAGGCAGGCAAGTCACCATATGGTCAGTATGCAGGTTTGCCACCGAGCTACCTGCCTAAGGATCAAATCACCAACTACCAAGAGCCCCCCTCCCCCCCTTCCCAGGAATGGTTCCTTGGTACAAAAAGAAACCCATTCACCAGAAGAGGTCCCTTCTGAGGGCACATTCCCCTTATCCTCAGCATGGTGCCCTGTTTCCCCTTGACCTTCATGCTCCCTGGCAGCAGTGGGGCTGCCAGATCCAGAGTGGGACAGGTCTAACAATTCCCCGAGAATCTTCTCCATGCACCTAACTGATTGTCTCTGCTTCTCCAGGTCAGCCACCTTGGCCTCAAGGGAGCAAACTCGTTCCCTGAGAACCAGGAGCTGCTTGCACCAAGCACACACCCAAGACTTCTGACCAGTGGGCAGATAGTCATAACATGTGACACTCCATGCAAAACACTGGATAGCCCCCAACCCCCTGCTGGCATTCTAGCTTCATAATTGCTTTTAAACTAATACTTTTATATAATCCCCCTTTTAAAACCCTTCGTATTTATGTGGTTCCTGTTGTAGAAGTCTACTTACTTTACTGGGAACCCAAGGAGCCTAGGTCCTTGGCTTTCTGGCTTTTTCTGGGCTTCTTACAGAGCTCCTAGGCAAAGAGCCACACCATTTGCCTCTTGCAAGCTTCCTGCCTTAAATAAAAGCTTCCCCCAGGAGAGGGTGTGGCCAGCAGCTATTCAAATCCACCCAGGCACTCAATTACAGGCAAACAATGACCCTTTCACACCCTAACTCAAGCAGCCAGGACTCTGCAACAACTCTCAACTCACCACACACTCCCAAATACAGTCCCCCACACAGTACCTTCTCAGCTAAATCACCTCAGCTGAAAGTAAATAAAAAACACTCACCCCTCTAGCAGCTCTAACTCCTTGCTTCTTCTCCTTCTTCCATTTTATCTTCACAACAACACAGTGAAGTATTTTAAGCTGACAGAAAATGACTGGACAAGATCACCCAGCAAGCTACCATGGCTGAGTGGAGATTCCCAGATTCAGGTTATCACAGATCCTAGTCTGATACTCTACCCACTGTACCAGACTTACTCTCTGTTTTCCCTCCTTCCCCTGGTAGCATCTCCCTGGGAAAAGTCTGACCAAGCTGCAAAAGTCATGCAGTAGTAAATGGCTCAGGAAAGTAGTATGGTGGTCACTGCCATGTCTAGCCAAGTCACACAAATTGTGTGGTGACTGCTGCTGGGCCCCAGAGACACAATCACCAAGTTGTAGCCCCCACAGCACCTGAGTTGCACAAATTGCACGGTAGCAAATTGCCCTGGTAGTTTCTGCTGAGCCTGGCCTCCTCCAAGATAGAAGGGAGTGGACTGGGAGACCAAAAGATACCTGCAAAGGAGCCTTTTTACTGACAGAAACCAAAGCTTGAAGACTGGGAGTACTGTTGTGGTTGCCTAACAATGTATACTAAGGGTATTTGTATCTTAAACCAACAGGCACTACTTCTATTGGGGAGATTTTTCTTCAAGCTTTGTGCTTTCTTTAGGTTTGTAAAAAAAAAATCTTAGTCTGTTCATGGCCCCAATCTCTGGATTTCAGCAACCACAGATGGGGCCATATTGAGAATTAGATATATTGACATGCACACACACACTCTTGCAATAAAGTGGGGCATATGCAGGCCCACAGCCAGGATTTTGTGGCTTGTGGGGCAATTTTTTTCTGGTGTGGCTGACATTCTCAGTGCAGAACAAAAAGCCATTTAGCCAATAGAAAGCTGTTACCAGGATAGATCTCTAAACAGCAAGCTGTTGACCGCTTTAGATGACAGTTCTCAGCTGCTGCAAGTTAATCACATCTGCCAGCCTAAGCAACAATTCTGAGAACAAGCCAGCAGGTGGGAGTGATGACATATAATCAAGAAAGCTAACAGACAGAAAAACTCTTAAAGGAGACCAGTTTCTTGACACAGAGTTAGAAGAGATCCTAGAGGTTGTTGGAAATATGTGTGTTGCAAGGTCTAAAATTCAATCATTATAGGGTTAATGTGTGCTTACCTTGTGTGCTATTGTTTAGAGTGCCCTGGAAGGAAACCTGGCGCAGAGCCAATGGAAACAAAGCCTGCGAAACTGAAGTCTGTTTATTCACAATCATTCGTTAATGTAGTCAGGTGATTTCCTTCTAGGGGTCAAGAAGAATCTCCATTGTTGTAGACCGTGTGGTCAAAGTGTAAAGATGTAGCTTTAGGTGTCTTTGTTGTTTTGTAGATTTCCTGTGAACTCTTCCCTTAGAAATGAAGATTTTTACATAGAAGAAAATGCCTCCTCTCCAGTGAACTAAAGATCCATTGCAATCTCTGAATATTTTTAATAATTTTCCAAAATATTCTGGTAGCAGAGGATGGCTGGTTGCCTGGTATGCTTCAATAAAAGCAAGAGGTTCTTTTAAATGCTCACTGGATTGAGAGAGAGGCTGAGGTAAGTTAGCAAAGCTGAGAGGCTTAATTTTAAAATGACCACTCTTTTCCTTTGCAAGTTTTTACTCTCTCTGCCAGGCACACTGCAGCTGTGAAAGGTGACTTAGATTCATGTTGATTTAAGAAATCTCCCTATGCCAGCCTGCATATGCTAACAAGCAGCTGAGAACTATTATTTTGAAGGCTTTTGCATTTGGAATCCCAGCTACGGAGGAGAACAGAAGAAGCCGATTGCTTGCAGCCAGCCATTGCTTCCTGCTCTGAAGACAGGATTAACCCTGTGAGTGCCTACTGAGTGTCAGCTAAAAGCCTTCAAGTCAAGATGAGTGATTCACAGACACCAAGGACGTCTTCTGAATCAGCTGCAGATGTGAGTATGTTTTGAGCCAGAGATCTCAACCCAGGGGGGTTAAGTCCACTCAAACTGACCCAGCATAATTTAAATTTGTGGCTCAGCTCCCTAAAGAATAGACTGCAAATATATGGGGCTGACGATACTTTAACAAAGGAAGTCCCTGCAAGTGAGCCAGAGAAAAGTGCTTTCAGAAGACTAGATGGCTATGCCAAGTCCTTGATTAGGGGTTCAGTTAATTGCCATGATGTGCCTAGCCTGCATATAATAGCAACTTCCAAGCTAATGACTGAACACCTGAAAGAGAGGTATGGAGGGGAGACAATGAGTAAGTCTTATTACTTGAAGGTTCAGATCTTTGACTTTAGAGTCAAGGAAAATGACTCTTTACCTGATCAATTAAAGAAGCTAATGCGGACTTACAATCAATTGAAAGAACTTGGGAAGACTCCTGACCAGTTAGACATGATTGCTGCTATACTGAATGAACTCCCTACAAGTTACAGAGGGCTAGCAATGTCTTTAAGACACCAAAAGGATCTAATGCTTGATGGTTGTTGATGGTTTTAAAGGAAGAATATGACTCCAGAACTAGTCATGTTGCTTTGTCTAATGAGATGTCTGTTTTGAGTTTAAAACATGTGCACAGATTTAAAAGGGAAAAGAAAATTGAATGTTTTATATGTGGTGAAAATCATCTGGCCAGAGACTGTGAATTTAAAAATGCCAGAAATTGTGAATTTAAAAGGGATACCGGACTAAAGTCCACAGGTGCATGTGTTCAGACTGAAAGCGTGACACCTGGTGGAAGACGAAATCATAGCAACCTCAGAGGTTTTAGACCTCAGACAAAGGGAAATTTTATCGCAGCCAGCAGAAGTCATGCTTTTAGAATCTGTGGTGGTGGTGGTGGTGATGATGATGATGATGATGAAAATAAGAGAGTATTTCTAGTAGACTCTGGACCCTGTACACACATATGCAAACATAAGGACTTGTTTTGTGAACTTGTTACTAACAATAGACCTGAAATGTACCAAGTTAATAAGGAACCTCTTAATGTAGAGGGTGTTGGAACAGTGCCAATCACTACAACTGAAGAAGTGATGGATGGGTTATCTTTACATGCTTAGATGAGAGAATGCTTACAGAGGGAGGCTACATGTTTTCATCATGAATAAGACAGCTTGGAGACATTGTTCTGAGAGAGTTCCCGTTGCTGTAAAACAAGGTAGTTTTTGGAGGCACTTGTCAGGTTCAACAGCAAGCAAGTCCAAACACTCTTCACTCAGAAAGTTATGCTTTATTGGAATACCAGTCTGTTGCCCATTATTGCGGTGTCTTTGTCAGGAATAACAGATAGGGCATAGGAAGCTGTGTATATACTCTGATGCTTCAGCTAGCTAAGCAAATGAAAACCAAGCGCATGCGTGGGAATTCTCCTGGTGGGATATTACATAATGAACTGGATGCAACCCCCTCTGTAGGAGGGCCAAGACATTCACACCATCTAGGAACCTAAGCTCCCTTCTGTTCAAGGCCAGAGATAGTGGCTGGCAGAGGAGTGTTTCCCACAGTTCTATAATCAAAGCAAAACAATGCGCATGCAAGAAAGCAAGCAAGCAAGCCATAAGATCATACAGAAAACATGGCAGGCATCTGACAGCACTACTTTCTGACAGAACCCGTCGATGAGTAGTCCTGATGAAGGGACTGATAAACCATTAAAAATCTGGAGAATGGGTTGACTGCAGCTCATCATTCAGCATCTGCCGCAAGTCTTAAGGAATGGATTTACTTGCTTTATGGACATTAGTGTTTTTCCAGTTTGGAATTGAGAAGCCTTTTTCTCACTTTGGAACAGTGAGGTTTATTCTGGGAATGTTGTTTCCTTTAAGTTCTTAACAAGTTCTTAATTTGTTTTGAATAGCAGATTTAAGTAAGAGTATTTAAGTAACAAGAATTGTTGAAGAATTGGAATATTTTCCAAGATGACGACCGGGTGTGAAGCTCTTGTGCTGAGCTCCCCCGTGGTATTTTATTTTAAACTATTTTAAGCTACGTTAGATTAGAAATTAGCTGCCCCAGCAGAGAAGTATAGTAGGGAGGGATAGGTATACCCTAGCTCTGGGGAAAACATTAACATCAAGGCCTCGGAGAGCACGGAAACATCTGAGACGAGGAGCGGCAGGGAGGCTGCAGCGAGGGTTGTGCTGGGCCCACAACAAAACGCGGAGCTACGGAGTCGCGTGGAAAGCAAGGCGGAGTCCCTGCCATTGACCCCGGTGTGGTGAGAGCACAGCCGGGGCGCTGAACTTTTGGAGACACTGGCTCCGGCCTCAGCCTAGAGACGAGGGGGAGACTGCAGAACACCGTGGGAGTACCCCGGCCGACGCATCAAGTCATCAGTTGTGTGGCCTCAGCTGCACAGGGTCTGGCGACAGCCTGTTCTGCAAGAAGAGGCTGTGAGTGAGAAGGCAGAGGTGGGGGACGACATGACCATAGCCGGCGGTGAGAGAGCCGGCGAGGACATTGCGTTTCGACCCGGCGGTGAGAGAGCTGGGATCGAGCTCCTAACTGATGCACGACGGAGGCGGCAGATCGAACAGCTCACAGTCTGGGGATGTCAAGGACGCAACTGGACTTGGGCAGGACGCATGGAGCAGGGTTTGTTACCGAGTGGGAACTCGTGGACCCTGAGTTCGCGGGGACAAGGCTGGTGCTCGAGCCCGGTGTGTGTCATTGTGTCCTGGAGGAGCGAAGGGGAGATCTACTTTGGGAGCCTTCCAGGATTAGGATGAAAATCTGTGACTGTGGGAGCCCTCTAGCGTCTGAAATTCAGAATTCCATCAGTGCGAAGAGCCTAGTTAGTCTGCCTGGCACTCAGGAACATCATGGAACCACTGCTGGGAGTGTATACTGTGGATCTGCTGGAGGGAGAAGGGTGGAGTGCTGCTATGTGGATGTATGGTGACTGAATGGAGTGTTAGGTATGACTGTTGGGGCTTAGTTAGTGGTTAGGTTAGTACCCCTGACACGATCAGTAGGAAATTTTGTATTTTTGTATTTTATGCATAGATAGTACTTATGTATAATCATAGTGGTAGTAGCAGGGAGTTGTGAGCTTACCATTGGTCGGCGGCCTGAAGCTTTGTGGAGCCCGCCAGTGACGAATGAATGGGCAACAAATTCCAGTGCTCTTGGGGAAAGGGAAGTATGGCGGTGGGTCTGGGCAAGGTGTGGAGTGAAGGATGTGGAGAAATAGAGAGGCTCACCGCCCTTCCAGCCTTCGACCCATCCCGAGGGTGGCCGGCAGTGGGGCCAGGATTATGGACCCTCCTCTGTCATTGGTGTTGTGTAACGCCAGGTCCATTAACAACAAAGCTGAAGTCTTGCGGGACTTTGTGCAAGAACAACAAGCGGACCTGGCGTGCGTGACCGAGACCTGGTTGCAGGAGGGTGAGACAGTTGCGCTCGCCCAACTCACCCCCCCCCCCGGGGTTCTTGGTCCTCCACCAATCACGGACTAGTGGGCGGGGGGGAGGAGTGGCGCTTTTCATTCGGGAGGCTTACTCCATCAGGGCGCTCCTGCGGGTAGAGATCGCAGGCATAGAGTGTGTCGGCGCGATGCTGGAGGCCTAGGAGAGTTTGGCTATTTGGTTGGTGTGCCGACCACCTAACGCGCCAGCCAAGAGTCTGCCATCCCTGTTGGAGGCCGTATCAGCCTGGAGCACCCTAGGCTACTTGTCTTGGGTGACTTCAACATCCATGCTGAGGACGCGACCTCCAGCCGAGCTGTGGATCTAGTGTTGTCCATGGCGGCACTGGGACTCTCCCAGTTTGTTTCGGCTCCCACACACCGGGCCAGACACACGCTCGATCTGATCTTTGCGGCGGGAGTGACGGTGGACTGGATCACTGCTTTGGCAGTGCCATGGTTGAACCACCATGCCCTGAAGGCCCGTCTGAATGTCCCACCCCGACCCTGTTTAGGTGGTGAGCTGTATGTACCCCCAAGAGCACTGCGATCGGGGAATAGCCATTGCCTGGAAGTACCAGGCCCTCGAAGTGTGAAGCTTGCCCAAACCAAGGCTAGGGCGTTCTCAGCAGCGGCTCCCACCTGGTGGAATGAGCTCCCAGAGGAGATCCGGGCCCTGCAGGACCTAGTGCAGTTCCACAGGGCCTGCAAGACGGAGCTCTTCCGCCAGGCCTTTGAGGAGGAGCCGCCGCCGCTATCATGCCATCATTGAGAGCCTTTCATCCATCTGTCCCATTATCTGGAAAGATGGATGCCGCCCGTGAGCTGGGATAGACTACTCCTGGTGCCCATGCAATTAAGAAATCCGTCGCCAATGTGGGATACTGTGTATCGTGCATCTTGGATTTATATGAATTTTACTGCTGTATTGAATTTTTGATTTTTTTATTGTATGTAATATTGTTTTTAGTTCTGAAACTCGGCTTGACCACTTGTTAGCCACCCTGAGCTATCGGATAGGGCGGGGTATAAATCCCAAAATAAATAAATAAATAAAATATAAATAAATGTTAAATTTCATATATGGTCTACACCAGGGGTCCTCAAACTACGGCCCGCGGGCCACATGCGGCCCGCCGAGGACATTTATGCGGCCCGCTGAGTGTTTATGCCCGCCCCCCCGCCCGAAGCCGCCTCCTCCTCGAGGAGCGCAGCAGCAGCGCCCCCGCGGCCTCTTTCTTCCTCCAGCAGCCCTGGGCGGCAAGAGCGCCCAGGAGCTGAGGAGGAGGAAGGGGCGAGCAGGCTGGTCATGGGGGAGGGGGCGAACGCGGCGGTGGGGCGAGCAGGCTGGTGGGGGGGAGGGGGCGAACGCGGCGGCCCTCCAATGGTCTAAGGGACAGTGAACTGGCCCCCTGTTTAAAAAGTTTGAGGACCCCTGGTCTACACTATTCATCAATTTCTTTACATTGTTATAATTGTGACAGGGTAAAGGAGAGATGTGATACATGTCTCAAAGGAAAGGGAACTGCTCCAAAGTATGCTGGCAAGTCCACTAGTCACAATGAGAAGTTTCTAGAGACTGTGTATAGTGATCTTGTTGGGCCTCTAGCACCATCCTGTGACGCAAATAAATACTTTGTGATTTTTACTGAAAGCAAAATAAAATAAACTTTTGTGTATATGATGAAGGGCAAGGATGAGATGCTCAATAAATTCAAATGCTATGCGGCCAAAATTAAAAACAAGTTTGGCCAATGGCGGTGGAGAATACTGCAATGCAGAATTTAAAAGATTTCTAGAACTTGAAGGGATTGAACACAAAGTGTATATCCCGCACTCACCTCAACACAATGGCTCTTCTGAAAAGCTGAATAGAATAATCCAGGACATGTGTAGGTCTATGCTAATACATTCTGGTCTACCAAATACCCTATGGGGTGAGGCTGTCAACACAGCAGTGTATTTACACAATAGAGTACCCTCAAAGGTAACTGGAACCACTCCATTTGAGGTCTGGTTTAGAAAGTGGCCTGGACTAAAGCACATCAAAGCTTTTGATTCCAAAGGGTATGCTCACATACCAAAGGAGAAAAGGGGAAAACTTAACCCCAGAGCTGAAATCGGACTTGTAGTGAGGTATCCTGTTGGTGGAAAAGCATACAGGATATACAACCCCCAAAATCACACAGTTGGGGAACGAAATGTTGTATATGTAGACGAAAACAATTTGCCATGTGCTTCCAGTGTAACTGATCCAAAGAGTTCTGAGACTGCTCCTGAAGAATGGGTTGCATGGTGAACTTCCGGTTGCAGCACAGCATCTTCGGTCAGCACCGGGACAAGTTCCTGCATTGCAGTCGAATCGCTGGATCCTTTAGCAGGGTCCAGGGGTCACCTGGGCTCCATTGGGCTTTCCCTGGAGGGGGGCTCAAGCAAGGAGCTGGATCTGGGAGCCCTCGCATGTGGTGGCAGGTGGGGAGAGCCCAGATTGCTCTGAAGCAGGGACCCAAGTGAGTGCACTCAATGGCAGACATTGAGTGCCCAGTTGTGATCATCGGGATGAGAGGGAGGCTTTCTACTTAATACAACTTCAAAAAGATTTGCAACACCATGAGTAACTGAGATGCACAACTACAGTTAAATATATACAGTCTAGATGTCCCTTTAAACTTTAAATTAAGAACCACTAGCACTTTATTATGATTTTATATTTGTTTTAACTATAACTATGTTTTAATGTAATTATCTGTTTTTATGTGATCTGCCCTGAGCCAGCTTTGGCCAGGAGGATGGGATAAAAATCTGAATAAATAAATAAATAAGTAAATAAATGCTTTGAACCACAAGAAAAGGAGGGGTGGAGATCCCCCCTTTGCCTGAAGCAGCTTGGAAGAGTTCTCTCCCCCCCCCCCTTTTTGAATTGCACTACAGTGGGGCTAAGAGACATGGTTGCTGTTTTAAAAGTGAACAATTTTACTATAAGAATATGTCTTGGTTTTTCCTGACTTGGGATTACTTTCCTTTAGTAAGACTAAATAGGGACTAGGCTCTTTTTTGTTTTTTCTGGTATTTACTTTTCTTGTTTGGACACTACAATTAATTTGGATTATTAGTTACTTCTTTTATCTTGGTTTATTAAGATTTTCCTTTGGATTACAACTACATAACTATTTGGATTATACTATTTAGAATATTTCTGCACTTCTTTTGTATTTTTAAGACATTTGAGAATAGAATAACATTAAAGAAGTCTGGTTTTTATAGAGTACTCTTCAAGCAAGAATTTTCCTTTTTAAGTTTGGATTTACAATTAGACTAAAGGTTGTAGCTGTCTTGTGAAGATCCCAGATTGGATTACAAATACTGGTTTATACCAGGTGGAATAATAATTTGGTACAGGTGTTTTTTCTTTCCCAGAAGAAAGAGGAAGGCATCTTTTAGGTGTCACTTCCATGGAACAATAGTTTTAAGTTGGTAGTATTTGGTCTAACTATTTATTTATTTATTTATTTATTTATTTATTTTTCACATTTATATCCCGCCCTCCCTGTAGGCTCAGGGTGGCTAACAAGAGTCATATGCCATACAAACAATTAAAACCAAAATAAAATTTCCATCTGCATTTAAAATATTGGTGCTCGCATTAAGCTGTTGGTACCCAGATGGGGTCAAAAGATCTTCCAGATGGTGTTCTGACTATGTTCCCTCTATATTGCCAGCTCTTCTGGTCTTCTTCTTGCCAGGGCCATCTCACTGTGCCACCTAAGTTGGCATCAGTGGTGGTGCAGCAGGGAGCGGCAGCTCCTTCTTGAAAGCCTGGTGGAAGAGCTCCATCTTACAGGCCCTGTGGAACTGCATAAGGTCCCGCAGGACCCGGATCTTCCCCAGGAGCTCATTCCACCAGGAAGGAGCCGCCGCAGAAAAAGCCCTGTTCCTGGTCACAGCCAATTTAATGTCCTTGGGACCTGGAACAGCCAGGAGATGTTGTGCCCTGGACCGTAGTGCTCTTGGGGGAACATATGGGGAAAGGCGGTGTTATGTCCTATGACCAGGAGCCAGAGCAGGCAGAAAGCAGCCGAGCTCTGTTCCTGAGAACAATAGGGACTAGGCTCCTGAGCTTGCCATAAGGGAGCCAATGGGAGCATTGGCGGGAGATTCAAACCTGCCAATAGGAATGTGGGGCGTCCCACCCCTTACTGTATATAGTTGGCCTCTGGCCGTTACTGTTTGTCTTTGTTGTGAAGTACGAATAAACGCATCTTCTCTTATGTCGTCGTCCGAGTCATGAGGCATGGAACCCAGTACTTTACAGTGGCGATGGGGATGGGATCCGAACGCCTTCCATGAGCGACGATGACGACGACAAGGCCACTTACGAGCATTGTGCCGCTGACCCCGAGAGCGGCACCGCACCGCTCGCCGAGCATCGCATCGCTGACCCCGAGAGCAGCACTGCACCGCTCGCAGCAACCAGAGCATCGGCCAACCACGCACCCCAGTCGTAGTCATGGCCACAACGCACGGAAGATTGGAGCGCTTCAATCCCTCCCGGCCGGAGACATGGGACGTGTGGGCCGATCAGCTCATCTGCTACATGGAGCTGAACGAAATACGTGATCCAGAGAAGAGAGGGGCACTCCTGTTGAGCTCATGTGGGACTGACACCGTCCCCCTCGCGAAGAGCCTCCTGGTGCCCCGCACAGCCCTGGAGTGTTCGTTTGGGGACATAATGGATGCCTTAAACGTCTATTTCAGCCCCAGGCCTACCTTCCTGGCCAAAGGGATGGAGTTCCAGGGGCGCGTACAGGCCCAAGTGGAATCCACCGCTGCCTTTCTGGCCACGCTGAGGGCGCTCACTGTGGACTGCTTGTTCCCCAAGGTGGAGGACAACCCATTGACCCAGTTCGTGTGGGGGCTGACAGACTCCAAACTGCGGCACAAGCTGATAGGCAACCAGCAGCTTAACCTGGACGAGGCCATGGAAATGGCGACCACACATGAGGCTTCCGCGTGGGAACGCCCGGCATTGGCAGCCCATTTGGTCGGAGCGGGTCCCAGCCCAGTGAACTCTGACACAGAGGAGGTCCACTCCCTCCGGCCACAACCCCGCCGACCGGCGCTGGCCCATCAGCCCAGCCGACAGACCGGCAAAGCCTCTCGGCAACCGGACTGTCTGTGCCAGCTGCGAAGACACCCATGGGAGGAAGACCTGTAGGTACCGGGACGCGATCTGCCATGGCTGCGGGAAACAGGGACACCTCGCCAAGGTCTGCAGGTCCAAGGGCCCCCAGAGCATGAGATCATCGGGCCTGACTAACCACACGCCGACCACCACACAAGAGATGGCTGAGGAGGTCTCCAATCTCTACCACCTCACAGATCAGCCGCAGCAGGTACTGTGACTCCCCAACCCCAAACTTGCCTCCACCCCAAAGATCCAAGTGCCCGTGCGGATCGAGGGGTCCCCCTGCTGCATGGAGGTAGACTTGGGATCGGCGGCATCCATAATTTCCATGGACACCCTTAAAAAGCTTTGCACGTCCAGGGGACCCCCTCTACAGCCATCGCTGCTAAGCTTGGTGGACTTCCAAAAGAACCCTGTCCCCATCCAGGGAGTCGGCACCTTCCGGGTGCAATATCAAGACTTTGAGGGGGACCTGGACTTGGTGGTGGTGGAGGGAAACCTTGTGAGCTTCCTGGGGCGGGTGTGGTTCGAGGTCCTGGGCATTACGATTGGGGGAGTGAATAGATGTGGGATGCGGGACTGGGGCGCGATCTGCTGGGAGTTCCCCGAGGTCTTTGACGGGGAGCTGGGTTTTTACAAGGGGCCCCTGGTGTCGCTACACTTAGACCCTATGGTGACGCCTATCCAGCAGCATTTCTGCACGGTGCCCCTGGCCCTCCATCCTAAAATAGAGGTGGAACTAGACCGGCTGGTGGCCCAGGGAGTCCTGGAGCCCATCCCAAATGCACCTTGGGAAACCCCAGTTGTGACCCCAGTTAAACCAAACAGGGACATCCGCATCTGCACGGATTACAAGTGCACTATTAAACAGGCACTCCAGGTGCACGCATACCCCGTGCCAGTAGTAAGTCATGTCTTAGCCACGCTGGCAGGGGCACGCATATTTGGGAAGCTGGATCTCGCACAGGCATACCAGCAACTCCCTGTGGATGATGTCAGCATAATGTATATATGTAGCTGGCAAGATTGTCAGCAGTCAGATAGATCAGTGCAATCTACTCTGACAGATGTAGCTAGTCAGGTGATCATGTTGCATCAGCCAGGCAGCCTGACTCAGCATGTTCTGATAATTAGACAAAGTGTCTAGTGATTGGCTGGCACTGTGTATATATGTGTTTAGTGTCCAGCAGCTCTCTCTCTCCCAGGGAGACTGGTTGCAGCGTAGCACTTTGTCCTTCTGTGAAATAAATTGTAAGTAAGCTCCAGCTCTGTAAATAAAACTGTACATAGCTTTCAGCTCACGGCTCTGCATTCATTCTTTATGGTGGCGCGGACCCGCTACCGACAGATGAGGCCACGGCCGAGGCACAAACCATAGTGACGCACCAGAGGGTCTTCAAGGTAAAGTGGCTGCAGTTCAGGGTCAGTGTGGCCCCAGGGATCTTCCAAAACTTAATGGACGATTTGTTAAAAGGGATCCCTGGCGTGACGCCATTCTTCGATGATGTCCTCATTGCCGCGGCCACCCCGGAGAGCTTCGCCAACCGCCTCCACATAGTTTTGGGATGTTTCCACTCAGCGGGACTAAAGGTGAAGTGGGAAAAGTGCCTTCTCGGGGTTCCAGAGGTGAACTTTTTGGGATACCGGGTCAATGCAATGGGCCTCCATCTGGTGCGGGATAAAGTGAAGGCCATCGTGGAGGCCCCCACTCCAAAGTCCAAGGCAGAACTCCAGGTGTTCTTGGGCCTCATAAACTTTTATCAAACTTTTCTCCTGCACAAGGCTGCCATGGTGGAATCCCTCCACAGACTGCTGGATAAGTCAACACCTTGGGCATGGGGATTGAGGGAGGAGGTGGCATTCCGTGGGGTTAAGACTCTGTTGATTTCTAATGCGGTACTCACCCATTTTGACAAAAAGCTCCCCGTGATTCTCATATGTGACGCATCACCATATGGGGTCGGGGCAGTCTTGGGCCACCAACTGCCAGATGGGAGGGAAGTCCCGGTGGCCTATTACTCCTGCACGCCGTCTCCCGCAGAGCACAATTATGCACAAATAGACCGGGAGGGGTTGGCACTGGTGGCGGGTGTAAAAAAATTCCATAATTTTGTGTATGGTCGGCCCTTCACGCTTGTCACTGATCATAAGCCGCTCCTGGGGTTTTTCGCGGCCGACAAACAAACGCCGCAGATACTGTCCCCCCGAGTTTTACGTTGGTCCCTGTTCTTAGTGGAATATCAGTACCAGTTGGAGCATCGGCAGGGCAAGGTGCTGGGGCATGCTGATGCCCAGAGCCGCCTGCCGCTGCCACACACAGGGGAGGACCCGGCCCCAGCCCCCATGGTGCTCATGCTGGAAGGGCTTCCAACCCCCCCCTTCAGGCTGCGGATGTGGCCGCCCGCTCGTCTCGGGATCCAATTCTCTCCTGGGTCCTAAACTGGGTGGTGAGGGGATGGCCAGCAGAACCGGCAGGGCCAGAGTTCACGGCATATTAAGTCAGAAAGGACGAGTTATCCACCCTGAAAGGTTGTTTACTATGGGGGAACAGGGTGGTCATTCCAGGCCCAATGAGACAAGGGGTCCTTCAATCGCTACACGAGGCCCACCCTGGCATTGTATGAA
Source organism: Gekko gecko (assembly GCA_029375565.1). Lineage (NCBI taxonomy): Eukaryota > Metazoa > Chordata > Lepidosauria > Squamata > Gekkonidae > Gekko > Gekko gecko. Next base: position 177,928,767 of record JAPDNY010000001.1, on the reverse strand, counting down.
TGAGAGCTCTGGCAAGGAGCTACGTGTGGTGACCCAGGATCGATTTGGAAATTGAAACCTGGGTCCAGGGGTGCGCATGGTGCCAGGAGGTCTGCCCCAATCCCCCGAGTGAACCGACACAGAGTTGGGAGTCTGCCCACAAGCCATGGTCACACCTACATGTTGACTTTGCTGGGCCGTTCCAGGGTCTCCTGTTCCTAGTAATGGTAGACTCCTACTCTAGGTGGGTAGAAATTAGTCCGGTGTCTACCACCTCGGCCAAAGCTGTAATAAGGGCCCTACGCAAAATATTCTCGACGCATGGCTTGCCAGACACGATCATGTCGGACAACAGGGCCGCATTCACATCTGTGGAGTTTCAAGCATTCCTCGAGAGGAACTTAATCAGGCACATACGCTCCGCGCCCTTCCACCCGGCGACTAATGGCCAGGTGGAAAGAACGGTCCACAACCACGTTGAGCCGCATAACAGAAAGTGAGTGGGAGTTCCAGCTGGCCCGCTTCCTCCTAACAGAGCACAACACCCAGAACCCCATCTCCAGGCGATGCCCAGCAGAACTGTTGATGGGCTGCCGCCCCATGACCCTATTAGACCAACTCCACCTGGACCGGGCCTCAGAGCGGAAGCTGGTTGAAACCCGGGAGGCTCCCAGGGGCTTCCTCCCAGGGGAACCGGTCTATTTTAGAAACTTTGGGGCAGGACCTCAATGGCTGGCTGGCTGCTTTCTCAGACCCACCGGCCTGGTTTCTTATGAGGTCCTGGCCGATGGGGACTGGGTCCTTTGAAAACACGTGGACCAACTCCAGAGGCGACAAGACCCCGACACAGGTATAATGGCTCCACAACCGGAATACCCAGAGGTTGCCCCGGCACACGAACGTCCGCAAGCGCCGATAGCGTAACGAGAGCAGGAACAACCACTGGATGCCGGGCCGGACACAGAGAAAGCTGAGCCACCTCCACATCAACACCGCCACCAGGAATCCAGGCTCCAAGTGCGGTAAGGCAACCAGAAGGGGCCCCCGCCAGTCCGATGCTGGCCCCCTGACAGTCGCTCAGGGAGTGGAGGGCACCAGCCTACCTAAAAGACTATGTCACCGGGTAGGAGACAAACTATGGGGGAGGGGTGTCATGTCCTATGACCAGGAGCCAGAGCAGGCAGAAAGCAGCTGAGCTCTGTTCCTGAGAACAATAGGGACTAGGCTCCTGAGCTCGCCATAAGGGAGCCAATGGGAGCATTGGTGGGAGATTCAAACCTGCCAATGGGAATGTGGGGCATCCCCCCCCCTTACTGTATATAGTTGGCCTCTGGCCGTTACTGTTTGTCTTTGTTGTGAAGTACGAATAAACGCGTCTTCTCTTATGTTGTCGTCCAAGTCATGAGGCATGGAACCCAGTACTTTACAGGCAGTCCCTTAGGTAAGCTGGACCCTGGTCATATAGGGTTTTATAGGTAAGAACCAGCACTTTGAAGTGAATCCAGTATGCAATCGGCAGCCAGTGCAGCACCTTCAGCACAGGCTGGATGTGGTCCTGCCTAGTGAGGCCCATCAACAGCCTGGCCGCCACATTCTGCACTAGCTGCGGCCTCCAGATTTGTGACAAAGGCAGCCCCACATAGAGAGCATTGCAGTAGTCTAACCTCGAGGTGACCATCGCACATAACAGCTAAATATAAACTGTTCCTTTTGTACTGAAAACAAGCTGATAAAGGCCTGACCAGTCTGAGAGAATGTATAAATATTATAGTGACATTGTACTGTAAATAATATAAGGGTCTTGTTGTTTACCTGGAGAGGGATTTGAATATTATAGTGACTATATGGTTTATACAAAATAAGGGGCCTCTCACTGAAAGGGAGGGGTGAGTGATTCTTTGTTGTTAAACAGAACATTTTAATATGTCTAGTGGGTCAAGAAAAGGCTCTGGAGGTCCATCTCCAGGGCAACTGAAATCAGTGACTACCAATTTAGCCCAAATTTCTATTAAGGATTTACAAAACCTGATCCAGGAGGCAGTCACAACATCTGTTAATATAGCAGTGGGAGCCACCGTTGAACCCGTTCAAGCCAAATTGGACTCTCTTGCCCAGCAAATGACTCACACTGAAGAAATCAAAAAGCAGATTGCAGACAACAAACAAAAGGTCTCTGGTCTGGTAAAAACAACAAATAAGCTGGAAACTAAAACAGAAGAAGCAGACCTACAAATGTGTGCAATGAGGACTAAACAGAATTCCATGGAAGATACACTTATAAAACTGGAAACTGATAAAGCAGCTTACATATTAAGATTCCAGAACATTCCAGAGAAGAAAGATGAAGATATTAAAATGGACATGGCTCACACTTTAGCAAAATATATGGAAGCAAAAAGTACAGAAGAAGTATATAATGAAATTGATGTGGCTTACAGGATGAACTCAGCATACACAAGAAGAAATAAACTACCCAGAGAGGTGCATGTCAGATTTCATAAGAGTGCTATGGGAGATGGAATTCTTAAAACAGCAAATGAAACATCCCTTCAAATAGAAGAAACAGAGATAAAAATACTAAAAGAAGTTCCTTGGAGAGTGAGAGAGAAAAGACAAAACTATATGGATCTTACAAGCCTTTTAAGGAAAAATGGAATTTCATACAGATGGCTACTTCCAGAAGGCATCCTCTTCACCTTTAAAGGGAAAAGACACAGAATCAATTCAATTTTTAAAATAGAAGATCTTATCAAAACTTATGGACTGGAACTGGAAACACAAGAGGGAAACTTGCAGGATACAAAAGAAGAAAGTCAAGAGCTACAAGGAGCCTCAGGAGCTACTGGACAAAACCAAAGAAGCAAAAAGAAAGCATTAAAGATTGTACCATCTCAAATTATCATGAGACTCCAACAAAAGAACAAAAATGATACTGAAAAGTCAATGCAAGATGGATAGAAGAAAGATAAGAATAATTTCAATAAATGTTAACAGATTGAATGCACCCAAAAAAAGAAGATAGGTATTTCAACAATTGAAGAAGATGCAATGTTTACAAGAAACTCATATTAAACATTCAGATCAAAAATACTTGGAAATGAAGAGACTTTGTAGGTGGTTGTCCTCTATGGTCAAATGGGCACAAAATTTAGGGCATAATATTGAGTTAGATCAATGGTCTAAGATTTGGAAATCAAATATAAAAATTACCAAAGCAATTTCCTATAAAGAAAATATTTACAAAATGTTTTATAGATGGTATATTACTCCAGATAAATTAGCAAAATTTTATCTTAATATATCAAATGATTGTTGGAAATGTCAAGAAAAAGTTGGCTCTTTTTTCATATGTGGTGGACCTGTGATAAAAGTAAAAAATATTGGGCCTGGGTTCATGAAATGTTGCAAAAAAATTTAGAAACCTTTTGTACCAGAATTGTTTTTACTGAACATAGTTCCAGAAAATTATAAAAAACAGGACTCCTATTTGATTATACATGTTGTTACAACTGCTAGAATATTGTATGCTAAATATTGGAGAAGAAAAGAGACACCATCAAAAGAAGAAATAATAAATAAACTACTAGAAACTGCCAAGATGGATAAATTGACTTTATTTTTGAAAGGACAAAAAGAGGATTTTGAAAATACATGGTCAAGACTACAGGTGGATTGAAGAATATATTAAATGAACTGTGTATACAACCGAGACAAAACATAATAAGAATACTGATAGCAATACGTGCAAAAGTTTAAATGGACATGTTAAGGTGTAGAAATTTACCTTTGTTTAGAGAGAGAAAAACCTTAAGAGATAATTAATGGATTGATTCTCCCATTGTATGTTTGTAACATTTGTTTGGGTTTTTTATTATTTGGTTTGTTTGTTGTTATAAAATAAAAAACATTTGTTAAAAAAAGAAAAGAATAGGTTGCATGGTTACTTGTGGTGATCACCAGGGACCCAGCAGGTCTACCTTCCGAAGAAACTACCAGAACTGAAGGGGAAGTGGGAACTGCATCAGAGGAGGTAGCAGAACCCATGACAGAACTCACAACCAGTGTGAGGCGATCAGAAAGAAGCACTAAAGGGCAACCACCACAGAAATAAGGATTTTGTGAAACTATACAATCTGCAAAAGAACCTACGAACTGGAGAGAAGTAAACAACTTACCTGTGAGTGAAAGAGACAGATGGATTGAAGCAATGAAGCAGGAAATACTATCCACATATGAGAAAGAAGCATAGATTCTTACAAAATTACCTCCAGACAGAAAGTAAATGGGTATTCAAAATCAAGTATAAAGATGACAGGACTGTAGAATTATACAAAGCACGCCTAGTAGCCAAAGGTTATTCACAAAAATATGGGACTGACTACTTTGAGACTTTTGCTCCAGTTATCAATCAAGCAATGTTCAGAACACTTCTTAGCGTTGCAGCATCAAGGGACATGATTGTAGAGCATCTCTATATAAAGACAGCATTCCTCAATGGAGAACTATCTGAGGAAATATTTATGGAACAACCTGAGGGTTTCAGAGTCAAAGGACAAGAAAATTACATTTACAGACTCAACAAAGGACTCAACAAAGGCTTGCTATGACAAAATTACAGGACTAATGCAGAAACAAGGCTTTGAACAAGTGAAAGCTGAACCTTGCCTGTACACTAGAATTAAAAATGGACAATAACAGTATGTTCTTGTTTACGTTGATGACTTGATCATGTCTTGTCAAAACAGAGAGGATATTAAAGAAATAGCTGATGCTCTGAACAAGGAAGTAGAAGTCAAATAGCTTGGAGATGTAAAACACTACCTCAGAATACAAGTTGAAAGACTTGAGGATGGAACCTTTCTTCTATGCCAGAAACAAAAAATTATGGACTTTATAGAATCTGTTGGTATGAAAAATTGCAAAGCATCATCCATACCACTTGAATCTGGATATGGCAAAGGATGGAACACTTCTCAAAGACATCGGAGAATACAGAGAAGCAGTTGGAAAACTTCTCTACTTGAGCAAAACCATGAGGCCTGACATCACAGCATTGGCTGGCATCTTATGCAGAAAAGTGAGTTTGCCTAACCATCATGATTGGAGTGCAATTAAGAAACTAGCAAGGTATCTGAAAGGAACAATGGACTTAGAACTGAAAATTGCACCATCTGAAGGGCCAAGACTAGTCAGATATATGGACGCCAACTGGGGAGAATAATCAAACAATTTCAAGTCAACAAGTGGATATTTGTTCTTCTATGGCGATGGACTAATAGATTGGACTAGTAGAAAGCAAACTGTTGTGGTGCAGTCTACAGCAGAAGCTGAGTGTGTCTCAGCAGCAAGCGCCTGCAGTGAACTTAAATGGATTTTTCATTTGTTGAAGGACTTTATATGTATTTATTTTATTTATTTATACTTTCGGCTTATATACCGCCCTAACCCCGGAGGGTCTCTGGGCGGTTTACATAGCAGTTCTAACCAACCAATTTAACCTAACTAGGGCCACATAGTCTACAGGGTGGTGACTGCCTACCAGCACCCCAGGCTAGTTGTCATCCGGCTTCCTTCCGCAGCTTCAGATATTGGCGTCCTGGTGCCCTTCTGGAGCCGATCTTCCGGGCAGCTTCCTCCAGCAGGTCTCATCCAGGTGCTTGGCTCTCTTTGGCTGCAGTTCTGGCTACTGTCCACAGCTGGCTCTGCCACGCTGCGCTGCATGTCGCCACACTCTCCAGGCCTCCACTTCTCCGGACTCCGCCTCCACGTTGCTCCACCGGGTTGCCAGGAACTACTCACCACCATCACCACTGCCGCTGCCACCGCCAAATCCTCCGCATCACAAGGAGGAGGGGGGTGTCCCCTGCTATCTAGAGCAGGTACCCACTTTTATCTACTTGCATTTATGATGCTTTCGAACCGCTGGGTGGATGGGAGCTGGGACATGAGCCGGGAGCTCACTCCGGCTGCGGTGGGTTTCGAACAGCCGTAATGGCTGTTCGTTGATGTTACTTTTGCAGGCATTCTTACTGCCTGCGCCACCGCTCCCAACTTTGGAACAAGAGAACCTGTACCTGTACTTATGTTTGAGGACAATCAAGCTTGTATTACTATATGCAAAGGAGAAAGCACCACAGTGAAAAGTAGATCTATTAGAATTAAGTGTGTGCTAGTGAAAGAGTTGTACTAGAAGGGGCTAATAGAGACTGAACATTGTCACACAGAGGAAATGGTGGCTGATATTTTGACTAAGCCACTGACCAAAAAAAAATTGAATATGTTTGTAAAATGTTGAATATGGTTGATGCAAATGTTAAAGTGAATAATGAATTATGTTTGTTGCATGTGCATGTATAATGACTTACATGTTAGACCTTGAGAAGGGGTGTTGGAAATATATGTGTTACAAGGTCTAAAATTCAATCATTATAGGGTTAATGTGTGCTTACCTTGTGTGCTATTGTTTAGACTGACCTGGAAGGAAACCTGGCACAGAGCCAATGGAAACAAAGCTCACAAAACTGAAGTCTGTTTATTCACAATCATTCGTTAATGTATTCAGGTGATTTCCTTCTAGGGGACAAGAAGAAGAAGAATCTCCATTGTTGTAGACTGTGTGGACAAAGTGTAAAGATGTAGCCTTAGGTATCTTTGTTGTTTCATAGATTTCCTGTGAACCCTTCCCTTAGAAATAAAGATTTTTACATAGAAGAAAATGCCTCCTCTCCAGTGAAGCAAAGATCCATTGCAATCTCTGAATATCTAACTATTTTTACCAGTTTTCCAACAGGTGTCACCTATTCCAACCCCCTCATTCAGTACAGGAATTAGTCAACTACAGCACTCCACTCTGCTTCAAGGAGTGCATGACTTTAAAAAAAATGTTTACAATGATTGAAAAAAGCATTTACAGGAGAAATTCTTGTGAGGCTGTGCCTTTAAGAAAGGGGGAGGAGCCTCCAAAAGCCCCACCATAGCTACAGGCCTGGGCATATGCTATCCCTTATATGGCCTTTGTCTCCCCCTACCTCCAAATGTATCAAGAGGGAACAGGCCCATAGCCAGGATTTTTAAAATTTGGGGGGCCTTTAAATAAGTCAGGGGGCACCCCACACACACCCAAGGGAGCGCCTGGGCTGGGTGGGAAGTTGGGGGGCCTTGGTGGCAAGTCAGGGGGCTGTGCCCCAAGATGCCCCACTGTAGCTACAGGCCTGAGAGGGAGACAGCATGATGATGTCCAGCTCTCCCATCTGCCTTCTGATATAGTTCACCTCAAGAGCCAGCATGGTATAGTGGTTAAGAGTAGGGGACTCTAATCTGGAAAACTGGGTTTGATTCCCTACTCCTCCACATAAAGCCAGCTGAGTGACCTTGGGTCAGTCACAGTTCTCTCAGAGCTCTCTCACCCCCACCTACCTCACAGGGTGTCTGTTGTGGAGAGTGGAAGGGAAGGCGATTGTAAGCCACTCTGAGATTCCTTCGGGTAGTGAAACGTGTGGTATAAAAACCAACTCTTCTTCTTCCTCCTCCTCCCAACTCTTCCTTTCATGAAGGGCTCAGGAGCTCTCTCCTTTTCGAAGTGGAAAAAGAGGTTTCTTCTGAGCTCAGTCCTAATGAAAGATCTTTATATGTGTCACAAGCGCACTGAGTGTGCTTTTCTCAGACTCACTGGTGACATGTGGTATGCCTGTATGAAGAGCACGAAGCTGGCATCAAATTCCAGCAGATGGCTAGTAAACATGAATAGTACATTGCTTGTGCTGAAGATCCTATTTGATACTAACTACTACATACTTAAACTGATTTAACTATTAATTCCTTCTCCTCGTGAAACTCTGGGAACCGAGATGGGTTAAGGACCTCCAACAGGATTCTCAGAGTCTCCACCAAATCACAAATGTCAAGATTATATGGAAACCATCTCAGTCAAATAGTATAAATGCCAATATATGGCCCCGGTCACACTGGGGGAAAAGGTACGGCTGAAGTGTGGCTTTTTAGAGCCGCATCAAAAGAGATGTGCCGCGGCGGGATCAGACGGATCCCCGAGCCGCCACGCAGTTGCTCCCTGGCATGATCAGATGCCGGGGGGAAGCCACAGACAGGGGAATGAGGAGAGCATGCGCAGTTCAACAGGGCCTGGGAAGTTGCGCAGAGAGGGGCACAGTGGCGGTCAGATGCCCGCCCCTGCTGCGCATCAACCAGTAGGTAGTACTCTTTTGGTGCTATCTTTTTGATGCACGGTTTCGCCAGGACGGGACAGATCGAGGACGGGTGCACTCCACTTCCCAGATGTAGTGGTATGATCGTGCCCGCTTGATGCACCCCCGATCCATCCTTCTTGCGTGGCAACTCCTCTCGTGTGACCGGGGCCTATGTTTGCTGTTTATATGACTTCTCAGGTAAGGGTCACTTATTTTATTAATGAATGAAAAATAAAAAAGCCCCATTCATCTGTATCATTATCATAATGATGACAAATAGGCAAATGGATAATATTAATATTTGTTGACATTCGTTATTCTGATACTTGGATCTCTGGCTTCAAGCAGAGCGCAGGTGATGGTGGGGGGAACCTAACAAGTGGCATTTCATCCTATCACTGAATTTACTTGATAGGTACCCAAGTCAAAGTAGTAGGTCACCATGCTGTGAAACTGAAGTAGTGCAACACAGAAACAGGTTGGAGGACTTCAGTTACAAAATTATGTCCTCACCATCATCATCCTTGAACTTTAGTAACCAGCCCTGTAAGACTGGATACCACAACCAAAAGGAGCCCTGCTGAATCAAGGGAATTAACAGGCAAGTGGCAAATTGTACCAGGTGCTTCATGTTATATCTGAGTACCTCTTACTCCTTGTTCATTTTCCAAATTGGCCTTCCCTTTGTTGGAGATAAGTGTGTGGTTGTTGCAGCTTTGGCTGCCTAATTTTAACTTCTAACATGATTTGCTAAACCACCAAGATCTAGATCCAGGCCAGAAATAGGAGGCAAAGTGGTGGTCATGTGCTTTACAAGGATCTGGGCTGAGTGCCAAAACACATTTGAGAGGGATGGAATTTCTTGCCCCTGTGAAAATGCAGTGCTAAATCTTCCTCTGCCTCTCCTCCTCTTTATACACAAGTGGGTCTCTCTAGTATACTGAACTGTCATCCGAAACTAACAAGGAGGATGTGTCTCCCAGCAATCTGAGCTAGGTCGAAAGTTCATGACTTACCCAGCCCTATGACAACTTGGACCAAGATTTCTGGAATGGTTAGAAAAATATTTGAATGTCATTCACCTTGCTATGATATTTCACTGATAACCTCTAAAAATCCAAGGAGTGTGGCCTTAAAATTCCTTGACATCCTCAAGAGTATGAAGCGGATACTTTTTCACGGTCTGAACGGTTCTCTGGTGTAAAGCTTCATGAGATCTTTTATGTCTCTTGCATTCTATATTACTCATACATGAGGCTATGTAAGTTTCAGTTTCTCCAGAGGACTTTCTAGTAGAGTAAAAGCGGATATAAAGCTTCCTACTTTTTGCTTCTCCATCTTATTTTACTCATTTATTTTTAATTTGTCATGTTATCCATTAAACCTGCACCTGCTCCAGAGCTCTAATACACACCTGGAACTCTTCTCCATTCACTTCAATGGAACAAGCAAGTTCAGGTACACATGAACAGAACTACCAGCTCACTGGAGTGCATGAGAAAGTTCTTATGAGTGGATATACATTGTGCACACTTGAATCCTGCATGAGAGATCAGGATATTGCTTTTTGAAAAATCTAGACTCTTCTTGGTTACTTTATTACATGAGGCAAGGCCTGCTTTCATCTTAAACAGCAGTTTTTTAGAGATTCACCAGCTTCTTTGACCTTCAGTGTCTTCAGTAAAGTGTGCATAAATGTTACTGAGCTAATACTGTATCTCAGTCTACATGTTACTGAAGGTAATTGCAGAGTCCTGCATGGAAACATTGATTCCCATTTCTTCTTCTTGCTTTCCTCACTCTGTGTAGCATGTGAGTCTGCCATACTAAGCACATTACATAGAAGTCAGTTGCATCACTGTTCCTGAGCATCCAGCCAAAGTTAAGCAAGTGCTTAAATCTGTTCTGATGAAATGAATGGGACTTTAAAAGGACTCAGCTTTGATAGAACTGCATTTACTGTGGGAGTAATCATAGGTAGGTCTACCCATGTTTTCAATGGGGCTTACTCCCAGGAAAGCGCCCTTAGGACTGCAGCCTATGTTAAACTGGTCCCCATTTGTGGCGGTAGCAGTGTAGGTCAAGTTGTTTAAATGGTACACAGTACAGCTTAGGTGAGCAACCTGGGGCATCATTTGGATGGTGAAGGGTTAACACTCAGACCAGGCCTGGGGCCTCAGTGCCTTCCAGGGCCTGGGAATGGAAGCCCTTGAGTGGTGTCCTGATCCAAGGCTAGGAGACAGGAAGTAGCACACCTCCCTCAAGTATCATGAAGGCTTGGCATCTTGAAGGCCTGAGCTGTACATATGTGATAGCTCACAGTTCAAAGCTTGGAGCCAGGATGGCCTCACCTGTAAATTCAGGGATGTGCAAACAAGAGGAGCCCTGACTCCTCTGCATCCCACCAATGTCCCTCACAGTGTCTGGGTTTGGAATGGGATTTTGGCCTGCAGGTACCGCAGAGCCCCTTCAATCAATTTCAACAAAAATAAATAAGGTTGGCCCTTTTTATTATCTAACAGAAGGTGTTGGCTCTCCTTATTCTGCAACTGCATGCAAAGAAAGCAGTGCACCCAAAGAATGTCAGGTATAAACAGGAAGAAGGCATGCATTTGTTTATTCCTATGAATGCTGGGAGACAGGGTGTAGAAATAGCACCAACAGTTATGGTCAATAGGAGAAAGACAATCCTTTTCATACCAAATTGACTACAACCTTTTGAGCAGTATCAGAACACCTTTGGATCTGCTTGCAGGACGTAGAGGGATTGGAGTTTCAGCCATGCCTTCAGCCTTATTTCCTGTGACAGTAATCTATGCTTCTTGTTGAAAGAAATCTGAAAGCTGGCTACTGCATGGCAGGAATGTGTGGACTGTGGGATGCTCACATAGAGCGGGAAGGCGAGAGGCTGAAATATGGCTTGGCAAGAGTGTCCCGGAAAGGCTGTGGAAATACTGAAAGACATGCATGTGTCTCAATGCATGCAGGAGCCACAGCTTAACAAAGAGTGTATGGGAGAAAGAAAAAAAACACCAGGAATCTCCTACAGTAGCTTTCTTTCTCTAAAGCAATCTTATACATTCTGGGATCCACCAAGCCGAAAACATCCCACAGGCTTATGATTTTTGCCATGCTAGTTATTGACCACCACCCTTTTTATGAAGCCTCAACCAAGCAGCAAAACTAGGAGTCATCATTAGCCCCTAAAGAGTGGTGATTCATGGTTGGTGGGCTGCATTCAGCATGCTGGATCACAAGTCATGCAGGCCTGCTTCAAAATGAGTAGATGGCAGAGCAGATCTTCTTTGCAAGGGCTCATCTGCTTGACTGTGCTGCCCTGTGGCACTGTGTGACTTCCATGCTTTATACAATCTCACCAGCAGAAAAACACTGAAAGGCAATTCAAGGTAAGCATGCACATGCTAGTTCATCGCTCATAAACTAAAATTTCAAGTGTACCTTTCTGTAGTGGCTTCGCATCTTGGGAACACCCTCTGTAAGCTTCTCACCTGGAGTCTCATATTCTAAGTTTCAGATGCCCACTCAAAAAACACTTTGGTTTATCTAGGAATCTGGCTGACTGTGTCACCCTGTTTTATTGGGAGGAGTTCCACCCCTCTCTTCTCTCCCTTGCAAAAAGCATTTTTGTTTTCATTGTCTTCCAGTTATGGCCACTGACTTGTTTTGCTTTGGTATTTATATTGTTTTACTGACTGCTTTAGATATTTATACTGTTAGATTTTATGTTGTTTCTTGCTGTCCTGAAAGCCCGACAACTGAAAGACAGGCAGACAAATAAATGCAGCACTAAGAAAAACGCTTTTAAAAAACCGTGGGTTGTTTATAATAAAGAAAAAAATCTTCTGATACTGTGGATCCTGAATAGATATTTGTATGCTAGTTGAAGCACTTCCTGAAGAGACATAGAATGTGTGTAAAGTGCCATCAAGTCACAGCTGACTTATGACAACCTGCCTCATAGGATTTTCAAGGCAAGAGATGGTTTGCCATTGCTTTCCTCTGCATAGCAACCTTGGAATTCCTTGGTGGTTTCCCATCCAGGTATTAACGAGGGTCAACCCTCCTTAGTTTCCACGATCTGACAAGGGTGGGCTAATCAGGGCCACCCAGGTCAGGGCACAGAGGCACAGCACAATCCTAAAATGGCAGAATTTTGGCATTAGCGGGACATTAGCTTTTTTGTAAATAAGCCTGAAATCTGGCTACAAAACTGCGTTCCCATCTTTTTTTGAGGTTTACTATTAAGACTTTTATTTCACTCAGTTTTATACTTCTCATTTATTCTATTCAGACTTCAAATTCTTCATAAGAAATATTCATATATTCAAACTCTAATCTTCCCTCCTTTCTCGCTTTCTCTTTCATTTCACCAACTAGGATCACTTCTTCAATGTCATGTGTGGAAGATATTCAGGTGGGTAGCAGTGTTGGCAGGGCCGGCTCCAGGTGTCTGGGTGCCCTAGGCCGGACAGCCTGGGGCGCCCCCACTGGGGATGCCAACCTCCCGGTGGGCCCTGGAGACCGGCAGCGGCGGCAGGGCGCTGGCTTTCCTGGAGGCTCTGCAGCTGCGGGACCCCCAGGGAAGCCAGGGAAGGGGGCGGGGGTCCAGCCTCCGCCCCCTCCCTCCCGGCGCCGGCTTTTCTGGGGCCGCCGCAGCTGCGGGACCCGCAGAAAAGCCGGGAAGGGGGCGGGAGGGGGCCAGCCTCCGCCCCTCCCTCCCGGCACCGGCTTTTCTGGGGCCGCCGCAGCTGCGGGACCCGCAGAAAAGCCGGGAAGGGGGCGGGAGGGGTCCAGCCTCCGCCCCTCCCTCCCGGCATCGACTTTTCTGGGGGCCCCGCGGCTGCGGGACCCGCAGAAAGCCGGGAAGGGGGCGGGGGGTCCAGCCTCCGCCCCTCCCTCCCAGCGCCCGCTTTTCTGGGGCCCCGCAGCTGCGGGACCCCCAGAAAAGCCGGGAAGGGGGCGGGGGGTCCAGCCTCCGCCCCCTCCCTCCCAGCACCCGCTTTTCTGGGCCCCCCGTGGCTGCGGGACCCCCAGAAAAGCCGGGAAGGGGTGGGGGGGTCCAGCCTCCGCCCCCTCCCTCCCAGTGCCTGCTCTTCTGGGCCCCCCGCGGCTGCGGGACCCCCAGAAAAGCCGGGAAGAGGTGGGGGGTCCAGCCTCCGCCCCCTCCCTCCCAGCACCCGCTTTTCTGGGGCCCCTGCGGCTGCAGGACCCCCAGAAAAGCCGGGAAGGGGCGGGGTCCCGCGGCTGCTGGGAAGGGGGCGGGGGTCTGGAGGCGCGGCGGGCGCCGGGTTAGGGCGGCGGGGGGGCACTTTTCAGGGGGGAGTGGGGCGCCATTTGGCGCCCCTCAGGCCAGCGCGCCCTAGGCGGGCGCCTAGTTCGCCCTATGGGCGATCCGGACCTGAGTGTTGGTCTGAAGCAGCAGAACAAAGTTTGAGTCCAATGGCACCTTGAAGACCAGCAAAGTTTTATTCGAGGTATAAGCTTTCATGTGCAAGCACACTTTCTCAGATGCACACAAAAGCTTATACCTTGAATAAAACTTTGTTGCCACTGGATGCCACTGGACTTAAACTTTGTCATGTGTGGGAGAGTTGCTCATCATTCTCATTTTAATTGCAGAATATTTCAGTTCAGATACAACAATCATTCTCTACTAATATAACCATAATTTTGGTTGGAACGTTCCTTATAAACTTGCTTTCATAAATTGTATAGGAAGAAAAGTCGCAATACACACACACACTTGATTTTGAGCTCTCCGTAGAAGAAGAGAAAACCCTTTTTTCATAATGGCTAGCCTTATATCCCTTCAGATTTCCTGATAAATCATAGTATCTCCTTTTTTTAGTGTTGCATTAACAATATTGATAGGAAACTCCAAAGGACAATGGACTTGATTCAGATTCCCCATATCATTGCTAAATATGGCACCAAACAGATTACAGAGATCCTTTTCTTATTTGGAAACCTGTACAGTCATTTTAAAAATCCAACCTCCCAGGTGCTGCTTAATCAAAAATTTGTCCAATTACATGTGTGTGTGGCCCAGGAAACAAAGAAGAAGAGGAAATATACTTGCTGGGTACAGTTTGACTGTCCTATACATTACCACATTTTTTAATGTATTAAGTAATGACACTCCTTTCCTTTCTTTCCAAAACCATACATAATCTGCCACAATCAACAGAGAAAGGACAGGTGATCCTTCCATCCCATTTAAACAGATCTCTGAGACTGGGTGAAGAAAGTGATTGACATGAAGCAGATGCCGTATTTCTCTCTCTCTCAATCTAAACATACCCTTAAATAAGAACCCTCACATACTTCCAGACAGTTTGATATTGAAACACTGAACAGATGCATTGTGACACACATGCGCATGCAATAAATATTATCTGCATGTGATAAGTTGAACAGAATTAATTATTCAATGCATTGTTCCTAGAAAAGCAGCATTAACATTTGATGCAGGGATCAGCTATAGAGTTCTAAGAAGAACAAAATGGCAAAAAACTGGTTCCTTAGAACTGTGCAAGAACCAATAAAGCCCTCCACAATCTTCTCCATGGCACTGCAAAGAAGCATGGCCTTTTTTCTGGGGGAAAGTGCTGGAACAGAGTTCCAGAACCTCTTCAACAAAATTATTTTTAAAATGTTTAAAAGTTCATTTCAGTATAAAGATTGAAAACTTCATTTCCCTCTTGAGAGTTCCAGCTCCTTTTTTTCAAAAAAAAAAAAAAGCCCTGCAAAGAAGTATTCAGTTTCAGTCCATCCGGAGATCACAGTTAATAGCACTGAATACTCATAAACTTGTCCATACTCTCACCCAGCTATCGATTTAAACCTGCCTTTGGGGTGGGGGGGAGAAAAGCACTTCAAGTGGTAGATGTGAATTCAGCCTTAGCATCAGGGCCAGCCCATTCATTAGGCACATCTAGGCGATCACTAGGCGATCACTTAGAGCACCAGAGATGGGGGGTGCCCAAACCAGCCCTGTTGCCTGCCTGTAGTAGCAAGGGGGCAGCTCTGGGCTGCTCCAGAGGCTGGCCCATGGTGAGCCTGCTCCTTCTTTCCCTCCCAGGACCTCAGCAGGGCAGCAGCTGGTGGTGCAGTGTGGGGTCATGCGCTGGCTGAATAAGAAGGCAGCCAGCTTGTAGTCCCAGTCACCATGATCCATGCAGCACAGGGCTTCCTTTGTGGAGTGGACCATGCGCTCTGCCTGGCCAGTGGTGGCCGGGTGGAAGGGGGCCGAGTGTATGTGGTGGATGCCTAATACTCTGTGAATTCCTGGAACTCGGCCGAGGTGAAGGCCATCCCACTGTCCGTCACTAGTGAGTCTGGTATGCCGTGCATACTGAAAATCCTCCACATTGCCCTGATGGCCGAGCCGGAGGATGTGGAGGGAATGTGCACCACCTCTAAACATTTCATGTAGGAGTCCACTAAGAGGAAGAATATTTGCCCCTGGAAAGGACAGGCAAAATCTAAGTGCAGTCTAGCCCATGGCTTGTGGGACAACTCCCACGGCCACACTGATGCTCTTGGCAGTTTCGACTGGGACTCCTGGCAGGGTTGGCACCTCTTCACTGTGTCCTCAATCTCACCATCTATCCTTGGCCACCAGATATAACTCCTAGCTAAGGCTTTCATCCTGACAATCCCTGGATGATTTTCGTGCAATGCTGTAAGCACCCACTTTCACAGGGGGGCGGGTATCACCACGCTGCTGTCCCAGAGAATACATTCCTTGTGTGCTGACAATTCATCCCACCTGGAAGCAAAAGCTGTGAATTCTTGTCCCACCTGGCCCGAGGGCCCACCCCTCACCACCCAGTCAAGGACCCAGGAAAGGACGCGGTCATGGCCCGTGAGGTGCGCAACTTCAGAAACCAGTACCGGACAGTCCGGGAGATCCTCTATGAGGGTCATGTGGTGTGTGGGTGCAGGGTCCAGGTCTTGCGATGGGAGCAGGAGGTGGCTCAGAGTGTCCGCATGGCCCTTCTGGGCTGGTGAATGCCAAGAAGATGGACCAGTGGAGCACCTTCAGGGATAGCATGTTCAGAGTTTGGTGATCAGGAGCCAGGAGGCCCAGCAGGGGCTTGTGATCTATGACTACCATAAAGGGCCACCCATACAGATAGTGCTGAAATTTCTTTACCCCTGCCACTATCGCCAAGGACTCTTTGTCTGTTTGTGCATAGTTGCGCTCAGCGGCTGTGAGGGTGTGGGAATAATATGCAACCAGCACCTCCTGGCCATCTGCTAGCTGGTGCCCCAGCACCACCCCTACCCAATACGGGGACACATCGCAGGCCAAAATCACAGGGAGGTCCTCGTTGAAATGCGCAAGGATGGCGTTAGAGGACAGCAGGTCCTTAACGGCCTGGAAAGTGGAGGCATGTTTGGGGCCCTAGGACCACAACACTCCCTTGTCCAGTAATCGGTGCAGTGGTTCTGCCACTGCAGCTTTGTGTGGCAGAAAAGAATGATAAAAATTTAAAAGACCTAAAAAGGCCTGTAGTTCGGTTTTCGATGAAGTGGAGGGGGCATCTACTATGGCCCAGACTTTATCTGCTGTGGGGTGTATGCCCTGTGTGTCCACCGTGAAGCCCAGGAAATCCACCCGAGGAACCCTCAGCAAAAACTTTTCCCATTTCACATTCAATCCCGCTATCACATAAATGCTTTGTCTATTAGAGCCCTGGGGTGTCAGGTGGGTGTTGACCACAATATCTCTCAGGCAACCCCCTGGGTCTGGGCCTCAATTTAGACTGGGGCTCAGGGTCACTCCGGTAGTGTGCTTCCCTTATCCTGAGTCCCCTTCATTTCCAGAGCCAGTCGGCTCAGCTTAGGAGAAGCAAGGAGGGCACATAAACAGTCTCTACTGCCCAAAGACTTGTTTAGACTCCCGGCTTATAAAAACAAAGGTTTATTCAAGACAAGTAAAACAAATAAGGGGGAGTTGTGGAATAAAACGGACAACAGACAAAACTAATCCTAACTATCTAGCCACTATAAAATTACGGTTTGTTGATCCTTTCTCCCTGAACGTCTGGCTCCTTCTAGCTTGGCCGTTTGCTTCAGGGTTCACTCAGAACTTGAGCCACACCTTCCAGGTCTCTTAGCACTGCCAAGACTCACTTGCTTGCAGATGCTGGCTGTCTTCTGAGCAGCTCCTGCACCCGGACTATACCTCATGGTGAGCAGTTCAGGAAGATTCTCGATGCAGCCTCTAGCTACTTCAAGGCCACGTGCAACATTCCTGGCCTTCGTCAAGTTGTCGAGAGCCTCCGGTCTCCCAGCTTCCTCGGAACATGTAAATGTGTGCGTGTTCAGCCAAGTCCATTGGTTCCTTTTTTCCTGCCTCTAGGACTGGATTCTTATTTTCCACTTCCCCAATCCCCGTCCTAGGCTAATTAGGGATTGCTGCCTTGACCCAGCTGTCTCCCATTTGCTTACTTTACTGGACATGCTGATTCTGGCTACACTTACAGGCCTCTTATCTATAATGATTCTACAAATCAGTATATCTGGCATGACACCCGCTTCATCAAAAAGCTGAAGGACCTTTTGGAGGTGATTGGCAAAGGTTTTTGCATCCGGAGCCATGATTAAAACATCGTCGAAGAATGGCTGCACTCTGGGGATCCCTTTAAGGAGACAATCCATTAGACTCTGGAAAGTCCCCGGAGTGACGCTTACCCCAAATTGCAAACTGTGCATGCAGAAAGCCCCCCTGTGGATTACAATCATTTGGGCTTCCACGGTGGTGTCATCAATGGGCAACTGTTAATACACCTGAGTGAGGTTGAGTTTCCCAAAAACCCTGGCGAGGGAAGCCAGAACATGACTAATGACCAGTACTGGGTATGCATGATCCTGGAGGGCCTTATTGATCGTGCATTTATAGTCTGCACAGATGCGGACATCCCCATTTTGCTTCATTAGGGGGACTATCAGCATTTCTCACTTTGCGTGTGGCACGGGCTCTAGCACCTCTTGAGCCACCAGGCAGTCACGCTTAGCCTCAATCTTTGGCCGCAGTGCCAACGGGAGTTGTCTGTGCTTTAGTCTTATTGGTCGTACCTTGGGGTCTAATTCCAAGGAGACTGGGGGGCCCGTATAGCGGCCCAGCATACTCTGGGAAACTTGTCACACACCTTATCAAAATTGGCCTGCTGCACCGAGTTCACTCCCATTACCTGAAATCCCAACGGCCCAAACTGTGAAAGACCCAATAAACTCGTTAGCTTCCTCCACCACCAACAAGTCTAAGCTTCCATCAAAGTCTTTGTACTTCACCCTGAATGTGCCCCAGCCCTTAATGGCAACAGGGTTTTTCTGAAAGTCCCAGAGAGATAAACCCCGTGGTTTCTCCAGGGGGGGGCTTGAGGGCATAGGCTCTGCAGCGTGTCCCCTGAAATGATGGAGAAGGATGACCTGGTGTCCAACTCCATCTGGCAGGCGGACCCCTCTATCTGAACAGTCATGTGCATTTTATCTGGGGCATCTGGGGGCAAATTTAGTACCTTATATTGGGTGCAGCTCATGGAATTCAGGTCCGATGATGTGTGGTCTTCTGCCACAGCTGAGCCCCTTTGGAATGGCAGACCCGTGCTATGTGGCCGGACTTCCCACACGTCCTGCAGATTGTGTTGCGGAACTGGCAGGAACATCTCTTGTGGTCATCTCTGCAGCTGGCACAGGTAGTGGTCAAACTGGTGGGGTGTTGTGCAGGTCCAGACAAGCGGTGAGCTGGAGGGTTGGTCTGGCTGGGACGTTGCAGCTGGTGGACCTCCTTGGGGTCGGAGTCATCAGAGTCTGTGATTGTGAGGGTCTGGTGTGCGGTGGTGGTCACCTGCCAATCTCGTTGGGATGTCTTGAACACTGTTGCCATCTGGAGGGCCTTCTCCAATTTATGCTTGTCAAGGCCGACCAACTTGCACTGGAGCTTTGGCTCCTGGATTCCCCACACAAACTAGGTCCTCCACATCAGGGAATTCACAATATATGGCCAGCCGTCTGATGTCGGCCAGGAAGTCCAGCATGGTCTCCCCCTGTTTCTGGATCCAAGCGAGGAAATCCATTCACATGGTCATGGAAATCCATTTGCATGGTTTTGGTGCATAGTACCCATTCAGGGCCTTAATCAATTGTTGTAAGTGGCCTCCTCCATTTTCTTTGGCACTATAAGGTTCCAGGCTAGTCGTATCATGGTGACGCCGCATGTGCTTAGAAGCCAAGGCTTCTTCAGATCTGTGTCCATTGTCTTCTGAATTTTGAAGAAGTGTGTCAGTTGCTTGACCCAGGATTCTCATGGCTCAGGGTGTGCCGGGTCAAAGGTGGAGCAGCAGCCATGACTCAAGCACGTAGCGGTGAGTGATGATCCATGGAGTGCTGCTGGGGAGTTGTGTGGGCCATGGTATCCTCATGTCGATTGGTGCTCGGTGCCGGCTGGAGTCAGGTATGCTCAACGGGATCCCATCCTCGTTGCCAGTGAAAAGTACTGAGACTGACGCATGAGGGTTTCAGCTCAGACCTTTACTTAGTGATTCAGCAAGTAACAACAGCAAAATAGTCAGCTCGCAGGCTGCTTATATGACTCTTTACAAACACACCCATGACACATACCCACATCCATGATAGGCTATGTAGAAGAGTTGTGAACTTATAGGTCCTTCCACTGAGGTCCTTGCAATCCCATTGGCTGGGACCGTGGAGCCTATGCTCTAATGTCTTAGGTCATGTAGCTTGCTATCCATCCAGCCATGTGGCTGCCCTACCGTGTGTACAGCCCCTGCGAATACACAACAGTTGGGATCAGGGCCACAGGCAGGCTAGGAGTGGGGCCATTTTGCAGGGCCATTTTTGCCTGTCATCCTCTCTTGTTGGGAGATGTGGCACTGCTACAAGCCTGCAGAGCAAGAAGGAGGGGGTCTGGGAAGGGCACCCCAGCAGGTTCCCATGGTGCAAGGGGAGAGGGCAAGCAGCAGCTTCCTCACAGTGGGGGGGGCAAAGATTTGCCTAGAGTGCCAAAAATCCTTGGGCCAGTCCTGCTAATACAATAATAGGAGTGATTCAAATATGCACAAGCTGTGTGTTATCATGTCTGAGAATGTGTGTTCTTTTTTATCACACTTATCACAATGCACCAGGATGTCTGTCTTCATTCTGAACTCCTGGCAGAATGAATACTTTATGTGTTGTTGCTAAGTTCTCCTGGCAAGGCAGGATGTGAGAAGGTGGAAGCTGAAACAGACTATAAAAAGAGATCAAAGGAAGAAAGGGAGAGGATAACAGAGATGGACATAGAAAGCTGGTATGTCTGGGAAAGTCTGATCTACACTACATGTTATGTTGGAGCAATGTGATTAGATTTGGTCTCCCAAAGTGTTTTTCACTCTAAAAAACAGCTGTGAGGGTCTTCATTTGTACTGGGCATGCAGGGAGAATGAATCCTTCCCTCTCCCCCAAACACACCCTCCATTTTCCTGATCAAACTGAAAGGCAAGCGCTGCAATTAGTCCAACAGGGAAAAGCAAAAGCCCCCCCCCATCCCTGCTTGTCTACAGGGATTGAAGCAGAGGAGGAGAGCAGGGTCAGAAAGAGCTGCTAAGGTGAGGAGAGCCTGGGGAGAGCAGAGTACCTTTCAAGTACTTTGAAACCTCAGTATTTTCCAGAGGAATAAGCCAAAGGATAAGAACAAAGAACTTTTGGTCTTTGGCTTTTAATCTAGGACCTGTGGCCCTATTGAGCTGCAGTAGCAGGAATGGAGGCATCTTCTTTATCAGGGCACTGCCTATCAGGACCCATGGCCGCACTAACCATCAGACCATCCATGAGGGAAGAAAGAGAAATACAACTTTGGGCACCTGAATCAAACCATCATTGCTTACTACCATGTAGAGTTATTTTGTTGTTGTTCTTGTGTTGTCCTGTTTTTTTCAGACTTTTCAGACACAGAGATAGGTTCTCTCACTCGCTCGTTTAGGATACTGATGAGATTGTTTCCAGTCTCAGTGATTGCCATGGCAGTTGCTTTCTCCCGGGGCTCCGGGAGAAACCTGCCAGTGCCTACAGCTGGGTGGGGGCACGATTGTCCGCGCTACCCCAGGAGTCCTTGGGTTGGACTCCCAGCCATGGGGTGTTAAAGAGCCCCCCCGGTGCATCTAGCTGGAGAGGGGTGGCCCCTCCAAGCCCCAACAGGCCCGCCGTGAACCATCCTGAATGGAACCAAGATCAGCACAGCGGAGCAAGCATATGGCGATCAAGCATGAAAATGTGAGTTTAAGAACAAGCGAAAATCACCCGAAAACAGCATGCTCCCCTAAAAGAAAATGGGGGGGGGACTTCCTCCTGCTAAGAACTGTTTACAAGGGATTTTAAAGCCTGAAAAGGGAGGGGCTTGCAGTAAGAAGCAATTGAACTGAAATAAAGAGACTGTGAGAACTTACCATGTTGTATAAGAGCTCCCAGAGACTTTGACAAACTTTTAATAAAAGTAAACAATTCTCAAACATGGCGCCGCCGAAAGACTCTAAGGACAAACTAGCGAAAGCTAAGCTTCCTTCCAGAAGTTACAGCCCTACAAGTTCTGTCCCTAGACAGGACTCAACTGCGGAACTCCAAAGGTTGCTGTTGGAAGCACTTCGCCCCCTGCTGGAGAAAATTACAGCTATTGATAACAAGTTGGACGCACAACAAGCACAAACGGCTCTGAACACACAGAAAATCGAAAAAATGGAGCAGGAGCTTAAAGAGATTCATTCTAACTCAAAAAAGATGACTAAAAAACTGCAGGCATTGGGGGAAAAGTGCCAAATCGAAGAGTCTCATGTACTGCAGCTGCAAATGGAAAGGGCAAGCTATGTCTTGAGACTTCAAGGTATCAAGGAGGAGAAAGGGGAGAATTTGAGACAGATTGTTGGTGATTTGTTGGATCCCTCAGCAGAGATGATATCGGAGCAACTCCAAAGTGAAATAGATACGGTCTTTAGATCGTATTCAGAATTTATCAGAAAGAATAATCTGCCAGGGGAAGTCACAATAAGATTATCCTGAAGAAAAGTGAGGGATCAACTACCGAAAGTGACCAATGGAGTTACTTTGAAGATAAAAGACAAGGACATAAAAGTATTGAAAGATGTTCCATTTGAGATAAGAAGGAAGAGAAGGAAATATAGAGACTTAGTTTTATTTCTACAAAGTCACAACATTCCCTACAGATGGTTAACACCCAAGGGGTTAATCTTCAGATATGCAAATGGCAAAGAAAGGATAGACTGTTGAAAAGGCCTGCGAGTTTCTGCATCAGCACCATCCACCAGGAGAGGAGTTGCCGATGCTCAAAAGTGAGCGAGGAAGAAGGAGAGGCTGGATATTCTGATGAGGACACAGACTCTAAATTGGGAGGAGTGGGCCCCAAACCAGGCTATCTTTTAAGATATAAAAAAGAGAAAAAATAGATTGTTAATGTACTCTGGAGTATCTGAAACATGTTCATTTTATACTGAAATGTGCAGCTCTTTTATGAAGCTGAAATTGTTGGTGAAATACCGAAATGCTTTATTAGATAGACTAGTGAGCAAAGCCCATTGTGGCAGTAGACAACTAGCCCTAGGTAGGAAGGAAGGGCGGGTGGAAGGAAGGAAGGAAGGGAGGAAGTGAGAAGCGGAGGTAGAGAGAGAGAGAGAGTTAGAGGGGGAGGGAGGAAAAGGGGAGAGAGGGGGGAAAGAGGGGGGAGTCAGAGACAGAGTGGGGGTTATGATAGTAAGTTTGAAAGAAAGGAAGGGAGGGAGGAAGAGAGGGAGGGAGGAAGGAACTGAGAAAGAATGAAAGCCAGGAAGGAAGAAACAAGGGTAGAAAGAGAGAGACTGAGAGAGAGAGAGTGGAAGTAAGGAAAGAAGGGAGGGAAGAACAGGAGAAAAGAAAGGGGGGGAACAGAGTGAGAGAGAGAGATAAAGTGGGGAGGGGAGAGAGAAAGGAAGAAAAAAGGGGGAGGCGCGGGGTGGGAGAAGGGGCAGGGGGGCGGTGCGAGCATCACCCATCTGCCCGGATTGCCGGGCAGCGGGAGAAGTGAAGGGGGAGCCGGGTGCATGCCGGCTGTCTCCTGGGCAGGTGGGGGGAGGGCCTGAGCCGGGCGCACGGCGGCTCCCTTGCCGCCACCGCTGGCTGTCTCCTGGCCAGTTGGGGGGAAGGGCCTGAGTTGGCGTGTGGCGGCTCCCTCGCCGCTACCACCAGCTGTCTCCTGGGCAGGTGGGGGGAGGGCCTGAGCCGGGCATGTGGCGGTTCCCTCGTGGCCACTGCCGGCTGTCTCCTGGACAGGTGCGAGGGGAGAGCTGGACATGCAGCGGCTCAGTTGCCGCCGCCACCACCGCTGGGGTCTTCTCTTGTCAGAGGCCCAGAGCAGAGTGAGTGGAAGATGCTAGCCGG
This sequence comes from Gekko gecko, assembly GCA_029375565.1. NCBI lineage: Eukaryota > Metazoa > Chordata > Lepidosauria > Squamata > Gekkonidae > Gekko > Gekko gecko. The sequence continues at coordinate 177,905,131 of JAPDNY010000001.1, read as the reverse complement.
GGCTGATATGGGCGGAACCGCACAAAGCAGCCAGCCAACCCAGCCAGCGTCTTCTGAGTGACAGTTCTTGTGGCTAAACACTGTTGGTGCGCATCGAACGTTATGGGGGCAAAATTCAATTATTATAAGGAGAGATTATCATTTTCAGTGAAAGTTAATTTGCAGTTAAGAGGGAAAGCAACCATGTAAAATGTTTCAACGATCACCATCTCTTGGGTTTTTAGAGGGTTTTCTTTACTTTCTCCTGTAGAGTGTAGTTTCCCCTTCCTATTTTTTTCTGTTTGTAGTTTTTAGTTTGTAGTTATTAGAAAATGCAACAAAAAATCCCATATGAGGGGTCAAAAAAAAAGGATACTGATGAGATTCAGCTCTTCTCCACCTTTTTTCTTCTCTTGATATTCTGTCATCTTGGTTCTTGTCGTTTACTCATGCCTATCCACTTCTGTTAGCTGCATCATGCCAAGACAGAATTTCCTTTGGATTCTACTGCCTGTGTTTCTTTTTTATCTTTCTTTCTCATACTAGAGAGCTTTTTGTTATTGTTTCATACTTCTGGCTCTCTTTTTCCCCAGTCTCACAATCCTGTCATTTCTAGTTATTTAAACATGCAAGCTACAGCATTTTCCATGAGCATAAATATCAAGAACCAGAGGACCATGCTGTGCAAATGGAAAAAAAGTACAAGATTCAAGCCACAAACACTGAACATGATTATGGTTTATAAAATATTATATAAGGATACAAAATATATTGTGGGGGAAATGACAGAATACATCTAATGTTTTAAATAGTAGCATTTTACATAGATTAGTATTAGAACAAAGTTTTGTGAATTTCAGAAATACTGAAAATTGTTGAAAAGCTTACATCAATTAACCATTGTGAGGGAAATTAATGTTTTGTAGTTTCACCTTAATTATGGATTTCTTCAGTTTCAGAAGCATTTGAAAAGAAGCCCAATCACCAGGCCTCCCTTGCTGAAAACTGCCCTATTACATTGGCTCATGTAAAGAGATGTTACCATCATTTATGTTGTGACTCTTTGTTCTGTCATCTATTTAGCACTGCTGGAACCTTATACATTTATGTATAATTTGCCATCTTTTAAATGGTTTTAAGCTGTTTATTGTGATAATTTGTTTTAATGGTTCTACAAATTCTTTTGTTGTTACCCACCCTGAGCCCACTTGTGGGAAGGGCGGGATATAAATTAAAAATAATAATAATAACATCCATAATTTAAATCCTTTTAACATTGCAGCAAGATAGTTAATGATAAGGCATTTTGGAGATCATACATTCATAGGATCATAACTAGTTGCTAGCACACAACACACACGAGTTTGCAATCTGATGCACCTCTACTTGGAAGTTAGCCCCACTGAACTCAGTAAGATGTGATACTCTCTAAACATACACATAGAACCAAACTGTTAATATATATTTTCTGTTGAGCCTGGGTTTTTACAATTCATTTCAATTCCACAACATTTTGGTGAGCAGGTTAATTTCTGCTACAGATGAGATGCAAGACTGAATATTTTAATGCCTGCATACAGTCTTGATCCCAGATGGTCACAAATGGAAATGAAATCTCCACCCTTTCTGCAACTGCTTTGTATTGACGTCACCAGCAGCTATCTGAGGATTCCCCTAGTATGAAGGAAATCCAGGGAGGGGGGTAGTTAGAAATGACATACTCTGTTTACATTGCATTCCACCAACATAGCTGATGTGGCTACAGGACAGGGGAACATGGTTGGGGTAATATTGCATTCTGGCAAACTATCTGTGAGAAATGCAATCTCTGAGTCATCCAATAAGGCTTCTCTGTTTTGTGCAAAGTTCCAAAGGGTTTCTATCGACAAGAGTTCTTTTTCTCTACTTAAAATCTTCATAGATCAAAAAGACCTTGAACTGTGCCAAGACAACAATGCAGACTCTGGTGTACTGTGCTTTTGGAATAAATACACCCCTTTCAGGATCATTACATTTTGTAGTAACTGAAATGTCCAGACAGTCATCAAAGGCATGTTCCTACATTGCAGTACTCTAGCTTTGAGGCTCCAAAGTCCTGCTCTTGTTTAGCTAGCAAGTTTTGGAATCATAGTCTTCTCTCTGAGGAAGACAGATTCCTCAGGCAGATCCCACATGAATTTTTGTAAATTTAGCATTCATTTTTATAAAAATGACATAAATAGGTATAAGCAGAAAATGCATTTCTGTCTTTCACACATTTATGTATTTACTTCATTTAGCCTTCACTTTTCTCCCCAATAAGGACCCAAAGGGGATTACAACATTCTCCACTTCTCCACTGTATCCTCACAAAAAACACTGTGAGATAGAACAAAATTTGAGTCCAGTGGCACTTTTAACAAAGTTTTATTCAAGGTATGAGATTTCGTGTGCACACACACTTCCTCAGATACTAAGGTAGTGTGCATGCACACAAAATCTTATACCCTGAATAAAACTTTGTTGGTCTTAAAGGTGCCACTGGACTCTAAATTTGTTCTGCTGCTTCAGACCAACATGGTTGCCCACCTAGATCTACCCTGTGAGGTAAGTTAGACTGAAATTGTAAGACTGGCCCAAGGTCACCCAACAAGAGTGGGGATTCAAACATCAGTCTCCTTGATCATAGTCTAATACTCTGTCCACCACAACACATGGGATCTCAACCCAGCAGCAAGAAAGAAGCTCAAACCACCTTCAGAAGCACATCTGAAATATTAGAGAACTGACAAGGGCGTGTATATAAAACACATTAGTAGGGATCTGAGTTATCCAGGTCAGGAACAGAGCCTTAGCATGGGGTAATTCCCCATACTTTCTCCTTTGCACCCTTGTACCACAGTGCCCTCCCCAAATGTAAAATCAACCCAGGTGGCTAATCTGGGTTGATAAAGTATCTATTATTTGTATGTGGTTTTTTGTTAGCATTTTAGGTCTTATTAGGAGGCATAATAAGAAGATGCTGTGACATTGCTTCAATTGAATATACTCAAAAGGGGATTTTATATAAGTTGAGGATCTTCTTGGACCCAAGGATTTTTCCCCCACCACACTCCAAATCTGAAAGGTTTCCCTTGACTGTCATGTTTTGCATTTCATGTGCAACACTTTTTACTGCTTCGGGTGTTTGACTGGAATTCCACCATACAAATCTGCTTTCATTTTTGTTACAATTTTTAAGACAATTATTGGTATGAGCCTAAACAGAGTTACATCCTTCTAATTGACTTTAGTGTCTCAAGTGGTTAAGATGCTGAACTGCAGGCTGTGGAAGGTTAGTAGTTCAGCAGTTCAAGACCCGAGAGTGCCGCATGAGGGAGTGAACTCCCCTCTCTAGTTCCAGCTCCTGCCAACCTAGCAGTTTGAAAGCAAGAAATTGCAAGTAGATAAATAGGTACCACTTTGGTGGGAAGGTAACAGCGTTTAGTCATGCCGGCCACATGACCACGGAAACGTCTTCAGACAGCGCTGGCTCTTCGGCTTTGAAACGGAGATGAACACCGCAACCCTAGAGTTGGATTCGACTGGCTTTCGAGCAAGGGAACCTTTGCCTTTACTATTTAAGATTGCACAACAAATATATTTTGAAGCACGAAGAGGAAAAAATGGGTATTATCCAATTACAGATATGACAAAATAGAATGAAAGAAAGCCAAACCAGTGAGTTCACTATTGACAGGCTGATTATCAAATTTCTTACAATCTTTAAATCTAGGGAGACCAGTATGCCTACCTCAGGAAACCTCTGTAGTACTAGCCATCAAACAAACAAACAATTAAATATCAAACAATGAGTAAAATACTTATTCTGAATTAAGCAGGAAGAAAGACGAGGGAATCTTGCCACTATGAGGAATGCCCTGGTAAGATTCAAATTAGATTGCTGCAATGCACTCTATGCAGGGCTGCTCTTGAAGACCGTCCAGAAGCTACAGTTAGTACAGAATGCTACTGCTGGAATATTGACTGTGTCATATGGGCCATATCACTCTAGTCTTGTTCCACCTACAAGTGGAGCCAATTCAGGATGCTGGGATTGACTTTTAGAGCCCTGCCTGGCTTGAAGTGTTGCTTTCTCCCCTATGAACATACCTCTCCAGTAATCTCTGGAGGCCCTGCTTTGGGTGCTCTGGCCATCTGAGGCTAGATGGGTAGCAATCCAAGGAAGGGCTTTCTCAAGTGTGGTGGTACCAAAACTTTTGGGACTCCAGCTCCAAGGAAATCCCTGGCTCTCCCTCTATCGGTGTCTTCTGCCGGCAGGTGAAGGCTTTCCTTCGTTTTGTTTGGCATTCCCTCACTCTCGTTAGCCTTCCTCTCTGCGTGCTTTTACTGGAGGAGGACGTTTTGTTTTTAAATATTTCATAGGTGTTGGGGTTTCTTTGTTATTTCAAACTCTGTTTAATGTTTGAAATGCTTTCGTGCCTGAGATGCTAAATGTTTTACTTCTTTTCAGTTTTGCGGTCTTAGGGACCCTGAGTTGGTGGGAAGGTAGCACAGGACCGGTTTTAATAAGCGAATCCGCCTTCTGATCCTCCTGTCTCAACGAGTCTCCCCCGCAACCACCGGACCGAGCCCACTACCTGTCGGGAGACTCCTAGTGCCCCATCGCAGTGCTCGAGCTGTTGGGGGGGGGGGAGACTCCGCCTTGACAGCCGACGAGTCCCACAGGAGCGCAGCCGGCGGCGGGGAGCGGGTCCCGATTGGCCGCCGGTCCCCCGGCCCGCCCCTGACGCTGCGAGCGCCGTTTAAATGCCTCCCGGCGGCTGCCGCCCGCCCGCCCGCCAGCCCCGCTGCCTCCTCGGAGCGCCTGGGTCGGGATTTGGTCGCTGCCGGCAGGAGGGGAGGGGGGCGGAGAGGAGCGGAGCGGAGCGGAGAAGCCGCCAGTCGCGCTCTGGGCCGCGGAGGAGGCGGGCAAGTCCGAGCCTCGCCCCAGCCAGCTCGGAGGCTCCCCGTCCCCGCCCCCATGCTGCCGCCCGCCGCCCCCTGGCCGGAGAGTTGATGCCCCGCGCCACGCGTCCCGGCTGCCTTCCGCCATGAGCTGTCTGGATGTTATGTACCAAGTCTACGGTCCTCCCCAGCCTTACTTCGCAGCCGCCTACAGCCCCTACCACCAGGTAGGTGCCGCCCACCCCGCGCCCGAAAGCGCCTGCCCCGGCCGGCTCCCGAGAGCGGCACCCCGGCCTGGGCCCTCGGGGACACCCGCACGGCGGGGGTGGGATCGCTGGGATGGGTGGGCCGGCTGGACCCGGCGCGCCACGTTTCTCCCCGTCCACCCCTTCGCCGACCAAGCGGAACGGACTTGCAAAAAGGTCTGCGCTCCCCCTCGGTTCCCAGGCAGCAGCAGCCCCATTTCACAGGGCTCGCTTGGGACTCGAAGGGGAGATGCGTGGTTTTATTCCCGCGGCGGGGTTCTTTGCTTTCTCTTTATGCGAGGCGCGTTTTCTTAGAGGAAACTGCTGCGGTCTAAAACTAAAATCGCCAGCAAAACGAGCGGCTTTGAAGCAGCCCAAGCGTGCGGGGAATTGCAGTTCAATGCTCTTCCACCAGAGAAGTGGGAACCAAATATTCGCTTGTTCCGCACTGTCATTTTTGTCACTGGTTTGTCCCTATCGCTTCAGGGCCCCCCCCCCCGTGCGTTTTGTTCTCTCTAGTAGTCCCAGAGGGAACAAAACACACGTGGGAAGGGGGGACGACGACACAAAGCAATATTTGTTTATTTGTTTGGTTGTTTAATTTGTATCCCGCCCTCCCTGCCAAGGCGGGCTCAGGGCTGCTTACAGAATATATATAAATATATTAAAACAGCGAGATACGTTAAAACAAATGATATAAGTTAAAACCACAACATATACAGACATAAGTGCTAGCGAACATAAATACTAATAAGTGATGGCGGCGTTCTCTCAATAGGGACAAACGGGTGGCAAAAATGACAGTGCGGAAGTGGCACTGACTCCGTCACCCGTTCCGCCAACAGCTCTCCTTCTACTCCCATGTGCAATAACAGTGCATTTGTTTTTCACGTTTCTGCCACGCCTTTCCATCAGCACGGCTCTCCAAGGCGGTCCACCGCAGCTAGAAAACCGTAATAAAAACCAATTAGTTAAAATGAAATCATATTCAGAGAGCAAAAGAGGTTTCCTTTTTGGGATATTGTAACAATTTGCCCAGAGCACTTTGCACAGTTGATGGAAGACTATTTCAAACAACCCCCAAACCTGCCACCTTAGGACGTCTGCGGGCGTCTGTGGGTTTCACACGGGTCCGTTTTCTTTGTCACTTTCCTCGAGTTTGAGCGAAACGGACCAGTCAGTCGGCCGTAAGCAAGTTCAAGGCTGTCGGCCGGGAACTCTGCAACGGGTTTCTTTCCAGTTTCGTGAATGCGGGGAAAAAAGTGTGAGGCAGCCGGTGGTTGATGCGTGGCTGCCCACTCGACGACTGTCCTTTGAAATAAGCGGAAGGCAAAATGTCTGTTTTAGTCGCGATCCGTTTTCGTTGCGGCGGGGCAGTGAGCCGCAGTATTGGTTTCGGATCTGGGTTTTTCGTTGTGCTCCTTTGTTTTGGGGTCTACTAATATCTGAAAGGCCAGCAAAATGTTCCCCGGTCAAGGCTCATTGGTCAGATCCAAAAAGCTTTTGTGTCGGACGAGGTGAGCTTCGACTCAGGAAAGTTTATACCCTGAAAACCTTTAAGGGCTTTAGCAGCAGAAAAGAGCCAGTAGCACCTTGAAGACTAACAAAAATTGTGAGTTACTGCTTACTTCTTCAGACACACTGAAAGCCCCTGCCACAAATTTTGTTCGTCTTTAAGGTGCTACTGGACTCCTGCTCTTTTCTACTGCTACAGACTGCTAACACGGCTACACATCTTGTTCTGTCTTTAAGGCCTTTAGTCGATGCCTTTATTCCCAGAGGTTATTGTTCTGCCAGATGTTTTCTCTTTGGAATATTTCTAGGTGCCAAGAGAATGTCAAGATTTTAAAAGTCTTAACTGTTTTAATGCTGAACCTTATGGTTCCACTGTGTGTCTTTTAAAATGTTGCGAGCACACCCCCCCCGTTGCGGGACAGGGTTGGGATATAAATCTAAACAAGAAACAAAATAAATAAAAGGTGGTTTTGAATTTTGTTCTTGCTAGGTCAGACTAACAGGGCTGCCCACCTGACATTGTTTCCTTTGAACTGCCTATTCTTAGCCGTCTCGGGGTTCATAGTGGTTGACAAGGCAGCATTTAAAATAAATCTTTTTTAAAAAAAATCAAGAAGTTTTCTCGCCTTTAAAAAAAAAACAACACTAACGGGAGCGTCTTATTGCTGGAAACTGTCGAGGGAGATCAGCTAGGACCCTGTCAAAACCATCCGCATTTTAAAAACCTCGCTGCTAAACGCGGAAGGGCTGAGTTCCATATAAAGGCCGCCTTGTCGAGGAACTTTTAACCCCAGTTTACAAACTGTTTCGTTGTGTCAGACAGAAGAGGAATTCGTTTTACAAGGGCGCTGCACCTGTTCCAGAGTTTGCCTGGGAGGGGTCGGGGTCTCTCTCTCTCTCTCCTCCTTCCCCCCTCTGTCTTCCTACCCTGCAAAAGAATATGCAGCACGACTGTCTCTGTGGGGGCCGGCCATTGTCAGGAAAGGCGCTGCGGTCAAGCAGGCTCTTCTGGGAAGGAAGATGCTCCGGCCCAGCCGCCAAAATCACACTATTCCCTTGAAACAACTTTCAAATAAATCCAGGTTTGGAATCTGAATAAAACGAGGAAACGAAAGAAAGAACGTTTTTTGTTTTTTTTAAGTTTCTTGAGTGTTTGTTTCCTCTTGAATTCTCCCTCAAAGGTAGCTGGGGTGGTGTTTTTCCCCTCCCCCCCCGCGCTCCCCTGTAGCTGCTGTCCGGCGGGTGCCCCCCCCCCCATCCCAAGGGCTTCTGCGGGCACCGCCTGGCCCGGCCTTCTGAACTCTCTTCCGTGGGGTTTCGATGTGTGCACGCGAGATAAGCGGGGCGCCCTTCTCCGCCTTGTGGCGGGCATTTTCACTGGGCACTTAGACGACCGGAAAGGGTCTGACTGCTCGGAGGGCCTCATCCTGTACAATTCTGCCGGAGGCGGGGTGGGGATTTGGTGAGAGCTGCGGGAACAGAGCTAGTCGGCCTTGGCTGTCATTTGATCAGGAGAGAGGAGTTTGGGTCCCAGGGCAGAATAGCCTCATCTAATTTATCAGGTCTATCTACTTTGCCTGTGGGCTAAACGGCAACACCCCGTGGCAGCCCCATTATGCCCTAGTGATGTTACCCGTTAGAGGTCCCGGTCTGCAGCCCGTTGCTGCTCACAGCTTTCCTCTTGCTATATAATCCACTGGATACACTTTCCAATTGGATTTTGCCAGTTCACACACACAGTGAAATCCAGTTGGAAAGTGCGCCAAAAGTGGATTATTTAGTGGGTGTGCCCGCAGCCGGGCAGAAAAAAGGGAGCGGTGATTTCTGGCTGCTGCTCCGTTGCCCGCCCGCCCCCCACCCCGGCCTCCGAGGGAGACCCACCTGGGAGCAGTTGCCCGGCTGGCCTCGGCAGGCTGGTCACGCTGCATCCGAATCCAATTATTCGTTCCTTAGAAACGGCCAGAAGCAGCAACAGCAGCTGCCGCTGCGGCCTCCGAGCTAAACAGCGTTAATAAAGCAAATGCGGCAAACATTTCTCGGGTTTTCGAGATTCCCTCGCTCTGGCTCTCTCCGTCCCAAAGAATCTAGTAAAAAAAAAAATCATCATCCTCCCAGCCTGTGCGAATAGCTCTCCCCCTCCGCTCGCCAAGGAAACGCCTGAGCTTTTCTCCCCCCGCCCCCCGTTCCCAAACGACGGGGTGCGCATCCCTCTCGCCCCTCCCGCCGGGATACAAAAAGGGGGGGAACTCCTGCATCCACGCCCAGCCCTCGAAAGCAAGAAGCGCCGCTGGAGTCATCGGGATCCCTTTCCGCTGCGAGCCAGGATCCCCGGGGGGCACGCGCTAGTCCAGTGGCGATCAGAGGGATCCGGGTGGGGCTGCAGATACTCCAAGCTCCACCCTCCTCCCTTCAGCCCAGCGGTGGGGCGCTCGGTGATCTGATGGCGAGCGGAGGGCTGCAGCTGCACCCGAATGCATGGCATTGCCTTCGCTTGGATCATGCCCGATCGCACCTGGTCAATCGGGTCGCTGTAAGCTTCCAGGCCCCCCACCAAGACAAGCGGCTTCAGGCTTTCTAAAGTCAAGCCCAGCCATCCAAATATGTGTGTACGCGCGCCGTGCATTTAATACACAAAATGCTTGAAATTCTTTGCAATTGTCCCTGCTGCTTTGCTATTGTCCCCCACCGCCTGCCTGCCTGCCTGCCTGCCTTCCTTCTTCCAGAAGGCCCTGCCAGCTAACCTTTTGCCCGGCTTGACCCAGTGCCTTCCCAAAGATCCCTTGGCGGCGGGGGGGGGGAGGCTTCTCCACTCGGGCCGTCCCACACCACTTCTTGCCCAGCCCCGGTCGGTTGTCCTGCGAGATCTGTGCCCAGCAGCACATCAGCCGCAGAGAATCCTCTGCAGGGCCAAACGCTTCGCATTTGTTTCCTTGCTCAAAGGGGCGGCGGTGGGGGGTGGGGGAGAAGATTTGAGTAGGAAAGAATTGGTCCATAGGGAGGGGTATGTCCTGATCCGTACATCTCAAAGCCCGCACTCTGGACCTGGAGCCCATCTGGGGCCAGTTTCTATTTGTGTGTATGTGTGCGTGCGCGCCCGCGGGTGAAGTCATGGTAACTTCTGGCAACCCCTAGTGGTGCTTGCTATTGCCTCCCCCTGCCTCCTGGCCCTGGTATTCCTTGGAGGTCTCCCACCCAAGTCCTTGCCAGGGTGAGGTCGGCCCTGCTTGGCCTCCGAGATCTGACGAGATCAGGCTCGCCTGGGCTATCCAGGTCAAGGCCCCCTGGGGCCATTTCCGAGCCTCCCCTAGCCATAGTGCTTTCAAGGTCTGCGGTTGGGTAGATGGCCTGCAGGGCAATCCTAAGCAAATGTGGAAAGCTGTTGCGCGGCCATCCTTGCAGGAGTAGTGCATTCCCACCCACGGCCACCGCGCCTTGATCAAGCACCAAACGAATCATGTGAGGTGCTCCTCAAGAAATAGCCCCCTCTCGGGGGCCTCCTTGTATCCAAACGAGAGACCCGCGGGCAGTCCTTTCCCAGGGCTGCTCCGGTAGAGGCCCGGAGCCGCCTCCTAAGACCGCGGGCTTCTGGGTGAAAAGGTGGGAGCCCGCAGAGCCCCGGCCGGAGCCGGAGGGAGCTCCTATAGCTTCCCACTGCCTCCGTGGCCACACGGGGACTGCAGTCAGTGTGTCCACGCCCGGCCACCGGTCTCCCTCCCGGCGGGGTAGCGATACCCCCGAAGCAGGTGGGGAGGACTCCGCCCTGATCGCCCTTTGCTCTTCCCCCCCGCAGAAACTAGCGTTTTACTCGAAGATGCAGGAAGCCGCCGAGAGCGCCAGCAGCGCCAGCAGCAGTTCTTTCTCCAGCCACGCCGCGCCGGCCAGCATCAAAGAAGAGGAGTGCAGCCCGGAAAAGGAGCGCCCCCCGGAGGCCGAGTACATCAACGCCCGCTGCGTCCTCTTCACCTACTTCCAGGGGGACATCAGCGCCGTGGTGGACGAGCACTTCAGCCGGGCCCTCAGCCAGCCCAGCAGCTACTCGCCTGGCAGCGCCAGCGCCAAGGCGCCCAGGAGCTCCAGCTCGTGGAGGGGTGAGCGGACACGGGCCGGCCCCTCGGCCCCGGGAGAGGGGACGCGGGTCTTCGCCGAAGCCCTGCAGCGCTGCGTCTGGCGAACTCCGGGCAATGGCTGCTTCCGCAGGGACCTTTTCCTCCGCTTTGATATCTCAATTGGTGCGCGGGGGCGGGGGGGGAGCAAAGCATCCCTCAGGAGTCATCATGCCCTAATGGTGATCCAGTGGCCCTGTCCCAGTCCTCAGCATGCCTACCTGTTCTTCCTTGGGGTGGGGGGGAGAACACAGTCCAAGCATATTTTCATGTGCACTGGACAGGACGGCGGCTTTCTCCCACACTCCAGCCCGTTTCATTCTTTCAGCCCTTCACCAGCGCCATTCCCCCGCCAGCTCAGTACACGTTTGACCAGTAGTTGCTATAGTGCCATATAGCGCTGTACTTCTATGTATCAAACGGTCCCAAAGCCCTCTAGCACTAAGGTGGTGAGAAACGGCAGCTGACAGAGGAAAGTATGCATAACATTCCTATCCGAATGCTTCATCGTCAAGGCGCAGGCTTTTGAATTTGCAGCAGCGATGACTGCAAAACAGACAATCCCCGCCGGGTGGAAGCAGACAATATGCAAAAACAACAACCCCCCCCCCCAAAAAAAAAAAAAAAAGCATTAGGTTGTAAGTTCCACGTATGGGTAACACGGGGTAGCGCAGGGAAGAGACAGCCAGCCAGATGTGGATTTTAACCAGCGGCGGAGGTTTCTAGGAATATATTTTCTTAATTCTAACCTAACCCATGTATCCATGGAGCGAGCATCCTAACGGAAAATTCTTGCGGAGCATTGCTCCTGCAGTTCTTCCTAAGAACAGATGGTTTGCTTGGAAAGATTTGTTCAGGTTGCAGTTTTTATGTGTCGCTTGTGAACATCTCAGCCCCTGGATCGGGAAGATGGAAGAAAGGTTTCTCCTGTGCTCTCCCCCCCCCATATTTACGGAAACTCTACTAGGAAAATATTGCGAGAAAAAAGTCCGAGGGCACCTTAAAGTTTAACATGAAAGCCATCAGATTTCACCTGTAAAAATGCCCCCTGTTTGGGATGGGGAAGGGAAGTACGAGATTTAAGACTGGCCCTTAAACGACTCACTTCATGTGGAATTTCAAAGTAACCATCCTTTCGAAGGGACGGAAATCAAATAGGTTAAATAGCTGTCGATTCGTTCATCGCGGAAGGGATGACAGTTCAAACGAATGAGAAGTCCCAGTAGATAGGTATAAGATAAAGGGGAAAGAGAGCGCAGTTGGGGGGGGGGGTGTTCCCCATGTCTGTTCACGTGTGAAGGGAAGGGTCTTTGCAGCCTGCCTGGGTGATTGTGGTGAGGACTGGACCAAGAGACTCCAGAGGAAAGGACGTGAGGTGAACTTGCACCTTTGATCCGAAAAGTGTAGGAATGAAGGCAATAAGCCAAGAAAATGTATATGACATGGAAGTCCCACGATTGTGAGAAAGGTGTGCGTATGCATAATGGCCATGATCCCGCCAAAGGTAGACACTTTAATAATAAAGTATGGCACTTAATAGTTTAGGCCCTTTAAGTATGGAGTAAAATCCCTCCCACTGAGATCAGTGAGAGGTAAAGGGGCTTCGCTTCGGCTGTGGTACCCCCATGAGATTGGGATAGGTTGTAAGGAGCTGGAACTGTTTAGAACTGTATAGAAGGAGCTGGAACTGTTTAGGAACGAAGTGAGGCGATCTCTTGTATTGGGCAAGTTCCACAGAACTCTCTTGAAAAGTTAGCCTGAAAGCTGATACCTCTTCAGCTCCTAGAAGATGGTCCAGTAAAAGATCACCTTCCTGGGTTTTTGCATTTCTTTTGTAAATCATTCGCTCTTTTACACAGCTCATTTGCTGAGCGAACAAGACAAGAAGTCTTTATCAATTATTTCTTTTAGTTTTTTAGAAAGCGGTGTCTCACTCTTCCCTTTGCCCCGATGGTACGGGGAAACTCATTTCCCAAAATCCTCCGGAGAGAAAGCGACTCTGCAGTGGTGAGAAGGGGCTGGCCCTCAAGGGAAGAGGGTGTTGGAATCCTTAGATTCGTATGCTACGCCTTCCTTCCTCTCTGCGGTTCCTTTTGCCAGGAAAAGAGCGCTGCGCCCCCCCACCCCGCCCATCACGACTGGGGAAAGAGCGTTGTTCTCATAAACCGCGGTGTGTGTAAACGGGAACCAGTCTAGGGATGCGCTAGTTGCAGGGATGGCAACTGTTGGCCTCTGAGCTTTTAACAATCGATTAATCTTAGCGGATGTTAGCACATGCTAACTTTTATCCGTAGGCAGTGCGAAGTGTCACTCACTAGCCAGAGCGAGATAGGCGGGTGTTTGTTCTTTCCTGGCCAGCTGGTGATCCGATTCGACACCACGCTATCTTCTTTTGAAATTCTAGCTCAGTGGCACCTTTAAGACCAACAAAGTTTTATTCAAGGTATAAGTTCGCCCGTGCTTTTTCAGTGTATCCGAAGAAGTGCGCATGCACACGAAAGCTTATACCCAGAATTGAACTTTTTTTGGTCTTAAAGGTGCCACTGGGCTCAAACTTTGTTCTATTGCTTCAAACCAACCCAGCTCCCCACCTGAAAATTCGATCTTCTTTTGAAATGTTCCACATTTATGGAGAGGAGCAACTGAACCGTCCTTGCAAAGGGCAGCGGTTGATTAACCGAAGGGAAGTCGCGATTATTTGAAAAACATTTCAGGGAATACTTGACGATCTCCAGTAAATGCCGCTGAAATCAGTTAGATCATTTCAGCTCCCAAGTCTCTGAGCCTGAAGAGCTGGGAGAATTAAACCGGGGGGGGATATTACTTACACTTTTCGTAAAATAAATGCATTAATAAAAATAAAAGCCGACTGCTTTCACTTCTAAATTTTGTCGTGGCACTGCACGACCGTGTGACAGCACGTATTCTAAGTGATCATCCTGAAATAAAATGATTGACTCGTTTTGAAGACAGTCGCAGCCCAATCCTATGCAGATGTATTCAGAATTAAGTTCTACCCTGTGCACAGAACTGCAGCCGCAGGGATTTCTTCTGAAGTATTGCACGCCACCAGAAATTATTTGAGACTGACTGAACCATCTGGCTAAATGGTTGTCTCGACTTCAGCTTCAGTTTTTCGCTCGCTTACCCAGGGTCAGAGTTCCGCCGAACTTGTTCCTGGATAGGATCGGGCTGTACAACTAAACAGGCTTAATTTCAAAATTACTTATGTAGACAAAAATTACTTTGTAGACAAAATGGATTGGACTTGCCCAAAGAGAGGTCCAGTTTTAAGGCCCTTCGCTTCAGAGAGACCTCAGAGTCTCGCCTCACTATTTTTGCTGATCAGAAACTTTAACGTTTAGCTTTAAAAACTCCCTACTCCAGATATCCAGATCTTACCTCAAGATTTAGGGTGTGGAAAGCTACCGATGATAAACCATTTTTTAAAAAAAATCTATCATGATCACACACACACACACACACACACACCCTTGCTTATGTTCCTGTTCCGACAGGAGAGCACCACAGGCTGTGGAAAGTGGGGGCATGGACATGATAGCAGGACATGATAGACGACGGGAAAACTTCAAGATGCAGGAAGCCGACATTCAGATCTGCTGAGAGAGACTTGTAGTTCATATAAATTGCCCTTGATTGATCTCTGTTAAGTAATGAGTGAGATGGGTGAATCTCTGGTGTGAACGTGCTTAGATTTTGATGCGGCTATAACCCTGGAGTGGTTATTGAAGGAGTATAATCCTGGAATGGTTATTTTCCCACCCCATCCAACCCCCCCAAACCCGTTAAATCTGCGGCCTGTTGGCAGCGGTGAGCGTTCATTTCCTTGCATGAAACATCGGTGTTTAAAGTATGAAAGCGCACGGGCGCATTTTTAAGGAAGTGCGCCAGTAAAAATGGGCTTGGAATTTCCTATTTGGTTTTAAAAACAAGGAAAAGCAGCCAAAGGTGGCTAAAAATGGGGACAAAGGCAGTTTTCCAGCTGTTCCATATCGCCTCTAGCCCTCCAAGCAGCTACGCCCCGAAGGAATCGCGACGGAATCCTCTGCAACCGCTTCCCAGGCGTTGCAAAGGCGGCTTCCGTGGGAGGACAGGGCTTCGGAACCAGCAAGCTGTGGAATCGGGTCAATCTGTCATCCTCTCTCTAAACCCATGTCCGTGTCCCCCATTATTATATAATGGGGGGGCATAATTTTTGTTTGTTTGAGTTCAGGAACTTTTATTTCCAACTGTATAAACTCTGTATTTACGCAAGCCACTGAATAGAGGGGGCTTTACTGAATTAAATATACCTAGGATCGCAGCCTGATCTTATCTATGTTAGCTAACTGATTTCTCACTTATTTAGGCCTACAAGCCTCGGCATCTCTTGGCAACCAACCCGCCTGCCCTGCCCTGCCCTGCCACTGGCTTTCTGGGCATTATGAGCTGAACGAAAAAAGCCGGGAACTAAGAAGCTCCGCGAGGTTTTCCTTTGCATGTTGGCCGCCCCTAAAGGAAGGCAGCCCTTGCCCGGGTTCAGTTCCGCTTTAGGCTGCGTTGCCTTTCCGTTTGATAATGCCCTTTAACGCCTCAGGAATTAATCCTAATAGCGTGTTTTTGTTGCGAATTCTCTCTTAAATGTATGAATCGCCCGCACCCCGTAGACTTATGGGTTTTCTCTTGTCCAAAAGTACTCTGGGAATTGTAGTTCTGAGAGGAGGACTGGGGGAATTAGCAAACTACATCGTCCAGGATTGTTTGCCACGTTAAACGTGTATAAAATGGCCAACCTTTATTTATGTATACAGCCATCAACAGACACGCTTCAGCTGAGGACCTTCCAGGAATAAACAGTTAAGAGTTCTGGGTTTATAGAACTTTTAGGATCTGGAGTACAGATTCACCTAGTAGGGTTTAGCACTCCAATCCTTTTTTAAAAAACCTAGATCTCATCCTGGAGAAATAAAGGTACACGACAAAATTGTTTCTATGCACACTTTCCACTCAGCTGAATCTTCACTGTTTGGGGCTCAGGAGAAGATGATATGTGGTTTCCAGTCAGGTCTAATCTGTAAATTATTCTAAAGAAGGGAGTCTCAGATGAGCACATGAAGCTGCCCATCAGAACATTGCTACGTCCAGCTCAGTGTTGTGTGTTCCGATTGGCAGCCACTTTCCAGCAGACAAAGCTTCCTCCCACCATTAACTACCTGAGAATCCTTTTTAACTGGCTATGCCAAGGATTGTGTCTGGGACCTTCTGCATGCAAAGTACGCTTTTTTATAGTTGAGCCACAATGTTCCATCAGGTTTGAATCTCTCTTCCTAAATGAATTCCTAATTAGGAGCTCATACAAGCTCAGGGTTTGGCAGTTTTTCTTGTTATATGGACTCCAACTTGTGTAAAGGCCATTGCCCTGCCTTGTTTCTGATGGAGACGGAGGTCTTTCTTGTACCTACACATTTATATCTGTCATAAGCAGGAAAAGCTATTGAGCTGTTTTATATTGGAACTATCAAGTTAAAATTCAAGTAATACTCTTTATGAAACTGAACCAAAATGTCGCAAAACAGTGTGTAAACTTTTGCATTTCCACAATTCTTTGTCAGATTGGATGCTAAAAGGGGATAGGGGAGGAAAACAGGGTTGCACTTACCTGTAACTGTTGTTCATCGAGGTCTTCTGTGCAGACACACATAGGGACTGTGCAGACACACTGGGAGGACATTCCAACAAGCTGCTGAGCTTTTCTACTTGCTCAGCCCCACCTTTAAACCTTTAGAGAGAGCGTCAACCTGTGGCTGTGTTGATAGTTGACTGACCGTATTCCCTTGGGATGTTTTGTATTTATTAGACACCTCAGGTTTTCTTTTTGAACAGAAAGGTGATATATAAATAAATACCATAGAATTTTGGTCGGTCTTGAGTCACAAATCTGTGCCTGCACGTTCCCGTTGCCAAACTGGAAACACACAGTCGGAGTCCAACAAGTTAGATGAATATCTGTTTAATGCATTTAAAACAGGGAATACAGGGCTGAGTACATTAGCACTTCAGCAATTCCAAAGCTGTATTCTGCCATAACCAGGAAGGGCAGAAGGTCTTGTACCCCAAATGACATCATATATAGTTTACACATTAAAGAGTCTCTAATTGGTACCAAGCAGTTAACATCATACAAGCATCATTTGACTCAGTGCATCTCTCAGTGGTGTCAGTAATTACACTTGTTTACCTTGTCTTTAGAACATTGGGCACATTAAAGAACACTGACTCCCTTCCTGGGCTCGCATGTGGAGAGCTAGCTGATAAAGGCTGTGAATCACTTTAAACTTCACTCTCGGTGGCCTTGCAACTTCTAAATAGCATTCCATTCTTATTGCATCCTAATTCCTTCTACAGAGGCTTCTTATACACAAAAATGCAGTTATAAAATATATGTTCTGCTATAAGTTTCTCTAATCAAAAGATTCTAGGTTACATTCCTGTCTCGCCGGTGCTGCGGTCTGTGTTCTGCTCCCCCGGTGGCCGTGGCATTCAGAGGCACAATGGGAGCTGCGGTCCTGGCAACGGGATACTCGCAGGAAGGTGGGGAGGGGGGAGGAGCCTCAGACCAGCATGGGATGGGGTTAACACCACCCTGCAGGTTCATCTGCTAGCATGTGAAAGGACTACCCTCAGCCCTTTTCTCTCTGCTGTCTGTCTGTCTGCTACCCTCTCTCTGCTGTCCGTCTCTCTCTCCGACATGGTCTCTTTACACACTGCTCCTCCCCGGCTCCTCAGTTTCCCCACCTTTTATTGCTCTGTCCCGCTCCCAGCACCCCCATCCATCCTGCTGTGCCTGCCTCTTCCCTCGGCCCCACCCCCCTTATCTCCTACGACGCCCAGGAGGTCAGCTGGGTGGGGTGGGGGCTGCGCCACCAGTGGCCTGGGTGGCCTTGGAGCCATGCCACCGCCGCTCCGCAGCCCCACAGTCCCACAAGCCCACGGGGGCCTGTTGGGGGCCCTCCTGGAGCTCCTGTCATCCTATTGCTCTCGCTGGCCCCTCAGGGAGCCCGGCCTTGTTGTTGAGCCCGGCCGGCACCACCCCCGCCCCAAGGGCCAGCTATGGGTGCCTCCGCCACGGCTTGCTCACTGCGCCTTGCTCCCGGCTTCGCTTGTCCTCGGGTAGGTGGCTCTTCGGGTGAGTGGGGTGGCGCAGATCACTCTGGCGGGTTGCTCGGAGGTGGGGGCCTCTGTCCCGAGCCCATGGGGATGGGGCAATACCAAAATCTGGATCTATTATGATTAAACTTTTGAAGGCACAGTGATAGCTGTCAATATACATCAAGGAGAGAGTGTCAGAAATTACATTCAGGAATCACATTCTTTTCCCCTTGTCCTACAATCTTCCCTCTTGGTGAAATGACCACCCTAAGGCTCATTGCCACCATCAAGAGCTGTGTCCACTGGAACTGAGTGCTCAGGATCCTCAGCCCAATATCCCGCAACCATCATCATTTGTTCAACCGTTGAGCTGGGGGTTCTGGGGACTGCAGAAGCACAACAAGCTAATGGAGGGTGAGAAGGTGACCATCCCCTCAGCTTTAGCCACCACCGCCACATGGGAGAGGTCACACTCGGCTGCCACCACTACTCACCGCGTGGCCTCCCCCAGGAACAGCGACCCTGACGACCCCGAGGTACACTGCATGCTAGCACAGCATCGCCCGCCAGCACCGCCCGCCAGCACCGTATGCAAGCAACCCGGCTCGGCGGTGCAGCAGTGTGCCAGCTGCGGCGGTCAGCACAAGAGAAAATTGTGCCAGTTCAGAGACACCACATGTTGGGACTGCGGCCGCACGGGCCACATCGCGAGGGTTTGCCGCTCCAAGCCATCCTGCATAGCGCAAAACCCGCCCCGCCGCAGGACAGAGGCGCACTTCGAGGACTGCGCAGCCCCGGAAGAGGACCTCTACCTCCTGACCAACGCCCCGGCAGCCCAGTCACAGGTACTGAAACTCCCCAGTCAGGCCTCTACCCCCAAAATATACGTCCAGGTTAAAGTAGACGGGGTCCTCTTACAAATGGAACTCGATTCAGGCTCCGCATGCTCCATCATTTTGGAAGCCACTTTAAAACAGATTTGCCCAAAGGGGAGCCCCCGCTTGCGACCATCACCCGTGACGTTCATGGACTTTCAAAGAAACCGAGTGCCAGTGAAGGGGGTCAGGAGTTTCAGGGTGCAGTACCGTGGCTTCAAGGGCCACTTGGACTTGCTAGTAGTTGAGGGAGACCTAGTCAGCCTCCTGGGAAGGGCCTGGTTTGAACCCCTGGGAATCGCGATCAAGAGGGTCCAGCAATGCGCAACCCGCGACTTCCAGGAGGTGTGCCACGAGTTCCCGTCCATCTTCGACAGGTCTCTGGGCTGATACATGCCCCCCCCCCAGTCTCACTACAACTTGACCCCACGGTTGCCCCTATCCACATGCGGGCCAGGTCAGTTCCATTTGCCCTTAAACCAAAAATTGATGCGGAATTGAATCACCTGGTGGCCCAGGGGGTCCTGGAGCCGGTCTCCCACGCGGCATGGGAGACCCCGATCATGACCCCAATTAAGCCTAATGGGGATGTCCGCATCTGCGAGGATTATAAATGCACGATCATCCAGGCATTGCAGGACCATTCTTACCCAATTCCGGTGGTGAGCCACGTTCTGGCCACTTTGGCAGGGGCCAAGATCTTCGGCAACTGCCAGTAGACGGGCCGACCGCAGAGGCCCAAACCATTGTAACTCACCGGGGGGGGCTTCAGGGTCAATTGCCTGCAATTCGGGGTGAGCATGGCACCCGGAATATTACAGCAACTGATGGACTCTCTCCTCAAAGGGATTCCCGGCATCACACCATTCTTCGATGATGTGATGATTGCCACTGCCACACCGGACGAGTTTGCCACCCGCCTCCGCATGGTCCTCAGCTGTTTCCACGACGCTGGCCTCAAGGTCAAGAGTGAAAAGTGCCAGCTCGGGGTGTCATCCATGGACTTCTTGGGCTTCACAGTGGACGCAGAGGGCCTCCACCCAGCCCGGGACAAGGTCAAGGCCATTGTGGAAGCACCACCCCCGACCTCAAAAGCTGAGCTCCAGGCTTTTCTTGGACTTTTAAATTTTTATCACGCCTTCCTCCCCCACAAGGCGGCGATAGCTGAACCCCTGCACCAGCTACTCGACAAAAAAGCACCTTGGATCTGGGGGCCGTGCCAGGCTGCCACATTCCGGACCGTCAAGGCCCTCCTCATCTCGAACTCGGCCCTGTCCCACTTCGACGAGTCCCTGCCCATTGTCCTGGCTTGTGATGCATCTCCCTATGGGGTGGGAGTCGTGCTGGCACACCGTCTCCCTGATGGCCGGGAGGTCCCGGTCGCGTACTACACACGGACCTTATCTGCGGCCGAAAGGAACTACGCCCAGATAGACCGCGAGGGACTGGCAGTTGTGGTGGGGGTGAAGAAGTTCCACGACTTCATCTACGGTTGTCCCTTCACCATCGCCACAGACCACCGGCCGCTGCTGGGCCTCTTCGCGGCGGATCACCGGACGCCACAGGTACTCTCCCCTCGAGTCTCGCAGTGGTCCATCTTCCTGGCAGGCTACAATTACATGCTACAGCACCAGCCGGGCAAGGTGATGGGCCATGCGGACACACTGAGCCGCCTTCCCCTGCCAGACGAGGGGGAGGACCTGGCCCCGGCTCATAACGTCCTACAGATGGAGAGTCTTCCAGACGCCCACCTCCATGCTGTGGACATCGCTCGCCGCTCCGCCCGTGACCCCATCCTCTCCCGGGTGCTCGGCTGGGTGGTGAGGGGGTGGCTTATGGCCTCGGTGGGCCCAGAGTTCAGCGCGTTCACAACGTGGCGTGAGGAACTATCAGCGCACAAGGGCTGTCTGCTGTGGGGGGACCGGGTTGTAGTCCCCAGTGCGCTCCAGCACCAGGTCCTGCAGGCTCAGCACGAGGCGCACCCTGGCATAGTGTGGATGAAGGCCCTCGCCCGGAGCTACGTCTGGTGGCCGGGCATGGACGGGGAAATCGAAGCCTGGGTGAAGCGTTGCGAAATCTGCCAAGAGGTCCGGCCAAGTCCAACAAGCGCGCCCACACAGTCATGGGAATCAACAAGGACACCGTGGTCCCGGCTTCACATCGACTTCGCTGGGCCCTTCCACGGATTGACGTTCCTGGTAACCGTGCACACGTACTCCAAGTGGCTGGAGGTGAGCCCTGTCTCCACCACCTCCGCAAGCACCACCATCCGAGCCCTCCAGAAGAT
Organism: Gekko gecko; assembly: GCA_029375565.1. NCBI lineage: Eukaryota > Metazoa > Chordata > Lepidosauria > Squamata > Gekkonidae > Gekko > Gekko gecko. The sequence goes on along the minus strand of JAPDNY010000001.1, from coordinate 177,884,052 downwards.
CTTTGCCACACATGGCTTGCCGGACACTATTGTCTCGGACAACGGCTCAGCGTTCATGTCTGAGGAATTCCAACGATTCCTGTGGGGCAATTTGATCCAACATATCAGGTCAGCGCCTTTCCACCCCGCTACGAATGGCCAAGTGGAGTGCATGGTCCACACGGCTAAAGAAGCCTTAAGCCGCCTGATGGAGGGTGACTGGGAGTCACGCATAGCCCGGTTCCTGCTGGCGAACCGAACAACACCCAATCCGGTCAGTGGTCGCTGCCCCACAGAGCTCCTCATGTGCCGGAGGCCAGCCATCCTCCTGGACCGCCTGCACCCTGACAGGGCTCCAACGGCACACAACATGGTCGAGGACTGGGAGGCACCCTGGGGTTTCTTCCTGGAGGACCCGGTGTTCATGAGGAACTATGGCCGGGGCCCGGAATGGCTTGCAGGGAAGGTAATCCACCCCACAGGCCCTGTCTCCTATGAGGTATCGACGGACGACGGGCAGGTTCTGCGGCGCCACGTGGACCAGCTGAGGTGGCGCCTACTTCCAACGATAGGAGATCCGGGGGACCCCGGGGAGGTGGAGCGGGCCCCACGGGAAGCCCCAGGAGAACCAGAAGCAGAAAGCGACCCCAGGGTGGTGGGCCCCAGCAACAGGCAGCTACCTCAGCCAGAGGCCGTGACGGCCGAGGACCTGATGGAGCAACCAACCCTGACGGAAGGAAGCGAAGCGGCAGGCCCCACCGCACACCCACAATTTGGCAGTGGAGAAGCCCTGACACCAGCACCGTGGTGGTCCACTAGGGAATGCAGAGCCCCTGCATACCTGAAGGACTATGTCACATAGACAGGGTCCGGACTATGGGGGGAGGGGTGTTGTGTCCTCTGACCACTGCAGGCAGTCAGCAAAGGAGCCTGAGCTTGAGTCCTGGAGCACATTGGGACTGGGGCTCCGAGCTCCTGCTTTGGGGAACCAATGGGAACGGCGGCGGGAATTCAAACCCACCAATGGCACCAGGGGGCGTTCCCCTTAGCATGTATATAGTTGGCCACCTGGCCAGGTATTTTGTCTTGTGTTGTATAATAGCGAACCATGCTGATCACTACGTCATTGTCCGTGGTTTCATTATGCGTCTAACCCACTATACACTACTCACCTCTCTCACTCTTCCCCTGTCCCAGTTCCAGTCACAGCCTAGAAAAAAGTCAAGAAGAGCAGTAACCGCCTCACTGCAATACAGGGCATCTGGTAAGGCTTTCTGTTAATATCTTCTGCAGCCATATTTATTCTCCGTTATTTTTTTAACCCCCCTTCACTTCATTCTCTCTTCATTCCCACCCGTTTTGTTTAATAATGGCTGCCTTGCCGTCCTGCCTCCAGGTCTTTACTATGCTTCTGGGGGCAGTAGTAAACCCGTTCTCTACTTCTCCCCCTCTTTCCTGGAGTAGGAAAAAAGAAGTGAAAAAAATACTTAGCTTTGGTTGTTATTTCTTAGTTTTTGGTTGCTCCTCTGCTGTTGACTCTGCTGGTTCTCGCTGCCTCGGCTTCTGCCCATCTGTATGTCGGGCATCCTTCATGGTCTTTGCCTCAAAGCTCCTTTATCATGCCAGATAGGGTTGCCTTCCCCACCTGGCATTCAAAGCAAGCTTCTTGCTTGGATTCTTCCTCCGAAAGAACCCTCTTGGGGCCTTGTCAACACTCCCAAAGACTGTTAGGAATTGAGCATTCACAAGCTACAAAGTGGCTCGCGTCTGCTCTCGTCGACTACCAGAACCGGAACCTTTATTTTGTCCTGGGTCGGGTGGATGCCACATGTATCGACCTGGAACCCAAGGAAGTCCATGCGAGGCACCCCAAGGATGCATTTTTCATGCTTCATTTTTAGCCCTGCTTCACTGAAACGGCGTAGCACTGCCCGCAAGCAATCTGCAAAGACGTCTGCTGATGGCGCTGAGATCAGAATGTCATCAAAGAAGGGCTGTACTCTGGGAATTCCTTTGAGCAAAGTGTCCATTAGATTTTGGAATATACCTGGAGCCACACTTACCCCAAATTGCAACCTCCGCACCTTAAAATCCCCCCTGTGAGTTACAATTGCCTGCGCTTCGGCCGTGGCATTATCCACCAGCAACTGCTGGTAGGCCTGTGCCAGATCCAGCTTACCAAAAATTTTGGCCCCAGCCAGGGATGCAAGCACATTGCTGACCACCAGCACAGGATATGCATGGTCTTGCAGTGCCTTGTTAATTGTGCATTTATAATCTGCACAGATTCTGATGTCCCCATTAGGCTTGACCGGAGTGACAATCAGTGTTTCCCACCTTGTGTGCGGGACCGGTTCCAGGACCCCCTGGCTGACCAGGCGATCTAGCTCTGCCTCAATTTTTAGATGGAGAGCCACCGGGGGGTGTTGACTTCTTAGGCGGATGGGGCACACCGCCGGGTCGAGCTTCAGGGTGACTGGTGGCCCAGAGTACTTTCTGAGTGCACCGTCAAATACTGCGGAAAATTCTTGGCACACATGACTATAGTCCCCGTGGCCTACACGGTTTATCCCCGTTACCGCCTGTCTGGTCCAGAAGACCTTCGGGTTCGTTTATGTAGATAAAATGCAGTCACTCAGCAAAATAACTTCTGCGCACAAGGTTTAAACAAGGAACTATTAGATTTAATTGAATAAAATCAGTTGAGGTAGAAGGGATGTATGCACAGCAGAAAACATCCAATCATGACAAGCAACGGCTTCCACATCAGTTTCTCCCTGGATTTTTAGGAAATGTTTCAGCTGGGCGACCCAGGCCCCCCAGTACTCAGGATGGGTAGGGTCGAATGCTGAGAGGTGCTGTCTCAGAGCAGAAGCCATGACTCGGTGCAGTAGCCGCGGTGCAAGAGCCAGTTGCGATGACACAGTGGCTGGGGTCTGCGGCACACTGGTGAGAGCGGTGCATGGCAGGGAGTTGTTGGCCTCCATGGTGGTCGCCATTGCGGTGGAGTCAGGCTTGCTCAACGGGATCTCACCTTTGTCGCCAGTGAAAAGTACTGAGGTCAGAGACTCAGCATAGTAAATCAGGTCTTGTTTATTGGATCACATCAGGAATGGATACATGGGCCAGGGAGTGCCTGGCTTATATTTGTGCCCCGAACCACGCACACACACACACACCCATCACTTGTGATTGGCCTTATTTGCACATCTACAATTCAATAGGTCTACTTTTGGATCTGGGTGAGCCCATAGGGGCGCCTACGGATCCAAAGTGGCTATTGTCTTTGGAGCAAAGCTCTGAGGTTTGTGGACCGCATGATCAGGCCATGCGGTGGCGGCCATCTTATTCCAGTTAATACACAACAGAGACCATCCAGAGCCTTTACACTCCAGAGTTCTTGTGGTGCAGGCACTTGACTCTCATCAGTTGCTCTGATCCTGGTTTTCTTGAGACCTTCCCATTGTGTCTCCTTTGCAGCAGCTGTCAGATCTGGAGGGGGCTGATCTGTAGTAGCCATTGAAGGTGCAGCAGGGTCAGTTGGTGTGGTTGGGAATTCAGGAATCATATTCTTTTTCCCTTGTCCTACAGTCTTAATACAAAGTATGACATGGATTTTATTTCTTCTTTGGACCAATGTGGCTATTTGGAATTTCAAGCTACTTACATTTCAGAAATTACCGTTGAACTCATAAGTTGTGAGGAAAATAGGACAAAATCGATTTGGCAATAGATTATTGTTATTTGAGAGAAATCTGTGGGATGTGGGCTTTGCTGTGTATGCATATCACTTGAGGATTTCATGTTTGATTTGGGTAGAAGACAGCCTGATCCCCACACAGCCATGAAGTAGCTTGAGCAAAATGGAATCTCCCATCCTAAACTACTTGACAGGTTCTTGCGAGAATATATGAAATAGCACCCTTATGTGCTATCCTGAGTGCCAAAAGGAAGTGAGTGCAATGAACAAAGTACATCAAGGAATATTTTCTTTAGATTTTATCATGAAAGTTATTATGAACCCCAGAAATGGTTTTTTTTTTGTTGTTGTTCAGTCGCACAGTCGAGTCCGACTCTTCGCGACCCCATGGACCAGATTACGCCAGGCCCTCCTGTCTTCCGCTGTCCGCTGAAGTCTGCTCAATTTCATGTTCGTTGCATCGATGACACTGTCTAACCATCTCATCCTTTGCCGTCCCCTTCTTCTTTGACCTTCAATCTTTCCCAGCATCAGGGTCTTCTCCAGTGAATGCTCCCTTCTCATTTGGTGGCCAAAGTATTTGAGCTTCAGCTTCAGGATCTGGCCTTCAAGGGAACAGTCAGGGTTGATTTCTTTTAGGATTGACTGATTTGATCTCCTTGCAGTCCAAGGGACTCTCAAGAGTCTTCTCCAGCACCATAGTTCAAAAGAATCTATTCTTCGGCGCTCAGCCTTCCTTATAGTCCAACTCTCGCAGCCATACATTACTACGGGGAATACCATTGCTTTGACCATGCGGACTTTTGTTGGCAAGGTGATGTCTCTGCTTTTTATCATGCTGTTTAGGTTTGCCATCGCTTTCCTCCCAAGGAGCAGGCGTCTTTTAATTTCATGGCTGCAGTCACCATCTGCAGTGATCTGGGATCCTAGGAACGTGAAGTCTGTCACTACTTCTACGACTTCCCCTTCTATTTGCCAAGGAGTGATGGGGCCAGATGCCATGATCTTAGTTTTTTTGATGTTGAGCTTCAAGCCCACTTTTGCACTCTCCTCTTTCACCCTGAGCAAGAGGCTCTTTAGGTCCTCTTCACTTTCTGCCATCAGAGTGGTATCGTCTGCATATCTGAGGTTATTGATCTTTTCCCCAGCAATCTTAACTCCAGCTTGTGATTCATCCAGGCCAGCATTTCGCATGATGTACTCTGCATATAAATTAAATAAGCAAGGTGACAATATACATCCTTGTCGTACTCCTTTTCCTATGCTAAACCAATCAGTTGTTCCATATCCGGTTCTAACTGTTGCTTCTTGACCCTTATACAGGTTTCTCAGAAGACAGGTGAGGTGGTCTGGTACTCCCATCTCTTTAAGAACCTGCCATAATTTATTGTGATCCACACAATCAAAGGCTTTAGCATAGTCAATGAAGCAGAAGTAGATGTTTTTCTGGTACTCTCTTGCTTTCTCCATAATCCAGCGAATGTTGGCAATTTGATCTCTAGTTCCTCTACCTCTTCGAAACCCAGCTTGTACTTCTGGCAGTTCTCTATCCACGTACTGTTGGAGCCTAGCTTGTAGGATTTTGAGCATGACCTTGCTAGCGTGTGAAATGAGTGCAATTGTGCGATAGTTTGAACATTCTTTGACGTTGCCCTTCTTTGGGATTGGGATGTAAACTGACCTTTTCCAATCCTGTGGCCACTGTTGTGTTTTCCAAATTTGTTGGCAAATTGAGTGCAGCACTTTAACAGCATCTTCTTCTAAGACTTTGAATAACTCAGCTGGGATACCATCACCTCCACTAGCTTTGTTGTTAGTAATGCTTTCTAAGGCCCATTTAACTTCGCTTTCCAGGATGTCTGGCTCGAGGTCAGTGATTATACCATCGTGGTTGTCAAGGACATCGAGGTCCTTCTTGTATAGTTCTTCTGTGTATTCTTGCCATCTTTTCCTAATCTCTTCTGCTTCTGTTAGGTCCCTACCGTTTTTGTCCTTTATCATGGCCAGCTTTGCATGGAACATTCCCTTGATTTCTCCAATTTTCTTGAAGAGATCTCTAGTCCTTCCCAATCTATTGTTTTCCTCTATTACTCTGCATTGTTCATTCAGGAAAGCCTCCTTATCTCTCCTTGCTGTTCTCTGGAAATCTGCATTAAATTGGGCAAATTTTTCCTTATCCCCATTGCCTTTAGCTTTCCTTCTTTCCTCTGCTATGTGTAAAGCCTCATCAGACAGCCACTTTGCTTTTTTGCATTTCTTTTTCTTTGGGATGGCGGTGAGTGCTGCCTCCTTTACAATGTCACGGACCTCTGTCCATAGTTCTTCAGGCACTCTGTCTATCAAATCTAGTCCCTTAAACCTATTCTTCACCTCTACTGTATATTCATCGGGGATGTGATCTAGGTCAAATCTGAATGGCCTTGTGGTCTTCCCAACTTTCTTCAATTTAAGTCTGAATTTTGCAATGAGTAGCTCATGATCTGAGCCACAGTCAGCTCCAGGTCTTGTTTTTACTGACTGGATAGAGCTTCTCCATCTTTGACTGCAAATTATATAGTCAATCTGATTTCGGTGTTGCCCATCTGGTGATGTCCATGTGTAGAGACGCCTCTTAGGTTGTTGGAAAAGGGTGTTTGCTATGACCAGCGTGTTCTCTTGACAAAACTCTGTTAGCCTTTGCCCTGCTTCATTTTGTTCTCCAAGGCCAAATTTGTCTGTTATTCCGGTTACCTTTTGATTTCCTACTTTAGCATTCCAGTCCCCTATGATGATGAGGACATCATTTTTTGGTGTTAGTTCTACGAGCTGAAGTAGGTCTTCGTAGAACTGGTCCACTTCAGCCTCTTCTGCAGCAGTGGTTGGGGCATAGACTTGGATTACTGTGATATTGAATGGTTTGCCTTGGATTCGGACCGAGATCATTCTGTCATTTTTGAGATTGTATCCCAATACTGCCTTTCTCACTCTCTTGTTGACTATAAAGGCCACACCATTTTTTCTACGGGATTCCTGGCCACAGTAGTAGATATAATGGTCTTCTGAGTTAAATTCGTCCATTCCTGTCCACTTTAGTTCACTGATTCCCAAGATGTCAATGTTCATTCTTGCCATCTCATTTTTGACCACGTCAAGCTTACCTTGATTCATAGACCTTACATTCCAGGTTCCTATGCAGTATTGTTCTTTGCAGCATCGAACTTTCCTTTCACCGTCAGACACATCCACAACTGAGCGTCCTTTCGGCTTTGGCCCAGCCGCTTCACTCTTTCTGGGGTTACTCGTACTTGCCCTCTGCTCTTCCTCAGTAGCATATTGGACACCTTCCGACCTGAGGGGCTCATCTTCCGGCGTCATATCTTTTAGCCTTTTGTTACTGTCCATGGGGTTTTCTTGGCAAAGATACTGGAGTGGGTTGCCATTTCCTTCTCCAGGGGATCACGCTTGGTCTGAGTTCTCTGCTGTGGCCTGTCCGTCCTGGGTGGCCCTCCACGGCATAGCCCACAGCCTCATCGAACCACGCAAGCCCCCTCGCCACGACAAGGCAGTGATCCATGAGGGAGAGAAATGGTTTTAGGTGGTTCTATATCCAGGTGATCTCTTGGGATCAGCTGTTGTTTTCTACAGGACACCATTATCTCCTTCAAGGTCTACTGGCAACTCTAATTATCTGTGCCAATAATAGTGGCCTATTCTATAGGAAGCATATCTCCTAGGGATTGCTTTGCATTGGTTTGTATGTGAATCCATGATGGACTAACCCTTCAAGACTTCATTGTTGATAGTGTCCTTTTAATGCTGCTGTTGCTTCAAGATTCATCAAAGTTGTATTAATATTCTCATATGTTAGAATAACCTTTTTCTTCCTAAATGGTGGTAAAATTGAGAAGATGCCAGATAATTTCAGACACAGTACTATAAAATTTATTTGTCCCATTTGTGGCAAATTTAAATTTCATTATGGGACAAGGTATAAATGTGAAATTAAAGTTTTATTTAAGATTTTGTTAAGATTCACATGTGAAAGTAAAGTCAAGTAAAGATATTTTAAGAATGGTGGAATTATTCTCCAAACAAACAAACATTTTTCTGTTATAGAGTAAGCTCTGAAAATAATGGTTTTCAGCATAGTTCAGCTACAGTGGGGAAAAGTCATCTGTATGGCAGGGGGAAATGTCCTTGGATGTGAATATTGTTAGAAAGCGAGTTAACCATTCAAATGAATATTCTAACCAATGCTACTAAAAGAACTTCTAAGCCTCTCTGCTGCAATGTATGACATATATGGATGTCTGTTATATGGGACAGAACTCAGAGGGAAGACATTTTTAAACTGTGTGTACATTGAAACCAATGTTAGAGTTGATGCGCATATTACAGGTGTATGGTTGCCAACCTCCAGGTGGAGCCTGCAGATCTTCCAGAATTACAACTGATCGCCAAATAGAAATCTGTTCCCCCTAGAGAAAATGGTTGCTTGGAGGGAGGGCTCTATGGCAGTACACTCCACCTAAGGTCCCTTTCCTCCCCAAATACTGCCCTCCCCAAGGCTCCAGCCCCCACATCTCCAGGAATTTCCCACCTGCATTTGGTAACCCAATGAAGACATGGGAAGAGCATCTACCAGCCTTCCTCAGTTAAGTGCCTTGTGTATGAAAATGGTCTAAATTTGCAGTTACACTGGAGATCATGGAAATATAAACAAAGATTTGTCATTTTTAAAAATGGCTTGCATTTTCCTAAGGCAGAGACCCCCAACTTTTTCCAGCCTGTGGGCACCTTTGAAAATCTGACAGAGCATGGTAGACACAGCCACAAAACGGCTGCCACAGCTTACCTTTAGTCACACAGTGATGATCCTTGTGCTGTGCTGGCAGCTGCTGCCAAAGCAGTGTTTTAAAAAATCTGCACCATCAATCAGATCTCTGATGGCCAACCAGAAGCCTTGTTAGACAAAAGCCCCACCTGCCCTACCCACTTTCTAAGAACACTGTCATAAGAACATAAGAGAAGCCAATGTTGAATCAGGCCAATGGCCCATCTAGTCCAATATTCTGTCACACAGCGGCCAAAATATACCAGGGGCCATCAGGAGGTCCAGCAGTGGGGCCAGGACACTAGAAGCCCTCCCACTGCTGCCCCCTCCAGCACCAAGAATAGAGTGCATCACCTGCCCCAGACTGAGAGTTCCCATCTATACCCTGTGGCTAATAGCCACTGATGGACTTCTGCTCCATATGCTTATCCAATTCCCTCTTGAAGCAGTCCAAGCCTGTAGCTGCCACCACGTCCTGCAGCAGTGAATTCCATGTGTTAATCACTCTTTGGGTGAAGAAGTACTTCCTTTTATCTGTTCTAACCCAACTGCTCAGCAATTTCATGGAGTGCCCAAGAGTTCTTCTATTGTGAGAAAGGGAGAAAAGTACTTCTTTCTCAACCTGCTCAATCCCATGCATAATCTTTTAAACCTCGATCATGTCACCCCTCAGCCGTCATTTCTCCAAGCTAAAGAGCCCCAAGCGTTTTAACCTTTCTTCATAGGGAAGGTGTTTCAACCCTTTTATCATTCTAGTTGCCCTTCTCTGCACTTTTTCCAATGCTATAATATCCTTTTTGAGATGTGGCAACCAGAACTGTACACAGTATTCCAAATGAGGTCGCAACAATGATTTATACAGGGGCATTATGATACTGGCTGATTTGTTTTCAATTCCCTTCCTAATAATCCCCAGCATAGTATTGGCCTTCTTTATTGCAGCTACACACTGTCTAGACATTTTCATTGAGTTATCCACTACAACTCCAAGAACTCTCTCTTGGTCCGTCTCTGCCAGTTCAGACCCCATCAACATGTATTTATATTTAGGATTTTTGGCTCCAATGTGCATCACTTTGCACTTGGCCACATTGAACCCCATTTGCCACATTGACGCCCACTCACCCATCCTCAACAGACCCCTTTGGAGTGCCTCACAATCCTCCCTGGTTTTCACCACCCTGAACAACTTCATGTCATCTGCAAATTTAGCCACTTCACTGCTTACTCTCAATTCCAAATCGTTAATAAACAAGTTAAAAAGCATCAGACCGAGTACGGATCCCTGTGGTACCCCACTGCTTACCACCCTCCACTGAGAAAGTTTCCCATTTATACTCACTCTCTGTTTCCTATTTATAAGCCAGTTTTTGATCCAGAAGAGGACTTGTCCTTTTATCGATGACTATTGAGCTTACGTAGGAGCCTTTGATGAGGAACTTTATCAAAAGCTTTCTGGAAGTCAAGGTAAAAAACATCTATTGGGTCCCCCTTGTCCACATGTTTGTTCACTCCCTCAAAAAACACTAACAGGTTAGTGAGACAAGATCTTCCCTTACAGAACCCATGCTGAGTCTGCCTCAATAGTTTTTGTTCATCAATGTGCCTACTAATTCTTTCCTTAATAACAGTTTCCACCAACTTACCCGGCATCGACATCAGACTGACTGGCCTGTAATTTCCCGGATCTCCCCTGGAGCCCTTTTTAAAGATGGGAGTGACATTAGCTACCTTCCCGTCCTCAGGAATGGAGGCAGATTTTAAAGAAAGATTACATATTTTTGTCAGGAGATCCACAAGTTCACGCTTGAGTTCTTTCAGAACTCTGGGATGAATGCCATCTGGGCCTGGTGATTTATTAGTTTTTAAATTGTCCATCAGTCGGAGGACTTCCTCTCTTGTCACCGCAATCTGATTCAGGTCTTTCAAACCCCCACCCGAAATCGGTGCTTCTGGAGTGGGCAAGCACTTCTCCTCTTCCACAGTGAAGACAGAGGCAAAAAATGCATTCAGCTTCTCAGCCATTTCCCTATCATCCTTCACTACTCCTTTTACCCCTTGGTCACCCAAGGGCCCCACTGCCTCCCTGGCTGGCTTCCTACTTCTAATATATTTGAAGAAAGTTTTATTGTTGGCCTTTATGTTTTTTGCGATATGCTCCTCATATTCCCTTTTTGCCTACCTGATCACAGACTTGCATTTTATTTGCCACAGTCTGTGTTCCCTTTTATCAACCTCACTGAGACTAGCTTTCCACCGCTTAAAGGAATCCTTCTTACCTTTTACAGCTTCCATTACTTTATTTGTTAACCATGCAGGCTTTTTTCTATACCTGTTTGAGCTTTTCCTAACCTGCGGTATATATTTTTTCTGAGCTTCTGAGATTGTATTTTTAAATAGTGTCCAAGCTTCCCCAATGGTTTTGACCTTCTCCACTCTTCCTTTCAATTTCTTCCTCACATATCCACTCATATCAGAGAAGTTACCCCTTTTAAAGATAAAAGTGGTTGCGTCAGTCTTTTTGGGCAACTCCCTATCTGTACAAATGTTAAACTCAATGACATTTTGGTCACTGTTCCTAAGCGGTGCAATCACTTTTACATCTCTCACCAGGTCTTGGGTGTTACTTAGGACAAAATCCAGGATCACCTCTCCCCTGGTAGGATCTGTGACCATCTGTTCCATAGCACAGTCATTGAGAGTGTCTAAAAACTCAATCTCTTTTTCCCGATTAGAACTCATATTGACCCAATCAATGTATGAGTAGTTAAAGTCGCCTATTACGACACAGTTATTTCATCTAGCTGCTATCTTTAATTCATTCATCATTTTATAATTCTCCTCTACCTTTTGATCTGGTGGGCGATAACAAACTCCCACTGTTAAGCCTCCTTTTGGACCCACTATTTCAACCCATAGCATTTCCAGAAGCGAATCCAATTTTCTTACCCTCTCAATCTTACTGGACTCTATACCCTCTTTGACATACAGAGCCACCCTACCTCCAACCCTTCCCCCCTATCCTTCCGATATAATTTATAACCAGGAATCACCATATCCCACTGATTTTCCTCATCCCACCAAGTTTCTGAAATACCCACAATGTCTATTTCCCCCCCCAACACCAAGCATTCCAACTCCCCGATTTTACCTCGGAGACTTCTAGCATTTGTGTATAAACACTTATAGTTTCCCATGCTTGTTAAGCCCACAGCCTTCCTCTTGCTGCCTCGAGACCTTGCCAGGCAGTTCCTATCATTAGCCACAGTCTCAGTGGACAATTGTAATCCATTTCCTTGTACAAAAGCAATAGCTACCCCTTCATCTCTTTGAGATGAGCCATCCTGAACCAGAGACTTTTCATCTCCTGTCGGTTTCCCCCCATTATTCAGTTTAAAAACTGCTCTGCCACCTTTTTGATTTTGAGCGCCAGCAGCCTCGGGACAAGTGGAGACTGTCCCTGTTGTACAGCTCCCTCTTGTCCCAAAAAGCATCCCAGTGCCTAACAAACTTGAACACTTCCCCCTTACACCATCGTCTCATCCACGCATTGAGACTCCTAATCTGTGCCTGTCTCTCCAGCCCTGCGCGTGGAACAGGTAGCACTTCTTTTAAAAAAAACAAAACACAAAATTTTATTGGGATGCGCTCAACATTTTCAACAACGTTACCAATACAATTTGAAAAAATTTCCATCCCATCCCCCCACCCCCCCAATAGGCTTCCAACACTGCTAATAACAAAAAAGTATATATTAGACGGTAATCAAGTTTAGACTTATATGAATCGACAAACCAGGTAACACATTTCAACTATATAAAACACCTAACTAATTTCAACATATTTTCAAATAACAGTATAATACAATTCAGAATTCCTTTCACTTCTCATTCAGTATCCATACAAATCTAAATTATACATTTTCCCCTTCATTCTGTATTCAGTTTCCAAATACAATTTCAAACCTTCCCAATCTTTTATATACTGTTCTGCCATTTGTCCATTTAGTTTTTTTGTCATTTTGTCCATTTCCGCTAAGAACAGCAATTTTCTAAACCAGTCATGTATATCAGGCACCTTCTCCGCTTTCCATTGCTGAGCAAAGGCCATTCTCGCCGACGTAATCATGTACCATAATAATGTCCTTTTTTCCTGTGGAATTCTTTCCATTGTCAAACCTAAGAGAAGAAGTTCCGGTCTTCTCCCAATTGGGATTTTTAATATTTTCTGCATCACACAGTGTATATTAGACCAGTATACCTTTACTTTATCACATGACCACCACATATGGTAAAAAGAACCCTCTGTATTTTTTACATTTCCAACACTTATTACTCAAGTTCTTATCCATACTAATATTAGCAATCTTTTTTGGTGTCATATACCACCTGTACATCATCTTGTAGCAATTTTCTTTTACATTAACACAGGTAGACATTTTAAAGGATCTTTTCCACAAAAACTCCCATGTTTCCATAGAAATTTCTTTGTTCATGTTTATGGCCCATTTTATCATTTGCTCTTTAACAGTTTCATCCACAAAGGCCTCTCGTCGGAAACTGTATCCTTGTACCTGGTCCATGCATCAGACAATGTTCTCCTTACATAATGATGCTTAAACATTGAATCAACTTTATTTTTACCATATCAAAGATAGGCATGCCAGCCAAATCTGCAATCGTGCCCCTCAAGAGCTAAAAGTTTTCTATTTTCCAAATTAACCCAGTCAGATAACCAAGACATACATACAGCTTCATGATACAAACGCAAATTTGGGACTTGGAAGCCACCTCTGTCTTTAGTATCATACATTATCTTCATTTTAATTCTTGGCTTCTTTCCTGCCCAGATAAATTTAAAGATTTCTCTTTGCCATTTCACCAACATTTTCACATCTTTCACAATTGGTATTGTCTGGAACAAAAACATTAACCTGGGCAGTACATTCATTTTGACAAGGGCAATTCTTCCAAGAAGAGATAATCTAAGTTTTTCCCATTTTTCTAAATCACTCTTTATCGAAACCCACAGTTTTTCATAATTATTCTTAAACAAGTCTATATTTTTCATTGTAATTTCAACTCCCAAATACTTAACCTTTTTAACCACTTCACATTCTGTCACGTTTTGTAACATTTGTTGCTTTGTACCTATCATATTTTTACACAATATCTTGGACTTATTCTTATTTACATAGAACCCTACGAGATCGCCAAACTCTTTTACTTTTTCAAATACCTTAGGCATATTATTAACAGGATCTTCAACAATAAACATAATATCATCCGCAAATGCTCGTAGTTTAAATGAAAAACCTCTAATATTCAAACCTTTTATGTTATCGTCATCTCTAACCATTTGCAGCAAAATCTCCAAAATCCAGATAAATAGCAATGGTGACAGGGGGCAACCCTGTCTGGTACCTTTTCTGACCCGGAACACTTCTGTTGGTTCTGCATTCACAATCACCGTAGCTTTTTGTTCTTTATATATTGATTGAATCATTCTTGTAAATTCTGCACCCATCTGGGATTTGTCAAACACTTTAAACATAAATTCCCAATTCAAATTATCAAATGCCTTTTCTGCATCCAAAAATAAGAAGCCAACTTCTTTTTCCGGGTGTTTATCGTAATACTCAATTGCGTCTAAAACAACCCTCATATTGTCTTTTATTTGTCTATTTGGTAAGAATCCGGCTTGATCTTCAGCAATAGTATCTTTCAAGAACCCTTTAAGGCGCTCTGCTAATATTTTTGCAAAAATCTTATAATCGTTGTTTAACAGTGAGATAGGTCGATAATTCTTTACATTTGTTAAATCTTGTGTTTCTTTCGGAATTAAGGTGATCGCAGCTTCATTCCAGGAATCTGGAATCTTCCCAGTTCTTCTAATTTCGTTTAAAAGAATCTCTAACACCGGAACCAGGTCTTCATGAAGTTTTTTATAAAATTTAGCTGAAAAACCGTCCGGACCTGGAACTTTGGAAATCTTTGCCTCTCCTATTGCTTTACTGATTTCTTCTTTAGTTATTACAGCATTTAATATTGTTTTCATTTCTGGGCTTGGTTGTATCAAATTAACCTTAGATAAATAGTCTTGCATCTTTTGCAGATCCACTTGTTTTGCTTGAAAAAGAGTCGCATAATATTTATAAAATTCCCTCCGGATCCCTCCTGGGTCTGAAATTTCTTTATTTCCGTCTTTCAATTTGGTGATTGTTTTATTCTCTCTTCTTTTCTTCAATTGCCATGCCAAATATTTACCAGGTTTATTTGCACCTTCAAAGGACTTCTGTTGCAATTTTTTCAAGTTCCAATATACTTCTTTGTTTAACCTCGCCTCATATTGTTCCCTTAAAATCCTCAATTCTCTCAAAATCTTCTTTTTGCCAGGCCTTTTCTTAAGCTCCATTTCATTTTTCCGAATATTTTCCGTAATCTCTTTATCTATTTTCAATTGTTGTTTCTTTTCATTATTATTGATTGCAATCAGATGTCCTCTCATCACAGCTTTATAGGCATCCCATACCGTTTGCGTCTGTACATCCTTGTTTAAATTCAGTTGAAAATATGTTTGGGTTTCTGTCCTTATTTTGTCCACAATATTTTGTTTGTCCAGCAAATCCTCATTGAGTCTCCATCGGAATTTCTTTCTTTTAACATACGTTGACCATTTTACTGGACTATGGTTAGAGAGAGTTCTAGGTAACATCTCAATTTTGCGTGTCTGCAAGATCAAATTCTCAGTCATCCACATCATGTCTATCCTTGAGAAAGATTCATGTCTTGATGAGTAAAAGGAATACTCTCTATCCTTGGGATTTTTAACTCTCCAAGCATCTTCCAGATGTTCGTGTTTAACCAATTGAAAAAAGACTTTCGGAAGTTTGCCCATGCCTTCGTTTCCTTTTTGGGATTTTCTATCAATAACATTATTAACAGTACCATTAAAGTCACCCATTAATATCATTTGCTCATAGGTTAGCTGTCGTAGCTGTTCCCACAAATCCTGGAAAAAATTTTCCTTCGCACCATTTGGAGCATAAAGGTTAACAATTAAAGTCTTTTTGCTCTGCAGCACGGCTTCTACCGCCAAAAGCTTCCCTTCATTATCTTTAAAAACTTCTTTTGGTTCCAATTCCATTTTAATATATATAACAACTCGTTTTTTCTTTTGGGAGGAGAGGGAATAAAACTCCTCTCCTAATCTTTTTTGAATCAAAAATTTAGCATCAGTTTTTTTAATATGTGTTTCTTGCAAACAGACAATATCACATTTTTGTTTTTCCAACCAAAGTCTAACATTTTTTCTTTTTTGAGGTGAATTAAGTCCATTGACATTCCATGATATAATTTGACTCTCCATGTTGTTTTTATACTTATTTGTCAGAGTCTTTAAAGTTATCATTGATGAATCTGGTCATTTGCTCTACTGACTTGATGGTGACTCTCTTCTGCTTGAATGTAAAACTGACACCTTTTGGAATTTCCCATCTGTATCTTATACCCTCTGTTTTCAGTTCATCAATCAAGTCTTTAAAGAGTCGTCTATCCTGAAGAATTGCTCTGGGTAGTTCCTTTCAAATCATGATTTTCTTGTTGTCAATTGTGAAATCTTCCTGAAATTGTTGGTTAAATAGATCCTCCTTCAGTTTTTTGGATATAAACTGGACGATCACATCTCTGGGTAATTTTTTCCTTTGCGCAATCGCAGAGTTGACTCTGTACACCACATCAATCTGTGCCGCCACCTTCTCCTCTTCCATTTTTAAAAAATCTGCAACAGCATCCACCATAACAGAATGGGTGTTCTCACTTTTGTCTTCAGGGATCCCCCTGAATCTCATATGGTTAAGCATTGCATTGTAATCCATCACATTAACTTTTTCTGTTTCTATAGCAACCTCAGCAACATTGGATGCCACTCTCTTCACTCTTTCATCCATCTCATCTGCTCTTTTAGTCAGCGTCTGTATCTCTTTTGTAATCCCAGATAGGTCCTTTTTCAAGTCTGATACTTCTGTTACTAAAGTTTTTTCCATCTTTTGTAACGCGTCCATCACTCGTTTCTCCATAGCTTCCATCAGGCCCTGTAGCTTCTTTTCTTCTTTAGCAGCCATTTTCGGGGAGGACCAGGAGTTCGCCCTCTGTCGTTGCCGCAGATCGTAAGCTGTTGTTTAAAATTCACCTAAAACTTACATCAAATTAAAGTCCTTCTTATGCCCACCTAAATCGCTCTAATTTCACTTTTTTCTATTAAGTCTTTTGGTTAAAATCGAAGTATAATTTTTCTGACCTTCTCAAAATGGCGGGCGCAATTTCTCTATGGTAGATGATTCTTCCGGTTACTCACTTCCTGTCCGGCAATCTTAGTTGTCCCCCTTGCCTCTGGTTTCCTCCCTTCTTCCGGCCTCCTTGGACTTCTCTAGGAAATATTACTTGTCTGGTCTGAGGTCACTTCCTGTTCTGGCGATTTCTGCTGCAGCTAGAGTACTTTTCCACACTAGTTCTCGCGGGGCTTGCTGTTAGTTTCTATTTTAAAGTCAATATTCCAACCGCAGGAATGTTCAACAAACCGGCTTTTTGGCCTTTTTTAGCTGTTTAACTGCTCTTTTTCGGAGTCGGTATTAGTACAAAAGATACAGCACGATCATGCGCTTCATCGGATGTTGTTTACTCTCGGCCAAAACGCGTCTCCGGTGAGCAATTTTAAAAAATTACCTTCAAAGTCCGTGTCTTGTTATAGCAGTGTTTCCTTGATATCAGTTTCCGTAGAATATCTTGGAGGTCTGGGTCATGCGTTCTTATGTTGAGAATCCAACTCGGTGGGGTCTTGTAGAGAATTTCCGAAGTGCCTTCTAGGGGGGAGGGGATCAAGGCTAGTCGCGACGCTCTTTAAAGCCCCGCTATCAGCCGATCTCAACTCCCTCTCGGGCCAAGGCTCGCTGCCAGTCACCCCCTGCCTGGCGGGATCTGCGGTGGGCTATATGAAGCCCACCCTGTCGTCAAGACCCTCCGTATGCTCTGGGAGCTCTGAGAGCAAGCCAGAACATGTCAGGACACCATGAATCCCAGACCGGAAGCCGAACAGGTAGCACTTCTGAGAAGGCTACTTTGGAGGTCCTGGCCTTGATTTTCCTGCCCAGCAGCCTAAATTTCTCCTCCAGGACCTCACGACTGCATTTCCCCACATAGTTGGTGCTGACATGCACCATGACCACTGGCTCCTCCCCAGCACTATCTACCAGCCTATCTAAGTCCTAAGATAACATATTTGGATTCTTTCTGGGGTCCACACCTCCTGTGGACAAACACAGGGAATATACTGATTTATTTACTTCATTTATATCCCGCCTTTTTCACCAGTGGGAATCCAGTGTGGCTTACATCATGCTCCTCTCCTTCTTTTTGTCCTCACCACAACCCTGTTGAGGTAGGTTAGGCTGATTGAGTGTGACCAGCCATCCAGCAAGCTTCCATGGCAGAGTGGGGATTTGAACCTGGTACTCCTATATTCTAGTCCAACACTCTAACCACTACACCACATCATTGGGGCAGTATACATGACAATTAGCAGAAGTCATGCTTGAAGAGGACACCCACCCTTCTGCTGTTGTTCTGATGTTTTCTTTTCCATCTTCCTTTGTTCAGATGGATCATTCCCTATGAGTCAACGTAGTTTCCCACCCTCCTTCTGGAACAGCACCTACCAGCCTTCCTCAGTGCCTGCACCCCTGGGAAGCCCACTGGCAGCCACTGGCCACACTGAACTGCCCTTTGCCACAGCGGACCCTTATTCACCAGGTTCATTGCACAGCCATCTCCACCAGGGTGGTCCAGAGCCCTGGCACCCTGCCCACCACCACCATCACCACCACCACCATCACCCCTACATCAGCTCGCAGAGCTCCTCCTATCCCCGCCCCACCACTGTGCACGAGGTCTACAGTCCACACTTCGACCCACGTTATGGCTCACTGTTGGTGCCTGCGGCTTCTGTGCGCCCCCATCGCCTCACGCCTGCTTCCGTGCCCACGCCTGTCAGCCCCCAGTGTGAGCTGGGCAAGAGTGAGCCTGCTACTTCAGCATGGACAACACCAGCGCCTTTCCCCAGCCCAGCAGGGGAGATGGCACAGAGCCTAGGCCTCAATGTGGATGCAGGTAAGGTCCGGCAGATGGAGCTTTCTCATTCTGGCTCTCCCTCTCTTGCTGCCTGAACCACTTGATGGTGGTGATGATGATGATGTTGGGAAAGTGGGTAGGAGAGCATCAGCAATAAAGCCTTTTTGCTCTGCCTCAAAGCAATGAAAGTTTAGCATGTGTAGAATGCATCTCCCATGCCATAAAGGGCAGAATTACACAATAAAGAAAGCACCGGGATGTCGCTGCTTTATTACTATGTTTCTTGCAACCTATGAGAGACATGTACTTTTTTATTACAGTAATAGTTCCTCTCTTTTTCTAAGTAAGTCTCTTCAGTGCCTTCTGAGACAAGTTGTTTTCCCATTAGAACAGTACAGTGAGTGGTTTCTAGTTTAGTGGGTCAGTAAAACTAGGGAATTCCTGTGCCCAAGGCAAGAATTTTGGATGCTACGATTACAGTGATTGTGGCTGCAACCAGTGATCCACCGGAGGCCTAGTTTTAAAGTGAGCACATCTGTTGTGGATCTATTTTATTCATGTACTTTATTTTTTTCCCTATCCCATCCTGAATAATATTGCTGAAAGTTGTATTAAGGAGAGCTTAATTTTTGTAGGGCTTGCCAGGGCACCTATGTTTTGATACTTGGCTTACATGAAGATCTAAGCCCTGACATACATACATACATACATACATACATACATTTATTTATTTATTTATTTATTTATTTATTTATTTATTTATTTTGGAGACATGATAGGCAAAGCTGGCCACGGTTTGTTACACAGGATCTGAGGGGGCAGACAGTGATCTGCATTCCTGAATTCTCTCAATTTGTTATCAGTTTGGACTTGACTTTCCTTTTCACATCACTCCTCCTTCTCAACCTGAACCAACCACTTTTTTATGCTTTAGAAAGGCTACACACACTAGAAAGAAAATGACGGTGGTGCTCATCTTTTCCTGTCCTTACCTTACACCTTTTCCCCTCCCTCCCTTTCTGTTTTGTTTTATTTCCATTTTTCTCTCCGTTCTCAGGTTTGCAGCCTCAGGATAAAAGCAAGGATCTCTATTGGTTTTAGACCTGCCTTTCCATCTCCTCTTACCCTCTAGTCAGATCTCTGCCTATGTAAGACTGCTGACAGAGCTGAAATCGAGTCGGTTTGTAACAGCTTCTGATCTTGGTTTACAGCTCGCCGTTATTCCTTCTGTGGTGGATCCCTCCTGAGCTGAGCTGCTGATTCTAAAGCTCCTCCCACCAAGTCCTGTCTTCCCACCCCTGCACCATTCAGCGTCTCATGTCACATTTCAAGGACAAGAACATGGGAAAGGCCATGGGGCTAAAAGCTGCTTCGACTTGGCATTTCAGCAACAGAACCTTACTGTGGGGGTGAAGAATAGGACAGCCTCTCTTTTCTCTTCACTGTGAAAAGCCAAGCACCATGGCTACACATCCAGAATTGTGGCCAAGCCACTTGAAGGAGTTGTGAAACTGATGTGGATGTCAAATTGCTGACTTCGGGAAACAAAAAGTGTTTGTTACTGGTGATGACAGTGTGAACTCTTCTTTTTTTATTGACATTTTAAAAAATAAAAAATGACTTCTTGAAAGCAGCATGAGAAGATATGCACATACTAGGAATTATATTTTTGTCCTTTACACTGTATAAACAAAGGGAGAATTCTAAACTCTGAAGCATGTTGGACATTAACAACAAAAAAAGAAAAAGGGGCAGCTCTTCAGGCCACAGTGATGAGTGGCAAGCGACTAGCATGGGCCATCTGCCTCTGGGCTTGTATAAATGCAGCTGTTCTAGAGACAACTGTTTGAACTTCAGAAACTTGACAACCAAGGAGGCACTTCTCAGAGTTTGGCACAATAATTGTATTTGATAATACATGCATACATATGTGTACTTATATATAAGTGTGTGTGTGTGTGTGTGTCTGTGTGTGTGTGTGTATGTATATATATATATATATATATATATATATATATATATTTATATATATATATATATATAAGGTTTTTATACAAGGAATGTTTTATGATGAAGAAGAAAGCTTTCCAAAAGGGAAAAAAATAACCTTCAATAAGAGAAAACAGGGAGGAAAGTCATTCGTAGACATAAAATCTCATTTCACTTGAGCCCTCTCTGTATGTATTTATGTTGCTATCTTTCTGACATCATTGATCAAGGGGTTGGGTGTCTCTCTCTTAAGTATAATCCCCCTTTTTAAAGGGGGAATTTAAGAGGTGTTTCTTTGTAGGAAAACTACATTAAAGATGTCTCCTTTCACCCTCCAATAGCATGATATTTGTGAAAAGCTAAAGCCAGAGAGGCTATAGATTTCTTAGGCACAAAAGAAAAGCCTCAAAATATGAACTGGAAACCATTTTTGACTGATAAGAAACGTCCCCACGTTGAAACATTCTTCATGGCTGTTACACGCAGGCTGAAAATGAAATGTGTTTTACATTTTGCTGGAGTAGGCCAAAAATAATCAGCACAATAGAAGCCCACTATATATATATTAGAAGGGTGTAGCTCTGCTTAGGATGCCACTGTTAATGTGTCAACTGTTGTCCATGTTCTCCAAACCCCATCCACATATGAGTAGGGCTTATGAATAATAGGCAGTCAGCATGCAAGGTCTTATCTGCTCTTTGCCACCTACTTTCTTCTGCCCATCCTGTCTTCTCCTGCAGGGCAGGTAAAGAAGTTGAGCTCCTTTCCTGGTAGTTATTTAAATATTCCTCTCCCACCCTTTTACTTGTGTCTCAAGGCAGCTTACAATTTCAAATTAAAACCACACACAGCACAATAAAACTCTATTTATAGCCTCTCCCCAAAACGTGCCTGAAGCTCAAATCCTATTAGAAGTTCAACTAACTAAGAGGGCCTAATGGCATCTTCTCTCAACTTCTAAGGGTGGCTCCCCTCCCAAAGGCAGTCAGGTCCACAAGCTGAGAGCCACTACTAAAAATGACTGGGCTCTAGTGGATGTCAAGTGGGCGGCCTTAAACAATCCGCCACTTTGGTTAGCGAGAACCATTTCTACTCTGGCTCAGACTTTCTTGATGACTATTCCTATTTTATGGAACAGTCTTTCTGGGGATATAAGGGAGATTTCAGAAGCTCTGTAAGGCATAGCTTTTCTGGTGTGCTTTTGGTGGCTTATGGGTGATAGGTCAGTTATTATGACGGGATAATCTGCTTGCACTCTTCTTGTTGTTTGAGTCTCATTTTTGCAAAATGAGTTTTTAGCTGTTTTTAATGATGTAAACCGGTCTTTATTTGTAGAAAAAGCCCAGCAGGAACTCATTAGCATATTAGGCCACACCCCCATGTTACCAGAGGTATGGTCATCCAGCCACACCCACATTATGCTTCTTATTCTGTTTATCTTGTTTGTTGTAAAAACTCAGGACTTTTTTTGGAGCAGGAACTCCTTTGCATGCTAGGTCACAAACCCCTAATGTAGCTAATCATAATGAGTTTCTGCTGTTGGGTGTGGCCTATTTTGCTAATGAGTTCCTGCTGGGTGTGGCCAACTCGCGAGCCAGCCGGAACTCCATTCCTGTGCGTTCCTGCCCAAAAATAGCCCTGGATGTAAACCACTTTAAGACACTTTAATTAGGAGGAAAACTGGTTGTTCATATTTTCAATAACTAAAGCAAAGGTACAACCGGAGGGTGCAACTAAAAGTTGATAACTGGTGCACAGGGACATATGACTTGAGACAGTCCATCAGATATGTGGATCCTAGCCATGAAGGGATTTAAAGGTTATAACCAATACAGGAGTTATCTTTTCTATCCTTGTTCTGTGTTCCTTGGGAGAAGAGAAGGAGTAGAAAAGGGTCTGGACTGCAGCACTTGCAATGATCCACAGGAAATGGGAGCTGAGCTCTAGTTCTACTACTGGGCATACTGCAGGAAGAAATTTGTCCCCACTCAGTTTCTGTCTTCTCTGGCAAAGGAGTGCTCATACTTTGGCTTGCTTTCTCATTGAGTCGTAAATACTGCAGCTGCTCTAGCAAATGACGACTGTGTCCTGTGGTTTCTCATTAGAAAAAGCACGCTGCCTGTAATACAGAAGGTGCTATGAAACTGTCAGTCAGTAGCCGTTTTCCCTGAGGCCACTGAAGTTTGGATCTTATCATTAGCTTTTCCTCTGCTAGATTTATGACTAGATTTATGGGAGCTGGAAGAGACCCTATCAGAATCAAGGGAAGCCTGGGTTGCTAATGTTTCAAGCAGCTAGTGGAGAACTGCCAGGAGACTCAGCTTCTCTAGGAAGAATGGTCGTTTAGATCTTTGCAATTATAGGCAGTGATACATGGGATAATTATTTTAACTAGATAAGTGTTGGAAGAATCTCCTCCTTAGCTAAGTGTCATCTAGGGATCACTTTAAATGTTACACATGTCTTATATGAATAGCACTTCAGTGTAGGGGAAAGTGTGCCAACCAGATGTAGACCATCGCATATCTCAATTGTTCCTCTGTCTCTCTTGCTGCACACACTCATACAGCGGCTGTGAAACAAAGTACAATTTGCAGCTGGTATACTTTTTGCACACTTTTCATCCCCTATGTGGGGTAGGTGTAATGACTGGTGTAATTAGAATAAACAACTGGAGACCCGCAAGAAACTTGCAGGATGGTTATCTCATTCGTCACACCTTTGCTTCCTCTGCTCACCCCCTACCTCTCTCACACTATTTCTCCCCTCTTCCCCCCTTTTCTTACTCTATTTCTGCTCCATGCATGTGATTTCCTCTCTCTTTCTGATCTGTCATCTTTCTCTTTTTTTTGGTAAATACAATTTATTATTGGATATTTCACATGTTCATACATTTTCAACCAACCTACATATCCATTTTCTAATTTCCCTTCTCCCCCCCCCACACAAGGCTTCCCGCACTGCTCCAACCCCATTAATATCTCTCTTATTCTGTTACAGTTATTTCTAAACTTATTATCTCTAACAAACGGTAACAATTCAAAAATCAAATTCTATTTCATTTTCCACTTAATAACTATCAAAGCAGATCAAACCACATTTAATGTCCCAATTTTTCCACAAGTATTTTTGAAAGTCTTTCCAGTCTTCAAAAAAAGTTTCATCTTCTTCGTTGTTTAATTTTCTTGTTAATTTGTCCATTTCTGCTAAAAACAACGTCTTTTTAATCCATTCCCATGTTTCAGGTACTTTATCTTGTTTCCAACATTGAGCAAAAGTCAGTCTTGCTGCTGTAGTCAAGTACCATAGTAGTGTTCTCTTGGCTACATTTATTTCTTCCATTTTAAGACCTAGCAATAACATCTGTGGGTCTTTCTTAAAAGTACAATTCAAAATTTTTTGTATCTCATTGTGGATCTCTGTCCAATACTTTACTGCTTTATCACATGTCCACCACATATGGTAAAAAGACCCCTCATGTTTTTTACATTTCCACTGATCTGTCATCTTTCTCTTTGTTTTTCTGCCTCCCCACTTCATCACTCTTTCTCTCTCTTTCTGCCCCCCACCCCATCATTCTTTCTTTCTGCCCCCAGCCTCCTGGCTGCTTTCTGCCCCCAGCCTCTCTCCCAGCCTCCTGCCTGCTTCTTCCCCCACTCCGCAGAGCAGCAGTAGCAGTGGTGGCAGTGCTCTCAGCCACCCACCTGCTTTCTCTCCCCCACAGCAGCAGTGGCAGCACTCTGGGAATCACAATGGATCTCCCAGCTACAGAGATCAATTCACCTTAGGGTTGCCAGCTCCAGGTTGGGAATTTCCTGGAGATTTGGGGGTGGAGCCTTAGGACAGTGAGGCTTGGGGAGGCAAGACTCAACCCTCCAAAACAGCCATTTTATCCAGGGGAACTGATTTCTGTCTCCTGGACAACAGTTGTAATTCTGGGTGATCTCCAGTCCTCACCCAGAGGTTGGCAATGGTGGTTCTCATGGAGGAAATGGCTGGAGGGTGGAGTCTATGGCATTACACCAGTCCAAAGTTCCTCCCCTCCTTAAATCTCACCCTCTCCAGGCTTCACCCCTCAAATGTCCAGGGATTTCCCAACCTGGAGTTGGCAACACTATTTCCTTCCCAACCAACAGCCAACCTACCTTTATCTGCCTATCTGTCTCCTGTTTTCCATCTCCACCCCCCAGCCTCTACCTAGGAAAATTACAGTCTTTCTCCACAGTGAGGGCCAAAGCAGCTTTCATTATTCCCTCCTCCTTTTTATCTGCACAACAACCCTGTGAGGTTGGTTAGGCTGAAATATGTGACTGGTCCAAAATCACACAGTCACCTTCCACTGCAAGATGGGGATCTGAACCTGGGTCTTGCAGATCCTACTTTGAAGCTCTAACTGCTGCACCTCACTGGCTTTCATAGGGTGGCCGCTGATGAATGGCAGCAAGCAGCCAAGGCTAGGTGAATCATGCAAATCAGGGGGGACCTGGCAACCCTAGAATGCTGCCAGGCCTAGAGTGGCCAACCTGCAAATGTGCCCTGGAGACCCCCCAGAATTACAACTGGACTCTAGACAGCAGAGGTCTGTCTCCCTGTAGAAAATGGCTGCTTTGGAGGGTGGACACTGTGGCATTATACCCAGCTGAGGCCTCTCCCTTCCCAAACCCAGCCCTCATCCTTAGAGTCCACCACAAAATCTCTAGAAATCCCCCAGCCTGGCCCTGGCAACTTTTGTGAGGCCTGGCCCCAAGGCTTCCTCCTCCCTCCCTCCCTCCCTCCCTCCCTCCAAGGCTGAAAGAGGCCTGGAAAGGGCCCTCCCCCACCCTTTGACTGACAGAGCCAGTTAGAAGCCCTTCCCCCCCAACGTTCTAATCTCTCACCGTTGATGCCTGGAGTTAGGCCCCTGCAGAGGCCATTTCAAGAGGCTTTTGGGGAATTCAAGAGTTCCTGAAGGGATTTCTTCACTTTTCGGATTTTTCTACAAACCCAGGAAGTCTACTGACTATGCAGGAAAAGCTGTTGGGGGAGAGTGAGGCCCCTGTTGGTGGGAATAGGTATCCGCACTTTTTGGCTATTAGAATAAGGATGACAATTTAGATTGAAAACACATTGTAAGAGAACCATGGAAATTCTGGTGAATTTTTATATCTTGCCATATAAACTAACATTTGTGCATTCAGTAACATTGCTGAAAAGAAATTTGGCAGCTCATGCTACATAGAAGAGGCAGTAAAATAGAAGTTGCCATGTTTTTCAGTGGCTGGTAAAATATTCATTTTAAATATTCATGACCTGCTTTTCTCCCCCAAGCAGCTTTCATTGTTCTCCCCAACTTCATTTTATCCTGACAACAACCACCCTGTGAGGTAGGTTAGGTTGAATGAGAGTGATTGGCTCAAGGACATCCAGCAAGCTTCCATGGCAAAGTGGGGATTTGTATCTGGGTTTCCTGGATGCTATTCTGACATACTGGCCATCACAGGTTTGAGAAAAGTTTTAGTTATTCTTGAGAAAACTTTCCCGAACATTCTATTAAATGATAACCATAAAAAATAACAGCATTTATATATTGTTCTTTAAGTGTTCAAAGTGCTTCATAAGTTTTAGCTGTTATTCCTAAAAACTCCAGTGAGGGAGGCCAGTTATCCCATGTTTTATATGGCACAACTAAGTCTGAGAGAGAAATTGCGATAAACATTGAAATTAATTTAGCTAAGAGCCACCAAAGTGATACAATGGCAAAACTGAGATTTGACCCACCGACTGCCTGACTCACAGCCAGTGTGTTAGACCAGCAGATACCAAAGCAAAGACTCCTTCTCAAAAAATATCCACCAACTCCTCTGGCCAGCAAATTCCATTGGATTCACCAGAGGTAAAAAGTTATCATTTGGAGCAGCTCACAGGCTCAGTGCGATCTCCATTTCAGACACAGAAGCGACCATTAGCCTTGGCTTTATTTTTGGAGGTGGAATTTTAACAAGAGGCTGCTTCCCAAGAAACTCTCCTCAGCTCAGATGAGGCTGACAAAAATATAGCCAAGGACAACTTCAGTTTGCATCAGGGCACCCCTGCTGTTAGAGTACCAGAAGTTTCTTGTAGAATTGGCATAGATGTAAAGGGTCTTGATTGTTGGCGGGGGGGGGTTCATAAGAGCTTCTGTTGGAGGAGGATGCTGATTCCTTTTAACCCCCTGGGGAACTTTATCAACCTGACCTTCTTGGGTCCACACAAACTGGTCTGATTTTCTTGCTCTCCCTCTTATTTTGATGTATGATAACTTCAAGCAAGTGTTTAAAAGCATACACATAAAGCTGTCTTACACTGAATTGGTCCATCAAAATCTGTATTGTGTTCTCAGACTGGCAGCAGCTCTCCAGGGTCTCAGGCAGAGGTCTTTCACATCACCTACTGGCTGGATTTTTGAACTTGGGGTATTGGGGATTGAACTTGGGACCTTCTGCATGCCAAGCAAATACTCTACCACTGAGCCACAGCCCCCTTCCTAAGCAGGCCTTCAAAATGCATCACCCACTGAGCCTAGGTAATCCCAAAGCAGGCAGGAAAAATAGGAGCCTTATCATCATAATTACCATTTATATGGTAGTGTCAGATGTTCAAAGTGTTTCACACACATTATCTTCCAGTCTTTACAAGAATTCAACCAGGCAGAATTGTCAGCAATGTGGTGAATGGAACTAAGAGAATGGCCTAGTCATGGCTAAGATACTTTGAACAGGGGCTCCCTGATTCATAGTTCATAATGTTAGACATGATGATGATCTGATCTAGCTTTATCAAGTTTTTCTTGGGCTGCATTCAGCTTGGTGGTCATGTTGAGCATACCAGATTTCAAGTTCGGTCTATACATGGGAGGAGAAGGGAACTGAAATGTAGTGGGTGTTTTCAGGTAGCAGAGAATCAGTGCATGGGCTGTAGGGATGCTGCACAGTCTGCAGTTATCATGTCTGCTGCATTCAAGACCCCCAAAAGGTTCCATATAGAAATCTACTAAGTGTCAGTTCATCCCAAGAAAATGTATTCACCGCCAAATAATGTACTCATTAGAGGTCAAGCACCTCACATCATTCCAATGAACTATTAAAACCACAATCCACTGAATAGTAAGAAACAGGAGCTATGTTCACAGGTTACACAGAGCACACATACAATGGCTGAGTTCAGACTGGCAATTTGCTCCAGGAGCCAGTCGCAGCAAAAAAGCCCCAGAACAAACTGTTCCGGGGTTTCCCATTCACACAGCCCAGGCTGCTGCCGGAGCATACTGGGAGGAGGCATGCCAGAGCATTCAGATTGCTGCCCCGGAGTCGCGCTGTATGCGGCATTTCCCCATTAATTCAGCTGTGGGTATATGGGTGCATGAGTGCTCATGTGCTCATGTGCATAAGCGCATTTTGCCATTGGGGGAGGACCCCGCAGCGCCAGCACCGCATTGGGCAGTAGAGTGGAGCATGGCCAATCATGCCACTGCTGCCTTCTGCCCAACGCAGGTTGCTCCCGGCTTATTGGTGGAGCGTTCATACTTCCAGGAAGCAAACACAGGACACAGGCGCTCTTTGGGGATTTCCTACCACTTTTATGAGGTATCTATTAAACGCGGGAATAAAGTGGAACAGCCCGGGTTGCCTACGGGTGGGGAACGCCAGGCAGATGGGCCTGTGTGAACGCCCCCTTTAATGTGGTTTTAAAGCGTCACTGAAACGGGGCTCTGCCAGGGCAAATTTCCAGTCTGAACTCAGCCAATGTGTGTACAGTGTACACTTGTATTTCCTTTAGATGGGCATTGAGTAATTCCCATGTTACATTCACATGTATAGCTGAATGTGTGACTGAGACTTCATGTTGTTTAAAGTACTGATCCCTGATGGTTTCATTGGTAAAAGGAACACACACTGGCTCTTCCTTGCAGACAGATGTAAGCACATACATGCAGCCTGTACGCATGTTCACTGTAACATGTGAACAGGGCTTGAGTGATGTACAGGCGAATCATTCCTTCATTACTTACCCTAATCCTGCCTAACAAGGGTACCATGCTCCCAGGGACTGCATTGTCTGATTCCATTTTATCAGACAGGAGTCCCTCTCTTTACACAGCATTTCCATATGCAATATTATTTTTTGTGTTTGCTTTCTATTTTAACAATCAGTGCAAAGGAATGGCATTAGAGGTGACGGTCATCCTTACACTTGCTGTTTGTGTGTAAGTGAAGCAGTGGCATTTGTGCAAGGAGCAGGAGTTAGATAAACACACAAGCCTCCATTGGACAAGTCGATGGGTTCAGCCTCTCCCCTGCAATACAACTTCCCCACCATCACACACACACAAAACCCTGAGCTGTATGTCAATATGGTCTTTTTTTCCACCAGCAAAGAGCTTTGATAGTCTTGGTCACACAGAGTTACAAATGATTATTCTCCTTTGACAGACCTGCACGGCACTCTCTGCATTTAACTACAGGTCCCATGAGTTGGATCAGGCAGGAGACATTTGATAGCTGCTCTTTCCATGGTTGAAATATTTGTGAAGTTAACGCATAATCTGAAAGCAGAAGCTAATAAATTATAGGGTGCTAATTGGGGCCGGAGTGGAGCCGTCAATCACATTATCCTAAACACATAGAGATCCTCATAACCTAAAAAGGCAAGAGTCTCCAAGAACAGCTCCCAGTTGTCACTAGCCATGACATCTATCTCAACTAACACAGAGGTTGTCGCACCAGATAGTGCTTAAAGATTTTAGGCTGTGATTTTAGGCATACATGCTTGGGAGAAGCCCCATTGACTGAATTTGGCAGCTCTTTTAGTTGACTAAACAGCACAAGCTTTTCTTTTGAAGAAGTTGTGGATTAGGGTGACTTTGTAAAATGGACAAATCTCTGCTGCAGAGATTTATCCACTCTCGTTGGAACTTAGGGGAGCCCTATCCTCCTTGCCCCATACTGTGACTGAACATATTCTCCTTTAAAAACAAAGTGTGCATCTCACACATTCCTGCATTCTGCAGCAATTTGAATTTTGCGGAAAGAAAATTCAGCTCTAGGAAAATACATTGGATTACTGGGAGGCTTTTTGTGGGGGGGAATATTATTAGTACATACACAGGGCTCTCCATTTGCAGACACACATTGATGCTCATTTGCTGTAGATGACAATTAATTCATGAAGATTCTGCTTACTATCATCTACTTCTTTTAGCGAACAAAACGAAATCACGTCTGGTCAAAGAATTCACTGGGCTTAAACTTGCATCACTTCATTTCTACTGTTACTGATTGATTTCAGCTGCACAGCATTACAGCTATAGTAGCACAGGGGTAAAAGCAAGAGCAAATATCAGTTTGATCTTCGGCAAGCCACTCACTTTCCTCCAAACCTGCTGTGATATGGAGGCCTACCTTTCAGGGCTGTAAAGATCCATAAGATAATGTATGTGAAATGCTTCAAGCACTTAGAAAAGTGCTATAGGAATATTAAGGTGAAACCCTGTGTTTGCTTATTTGAAAGTAAGTTTCATTGAACAAAGTAGGACCAACCAAAGAGTAAACAGTCTGAGTAGTTATGGAAAAACCACTCCAGGTTCGCGGAAAGAGCTTGGTTACCCACTAATGTCGGCTCAAGACAGAAGCAAGCAAGAGAATGTAAGAGAAAAGACCAAGTAACTTGACAGCAAGGGTGAAAGGTGTGTTTGGAAATTAACTAATGAAACCATGTATCAGCATGTCAAAACATTTTCCCCCCAATACAGTTAGTTTTGGCATAAATAAGTATCACTCTGCATCAAAATGCCGGTGGAACATTACTTAATGAAACCAGGTTTCAGGAATACATTGGCCAAACTGGGGATCAGTAATGTTTCTAAGACGGGCAAATATTAGTATCTGAAGTTACTGCCTAATAGTCTATGCAGGTGTGAATATAAACCTGCTGCCATTTATAATCCAACTCGCCAATGAAAATGGGTTGCACAACAGAGGGAGGTAAGTTCTCAGTTTACATCCTATGAAAGTCTGCAGATTTGTGCACAGCAATGGAGGCAGTACTAGGTCACATATGAAGTTAGAACTTAATTGAACATTACATTCTTGACTCTATGGTTACCTTCCAATGAAAGATTTAGTGTATGTTATAGCCTTCACCCTATGACTGGGACTTGACTTTGCCTGAATATTATCTCTCCATCCCCAAAGAAAATGCGGAGAAAGAAAACTGCAGAGTCTTTTCATGGTGTTAATTTAGGGGCGAATTTAAGAGGATCCCCAAAGATGTTGGAGAAAGATCTTTCTCTGCTTGAGATCCTGGAGAGCTGCTGCCAGTCAGAGTACCATATTCAGGATTCATAGCATAAGGAAACTTCATATGTTCATCTGATATGGTCTATTTCCTAGTCTCAATGACCATGACTCCATTGGGAGTTTTCTGTTTTCATGTGAAATATTTATTCCTTCATAAAGATGTCACCTCTGGAATCCACTTCAAGAACTCTTTGAGATCTGACATTCTCTTTTTAGCCTGTGGCATTTTGAATGTTTGCATTCCGCTGACAGGGGACAAGGTTTTTAATATCTGTCACTGTCAGCCATTAAGTTCTGACTCCAAACCACTGGAAAGAACAGAAACTGTGCAGTTCTATATGTGTCTATGGTTCTGTTTCAAAGGTCTGGCTTTGGATATATCTTCTACAACTTCCTTTAGGAATCTAGCAGTCATGTGTGGGATATGAAACCTCTGGAGCTCCAAAATAAGAGAGAGAAGAAAATACTTTGTAGTTTAATTTAAGGGGGGGGGATTCTTTACACCATATGATGCATATCAGTGATTGCAACAGTCACCAGTTGTGGCAAATTCTCATGCCAGACATTGTGTCACTAACCAGGAATGTGGTAAGTATCATTTGGACCAAGCCTTAGTTAGAACTGTTCACATTCTGAGTATATAGAAATCTAGCCTCAGACACACTGAAGATAAGTGCTGCTTTTGTTTTTCTGTATGAAGTGCTCATTAGTTACTAAAGTTAATATTAGTCCCTAATGTGGTCATTCTTTCTCGGTGCCATAGAACTGTCCTAGTATTAGGAAAATCTTGAACATAATGCTCGAAGCCAGAGAAGACAATAGGGTTGGGAAGAAGAAAACACCATCAGCTCCACAGAGTTGTATATCAAGAAGGTAATGGTATTAACAACACCCGTCAGGTCCTGACTAAGTCACTGTTGACCAAAGGGTACACTACTTAGTTTGGACATTGGAAATCCAGCTTCAAATTACCACCAAACATTTACTGAATGTCTTTGGGAAACTCATAATTTTCCAGCATCAGTTTCTCATATTACTGTTGCCTTTCTCCCCAATGGAAACCCAAAGTGGCTTAGATTGTTCTCCACTCCTCTATTTGGATCCTCACAACAACCGTGTGATGTAGGCTGGTCTGAGGATGTGTGACTAGCTCAAGGCTGCACAGGAAGATTTCATGGCAGAGTGAGGATACCAACCTGTGTTTCCCAGATCCTCATCTGACACTCTGACCACTGCACAACACTGTCTCTTCTGCAGGCAGAAATCAGAAGAAAGAAGGATAGAAAGGTAGTAACTGTGACTGGGAAATATATGAGCATTTGCATAGGAAAAAAATTCTTCAAATGCCATATTCTAATAGGAACACAAATAAGATGCAAGCATTCAGTGAATATTTAATGGCAATTGTAACATTATAAGTTGACCAATTCTATCCTGCCCTTGGCAGAACTGTTCTTTTGTTTTTTTAAGCTAAGATAGTTCCACTTCAGCCAATCAGGCAGCTTTAAACACCTACAACTCTTGCCAGATAAAGAGATCAATTCCCTCGAGGAAATAGCAGTTTCCCACAGTGAAGTCTACAGCATTTTATCATAGAATCATAGAATGTTACAGTTGGAAAGGACCTTGCAAGTCATCTAATCCAACCCCCTGCACTCTGCAGGAGCATAGCCAAAACATAGCCCTACAACATACCCGAAAGATGGTCATCCAGTTTCCGCTTGAAAACATTCAGTGAAGGAGCATCTACCACCTCCCAAGGCAGTCTGTTCTACTGTTCCATTTTATCCTATTGAGGTCCTTACTGCCCCAAAACCTCACCCTCCCCAGTAATGTTTCCTCTATTTTCCCCCCTACTGAGTGGAGCAATTCACATCCTGAGCAGAATATAACTGCTGAAATATTAAAATGAGCAATGGGCAGTGCAAGTCCCTGTGCAGCTCCAGATTGCTGCTGAGCGGGGCTTCCTCTGTTAATGAGTGGCTGCTCATGTTCACAGCTTAGCGGGAACACTGCTCCACAGGCTCCACCTCCAAACCTCCAAGAATTTTCCAATCTGGAGTTGGCAGTCCTAGAGATGAAGCTGTGGACACAATGCTGAGGTGACAGCCCAAAGAGCTGAAAAGAGGAAGAAAGCAGGGAGTAAGAGAAGTAAATAAAATATTGACAAAAGCCAATTTTGAATGGAAGAGAGGGCTGGCAGTTGCCCATCTACTCAGCTCCACTATGAAAGAGGAGGGGGAAGGTGACCTCACTAAAGTCCAGTTTCATTCACTGGGGCTTCCTCCCAGGGAAGTGTATGTAGAATTGCATCCTAAAGGGCCACAGGGATTTTTAGTTATTTTCCTTTTGTTGCTGAGCATATGTGAAAAACATAAATGCACATAAGAAATCATATGACAGTTCTTTGAGAGACAAAAGCTTCTCTGTGCAAAATATCTCCCTATAGTTCATACTGTTTCAAATGTATCAATGTATATGGCTATTTTGACATGAAGAGTTTTCTTTAACTTCCAATGCATTTGGAGCATTGCCATGTGTATGAATAGACCTCTCTAAGTAGGGAAAGTCTGCATTAGGAACATAAGGTGCCCAATATTGTGAATCCTATCAAGACAGAACAATGGAAACTGATGGCTGATAGGACCTCTTGCAGAAGTTCTCTTTATACCTAGAACTTATAGGGAGATAAAGGATCGTATCTACAAATGTATTTCTAATATTTGCAGATCTATTCCTGTTGGGATTTGCAAGTTCTCTATCTGCAGTCATGAAAGAATTAACATGTTTGTTTATGCATGCTAATGTCCTAGCTACTTAAGTTTAGGGACCCAATGGTAGAGCCAGCACATTTCCTGCCAGAGTAAGGTGATAAAATGCATAATTAGTTAGCATAGGGATTCTTCTATTGGGTAACCAATAGATTGAGCATGGGCTAGTGAGTATGCATTGGATTTCAGTTTTATTACTCTTTGTTCTTCTCCTCTAGTTCATCGAGATGTAGATTAGAGCAGTTAGAAAGGACATTTACCCTTTGTTTGTTTGCTCTCCCAATAACCCTTTCCTCATTAATAAGTAAAGCTTTCTTTTAAAGCTAATATATAAGTGTTGCACTGCATTATTCACTCTGCATAATTAGAATACCCAACAGTTCCCACTTAGCACTGATGCCACTGAATTCAATTGCATTTCATACTGGAAGTGCATAATTCTGGCATTGTGAATCCATATAAAAGTGAAATGTGTTCATGGTGGGAAACCTTTAGCAAGGGTCTTCAACCAGGAGATGATGAATTTGAGTTTGGCCAGGACATTCAGAGACCAGTTCATCAGAGAACAAAACTATAAGGCGAAATTACTCCTGGAGGGTTCATCTCAGGAAACACAGTTGCTAAAATCAATGGCACTCTTATGAGCGGGACCCAACCTTACTAGGAGATGTGGCAGCTGGCAAATTTGGGATACCATTTTTTAAAAAAATTAACAACAGTATGGAGTTTCTCTCTTGTGTATCAAAATGTCTTGAGGCCATCCATACTAGTGAAGCAACTTGATACTGGGCCACTGAGAAGCTGTATCAAGGCAAAAGAGGGTCGTGCCATTTGAAATAACATAAAAGGGCTAGAATTAAATGGAAATACCTGCAGGATATCAAAGAAAGGGGTGGCTTTGGAGTACCGAATTGGGAACTATATTACCAAGCAGCGGCAGCGGGATGGGTGAAAGACTGGATAACATTAGATAATGCAAGAATGTTAAACTTGGAAGGCTATGACCTTAACATGGGGTGGCATGCTTACCTATGGTATAACAAAGATAAGATCCATTCTAATTTTCATCATCATATAGTGAGAGGGGCACTGATAAAGTATTGGCAAAATATTAAAGACAAATACTATGTGAAAATACCAAGGTGGGTATCCCCCTTAGAAGCCTATATTAAACCGTCTTTATTGATGGAAGAGAAAAAAATGACCTATGATAAGCTACTAGATAAAAAAGACAATCTTAAGCAGGTGGAAAATTTAAACTTGACGTGGTGGGAAAAAATGCAGCTCCGGTCGATTTATGGTAAAGATCGAACTTTAGGATTCTACACATCTACCAATGAACTAGATAAAATTTGGTTGTCATCCAGTGACAAACTTATTCAAAAGCTATATAGATTTTGGTTGGAAAGGTATATGCTGGACGAAGTAGTTAAACCGAATATGGTAAAATGGATGCAGGATATAGGGCACACTATTGAAATTGACGACTGGGCTAAAATGTGGAGAGTAGCAAAAACATTTAGAGCAACATCGCTTAAAGAAAATGTATATAAGATGTTTTTTAGATGGCACTGGTCACCAGATAAGATCGCCAAATGTGCAGGGAACTGTTCGAACAACTGCTGGAAATGTAAAAAGAATATTGGAACGTATTTTCATGTATGGTGGAATTGTGAAAAAGTGAGAAAATTTTGGAGAATGGTGGGGAAGTTGGTACAAGAGATCTTAAATGTAACTATAAACTTATCCCCTGAATTGTTCTTGTTGAGCATATTACCTGATGGTTTGAAGCAGGAAGATAGGCAGGTACTAGCATACATGTTAACTGTATCTAGAATTTTAATAGCTAGGAAATGGAAAAGTGAAGAATTACCCTCAAAGAGCGAGTTTGCTTGGAAGCTGCTAGACTGCGCTGAAATGGACAGATTGACGCTGCATATACAGGGAAGAGATGAGTCTGTGTTCCAAAATAGGTGGAGGAAGGTCTATAAATGGTGGGAAGGAGAAGCTACATAAGGACTCCGAAATAAGGGAAAGTGTAAATGTTTGACTGTTGTTGTATATATGTTAAAAACTCATAACTAAAGTTTAAAAAAAAAAAGAAAGAAAAGAAATAACATAGGCTATGGCCGCACAAGCAGTTTCCTGCAGCAATATATCGGCTCTAAATATGCTACTTGAGTTGGGGATGTTTTGCGTCAATCACTCAGTGGTCGCTAACCCAGCATCATAGTGCCATAGGCCCGTGGCCAGTTGTTCACATTGGTGGAATTCATTTTCCCACGCTTCATCACCAAAACAACTCACTTTGCATGCATGTATGCACTTCCATGCAGGAGCATCACAGGCAGCTGATGGGGATGCTGAAGTGTACCTCAAGAGTATGGTTGGGGGGGGGAACACATTGGAAACGGAGAAGAGCAGTCACACTGCTCATGTATTTCCATGGCACACCCAGGCAATCAGACGCCTGGAAACCCACCATGGAAACACCTTGCTAAAATAGCCACCAGAATTTGCTGGTGGCTATATAATCCATGTGGGAGTTGTTTTAGTGTGACGTAGGGATGACTGGGGCACGGGAGTCAGATGTGAGTATTTGATGGCTTCCATTTGATCCGAAGGGGCATGGTGGCTATGTTGGCCCACACTGCTTGTGTGATTGCACCCATAGTGTTGTAAAACAAGACTCACCTCCAGTCTGCATGTTACAGAATAGATTTACAGGATATACATGTTAAGGAGTACCTGCTTGAAACAGCTTCTATCTGACAGCTGCTCAGACAGTGGTCATTATGTGCAGAGAAGACTGCCTGTTCCTTAGAACCAGGGCTCATTTCCTGCAGGTGTGCACAGGAGCGAAGTTCCGTCAGTAAGGAGCCCAGGGGGTGGGCACATGCAGCAAGCCCCACCCCCTGCTCCCAGCAGCCCCCCCTCACCTTTCCCGGCCCTCTGGCCAACCCAGCGGAGCGCTGCCGTGAGCTGGCCCTCAAGCTGCTCCGGCACTGCCTGGGCCGTGGCACCCAGCCCTGGTGTGGTGCCTCTGCAAGGTGGGCCCCAGCGATTCCCGCAAGGCCTGCGAGGAGCTCTGCCCTGGCCTCCTGCACCTACTCAGCCTCCTTCTGCACCTCTGCCCTGCCACCGCCCTGGTCCCCTACCTGCTTGAGGCCATGTGCATCCTCCGTGCCATCCTCCTTGACCCACAAGCAGCCACGCACTTTCCTAAGTTTGCTGGCCATCCAAAAGAGTCCAGTGGCATCTTTAAGACCAAGGTTTATCCAGGTACAAGCTCTCCCTCCTCTGTGAGGGCAGGTCTGTGCGCTTCCCCCCCCCCATAGTTAGCAATCCAAAACAGTCCAGTGGAGCCTGAATGGTGGGTGTTGCCTTCTGACACACTGCCGGTGATGTCAGGGGGTGTGGCATATGCAAATACATTATGTGAATGAGTTATGCTAATGAGCTTCTGCACCTCTTTTTCTATGAAATCTGCTTAGAACTGAGAGTTTCCACACAGCTGTGGCCTAGCAGTGTCACGGAAACTCTGTAAAAGATTTCACATGGAAAGCCATTCTACAGATTACATGCACTGCGTGGAAAAACTGTTGCACTGAGGCTCTTTCAAGGAGCCCCACATGGTCACTGTCATGCACAGACCTGCTTTAGTTGTTGATATTCTTGGTTATAAGGTTCTGTGAATTCCTTTACCTTTCCCTCACTGCAGAGCACAAATGTGCAGCTTTGCACTTAGCAATTACCTGCAGTGGGAGATATGTGTATGTTTTCCATATATATATTCAACCAGCCCACTTCTCACCAACATGACATACACAGATTACTTCTGCCTGAAGCATGAGTAACCTGAATGTATAGCTCTGAAGCAGTGCAAGGCAAGTGGAATTATATAGGAAATATACACTGACTCTCATAGCACAGCATAGCTGGATATATTGCCATTCATTTGTGCTACCCAAAAGCTTGCAGAGAGATCTATAGAACCTGTTGGGAATCATCTCTTGCATTTACAGGAACATCAATTGTGTTCCTTTTCCAAAACTTTTTTTAAAAAAGATTTTTCTCCTTTCAAAATCATATTATTAACTGACATTACTTCTCCCAGTCCTAACTTTAATCAACTTGGGCAACCTTATTTGTGCATGGCTGAGATCTGAGCAATAAGGAACGCAAAAATAAATAGCTAAGCAATCTGGACTATTATTGTTGCTATTTTCTGCACTTATTCTTAGAAACTCATTCCTTTTTTAATTATGCCTACTTATATGTGACAAACTTCCAGGCTTGTAGACAGCAAGGAAACAAAGGCAGTGCTGTGGAACACTGGAAGGAAAATATAATTCATCATCTAGCCTTTTACTACTTTTTGTAATTGTTAAGAATTCAGATTTTTGTATCCATGTCATATGATAGTATAGCCTTGAAAAGAATAGTAGAAAACCTTGAAAATATAAATTTAGGAACCAAGCTTGGGGGATGGAAACAGGTTTGGAGACAAAACACATTCCCCAGCCATGATGACAAACAGCTAAGAAAAACCATTTGATACTCACTGACAGTTTAAGCAAGATTTATATAATAACATTTATTTTTGCAATATTACTTCACTGACTTTTCTCTATGTACGTTGCATCATCTTGGAATTTAGTTTCCTTCATTAATAATTCATGGAGACTGTTAGGATAAACTGCTGATTAAATATTGGGAGGATGTTTTCATAGCGTGCTCTGAAGAAGGAATTGTTAAAATAATTTCTAAGGAAAACTGAGTATTTTCAGAGCAGACACATGCTGGCTGAACCCCACTAAGTATAGAACTCTGAAGATTCATTTCCATTTCTTTTCTTTATAAGTATCTCGAGCTG
The DNA here is from genome assembly GCA_029375565.1 of Gekko gecko. Classification (NCBI taxonomy): domain Eukaryota; kingdom Metazoa; phylum Chordata; class Lepidosauria; order Squamata; family Gekkonidae; genus Gekko; species Gekko gecko. Next base: position 177,845,487 of record JAPDNY010000001.1, on the reverse strand, counting down.
ATGAGATGATGCTTACACAAATAGAAGTATGAGGTCACTGTGATATTTTTTGCCGATATATAGATATATAGATACATTACATCATGGCATCTGGCCCCGTCACTCCTTGGCAAATAGAAGGGGAAGTCGTAGAAGTAGTGACAGACTTCACGTTCCTAGGATCCCAGATCACCGCAGATGGTGACTGCAGCCATGAAATTAAAAGACGCCTGCTCCTTGGGAGGAAAGCGATGGCAAACCTAAACAGCATGATAAAAAGCAGAGACATCACCTTGCCAACAAAAGTCCGCATGGTCAAAGCAATGGTATTCCCCGTAGTAATGTATGGCTGTGAGAGTTGGACTATAAGGAAGGCCGAGCGCCGAAGAATAGATTCTTTTGAACTATGGTGCTGGAGAAGACTCTTGAGAGTCCCTTGGACTGCAAGGAGATCAAATCAGTCAATCCTAAAAGAAATCAACCCTGACTGTTCCCTGGAAGGCCAGATCCTGAAGCTGAAGCTCAAATACTTTGGCCACCAAATGAGAAGGGAGCATTCACTGGAGAAGACCCTGATGCTGGGAAAGATTGAAGGTCAAAGAAGAAGGGGACGGCAAAGGATGAGATGGTTAGACAGTGTCATCGATGCAACGAACATGAAATTGAGCAAACTTCAGCGGACAGCGGAAGACAGGAGGGCCTGGCGTAATCTGGTCCATGGGGTCACGAAGAGTCGGACTCGACTGTGCGACTGAACAACAACAAGATACATTACTAATGTTTTCCTCCACAGGTCAGGAGGGATCCCACACTGAACAAAATATTATTATCCTCGCTAGACCCTGTCCTACTGGGAAGGATCATAGTGTAATTTTTCATTTATATACCTTGGGGACAAAATGTATATTAAGGATTTCTTTATTTCTGTGCTTCAGAGACAACATACAGATTAAGAAATTGTTTCACTACACATTTATGAACCTAGAGAACATTTTCCCCAATATTTATTTCAGGGCAAGCTGTTTTTAAGACTGTTTGAAGCATTTTAAGTCTACTATGCTTAAAATGAAAATCCTATGTTTTCCAAACCAGAAACATCAGCACATACAGAGAACCTCTTTGTGCACAATAGGAAGAGGGACATGTCTTGCAAAAGAGTCCTTTCCTGTCTCAACTCAGCAAAGGAAGTTGCACAGAAATTTTGTGCTGGACCTATGCCAGTCCCTGTCAGCTGTGTCAACTGGTAGAGGCAGCAAAGTATACAGACTGAAGCACCTACCTCTCTGGATGGTTGTGGCTGAAAGTTCTGAGAGAGCAGACCTACTTTTTCCAGGTCAAGGCCATCTTTGAGTGTCCAAGGAACCAACTCATACAGCTCTTGATGCTTCATTTATTTGTTTATCTAAATATTTATGGCCTGCTTTTTTCTCCAAAGGGAACCCAAGGTAGATTACAACATTCTGCCCTTCTCCATTTTATCCTCCCAACAGCAACTCTGTGAAGTAGGTTTGGCTAAGAAAGAGTGTTTGGCCCAAAGTCACCCAGCAACTTTGCATGGTGGAACAGGGATACAAACATGGGTTTCCAGTATCCTAGTCTGAAGCTTCAGCTATTACAGCACTCCAGGTTTGTGAAACACATCTGCAGATAATTTAATCTATGATGATAATGAGATTGCTTCACAGGGTTGCCTGCTATTGTTTTCAGTAGGTAGGTCTGTGCATCCCTCCCTTCCCTGTTCATAGACAGGTCCTCTCTCCCCTACACACTTTGTTTGTGTTTAAGAAAATATAAAATAAAGCAGTGAACTTTGCCCAGCCCCTTTTTCTGGCTTGTACTATCCCTTTTGTGAGGATCAGTAGCAAATTTCCAGAGGCATTCCCTTTCCAACCCCTCTCCCCTCTCTTTCCTCTTCCGCACAGACTATTCCAATCTACTTAAAGGCTTTTTTGTCTGACAGCATCATGTCAATTCTTCAGACCCCCTTTAGTATAAGCCTACCTCAAACTCAAAAACACTTCTTCGTGGAAGCAATTTGACCTTTGAACTCCTCAGCTATTACCAATTCCTTGTTTTGTAAAATGATGATGAGAAAGCTAAAAAGCAGAGGAAATGTGATTAATTGCTGCCACTGTCCAGTGCAGGTCCAGGATAATATAGAAGGAGTCGAGGAATTCCAAAAATCTGTGTATTCCATTCATAAGAGAGGAAACTAGCAATAAGCTGTTGACTTTGCTGACAAGAGCTGGGTGCAGGTGCTGAGTGGCTGAGATAAAAGGTAGTTCAAGAGGAAAAAGCTAACTTGTACCTTTGTATTCTAATCCTATGTTATTGATATCATACCCCCTGACCTCACAGGTGACATGTGTATGGGAATCCACTTGCTTCTGTGAAGGTAAGACACAAAGGTCCGACTCTAGGTATGACATTTGTAAAATAGAGTGTGTCTACATAACGATTATGGGTTGTTGTTGTTTTGCAAAAGTAGTACACAAAGGGTTGCCAAATCCAGGTTCAGAAATTCCTGGAGCCTGGGGGTGGAGCCTGGGAAGGGCGAAGTTTGGGGAGGGGCACAATGCTATAGGGTATAATGCCATAGGGTCCACCCTTCAAAGCTGCGAGGGAGGGGATTGATCTCTGCAGTCTGGAGATCATCCAGACCAATTTAATCCTGATTCTCTGTAGGCTTTGCCCTTCATTTTAAAGCAAGAGCTCCTGGTTTCTCAGTGCATCACAAAAATCTGTCCTTTATTTAACTGCCAAATTGAAAACTGAACTCTTGAAAACCTAGCCCTATGTGCATAAATAAAATGACTTGTGTTTTCCAGGCAGCAGGCCCAATTCTGTGAAATGCTGTGCACTCATTAATTTCATAGGTGTTCAGCATCTCAATAGAATGGTCGTTCTAAAAGTGGATCATGTATCATAGTTACATGCCTCACATCAGGAAATGTCAGTTTAATCCCAATGTACTATGAAATAGGATTTCAGAGCAGAGCTAACCTTTTGCCTTTCTTGAGAGAAATGGCCGACCCATCATAGGCACACCTCCCATCCACAGAGTTCAGTGTTTCATTGTGACTGGATGGTGTCAATAGGAAACCAACAAAAATAACTGCTCTACCAGCCACAGTTGAAATGAATTGGTTTGTATTCTGGGACCAGCTCCTGCACAGCACACAAGAATTAGCACTATAATGCCCAGTGAGGCATGTGTTCTATTTACACCTTCTCCTATAGATCATGTCTAGTCCATGGCCTATCCTTTCAGTCTTCAGTTGCACACACAGAGCCTCCATTCAGCATCATTCCACATCTATGATACCGTGTGGCTGCAGAACATGCTGATCGTAGTATTCCAGCAGGTCTGGAGATCGCACTTCTTTAGCTCAGCACAGAAAATAAGATGCCTGCATGATCTGAATTCATAGGGCCTGGGCATTCTTTCTGCTCTTTTTAGTTTGCCCCCCACCCCGGGCAGCACATATTTCAAAGCTTGTTATTTTTATTGAAGCAATTCACTTTGATTTGATCTCACTGAAGAGGAGTTAGGGTTGTGAGACCCTGGAGCAGCTCTCTTTGAAAAGTACTGAGAATGAGTGATTTCAGCTCTCATACTTTTATTTATTATAGTCCATGCGCTCAGCAAACTTGGTGGCTTTGGAGAGAGGTGGTTGGATAGTGCCTTCACCAGATCCCCATAGGACTTGTCCTTGGTCTGCTTAGGCACAATTAAGTCCTTGAGCAGCAGAACCATGTCCATCCCACAAGCCCAGAGGAGGTGGACCTTCTTCTTACCCAGCTCCACGATGTCATGACAGGAGAAGTAGCTTCCCAAAATCTCAAGCCACGTTTCCAATTGTCCAGGGTGGGAGATGTCAAAAGTGATGCTGTCCTGGGTGATGCTGTCCTGGGGAACGGCCATCGTAGCAACACCACATGGAGGGGATAGCTCAGGAGCGGTGGCGGCAGTTGCAGAAGCGTGGAGCGGTGCAGTGCTGTGCTCGGAGTCAGCAGTGTGGCGAGCAGGAACTGGCGAAGTGGGGGCCGATGCTGAGTGGTGTGCGGTGGCCTCGGTGCCAGCACTCAATGTGATGCTCGAATCTTCTTCCAGGTTGTTGTTCATGGGAGGTTAAATCCCATCCTCATCGCCAGTGAAAAGTACTGAGACTGACGAGTGATTTCAGCTCTCATATTTTTATTAGGTGAAGAACAAGACACAGAAGCCGGCTTGCAGGCCAGCTTTTATCCCAAAACCAAACCACCCCAAAACACACCCCAACACTCATGATAGGTCTATTTACAGTGATTAGGTTAACTCTAGGATCCTAGTCTCCCAACTGGAAGGGGAACTAGGATCCGACCGTCTGTTGTTCTGGTGGAGCGAAGCTCCTGCTCTTCGCATGACCACGTACAGACCGGCTGAAGCCGGATCGTGCACATGGCCGGGTCAGTACACAACACACTTCCTCTTTGACATCAGGTTTAGCTGACTGAGAGAAGAAGCATGACATGACCTTGGCAAGGAACGTCATGTCCATTTAGCTTGCAAGTTTCTCATAGTTATTAGCTGGCTGACAAGTATATTGCAGTTCCTTCTTCCCAGTGGTCTCATTTTGTGCCTGACAATAAGTACGGGGCAAATTATCTAGACCCCAATGAAACAGATTATCTCAAAGGAAGATAAAAGTATATCAGAGGCAGAGATTTGAGATATACTTCTTAAGACTTGAAGAGTCACATTGGTGAAGAGTCACATTGGTGAGTCACTGAGAAAGATCAATTGGTGGAGAGAGTTGACAAAGGGTGGAGAGAGTTGACAAAGAGAACTTTTAAAACTATTTTCTCCCTCTCCCCAAATACTGGAACTTGAGGGCATCTAATGAAACTGATGGGCAGTAGATTTAGGATAGACAAAAAGAAATACTTCTTTACACAGAGAGTGGTTAAAATGTGGAATTTGCTACCAGAGGATGTAGTGATGGTCATAGGCATAGACTGCTTTATAAGGGGATTAGATAGATTCATGGAGGATGTGCCCTGTTTCCTTCAATCAGAGAGTGCTGGATCTCTGCTTTTATACCTGATATGGCAATGTCTGCACTCACACACACTAAAGAATCCACTTTCAAAGCACTTTCCAACTGGATTTTGCCAGTTCACACAGTAGAATCCAGTTGGAAAGTAAAATCCAGTTGGAAATCCAGTTGGAAAAAATCCAGTGGAAAATCCACTGAAAATGGATTGAAGGTGGATTCTTTAGTGTGTGTGACTGTAGCCATGTTACCTTCTTCATGATGGATTGCTAAATTATTGGCTTGAAGGGAAGTTAAAACTACCCTGGCAGTCATAAAGTGTTTGTTGATTGTTATTAAACATAAATATAGCAGGGTTGATATTTAGTTGATCTTAATTTATCTGGCCTGTCAAAGTTGTTCAAAGCTATTGGGCTATAAGAATGGATTCATTAAAGAAAGAAAGATTCATGGAGGATAGGTCTATCAGTGACTTCTAGCCATGGTGACTGAGGGGAACAACCCTGTTCAGAGGCACTAAACTTCTGAATCCCAGAGCCAGGAGGCAATGTCAGGGGAACGCCTTGGCCTCTCTGCCCTGTTGTTGGACCTCCAGAGGAACTGATCGGTCACTGTGCTGGACTAGATGGATGGTCTGATCCAGCAGGGCTTGCACATCCTTGATATCAATCCTTCCCCTTCTCTCTGACTTTCTGGCATCGGAGCAGCCTGACATACATGTACAACAGCAGCATCCCTTCACCCACTTCAAGCACATGGATATGAAGTATCACTTTTGTTAGACTACATTCCAATATTATTCTGCAGCAAAGGGCCTAAGAAAGCTTGAAGTGAACTGTGCTTGAAAGTAAATAAAACAGAAGTTTCTAAAGCGGACTGCTTTTTTTTGTCCATGGAGACACACTAAGTCTTATTGTTGTTCATTTGATGCAAGCTTTGATGTCTTGATTATCAGTAAGGTTAAGAACAACTGTTCCTCACAGAACCACACACACACACACACACACACAAGAGAGAGAGAGAGAGAGAGAGAGAGAGAGAGAGAGAGAGAGAGAGAGAGAGAGAGAGAGATGTACTCTGAAGCCATTCTTCAGCCACCCTATAAGGGTACACAAATGGTTCAAGGGTGTAAAGAGCTAATCCATGTCAAGTTATCTTTGTCATTTATCCAGTGACGGGTAGTATATTTAAAGGTGTGCTATTGCATAGAGAGGATGAGAGAGGAGGCATATGATAACACTGAACTCACTTATCTCACCTCTTCTTGCTGATGGTTCTGTCCTATCAGAATGACAGCCTTCCTCCCATACCTAAGAGCTCATGTTCATGTATTAGTTAAATAGTTCAAATGTGACTAGTGAAAGAGCTATGTGACACACCACAAGTGAACTACATTGAGAAGCGCTGTAGCCACCAAGCCTGTTGCAGCCCCTCAAGAGAGAGTAGCTGCATCAGCTCCAGGGCTGTCTGATGGCTGGAGGGAGGGCCTTTGCTGGTCCCCTGCTCCCACCCCACTTCTAGCAGTGTTGCAGGGATAAAGAGAAGCAGGTTCTGCTCAATGCAACCCCACTTTGCCTTTTTTAAAAAATGCAAGTATTTCGTTTTAAAACTTCGTAAGCCACCTTGGGTCCTGATATTGGTAGAAAAACAGGATATAAATGTGCCTGGCTGCTACACCACAGGAATGAGCCTTCATAAGAGGAAATGCCCAACATGTATTCAGTTCACCCTGCATCCTAGTACTACTCATGGCAATCTCTGAGATTTCAGATGTCTGTGTGTAAATGCGGTCAAGCCACAGCCAACTTATGGAGACCCCAAGTAAAGGGCTTTCAAGGCAAGTGATTAAGCAGAGGTGGTTTGCTGTTGCCTTCCTTGCAGAGTCTTCCTTGGTGATCTCCCTTCCAAGTACTGACCCTGCTTAACATCTGAGATCTGACACAATCAGGCTATACACCATGCCATCCTCCTTCCTGAGATTTCAGATAATGGGGACCAAATCTCTTCCTGAATGGATACGTATAATGTGGTTCTTGAGCAAATAGAGGCATTGACAATAGAGAAATGTTAAACTTCTCAACTTTATCCGAGGCAGGCCAGTACTCTCACATATTCACAGGATTCTGTGCTGGTAGCTGACGGCACCAAAAAAGTATGCCTGGATGAAAGCTTATACAGCGTCAAGTATGCTTAACCATGCCCCTGCTGTCAGTCCTTCACACTTCATAAGCATGAAATTGCCTGAGGGGAGGGGAAGGGGGGGAGAAACACTTTGCCAATGTTGATTTGCTGCTCTAGTCAACCATGTTTCTGCCCTGAAAATGGAAAGCACTGAACTAATTAACTTAAAAAAAAACACCCACTTTCAATGCATTGCCATAAAGGTTAAATTAACAAAACGTTAAAAAAAATACTGTGGCCCCAACAATTAGATTGTTTGTCATAACAACAACATAACGTTCCCCTGCAGAAACATTTCCTGTATCACAAAGGTAGGAAATCTCAAAGATGCACGTACGACATGTTTTGTTAGACCAGCTGAAGATGGTATGAGAAAAATGCAAACTTCTGAGTTACACAGAACTCTTTATTAGGCACATGATGCTTAATTGGGAAAAAAGGGGAACACTTTGTCGAGATGTAAATAACTAGCCATGCATTATTTTACCTGTTTTGATTTGTATGGCTTGCTAATCAGTCCCTAAAATAGTAACATTTCTCTGTAGGTGATATTTTCTATAATGAGGCCCTTCAGGGCATACTTTGGTCACATGATGAGAAGGCAAGAGTCACTGGAAAAGACTATAATGTTAGGAAAAGCTGAAGGCAGCAAGAAAAGAGGAAGACCCAATATGAGATGGATTGACTCAATCGAGGAAGATAGAGCCCTTGGTCTGCAAGACCTGAGCAACGCTGTTAACAGGACATTTTGGAGGTAATTAATTCTTAGGGACGTGATGGCAGATCACACACTCACACACACAGGGTGAGGGAAAACAAGGAGATGAAGCTACAGGAACTCCATCTTATAACTTTGAAGACAGATGAATTACAAGAATGCAGGGTCATAAAATCCAAGTTGAGCCCTTTTGTTCCAGGCCACCTTGGCCACATATACCCAGATAGAAGAGCAAAAATCCAGTTTGCCTAGTTTGTGGAAGAGGCTATAAATATTTTACTTGTGATTGATTGACTCCATCAGGGAAGCCATGGCCCTCAGTTTGCAAGACAGTTAACAGTAGGACATTTTGGAGGACGTTAATTCGTAGGGTCACCATAAGTTGGAAGCAACTTGATGGCACTTAACACACACAGAAACACACATATACATATGTAAGGAAACAGATCCCTACAAAGATACTCTACATTTTCAGTAATGTCCCCTCCAAAGATGAATAAACCAAGGAAGGCTCTCCAGAATTTCCTACTACTGAAGGAAGTGATAGTGTGAATTTTATTTTACAGACTATTCTAGATATATACTCCAATGTTAGCCAGACTTGGGTCAATAGAGGATATTATCATTGTACCAGTTTTGTACAGGATAGTATCATTGTACCACTCAGCAACCCATATCTAGTGATCTTCATTAAATGTGCCATTTTCCTTTGTCAACACAGGATGCTATCTCCATTGAGTTTAGCAAATTACCCAACATGTTCAGTGTGGACATTTATTTTAAAAGTAAGTTCACAGCTACACTGGACATACTTTACATCAATTTTATTAACTTTTCTTCTAACTCAGACTCTTCTGCAGTCATAACTGAAGTTGAAAGAAATTTCTCAGCAAGGATTCCATGCCCCTGACATAGATTGCTTTTCTTTCTATCACTTCTGTGGGGTCCTAATGTACTAGTGAGTGCCCCTTGGACACAGATACCTATCTAGACAGCTAAATTCCAAAACCCTGCTACAATATTAGAAGATATCATTGCTTCTTATAAAAAACAACGGTACTCAAAAAGGTTGCTTTCTTTGAAGAAGCTATAAAATATTAGTCATGGAAAGCTATTTACATAAAACATGTCTTCATGATCATTATAAGTAATATTTGTATATGATATATTATGGGACACGTTCATATCTTTATGTTTCATTGATTTTTATTACATTTTAAACAGTGACTAGGAAAATGCTTTTTATTCTTTTGTGAATGAGCTTCGGCTTTGGCTAACCTGGCTTAGATCCCAAGCTCTGAATCATCTATTTAAACAAGAGATGGATCGGGGGTGACACCTTGTGGCCAAAATAAAATCCAATTTGCTTTTAACCCATTTCCTTGGATTTCATATTCTGTCTATGTCATCAAGAACCAACTAAATACATGGGAAATTTATCACTGATTCAAATGAGAGAAAATGGTCACAATCCAACCTTCTCCTGAAATGAGCGATAAGGACCCACATAAAAAGGCCTGAGATCAGGGGTGAGTGGGGTGGGGGCCGGATTAGTGATTCCACTGATGACTCTCTATACTGGGGAAATGGTGGCTTGCTATGCAGCTCCTAGAGAATGGGGTCCTCTCCCAGACAAAGCGTTGCAAGCTCCACAAAGATATTCTTGCTACTTTCCTGTCCTTCTCAGCTTTCCAGCAAAAACATTCCTGTCCATACAAGTAAAATAGCGCAGGAAAGGAATGTGGGACATATCCAGCCAGATTTGCAGACTTATGGGACATTACTAGAAAGGTACTGTCTTTTGCACCATCTCCTGTAGTGACAACTAATCTCCATACTGCAGAGATGAGTTCCTATGGAAAAAATGGCCACTTTGGGTGGTAGACTGTATGGCATTATACCCTGCTGAAGTCCCCTCCCCTCCTCAAACTCCAGCCTTCCCAGGCTCCACCCCCAAATCTCCAGGACGTTCCCAACCTGGAGCTGGCAACTCTACAATGTGGAGAAACAGGAGAAACAAATAAATCCAGTACACTGTGGGACTGTAACCTGGGTCATTTTTTTCAATACAAATATAGCATAACCTCTGACCAACTAAGTACTCAATAAATGTTCTTAAGTGTGTTCTATGACATGTCACATTTTATGCCTTCTGACTTCTCATGTCCACTTTCACTAAGGCCAAACTAAACGAGCCCAGAGATTGGACCTCCATGTATGTCATGTGGCTATAAAACGAAGCCCAAGAGGAGTTGATCAGGATTGGACCTGCGATACTGAAGAAAGAAGACTTAACTCTTCTTTTCATGCAATTTCCCTAGACCCTGCTGCTTGAAATCCCATGGTCCTTCCCCAATGTCTTCCCAGACACTGATCCAGATTCTCACCACACTTACAATTATTTTTACAAAACCAGAATTCCACCATCATACATAGCTCAGCCCTAAAATGTTTGCCTCTGTTTTTCTCTCCTTGTCCTTTCCTCAACAAACATTCTCTAGCCACTTCTGAATTCACTCCCCCACTCACCAACTCTGCGCAATGCTCCTACATACCCTTCTGATCCTGCAGGCTGTCCATCTCAGCTTCTGAGCGATCCCTTAGTGACACATTAAGGTAAAGAAAAAATGTGTAGTATTCGTGCTCAGGGGTCACACAGTAATTCAACACCTTTCCTTCCACGAGTCACAAAAATAGACAGACGGATTTTTTCCATGATATGACACATATTAATCTCCAAGGATGATATACAGCCGATAATCTGCAATGCAAACCTACATCATAAGATGCAACATAAATTTAGCCTCTTGAAATGCTCTTTGGCTTATTACGGCATCTCGAAGAGTTGCGTTCAGCAGGGACTTGGAACATGAGGCCTGTTCTGTTGCCCTATAATAAACTGCTTCCCTCCCAAGAACTAAGCTAGTTACTTAAAAAGCATATGAGGCTTAGAAATTTACTTGAATCAACATTTGGTTTTGCCTCATGTAATTCTGTGACATTGTTGGTGAGATGCTTGAAATCTGGGCTTAATATGATGTAAGGGTCAGTTTAGAGTCAGGTTTTTTTTTAAATTACTTTATTTGTAAAATGTTATTATTGGTTTTACATTCAGAGTCTTTACACAAGATTTTTTCCCCACCATTTATACATTCTACTCCACCTTTTTTGGAATAAGATTTCATCTTTTCCATGAATTAACATAGTTAGTTTGTCCATTTCTGCCATATCTAACAATTTTGAAGCTATTCCTTCTCTAGAAGGGAGCTTAACTGTTTTCCAGAATTCTTGATGAAATTAATACATATGTTAACAAGTATCTATCCTCTAACTCATAACATTCAGGAATTATATTTAGTAGATATATTTCTGGTAACAAATTAAGATTAACATTCAAGATTTCTAGTATTATCTTATTTACAGATCTCCAAAATTTTTGGATTTTATTGCATTTCCACAACATATGAAAAATGGTTCCAATACTAGTCTTACATTTCCAACAATTTTTCAAAACCGTGGCAATACATTTAGCAATTCTATCAGGGGTCCAATACCACCTATGAAACATTTTGTATAAATTCTCTTTGAAAGACACAGATTTAAGGAATCTCATTGATTTTCATATTTTGTTCCAGTCGTCAATATCTATAGGGTGTCCTATGTCTTGCATCCATGCTATCAATAGGGCATTTGACAGTATCATCCTGCATATAATTGTCCAGCGAAAGTTTATATATCTTTTGAATCATCTTGTCGTTGGATGAGAGCCATATTTTAGCCAATTCATTCCTTGTTACGTAGAAACCTACGATTTTATCTTTGTTATATATAGATTTTAATTGCATGCCTTCCCATCATGTCAAATTTATATTCACTAGGCACAGCGATTCAAGATTTTTCAGTAACTTTTCATAGGGTTCCCTCTTATTTTCAGTCAACAAAATAGGTTTAATGAAAGATTCTAGAGGAGATACCCACCTCGGAGTTTTTGTATAATATTTTTCTTTTAAATTGTTCCAACACTTTATCAAGGCAGTTCTTAGAATATGTTGATGGAAATTCAAGTGTATTTTATCTTTGTTATACCAAACATAGGCATGCCAGCCCATGTTGAGATCATGACCTTCCAAACTTAATGTTCTTCTATGTTCTAGCGTTAACCAATCTTTAATCCAAACTGCGGATACTGTTTGGTAATAGAAGCTCCAATTTGGTACCCCGAATTCACCTCTTTCTTTTTTATCTTGTAAATATTTCCATTTAATTCGTGCATTTTTGGGGTACCAAATAAACTGCCTAGTGATTTTGTCAAGCTCTACAAAGAACTGATTCTTCTTCAAGATTGGAAAGTTTTGGGCTAAGAATAGAAATCGAGGAAGTATGTACATTTTTATGGTAGTTATTCTGCCCAGTAATGAGAGTTGAATATCTTTCCATTTCATTAGAAACTTTTTGAATTCTTCTAGTAACTTTTTGTAGTTGTTTTCCATTAATGCACTGTTTCGGTTTTCATTATTATACCTAAATATTTGATTTTGTTTGTGACCTCTATTTTTGAGATATTATAAATCTCACTTTTTATTTCTTGAGCACAATTTTTGGTTAATTTTTTTTTTAAGTTTATTTTAAGTCCTGCTACTTCCCCATATGTTTGGATTGTCTCCAGGAGATGTGTAATAAATGATAGTGGATTTTCTAATATAAAAACCAGATCATCCGCAAACGCTTGTAATTTAAACTCCTCCCCTCTAACTTTCAATCCTTTTATTTGCTCGTTATTTCTCACCAAGTCATTTAGTGACTCTAATGTAAAAATAAATAATAATGGGGATAAAGGGCATCCTTATCTTGTTCCCTTCTGTATTTCTATACTCTCCGTCCTCTCCATTAATTATAATCTTTGTGTGTTGTTTCTTATATATCGCTGCAATCATCAAGTGGAAAGATGATCCACAGTCCCAGGACTCTAGTTTTTGTATCATAAATTCCCACGATACATTATCAAATGCCTTTTCTGCATCTAAAAACACTAAGGCTAATTGTTTTTCCAAATGTATTTCATAGTATTCTAAAAATTGGTGATGGTTCTTATATTTTTTTTTATCTGTCTTTTCGGGAGGAAACCAGCCTGGTATTGATGAATACATTGAGATGATACTTCATAAAATCTTGATGCCAATATGTTCGCAAATATTTTATAATCTACATTCAATAGGGAGATCGGTCAATAATTTTTGATATCTTTTTCATCCATTCTTGGTTTATGTATTAAAGTAATAAGAGCATCATTCCACAAGTCAGGGACTTTTCCTGATTTGGTTATATTTTGTAATAACTCTTTAAATGGTAAAAATATCTGTTCTTCAAATTCTTGATAAATTTCTGCTGGGAAACCATCTGGACCTGGAGATTTCTTCTTTTTCTGTTTCTTCATCACCTCTATAATTTCACAGGGTGATATTGGTTCATTTAGAGATTTCTTTTGACTTTCATTAAACTTCTTGTGAGTAAAGGTAAAGGTAAAGGTAAAGGTTCCCTTGCTCGAAAGCCAGTCGAATCCGACTCTAGGGTTGCGGTGCTCATCTCCGTTTCAAAGCCGAAGAGCCAGCGCTGTCCGAAGACGTTTTCGTGGTCATGTGGCCGGCATGACTAAACACCAAGGTGCACAGAACGCTGTTATTTTCCCACCGAAGTGGTACCTATTTATCTACTTGCAATTTCTTGCTTTCGAACTGCTAGGTTGGCAGGAGCTGGAACTAGAGACGGGAGCTCACCCCGTCATGCGGCACTCACGGGTCTTGAACTGCTGAACTACTGACCTTCCACAGCCTGCAGTTCAGCGTCTTAACCACTTGAGCCACCACAGCTCCTTGTGAGTATTTTGTATTAAAAAAAATTATGTGGACTTTATCTTGCAGCTTTTGTTGATAAAGCTTTTTATAAAAGTTTGCCACTATCTTTTTTAAATCCTGGGGATAGTATTTTATTTTGTTCTTATTGACTTTTAATGCTATAATTACTCGTTTCTCTCTTTCCTTTCTGAGTTTGTAAGCTAGTCACCTTGTCAGTTTATTGGCATTTTCAAAATAATCAGGGCTTTTTTTGTAGAAAAAGCTCAGCAGGAACTCATTAGCATAATAGGTCACACCTAACAGCAGAAACTCATTAGCATATTAGGCCACACCACCGTGTTATGAGAAGTGTGGTCATCTAGTCACACCCACCATTTGCTTCTTATTCTGTTTACCTTGTTTGTTATCAAAACCCAGGGCTTTTTTTTTTTTTTTGGAGCAGGAACTCCTTTGCATGTTAGGCCACACACCCCTAATGTAGCCAATCCTAATGAGTTTCTGCTGTTGGGTGTGGCCTATTATGCTAATGAGTTCCTGCTGGGTGTGGCCAACTCGGGAGCCAGCTGGAACTCCGTTCCTGTGTGTTCCTGCCCAAAAATAGCCCTGGAAATAATATTTTTTGGTGTATTCTATGTTTTTAGCTATCTCCTGAGTAAGTAAGATATTCATTTGGTGTTGTAACATTCTTATTCTGTTTTTTATTATTTCAGGTTTGAGAGAGGTCTTCATTTACTCTTCTTCCAATTTTATCCTTTTCTTTATATTCTCAAACTTCTTCTTTCTTTGCTTCATCTTCCAGGCATTCTGATTAATAAACCATCCTCTCAGGAAGGCTTTAAATGCATCCCAAATCGTATTTATTGATATTTCTGGCTGCAAGTTTCTTTTAAAAAATTCTTGTATTTCTACTTTTGGTTTTGCTACCAATTCTCAATCTCTCAACAGTCCTGTATACATCCTCCATCTGACCTTTTTGGGTAATGAATGGAATGTCACCAAAAGAGGATTATGGTCAGCAAAAGTACTTGGTAGGATTTCTTCTTCTTTTAGGTCTCTTATCATTGAGGACGTTATCCAGGCCATATCTATCCTGGACCAAGATTTATGTCTAGCTGAGTAAAAGGTGAAATCTTTTCCCTCTAAGTTCCTAGTCCTCCAAGCATCTAACATGGTATATTCATCTGCCGTTTGCAAAAAGGTTTTTGGTAGAATCATGCCAGTTTTTTTATTCTTACCTTGGCTTTTTCTATCAACTTTCGGATCAAAAACTGCATTGAAATCACCCACTATACATATATCTTCAACATTCTTCCTAGCCAATATATTTCATATTTCTAAAAAAAAAATCTTGGTTTTGTTAGGAGCATATATGTTTATAATTATCATTTCTTTCCCATCTTTCCTTAGCGTTACCACTATAATTCTTCCATCATCTGATCTATGAAATAATTCTGGGTGAAGGAAATCTTTAACATGAAGTGCTACCCCTCTTTTCTTTTTGTCATCTGATGCTACAAATGGTTCTCCTAATTTTCCATTTATTAAATATTTAGTATCATTTTTCTTGATGTGCATTTCTTCAAGATATGTTACATCTGGATGAAGTTTTATTATTTGATGGAAGATTCTTTTTCTTTTGGGGGGGCTATAAAGTCCATTAACGTTAATGGATCGAATCTTCAAGTGCTTAGTTGTCATCATTTACTTCTGTATTGTCTGCGTTTCTGCTTTTGTATTGAAATCTGGTTACTATCTGTGATGAGGTTGTTCTTTTGGTATTCTTTCCTTTTTTCCACCTGGTGTTTTTGGTCTCTTCCTTCTTTCACACCAATTCCTTATCTCCTGTATCTACCTCTTCTTCTCCTTCTTCTTCTTTCTCATCTTCTTGTTGCCAGCCCAAATCCTTTCCATATCTCTCCAAGAAGCTTTCCACTTTGAAGACCAAGTCTATTCTTTGTCTTCTACCCTTATAGTTGAATAACAGCCCTTCTGGTATTAACCATCTGTATGTTATGTCATTTTCTCTAAGAAGATTAGTCAATGTGGTATAATTTTGTCTTTTCTCACAAACTCTCCATGGTACCTCCTTTAAAACCTTAATCTCTGCCTCTTTTATTACCATTTTGTTTTCATTGGCAGCTTTTAGTATTTTGTCTCTAGTGTCTTTTTTATAGAATTTTATGTGAACTTCTCTTGGTGTCTTGTTTCATTTCGCATATGCCGAATTTCTCCTATATATAGAATCTATGTCTGCTAGTAAGTCTTCCTTCATTCCTACTTTGAGTTGATCCACTATAGTGTTGACTAGGTCTTCCTTTAAATTTTTGTCCAGTTCTTCAGTTATATTTTGACACCTTAATATTAGGCCAGCTTTGTCCATTTCTAGGGTAATTAATGTTCCTCCATTTAATTCTTGTAATTCTTGATTTATATCTTGCACTTTTTCTCCTAATTTATTCATAGTTATATTGATATTTGCGATTTCTAGCCTATTTTCTGAGATTTGTTTTTTAATTTCCTCTCTCACTCTTTATTTGGTTAGAAATTTTTTCCATTTTTTCCTGAATGGGATCTATTTTTTTTTTTAATTAGGGCTGATAAGGTAGACTCCGTTGTTTGTTGAAATACCTCCTGGATAAGGGATTTTATGTCTTTAACTGACGTTTGTGCAACACTCATCTTTAAATGGCTAGATATTCCTACCTGTCATGGAGATGATATGGGCCCTTTTCTAGTATTACGAGATCCTGATGGCATAGACTCTATTGTCTATTAACTAATATCTGTTGAAACCTGTTTTTCCTGTGTCAATACTTCCTGCAATTTATATTGTAAATCTTTCTATTTTTCCTTCCTTCAATTTATAGTGCAGACCTTTATTTTCACTATTATTATGCCACGATTAGTATTTAATTCTAGTTTAAGTCTCTTTCATTGTCTCTTAAATCAATGTAATCTTCTCCTATTAATTCTGTAGTTTCTCAAGTTCAACACTTCCTTGTCGTGGGTTCGAACAGCGAAAGTGGCAGGCACGGAGTGGGCCAGAAGAGAGTGCGAGTATCCAAATAAATACTGGAGGCTTCAGCTAGGTGCAACGTATATACATTTATTTACACACCACAGCCACCATCAAACAGAGTGTCAAAGTGCTCTGCTGCAATCATACAAATGAGGAGGAGAAACTGTACATCACTCACTGTACATTTATACAAACACCAGCCAATCAGGCTTCAGTGCTGAGTCACTGTGATAGCAGTGGCAAGACTGCCCTGAACTGATTATAGCCAGCTCTAACAGAGATTCCTGGCTGACAGCTACCTGTCACTAGATCAAATACATCTAGCCAGACTTACAAGACATGTGGATCTCAACACTCCCCCTTAAGTCTGCATCTGGATGTTCAATTTGATCTTCAAATCAGTAAACGTTTTCACATCAAGGCACTTGGTAAACAAGTCAGCTACATTTGACTTGGAAGCACAATAGGTTAACTTAATTAAACCTCATTGTAGTACATCTTTAACATTCATGTACCTTATGTTAATGTGCCTGCTTCTTATTCTAATACTTTGTGTATCAGCCAGCTGTTGTGTAGCCACATTGTCACAGAAAACATTAATTGGTAGTCTATAGTTTACATTAAAGTCAGTTAGCAGTTGTAAAACCCATTCTAACTGCACACAACACTAGCAAGTTTGTGCTATGTAAACCTTCTCAGAGATGGGTACATTTGCCAAAACAAAATGATCCACTCTCATGTTAGTTTGCCCTGCTTTTACGAGGGCCACTCTGAAACCAAGCCTCCTTTTCAACTGAAGGCATTTGCAATACTTCTTGGTAGGTTTGAGGCTCCTTAATGAAAACATGATTGACATCATAGCCATATCTTACAGGTGGTATGCCCTTAGTACTGTGCATAGAAACCCTTGGTAGTACTTTCTCATTTTGCACACCATCAGACTGCACATTTACAGGTTGTTGCTCTTGTTTGATCATAGGCTCATTACTGACACCATTTGTGGTACTTCGTTTGCATGAATCTTTCCCCAGTTTTCATGCTCACAAAAAGAAGCAGACCTGCTGAAACTCACTTTGTTGAACTGATCAGCAAATCTATAGGTCTTCATGCCAGACTGATAACCAAGGAAGACCAATTTCCTGGCTTTCGCTCCCCCTTTCCTCCTGCACTCAAGAGTTATGTTTACCCAAGCTTTGGAGCCAAAAACCCTTAGGTATTCCAGATTTAGTAAACGTTTGTACAATAATCTGTATGGTATGTCCTCTACAGAGCATGAATAAATCCGGTTGCTTACATAACAGGCATTTTTCATTGCCTCTGCCCAAAACACAATACCCAGGCCAGAATCTTTCAACATTGCATACATCATGTTCTGAAGAACCCCACCTTTGCGCTCGGCTACACCATTTTCTGCTGGAGTACAAACATTGGCAACCCTATGTTTTATTCCCTTTTGTTGTAGGAAGTGCTCAAAGGCATTGGAGGTAAATTCCCCTCCCATGTCAGTTTGGATGGCTAGCACATTGCCAAACTGGTTCTTTACTCTTTTGTACCAATATTTAAAGGTTGAGAAGACATCAGACTTACACTTCATCACATACACCCAGCAAAATCTTGACCAGTCATCAGTAATAATGAGAACATACTTGTTACCCAAATGGCTTTTTGGAAAAGGACCAACCACATCCATATGAACCAAAGCCAAAGGCTTTTGAGACTCTCTTAAGCTCTGTTTTGCGACTGGAAACGCTTTAGAATTTGCCATCTTACATACCTCACAGTCTAGGTAGTTTTTACACTCTTTTACACCCTCTTGGCCTGTCAGGGCCAGGGTCTTTTGAATAGTTTTGTAACTCACATGACCTAGACGACGGTGTAACAAATGTTGACGGTTAACATTAGTAACAGCTTGTACATTTTCCTTAGTGTTGTTCAGCACATAAACATTATTTTGCAACCTGCCTGTTGCACACACTTTACCTGCTTTCATAATTTTACATTCTTTGTTAGCAAATACCACTTGGAACCCTGCAGTGTCCAAGCTCATAATGCTTAACAAGTTATTTTGTAGGCTAGGTACACAAATCACCCCCTTTAAAGTATGGTTTAAGTTGGGGAAAAACACATCCCCCTCAGCTGTAACCTGGGAAGGCGTCCCATCTGCAAGACTTACGTGTGTTAAGGGAGAGGTCCTAATATTGTGTAGAAGCCCCTCGTCCTTGCAATACGTTTGGGATGCGCCTGAATCGAGTAACCAGGATGAAGCCACAAAATTGTCCACAGGGCCCACCATAACTACAGAATGCTGAGACTCAGGCTGTTTCTTTCCTTGCTTCCACCTCTCAGGACAGAAACGGACCACGTGGTTTGTAGAGCCGCAGAAAAAACATTTCCTCTTGTTCTTGCTGCCTCCGGAAGTATCTTTGGACTGTTCCTGGAGGGTGGCAACAGCAACAGTACAGGTGCCTGCTGTTATCTCCTCTGCAGATTGCCTGGAACTGTGCCCGGTCACCTTGGCCGACTGCCCAGACTCCCTGGCATGCTGCCTAGATTCAACAAGGCATTCCTCGTGTTGAATCAGCTTTCCAGTTACGAACTGGACTGTTAAAACTTTTTCATCCACTGTCTCGAATGCAGGCAAAATTGTGTCAAACGTTTGTGATAACGATGATAAGATTATGAATGTTTTATCAATTTCCTCAAAAACTTTGCCACGCTCAAGAAGCTGACGAAAATAATCCATCAGGACCTTGAGATGGTCTTTCACAGGCTCCTGGGGTGCTTGCAGCTTTCTATACAAACGCCGGGTTAATGAGATAAGAGACCCGACATAAGCCTGCTGATAAATGTCTTTAAGTGAAGAACAAGCCTGTTCAGCACTTTCAGCCTGAGCAACATAAACAAGCTAATCGTCACTGACACTCAAAACAATCAGTGCTAGGGCTTTTTCATCATTTTTCTCATCAAGCAATGTTGGGTATCCGGGGGGGTCATTTACATATGTCCAAAGCCCCTCCTTCACAAGAAAGAACTCCATTTTTAGTGCCCAATTGTTATAGTTTGTAGAAGTGAGCTTTTCAACCAGCTGGGAAGTAGGTACCTGAGCCATGATGCTTGCTCCCAGCTCCCGGCTGCTGGTCATAAGAACATAAGAACATAAGAGAAGCCAATGTTGAATCAGGCCAATGGCCTATCTAGTCCAACACGCTGTCATACAGCGGCCAAAATATACCAAGTGCCATCAGGAGGTCCAGCAGTGGGGCCAGGACACTAGAAGCCCTCCCACTGCTGCCCCCTCCAGCACCAAGAATAGAGTGCATCACCTGCCCCAGACTGAGAGTTCCCATCTATACCCTGTGGCTAATAGCCACTGATGGACTTCTGCTCCATATGTTTATCTAATTCCCTCTTGAAACTTGTCCTTTTATCCCATGACTATTGAGCTTACTTAGGAGCCTTTGATGAGGAACTGTATCAAAAGCTTTCTGGAAGTCAAGGTAAATAATATCTATTGGGTCCCCCTTGTCCACATGTTTGTTTACTCCCTCAAAAAACACTAACAGTTTAGTGAGACAAGATCTTCCCTTACAGAACCCATGCTGAGTCTGCCTCAATACTCTCTTCTGGCCCACTCTGTGCCTGCCACTTTTGCTGTTCGAACCTGTGACAGGGCTATGGACCCAGCCTACGGTTGGCTGTGCATGGAGTAAGTTGGAGCTGTGGAAGCAGTGTCTGTGGAGTTGTCTGTCTGCTGTGGCTTTCTTTGCTGGAGAGAAAGCAGTGTCTGGCCATGCTGTCTGAGAAGCAGGCTGGAGGAGGTGTGAGCTGGAGGAGCCGGAGGTCAGTTGCAGTGTGTGGGAGTCCTGTGTGGAGGAGGACGCCAAGCAGCTGGAGCCGAGAGACCAGCAGCCGGGAGCCGGGAGCAAGCATCATGGCTCAGGTATCTACTTCCCCACAGGTTAGGAAAGGTACAAATAGGTATAGAAAAAAGCCTGCATGGTTAACAAATAAAGTAATGGAAGCTGTAAAAGGTAAGAAGGATTCCTTTAAGCGGTGGAAAGCTAGTCTTAGTGAGGTTGATAAAAGGGAACACAGACTATGGCAAATAAAATGCAAGTCTGTGATCAGGCAAGCAAAAAGGGAATATGAGGAGCATATTGCAAAAAACATAAAATCCAACAATAAAACTTTCTTCAAATACATTAGAAGTAGGAAGCCAGCCAGGGAGGCAGTGGGGCCCATGGATGACCAAGGGGTAAAAGGAGTAGTGAAGGATGATAGGGAAATGGCTGAGAAGCTGAACGCATTTTTTGCCTCTGTCTTCACTGTGGAAGAGGAGAAGTGCTTGCCCACTCCAGAAGCACCGATTTCGGGAGGGGGTTTGAAAGACCTGAATCAGATTGCGGTGACAAGAGAGGAAGTCCTCCGACTGATGGACAATTTAAAAACTAATAAATCACCAGGCCCGGATGGCATTCATCTGAGAGTTCTGAAAGAACTCAAATGTGAACTTGTGGATCTCCTGACAAAAATATGTAATCTTTCTTTAAAATCTGCCTCCATTCCTGAGGACTGGAAGGTAGCTAATGTCACTCCCATCTTTAAAAAGGGCTCCAGGGGAGATCCGGGAAATTACAGACCAGTCAGTCTGACATCGATACCGGGTAAGTTGGTGGAAACTGTTATTAAGGAAAGAATTAGTAGGCACATTGATGTACAAAAACTATTGAGGCAGACTCAGCATGGGTTCTGTAAGGGAAGATCTTGTCTCACTAACCTGTTAGTTTTTTTTTGAGGGAGTGAACAAACATGTGGACAAGGGGGATCCAATAGATATTATTTACCTTGACTTCCGGAAAGCTTTTGATACAGTTCCTCATCAAAGGCTCCTAAGTAAGCTCAATAGTCATGGGATAAAAGGACAAGTCCTCTTGGAGATCAAAAACTGGCTTATAAATAGGAAACAGAGAGTGAGTATAAATGGGAAACTTTCTCAGTGGAGGGTGGTAAGCAGTGGGGTACCACAGGGATCAGTACTCGGTCCGATGCTTTTTAACTTGTTTATTAACGATTTGGAATTGGGAGTAAGCAGTGAAGTGGCTAAATTTGCAGATGACACGAAGTTGTTCCGGGTGGTGAACACCAGGGAGGAGTGTGAGGCACTCCAAAGGGATCTGTCGAGGATGGGTGAGTGAGCGTCAACGTGGCAAATGGGGTTCAATGTGGCCAAGTGCAAAGTGATGCACATTGGAGCCAAAAATCCTAAATATAAATACACGTTGATGGAGTCTGAACTGGCAGAGACGGACCAAGAGAGAGATCTTGGAGTCGTAGTGGATAACTCAATGAAAATGTCTAGACAGTGTGTAGCTGCAATAAAGAAGGCCAACGCTATGCTGGGGATTATTAGGAAGGGAATTGAAAACAAATCAGCCAGTATCATCATGCCCCTGTATAAATCATTGGTGCGACCTCATTTGGAATACTGTGTACAGTTCTGGTCACCACATCTCAAAAAGGATATTATAGCATTGGAAAAAGTGCAGAGAAGGGCAACTAGAATGATAAAAGGGTTGGAACACCTTCCCTATGAAGAAAGGTTAAAATGCTTGGGGCTCTTTAGCTTGGAGAAACGACGGCTGAGGGGTGACATGATTGAGGTTTATAAGATTATGAATGGGATAGAGCAGGTTGAGAAAGAAGTCCTTTTCTCCCTTTCTCACAATACAAGAACTCGTGGGCACTCCATGAAATTGCTGAGCAGTCGAGTTAGAACAGATAAAAGGAAATACTTCTTCGCCCAAAGAGTGATTAACATATGGAATTCACTGCCACAGGAGGTGGTGGCAGCTACAAGCATGGAGAGTTTCAAGAGGGAATTAGATAAACATATGGAGCAGAAGTCCATCAGTGGCTATTAGCCACAGGGTATAGATGGGAACTCTCAGTCTGGGGCAGGTGATGCACTCTATTCTTGGTACTGGAGGGGGCAGCAGTGGGAGGGCTTCTAGTGTCCTGGCCCCACTGCTGGACCTCCTGATGGCATCTGGTATTTTTTGGCCGCTGTGTGACAGAGTGTTGGACTAGATGGGCCGTTGGCCTGATTCATCATTGGCTTCTCTTACGTTCTTATGTTCTTATGTTCATGCAGGTTTGCTATTACCACTTCCATCTGGAGACTGTTTATGTGGCTACTGCAACATGGTTATTGTAGTGTCTCAAAACTAAGCATTGGGTTGCTACTAAGATTTCAACACTCTCTTTGACAAGTAGTTGTGCTTTTGGTGAGGGGAGGTAGCATTTCTGTGCAATGTTTCATTACTGGAATATTGCAATCTTCCCTCCATTTGCAAAAGAGAATACAGCATGAAATATGTTGGTCTTAATACCGTGAGGATACTTTTCTTCTCCCCTTACCTACCTCATTTTCTGGTCATTTTTAAGTTGTGTTGTATGACTCTTTTCTTTTGTTTGTTTTATCCTTTATAGGTTGAGTGCTTCCTGTGTTACCAGCTAAATATTGGAGAACTCCCAAACAAACAACATTGAAAACAGCAATTAGGGTTGCCATGTACCCACCAGCATTCTAGAAGCTGGCAGGAGATAGGATTTAAAAAAAAATCACTGTTGGCATTGGCATGATGTCACTTCCAGTAAAACCTAGCATTGACATCAAGGAAAACTGCAATTCTACTGATTCCTAGAGGGACATGATGTCACTTACAGGTTTCACCATAAGTGATGTCACACTGCCACTGATGGCCACCCCTCAATGCCCCTGCCCTACCTGGTCTCCCACCAGGCTGGACCTGGCAACCCTAACACTAGCATGAATATCCTTTCTGAGGAATGCTGCTTTATGTGTGTGTGTTCTTTTCAATGTGAAACCTTCTCACCCCTTTTTGAATGTTGGAAGAGACACACATTTTTGATATGTGTCTCATGGGATGGAACTTAGGGCAGTCCCAGCCTACCTAGTTTTTTAAAGGATGGGCCCAGTCTACCTAGTTTATTATCTTACAGTGCCATCCTCAGTTTACATCCTTCCAAGTCTATTGAAGTCAATGGACTCAGAAGGGTATAATTCTGCTGTGATTGGCACTGATAGGTGCATTCAGATGGGCCATTTAGTCCATTTTCGGCATGCTCCAGTAATGGATTTTATATCCACGTTCACACACCCAACATCTGCACACTGTCCCCAGCCATCACTTTCCGGCTCGAACCCCCTTTAAAAACGAGTATTTTGTTATCAGGTCCCCAAAGTGGTGTTTTCCTGATTCTCTGGTTCTAGTTGCACTTTTCTGATGTCTGATCACTCCTGCGGTGTCGAGCCACTTCTGCTTGGAAGCCCGAGGCTTCCACTCTTCGCCTGCCATTTTATTTTAGCTTCGGAGGTATGCGCACAGGCAGAGCTCCACTTCCACGTTATTAAAAACAATGTTTAAACGGTGCCTAGTTTTGTTGGTTAGACGAGTTCGGGATCTCACGGACGCCAGTTTCAGGGTAAAAGTTTAAAGGGAAGTGTTTCTTTAAAGTTTAAAGGGAAGTGTTAAAGCAGTTGGGTTGAAGTGGAAATCGCTGTTCTGTATAAGTGTGAAATTTTTAATTCTACAGATGGTCACCTGTGCGCATGCCCAAACTGAGAGGAAATAAAAACACCAACACACACTCCTGTGTGTGGACAGCAGGGAGTGATGTGGCTGCGCAGCGATCTGGAACAAGGAGGTGAGTGTGATCACGAGTCTCCAGGTTAAAAAAAAAAAGCATTGGGACCAGAGCAATTTAAACTGCTCCCAGCATGTCGTCTGACCACATCCATAGGGTCTCATTTAATCTTTTACCTATGTTATGTGTGTATTATTTTTAAAAAATTAGTGCTGCCTTTCTACCCAGTTTAGAGTCACCAACTCAGCAAACAATCAAAAACATTCAAGCATTTGAAATATATAGTATAAAAACAACCATTAAACAAATGCACACATCATTAAAATATATACACAGTGAGGGAGCATGAGAAACAGATAAGCCTTCACTTGCTAGCACAAGACAATGAAAGAGGGGGACAGATAAATCTCCCCACTGAGGGAATTCCATAATTGTAGTGCCACAACCAAGAAGGCCCTCTCTAGGGTTGCTACTTATTTGGCCTCAAATGGCAAAATCATCCAAAGAAAGGCCCTGAAGATGACAGCGGTGGTCAGGTAAATTCAGATGAAAGCAGGTGGTCCTTAAGGTAAATTGGTCTAAAGCCATATAGTGCTTTAAAGTTCAATACCAGCACCAGGTTAACAGAAAATAGTAGCATTCTCAGAAAATTATATTTCAGTTTAGATTTTATTTTAATCAAAAGATTATCTATTCATACAAACCATTAAATAGACCAAGATATTGGCTCTGCCAATTTTGGAGCTATAAACAGGCAAGACAGATCTTTCTACAACTGTGAAATGCCCCAAGTTTGCAAAAGAATCTGGTTGTTGTTTGTTTGTTTGTTTGTTTGTTTAAGTCTGCTCCCTTCCCTCCTGCCCTGGAGGCAGGATTCACTGGGACTAGGTTCAGCAGCCTCAAGCAACCTGCTATCATGCAGTTTCAATTACTCACCCAGGTGCAGCAGTGGTTACTGGATGATGTAATTCCATACCACTCACTGGGGCCCAGCAACAGCCTCTGCACAACTTATGCGACTCAAGTGGGCCCCACAACTCACCTGACTGACTGGCTACTGTGTGAATTTTGCAACTTTGCTTAGGGAGAGGCTGCCAGGAAGAAGGAAGGAAAGAAAGCTGAGGATCACTGTGATGTAGTTGTTAGACCATGAGACTGGAACCGGAGACACCAAGGTTCAAATCCCCCCTCTGCCATGGAAGCTTGCTTGACAGAACAAGTCACTCTCTTTCAGCCTAATCTACCTCTCAGGGTTTTTTATTCATTCATTTATTTATTTATATTCTAATTTATATCCTGCCCTACCTTGCCGGAGCAGGCTTAGGGCAGCTTGCAGATTGAAACAATCAAATCATTAAACATTAAAACGCTTCATTAAAATGATACAGTATTACATATTAAAGTGCTAGCAATGTTGTTCCAGTATCAAAACGATGACGGTGCTGCATGAGTGCATACCATGTGATGTTCCTTCCAACACTGATCTTTCTTGGCATATGCAGGCTAACAATAATTCAGGCTTTACAGTTGTTACTAGTGGTACAGAGCAGTGATGGTAACTAGTAATGGTGGTGGCTCCTAATTAAAGGCCTGGTGGAAGAGCTCTGTCTTGCAGGCCCTGCGGAACTGTAAAAGATCCTGCAGGGCCCTGATCTCCTCTGGGAGCTCATTCCACCAGTACAGACCCACCACTGAAAAAGCCCTGGCCCTGGTTACAGCCAGCCTGGCATCCTTAGTGCCTGGGAGGGCCAGTCGATTTTGATTCCCTGACCATAGTGCTCTCTGGGGTACATATGAGGAAAGGCAGTCCCTCAGGTATGGACTCTGGCCATAAAGGTAAGAACCAGCACCTTGAAGCAAATCTGGTATGCTATCAGCAGCCAGTGCAATGCTTTCAAGGCCAGCCAGATGTGCTCCCTTGAGGGGAGACCCATCAGAAGCCTAGCCACTGCATTTTGCACTAGCTGCAGCTTCCAGATCTGCGACAATGGCAGCCACATGTAGAGAGTGTTACAGTGGTCTAATCTCGAGGGGACTGTTGCATGGATCACTGTCGCTAAGACGTTGCATTCGAGGAAGGGAACCAACTGGTTAATCAACGGAAGATGGTAAAAGGCCAACTTGGCAGCCGCCATCATTAAGGAGGCATCCAGGAGCACTCCCAAACTCCTAACCTCCGGCACTGGCACCAATGGTGCCCCATTGAAGGTCGGGAGTGGGATCCTTAACCCCAGACCACCCCGACTTAAGCACAGGACCTCCGTCTTTGTCAGATTCAATTTCAGTCAGCTCAGCCTAAGCCAACCAGCCATGGCTTGTAATGCCCGCTCCAGATCTTCCAGTCTGGAGCCAGACTGACCGCCTGTCAGGTATCCCTGCCATAAGGGTGATGGGGGGGAGATGAGATGGTAATAGATGTATCTGTGTTTCTCGTTTGGAATGTGGGGAGGTGACGAGGTTGCCTGGGAGACCGAGCCATATCTCACCTCACACAGGCCTAAATGGCCTTGGAGCCAGGCTGTTTGTCTCCTTTCACTTTCTAAAGACAACAGCTAGGCTTGAGAACTTTCAGGTGGTGGGAACGTAGTAATTTAGTGTCTCATAGCTTTCCCGCGCGCGGGCTGGCCATCTATTGGTAGAGGTGTGGGGGCTCCTTTCCCCCTTAGAGTATAACCCCAATGCTTCATGTATTCAAGTTATTCTTAACAAAGCTTCTGTTCTAGTGACCTAGTACTGCAGCCTAATAAATACTATCCTTGTTTCAATGAATAAGGCCTGGTGTTTGACTGACTAACTGAGGACTCTGACAGTTTGTTTTGCTACAACAATACTCATCACTCCTCCACAGGGATGTCTCCTTTCATGGCGGTGCACGGATATGAGGCCCCGCCCCTTCCTTTTTTGAGCTCTCCCGACCTCCCGCCGGGAGATGCAGGTGACTGGTGTAAACGCTTGCAGTCTGCATGGCCCTTGCTGGTAAAAACACTTGAGGGGCTAAAGCTGCATACAAGGTCCAAGCTGACAGGAAACGTGACCTTTCTTGGACTCCAAAGATGATCTCGGACGGCATCTGAGAGGAAATGGACAGGAGGCAGAGAGAGGCGCCTCCTGATCAGCAACCCCCTGATCAAAGGATCGTGCCGGCGGGGCCACCTGGGGGTGTCCCTGGACAACTGGGGGCACCCCCAGACCAACCAGAGGGGCCCCCACTGCAGGGGCCGCCGGCGCCGCGACCGCAACGACCCTGGGGGTTCCTCCCACCAAAACCGGCAGAACTCCTTGACGCGGATTTTGACGGGACTCCGGAGAAGTTCTCGTTCTTCCTAGTGAGAACCGAAAAGTTCATCGAGAACTGGGGACACCTGTTCCAGAGCAAGGACCGCATGGTGGACGCGATCGCATCGCACCTGAAGGAGGCGGTGGCAGACTGGTATGTAGCCCTGCACCAAGCAGACGGGCGGGAGTTGCGGGAAATCGATGCCTTTATGTGGGCTATGAAGGAGCAGTTCGAGGATGTCAATGCGAACAAGACCGCCCGAGCGTTCCTACGCGCTTTCAAGCAAGGTTCCAAATCCGTGAGGGAGTATACTGCGGAGTTCCAGAGGCAAGCCGCGAAAGTCCAGGGATGGCCTGCTGGAGTCCTGGCAGAACAATACCGCTTGGGGCTCAACTCAGAGATCCGCCGTACCGTGATGCGTGGACACGACCCGGAGACGTTGATGGGCTGGATGCAGGAGGCAATAGCCACGGAAACCTGCCTGAAAACCATCCGACTAGATGACGCAGCGGCATTGGGGAAGGGAGGCCCAGCGGGACCAACCCCGGCACCCAGGGGGAAGACCCAACCGACGACTCCCCGACCCAAAGATGGCACGCGGGAGGTCCGGATGAAGCAAGGGCTATGTCTGAAGTGCGGCGAATCGGGCCACTTCGCGGCAAGCTGCCCCGGATCAACCACCCCACCCGGAGGGACGAAAGGGGGCAAGAAGAAATTTGACACATCCACACCCAAGCCGGTGGTGAAACCGAGAGGGGCCAGAGCCCTGCAAATCAACCCGCTGAGCGAAACCTCCGACTCGTCGGAGGAAGAAACCACGAAGGCAGGAAACGAGAAGGACCTGCTGTAAATAGCGCTGAACAGCAGGTCCCGGACTCGCAAGCGCTGAACCCGGTGAGCAGATCCTCCTCTCTCTTCTTTCTTACTGTGACTCTATTGGACCCGGGTCTACAGACCCATGTGAGAGTGCGAGCTCTCATTGACTCTGGGTGTGGGAAAGACATTATCAATCCCTCGCTAGTGACAGGGCTAGGGGCGAAAGTAATCAAACTGGCTGAACCCCTAGTGTTTACCCAGATGGACGGCTCAACGATGAAAGAGCCGTGTAAATACGAGACTATACCATTACGCCTGGGAATTGGGGACCACTGGGAGGTGAGACCATTCGTTGTTACCCCGGCTGCCCGTTTCACTCTGGTCCTGGGGAGTGCATGGTTCTTTGACCATGACCCACACATTTTGCGGGAAGAGGGGAAAGTCAACTTCATCTCAGAAAAATGTAGGGACCACGTTTGGCGCGGGGGCTGGGGATCCCTACGACTGGGAAGCGACCCCGTGCTGGTGGGGGTGGCGGAAGCGGAGCTGGAGGTGATCCCACGAGAATACCGGGATCTAGCGGCAGTCTTTGGGGAAGAAGAGGCGGACGAGTTGCCCCCCCACAGGAACTCAGACTGTGCTATTGAAATACTGCCAAACCAGAAGTTACCTAAGGGCAAATTGTATTCCATGAGCCCGGCTGAGAAAGTGGAACTGAGAAAGTTCATAGATAAAAACTTGGAGACGGGGTTCATCCGACCCGCCTCTTCCCCATTTGCCGCACCCGTCTTATTCCGGAAAAAGAAAGATGGGGGGTTGCGGCTGTGCACAGACTATCGCGGGCTAAACGCTGTTTCAGCCACCAATGCATACCCCTTGCCCCTGATCAAGGACCTCCTAGCTGCGGTTGCTGGGGGAAGATTTTCTCTAAGTTGGATCTTAGGGATGCCTACTTTCAGGTACGCATCAGAGACGGGGATGAATACAAAACTGCATTTAATACTCCCCTGGGGCAGTTTGAATACTTAGTTATGCCTTTCGGGCTACAGGGGGCGCCAGGGGTGTTCATGAACCTGATTAATGAAGTGTTGCACAAGTATTTGTTCAAGGGGTCCTTGTTTACCTTGATGACATACTTCTGTATTCCCCCGACCACCGTTCACACATGAAACTGGTGAGGGAGGTACTTCAAACATTGCACAAGCACAAACTCTTCGCTAAACTGTCTAAATGTGAATTTCATAAGTCGGAAATCGCCTTTTTAGGCTACCGCATCTCCCAGAAGGGGATTGAGATGGACCCTGACAAAGTTAGAGATGTGGTGGGGTGGGAACCCCCCAAGACAAGGAGACAGCTCCAAGCATTCCTCGGATTCGCCAATTTTTACAGATCATTTCTTTCGAACTTTGCACAGGTGGCCCTCCCCCTCACTGACCTACTCAAAACTAAGGGGAAAGCCCCTGACTGCACCCGACCGGGTGCGCGCCTAGACTGGACCCCAGAGTGCCAACTTGCATTTGAACGCCTGAAGGCTCTCTTTACCTCAGAGCCCGTGCTGGCTCATCCCAATGAACTAAAAAAAATCATTGTCCAAGTCGACGCCTCGGACGTCGCCATGGGGGGGGGCAATCCTCCAAGAAGGAGATGATGGCAAACTCCACCCCCTTGCATATGTCTCTAAAAAGTTCAATGACACTGAGCGTAATTGGTCAGTGTGGGAAAAAGAAGCAGGGTCGATCCGGTTGGCACTGGCAACATGGCGACACTGGCTGGAGGGGGCTCGAGTACCATTCAAAGTGTGGACTGATCACAAAAATTTGGAACTCCTCTGCTCCCCCCGCGCACTGAATGCCAAACAATTGCGATGGGCTGATTTCTTCTCTAAGTTTAATTTCACCCTGCACCATTTCCCAGGGAAGGCTAACTCGCTGGCTGATGCTCTGTCCCGCCTCCCGCAACACGATAGCAAATGGGAGGAGGTCCGGGACACAGTCTTTACCCCCTCCCAATTGGGAGGGGCGGTAACCACACGCAAGCAAGCACTGAACCCTCCCCCTACGTCACCCCCTTCCCACTGGGAGTCGAAATTCGCATCTGCTATGTCTCAAGCGGACAGAGAAATGCTTGAAAGGGAGGAGGGGGTGGTGAAAGATGCACAAGACTGTTGGCGAAAGAATGGAAAACTGTTTGTGCCGCTGTCACCCCGGGTGGAGGTGATGGCTGGGGCCCACGGCTCCAAACTTGCGGGGCACACGGGCTTTGTGAAATCACTTCAGCTCCTACAATGACAATTTTGGTGGCCGGGACTAAGGAAAGATTTGTCTTTGTTTACAAACGCCTGCCAGGTGTGCCTGATGAGCAAACCCCGGCCGGGGAAACCCCCTGGCTCACTGCAGCCTCTCCCTACCCCGACTCGCCCTTGGGAGGTGATCTCCATGGACTTTATTACTGATTTGCCACCGAGTAGTGGGAAGACTGTTATTTGGATAATGGTCGACATATTTTCTAAACTGGCTCATTTCGTCCTGTTTGCTTCCATCCCCTCTGCAAAGAAACTGGCTGCAGCGTTCTTACAACACGTGGTGAGACTCCACACTTTGCCGAATAAGGTGGTCTCAGACAGGGGGGCGCAGTTTGTCTCCCAATTCTGGGGGGAGTTGATGTCACTGCTAGGGGTGGAGAGGGGGGTCAGCAGTGCATACCACCCAGAGACCGATGGTCAAATCGAAAGGGTCAACCAAACACTTGAACAATACCTCAGGTGTTTCATGAACTTTCAACAAGACGATTGGCATTCCCTGTTGCCGCTGGCTGAGTTTTGCTACAACAATACTCATCACTCCTCCATGGGGATGTCTCCTTTCATGGCGGTGCACGGATACGAGGCCCAGCCCCTTCCTTTTTTGAGCTCTCCCGACCTCCCGCCGGGAGATGCAGGTGACTGGTGTAAACGCTTGCAGTCTGCGTGGCCCTTGCTGGTAAAAACACTTGAGGGGGCTAAAGCTGCATACAAGGTCCAAGCTGACAGGAAACGTGACCTTTCTTGGACTCCAAAGTGTGGAGACTTTGTTTATCTCTCCACACAGAATCTGAGGGCTTGCAGCCGAGCCGCAAACTCGGTTGGAAATATGTGGGACCTTTTAAAATTGTACGTGTAGTGAACAATGTTACTGTTGAGCTTGACCTGCCTAAATCACTGAAATCTGTTCATCCTGTATTTCATGTAAGGCTGCTACGGCGTGCGCCTGCAGAGAATGTCTGGAGACCCCAGCACCCCGCCCCACCTCCGCTGATGGTGGGGGGAGAACCGCATTATGAAGTTTCACAAATCCTGGACTCGAAGATTTCATGCAACCGGCTGTATTATCTCATCGACTGGGCGGACTTTGGGCCGGAACAGAGGGAGTGGGTTAGGGCGGAACATGTTCTTGCCCCGAAATTGGTCCGCGCGTTCCATAAATTGTATCCTCTGAAGCCGGGGGGGTAGATCTGTTATCAGGAGGGCAGGATGTCAGGTATCCCTGCCATAAGGGTGATGGGGGGAGATGAGACGGTAATAGATGTATCTGTGTTTCTCGTTTGGAATGTGGGGAGGTGACGAGGTTGCCTGGGAGACCGGGCCATATCTCACCTCACACAGGCCTAAATGGCCTTGGAGCCAGGCTGTTCGTCTCTTTTCGCTTTCTAAAGACAACAGCTAGGCTTGAGAACTTTCAGGTGGTGGGAACGTAGTAATTTAGTGTCTCATAGCTTTCCCGCGCACGGGCTGGCCATCTATTGGTAGAGGTGTGGGGGCTCCTTTCCCCCCTTAGAGTATAACCCCAATGCTTCATGTATTCAAGTTATTCTTAACAATGCTTCTGTTCTAGTGACTTAGTATTGCAGCCTAATAAATACTATCCTTGTTTCAATGAATAAGGCCTGGTGTTTGACTGACTAACTGAGGACTCTGACACCGCCCAACATCAGATAGGGCTGGGTGTCATCAGCATACTGGTGACACGCCAGCCCATGACTCTGGGCAATCTGGGCAAGGGGGCACATGTAGATGTTGAATAACATCGGGGAAAGCACCACTCCTTGAGGCACTCCACACTCTAGTGGATACCTCTGGGAGAGCTGTTCCCCTAACACCACCCTTTGTCCCTGACCATGGAGAAAGGAGGCAAGCCATTGCAAGGCAAGCCCCTGAACTCCTGCGTCGGCGAGGTGGCGGACCAGTAGCTGATAATCAACCTTGTTGAAAGGGGCCGGCTGGTCTAACAGCAACAGCTCTGCTGTACCACCTCGATTCAGATGCCTCTGGAGATCATCCATGAGGGCGACCAGTGCTGTCTCCATCCCATGGCCTGGGCAAAAACCAGACTGGAAGGGATCTAAAGTGGAAGCGTCATCCAAGAAGCTCTGTAGCTGGATTGCCATGGCCCTCTCTATTATTTTGCCCAAATAGGGCAAATTGGAAACCGGCTGATAGTTAGCTAATTCAGCCGGGTCCAAGGATGGTTTCTTCAAGAGAGGATGCACCACCTTAACATGGAGGAGAGAAGAATTATATAAGAATGATATAAGATGCTTGGTTCTCCATTAAGGAGAAAGGTGGAGTATAAATGAAGGAAATAAATAAAGCAGAAGCCTGGAGGGGGCAGATAAAAGAAAGGTTGACTGGTGAATGGGAAGGACAGAAGGAAGCAGGGAAAGGGAAGAAGATATGGGGGCTGCCAGGAAGAGAGAAAGAGAAAATAGTGTGGGGAGGGCAAAACAGGGGAAAGTGAGGTGCTGCCCACAACTCCTTGCAGGTTCCCCACTTGTAATAAATTATTATAACCTACACTTCAGCAAGTTGTGTGAATCCATCTTAGGTTGACTGTTTTATTGATTTACTTTAGGCTTCTTTTGCAAGACCACCCTCCTCATATAAGAGTAAGATAAAAGCCCCAGCTGTCTTCTTGTAACAACAAACTACTAGGTAATCATTAAGCTTCAAGTGACTATCAGTCCAAATGTTATCGCATGTGATTATTTTTTCTTGGCCAGTTTATATGAGAGGCTCTGAATGATAGCTGCAGTTTCATGACTACAGTGTATGCCTCTTGCACCATTTCAAAGGAGCTGATAAGACCAAGTTGTCTTAGTAATTTTTTTTTTTGGGGGGGGGGCGTAGGGGATTTTTTATTGCATTTTCTAATAGCTACAAACTAAAAACTACGAACAGAAAAAATAGGAAAGGGAAACTACACTCTACAGGAGAAAGTAAAGAAAACCCTCTAAAAACCCAAGAGACCTTGATCGTACAAACATTTTACACAGTTGCTTTCCCTCTTAAATGCAAATTAACTTTCGCTGAAAATGATCATCTATCTAATAAAACATTTCGGTACCTCACCAACAATTTCAACTTCATAAAAGAGCTGCGAATTTCGGTATAAAATGAACATATTTCAGATACTCCAGAGTACATTAACAATCTATTTTTTCCCTTTTTTATATCTCAAATGATAGCCTCATTTGGGGCCCACTGCCCCCAGTCTAGAGTCTGTGTCCTCATCAGAAGATCCAGCCTCTCCTTCTTCCTCGCTCACTTTAGAGCCATCGGCAACTCCTTATCCTGGTGGACGGTGTTGATGCAGAAACTCGCAGGCCTTTTCAACAGAGTCTATCCTTTCTTTGCCATTTGCATATCTGAAGATTAATCCCTCGAATGTTAACTATCTGTAGGAAATGTTGTGACTTTGTAGAAATAAAACTAAGTCTCTATATTTCCTTCTCTTCCTTCTTATCTCAAATGGGACGTCTTTCAATACTTTTATGTCCTTGTTTTTTATCTTCAACATAACTCCATTGGTCACTTTCAGTAGTTGGTCCCTCACTTTTCTTCGGGAGAATCTTATTGTGACTTCCCCTGGCAGATTATTCTTTCTGATAAATTCTGAATACGATCTAAAGACCGTATCTATTTTGCTTTGGACTTGCTCCGATGTCATCTCTGCCGAGGGGCCAACAAATCACCAACAATCTGACTCAAATTCTCCCCTTTCTCCTCTTCGATATGGTACTTCTTTTCCAACACCTGCAGTTTTTTGAGTTGGAATCAATCTCTTTAAGTTCATGCTCCATTTTTTCAGTTTTCTGTGAGTTCAGAGCTGTTTGTGCTTGTTGTGCATCCAACTTGTTATCAATAGCTGTAATTTTCTCCAGCAGGGGGCGAAGCGCTTCTGACAGCAACCTTTGGAGTTCTGCAGTTGAGTCCTGTCTAGGGACAGAACTCGTAGGGCTGGAACTTGCGGAAGGAAGCTTAGCTTTTTCTAGTTTGTCCTTAGAGTCTTTTGGCAGCGCCATGTTTGAGAATTGTTTACTTTTATTAGAAGTTTGTCAAAGTCTCTGGAAGCTCTTATACAATGCTGTAAGTTCTCACATTCTCTTTATTTCAGTTCAATTGCTTCTTACTGCAAGCCCCCCCTTTTTCTGGCTTTGAAATTGCTTGTAAACAGTTCTTAGCAGGGGGAAGTCCCCTCCGCCCCTCGTTTTCTTTTAGGAGAGCATGCTGTTTTCAGGTGATTTTCGCTTGTACTTAAACTCAGTTTCAGCAATTGTCCCTTTGCATTCAAGATCGCTTGATCACCATATGCTTGCTCCAGTGTGCTAATCTTGTTCCCATTCGGGATGCTCCATGGTGGGCCTGTTGGGGCTTGGAAGGCCCCCCCCCTGGCTAGATGCACCAGGGGGCTCTCTAATGCCCCATGGCTGGGAGTCCAACCCAAGGACTCCTGGGGTGGCATGGACAATCACGCCCCCACCCAGCCGTAGGCACTGGCAGGTTTCTCCCAGAGCCCCAAGAGAAAGCAATTGCCATGGCACTCACCGAAACTGGAAGTCCTCATCCTAGTAATTTTAATAAATATAAAGCATCATATTTTCCCACTCCTAATTAACAGGCATTTAGCCAAATTTGTAGTATACAAAAACATGCTTTTCTTAGCATTTTGAAATAAAGAATATATGAGGGGTTTTAAAAATGTAAACCATGTATTGGATGGGGGGGAGCATTTATGACACTGGCAGTGCTGTCCTAAGCATTGATGTCATTTAGCTAAGTTAGCCACAGTTATGCTTCTACATGCACTGGTGTATCTTAATTAGTGCCTTGTGTTCAACAAGAAGTGTCATACCAGCACTCTAGCAATATTCAAAGAATTCCAAAGAATTCCTCAACAGCCATACAATTTCCCTAACATCACAACATAATTCGTTGTTGTAGTTGTTGTTGTTGTTTAAAAATGCTCTCTTCTAGCAATTGCACAGAGAAAAACAGTGGTTGACATTCTACTGTTGCTCCTGTACTGAGGGTAGCACCATGCATCATTCTACCGCCTACAGGTCATCACTGAGTGGATGGAAAAAAATGATGTGCTGCCCTAAGCACAGAAGCTACTTTGTTGGAGTTTGCCCCCCAGATCACTACTGAGGATTGCAGAAAAGGGAAGTAGCAGCCTTAGCCTCTGTGACCACAGCCCAGATGCTTGTGGGCCAAGAGTCTGGAATGTTTAGAAGATCAATTGCTGCTCCTAGCATATGAATCCATTATCCTTTTAAATCTAACATCTGTCCACCATTGATTTGTTCAAAATTATGTTTCCGATTACTGCCATTCTCCAAAATATTACTATAAATTAAGACATGTGGAGGAGTAGGAGAAACCA
This sequence comes from Gekko gecko, assembly GCA_029375565.1. Lineage (NCBI taxonomy): Eukaryota > Metazoa > Chordata > Lepidosauria > Squamata > Gekkonidae > Gekko > Gekko gecko. The sequence goes on along the minus strand of JAPDNY010000001.1, from coordinate 177,809,244 downwards.
ATAAATTCATTACATTGTGGGATTGTAACTCAGGTCGTTCCTTTGATACAAATACATCATTACCGCCGACCAACCACGCAACTAAGTACTCAATATATATTGTTATGAGTGTCCAGCGGCATGCCACCATCTCTGGCCTCTGAATTTCATGTCTCTGTAAGCCCCTAGGATCTCACATCATATCCATTTATTTAGACATTTCTGGATGCAGGGGTCATCGCAGCTTAATGGAAGAGCAATCATTTTGCATACGAACAGGACTTAGCGGTGTGTAGTGGGTTCAACGCATGACAAAACAGGACACAGTGTGATTGTTAGCTCATAGTTTACTAGCACACACAACAGAACAGAAAATACCGGCTCAATGGCCAACCATCGCCCAGGTCCCATTGGTGGGTTTAAGCTTCCCGCCAAGGTTCCTATTGGTGACCACTTGAGGTTTCAGGATCTTAGTCCCTACTGTCTCTTGAGCTCCAAGCTCTGGTAAATGTCACTGTCACCTAGTGGTGGTCAGCGGACATAACACCCCTCCCCCCGTAGTTCAAACCCAGCCTAGGTGACGTAGTCCTTTAGGTAGGTGGGGACCCAGCACTCTCGCGAGGAATGCCTCGGGGTTGGCACCAGAATGACAATGGGAGGCCTGTCCTGCCCCGTGGCCAGGGTGCTTGGAGGGGGGTGGCAGCAGAGCCTTGTCTGGTTCCGGGGTGGAAGCAGGTGCTCTGTCTGGGGTGACCACGGTGACGGGGGTTGGCTCCTGCAAACTCCCATTGGGAGTTTCTTGTTCCAGGATGTCTGGCAGCTCCCTCTCGGTGTCCCTTGGGGCTGGAACCTCCGCCAGAGCTGGGAGCATGGACCTGCACAGCTGGTTGATATGCTTCCACAGGACCTGTCCACAGTCTATCAAGACCTCATAAGACACTGGGCCTGTGGGGTGGATGACTCAGCCAGCAACCCATTCGAGGCCTTTGCCAAAGTTTGGGATGTAGACTGGGTCCTCCAGGAAGAACCCCCACAGCGCCTCCCTCTGCTTGGACAAATTGTGTGACTCTGGGGCCCTGTCCGGGTGCAGTCTGTCCAAGAGGATTGTGGGCTGCTGACCCATGAGGAGTTCCGCAGGACAGCACCCACTGACTGGGTTTGGGGTGGTCCATTGTGCCAGGAGGAAGCACGCTAGCCGGAATTCCCAGTCCCCCTCTGTCAGCCGGCTGAGGGCTTACTTGGTGGTACGCATCATCTATTCTGCCTGGCTGTTAGTGGCGGGGTGAAATGGGGCAGACCTTACATGCTGGATCAGATTGCTGCAGAGGAACTCCTGAGTGAATGCCATCCTGTTGTCTGATTCGATGGTGTCCGGCAACCCGTGGGTGACAAAGATCTTACGAAGCGCCCGAATGGTGGCTTTGGAGGAGGTGGCGGAGACCAGGCTGATTTCTAACCATTTCGAATAAGAGTCCACCATTACTAGAAACAGCAGCCCATGGAATGGCCCGGCGAAATCCACGTGGAGCCTTGACCATGGCATCCAGGTAGATTCCCAGGCTTGGGTGGGTGTGCTCGCTGGATTGGGCCTGACGGCCTGGCAAGTCTGGCAGCACTTTACCCAAGCCTCCACCTCTGCGTCTATCCCTGGCCACCATACGTAGCTGCAGGCCAGGGCCTTCATCCAGATGATGCCGGGATGGGCCTCATGGAGAACCTGCAGGACACTGTGCTGCAGTATGCTGGGGACGACCACCATGTCTCCCCACAGTAAACAGCCCTTGTATGCAGACAACTCATCCCGGCTGGCAGCAAAGGCTGTGAACTCCAGTCTGTCTACCACCACAGGCCACCCCCTCACCACCCAGCCCAGAACTCGAGAGATGACGGGGTCCCTGGAAGGGACCTGGAGGGGGGGATCAGGAAGGTCCTCGACTGGCAGAACGTGGTGGGCTGGAGCTGGGTCATCCTCCACAACTGGCAAGGGCAGGCGGCTCAGGGTGTCAGTGTGGCCTATAGCCTTGCCGGGGCAATGCTGCAGGGAGTAAGAGTAGCCAGACAAAAAAAATGGACCACCGCAGGACCCATGGGGAAAGGACCTGCAGAGTCTGACGATCCGGGGCGAAGAGGCCAAGGAGGGGGTGATGGTCTGTGACAATGGTGTAGGGCTGGCCATATACAAAGTCATGAAATTTTTTTACCCCGGCCACGATCGCCTGGCCCTCCCGGTCAATATGGGTATAGTTCCGCTCTGCCGGCGACAACGTCTGGGAGTAGTAGGTGATGGGTGCCTCCCGGCCGGCCGGAAGGCAGTGGGCCAACACTGTGCCAATGCCGTAGGGGCCGTATCACAAGCCAGCATGACCAGCAGGGATTCATCGAAATGTGCCAGAACTTTATTAGAGATAAGCAGCGCTTTGACCTCCCTGAAAGCAGCCACCTGGCAGGGGCCCCATGACCAAGGGGCATGCTTGTCCAGTAGGCGATGCAAGGGTTCTGATACTGCCGCCTTGTGGGGGAGGAAGGAGTGGTAGAAGTTCAATAGGCCCAGGAACACCTGTAGGTCCGCCTTGGACTTAGGCGTGGGTGCCTCCACAATGGTTTTGATTTTGTCCCAGGTAGGATGTAAGCCATCCACATCGACCGTGAAGCCCCAAAAGTCCACCAAAGGAACCCCCAAGAGGCACTTTTCCGGCTTCACCTTTAGGCCCACCTTGTGGAAGCAGTGGAGGACAGTGCACAGCTGGGCAGTGAACTCAGCAGGTGTGGCCGCGGCGATCAACACATCGTCGAAAAACGGCATGACCCCTGGGATCCCTTTCAAGAGAGAGCCGATTAGTTGTTGAAAGAGGCCTGAGGCCAGGTTTACCCCAAACTGCAGTCTTTTTACTTTGAAAGCCCCTCTATGAGTGACAATAGTTTGTGCCACGGTGGTGGCCTCATCCACTGGGAGCTGCTGGTATGCCTGGGCTAATTCCAGTTTCCCAAGGAGGCCAGCATGTGGCTGACAACCAGGACGAGATAAGCGTGGTCCTGAAGTGCCTTATTTAACGTGCAATTGTAATCCATGCAGATGCGGATGTCCCCATTTGGCTTAACTGGAGTGACTATGGGGGTCTCCCATGCAGCATGGGAGATCAGTTCCAAGACTCCTTGGGCCACAAGGCAGTCCAGCTCCGCATCTATTTTTGGGTGTAGCGCGAATGGAACTATCCTGGAGTGCATTCGAATGGGGGCCACGTTAGGGTCAAGTTGCAGTGACACCGGAGGGCCCATATTGCGACCCAGGGTCCCATCAAAAATGGACAGGAACTCTTTGCAGACCTCTCGGAAGTCCTGTGATGCACATAGCTGTACCCCTTCTATCGATATTCCCAACAGGACGAATCATACATGGCTGAGGAGGCTGGCCAAATCCTCTGCGACCACAACCAAGTCCAATTTACTATCAAACCCCTTATACTGGACCCAGAAACTCCCCACACCCTTTATCGGAACGCAGTTCCTCTGAAAGTCTGTCAGGGTGAGGGTGGATGGGCACAGGCGGGGCCCCCCATGGGGACAGAGTCTCTTAAGAATCTCCTCTGAAATAATGGAGGCTGTGGAGCCGGAATTGAGCTCCATAGTGCAGGGGGACCCCTCTATTTGGACCGAGACCTGGATCTTTGGGGCAGAGACTGGCTGGGAAGCCTCAGTACCTGTTCGGCTGGATCGGCCGCAAGAAGGTAGAGCTCTTCCTTGGATTCATCATCCTTGTAGTAGGTATCTGCTCTCTGGTGGGGCTGTGGCAGTGCCTGCTGGGCTCTGGACCCCCAGGAATGGCAGGCACATGCGATGTGCCCCGCACAGCCACACCTGTAGCATTTGGCGTCACAGATCTGGCAGGTTTTCCAGTCGTGCTTGTCTTCACAGCTTGCACACAGCTGGGTAGGCACAGAGCGGGATGTGGAGACTTGTTCCCAGCGCCTGGAGGACCGTTGGGTGCGGTGGACCTCCTCTCTGTCTGGGCCAAGGTTGTCATCCTGTGTCTGGCGCATGGCGGCCATGGTCAAGGGACAGTTTCTCTCCCATGCCATGGCAGTGGAAAGGGCGGAAGCTAGGGAGTACTTCTTGTCCTCCATGATGCGGTGTCGGAGCTTCTCGTCACTCAACCTGAAAACTAGTTTGTCTCGGAGGGCTGTTTTGGGATGGCCCCCGAAAGTGCACTCCGAGGCGAGCCACTGAAGCTCAGCCAGATACTCTGGTACCGATTCCTGTGGTTGTTGTTGCCGGGCGTAGAAGGCCATGTGGTGGCCTTTCTGACAGCCATGGGACAAAATGGTCCTGGAGCTCCTTAATTATATCCTCGAATGAGGCATCAGCCAGCTTTGTAGGGGAGAGCAGGTTGCGAGTCAGCTGCACTGTGGCGGGGCCAAAGGAGCTGATGAGGAGACCTTTCTTATGTTAGTCGATGGTGACCTTGTAGAAGATTAAGATGGACTTAAGTCCCTCAACCCAGGCTTCCCAGTGATGCAGATGGGCCAGGTGAAATGGAGGGACAAGTCCTGCTCCCAGAGCGACTGCCATCGTGCTGCATGGAAGTGGAGGAGAAGGTGAAGCAGGAGGTGAAGAAGGTGCGGAGGTCGCTTGATCTTCTTCTGGATTCATCAGCTGGAGCCGCGATCATCCTCTGGTACCAGTCTTCCTCTGATGCCTCCACAGCCTGGCCAGCTCAGCGGGATCCCATCTTCGTCATCATTGTTGTGTGATGGGTTCGACGCATGAAGAACCAGGACACAGCGTGATTGTTAGCTCATAGTTTACTAGCACACACAACAGAACAGAAAATACTGGCCCAATGGCCAACTATATACAGTCCCTGTGGACCACCCCCCAGGTCTCATTGATGGGTTTAAGCTTCCCACCAAGGTTCCTATTGGTGACCACTTGAAGTTTCAGGATCCTAGTCCCTATTGTCTCTTGAGCTCCAAGTTCTGGTAAACATTGCTGTCGCCTAGTGGCGGTCAGCGGACATAACACTTAGGTTCCATCCATGGCAGGTGGGTTACAGAGTCACAGATGACAGATGTGGGAGGACCTTCATCCGGCCCATGGCCCATCCAGTCCAACACTCTGTCACACAGTGGCCAAAATTACCAGGGGCCATCAAGAGGTCCATCTGTGGGGTCAGGACACTAGAAGCCCTCCCACTGTTGCCCCCCAAGCACCAAGAATACAGAGCATCACTTGCCCCAGAGGTACCAAACCTGATGGAAGAAGGTGGACTACATGCACAATGTCCTCCTCACACACATATCACAAACCTGCCAAAGTGCTGCCAGAAATTTTGACAAACTAAGTATCATGCCTGCCCCCGACCCAGCTCCTGAGAGCGCGGCTGTGACCCCGGAGACACCCCCCGAGAGCTCGGCTGCGACCCCGGAGACATCCCCTGACTCGGCACCAGGGAGCTCAGATGCAGCACCTGTAAGTACATGGCTCCTGACCTCGGCTCGTATACTGATGTTTCCTCCGGCTTCCGACCTCGGCTCTGCTCCTCAACGCCATTCTGGCTTCTGACTCCCGGTATGTTTGACCACGGCTTTGCTTGCTGATTTGGACCCTGTTTGCCCAGACTGACTACTTTGGGCCGACCTGGAACTCTTGCTGACTCCTCTCCTGGACTTCTCCTCCAGACTGACCCGAAACCCTTCAGATGCCTCTAGCCCACTTCCCAGAATTGGATCACCAAGTTCCTCTTCGTCGGTAAACGAAGGGGAGCCTATGCAGCTGGGCATCACTCGACCACGCCATTCCTGAGGAGAAGGTGGAGGGGCAGGACATTTTTCTACAACCTGCCCCACTAAACAGAGACGCCCTGCCCTATCTCTGCCAACAGTAAAAGGGCAGCCCCAAGCCTGAGTGGACCCTCGGGCTTGGGGTGCATAGCAGGGTCTTCCAGCTCAATGTTTCCTGAGCAAACCCCGTTCCTGGTCTCTGTGAAGATACAACTCCCTGATGGCCGGTGGCTCTTCATCCACGCCATGCTAGACTCAGGGGCTGCCTATTGCTTCATGGACGCTCTCTTTGTGAAGCAGCACGGCATCCCAGTACAAGAGAAGAAAACCCCGGCATTGGTTGAAGCCATTGATGGGCGCCTGCTCCACTCCAGACTGGTGGTCCATGAGACTCAACCCCTCACCATGTGGGTCTACCAACACCAAGAAAAATTACAATTTGATATCATCAGAATGCCCCGGTTCCCCGTCATCTTAGGTCTTTCCTGACTACGTACTCACAACCCTCACGTCGACTGGATTCACCAGGACCTTTGGTTTCCAGAGGATCAACAGCAGTCACTCCTGTCCTCTGGTAACCCCGAACACCAGTGCCCTGTTGTCCACCCATCCATGTTCCTGTCATCCCAGAACCCCACACACTGGTGCCCTGTCGTCCACCCTTCGCCGCTCCTGTTGTCCAGATCACCGGAGACCAGGCCTGCTGTTGCAGTACTGGGAGCCGCTTCTGCACTACCCGCAGTTTACCAGGCCTTTGCAGACGTCTTTGATGAGAAAGAAGCAGATCAGCTTCCCCCGCACCGACCATATGACTGCGCCATTGACCTGATACCAGACACACCATTGCCCACAGGCCGTTTATATCCAATGTCAGAACCGGAACTGGCAGCTCTACGGGACTACCTTGAGAAAAACCTGGCCCATGGATTTATTTGACCATCCACCTCTCCTTTGTCTTCCCTGGTCTTATTTGTCAAGAAGAAGATGGGAGATCTCTGTCTCTGTAATGATTATTGCACCCTAAACAAAATCATGATCCACGATCGTTACCCGCTTCCATTGATTCCTGAACTTTTGGACCGCCTGAAAGAGGCACAGATTTACACCAAACTAGACCTCCACAGTGCGTACAACTTGGTGCGCATAAAAGCCGGTGACAAGTGGAAAACGGCCTTCAGCACTCGCTACGGTCAATACGAGCACCTCATCATGCCATTTGGCTTAACTAACGCTCCTGCCGTCTTTCAGCATTTTATGAATGATGTGTTCCGAGACCTTTTGGACCGATTCGTCATAATTTACCTTGATGATATCCTGATTTACTCTGCCTCCGTCACCCAACACATCAAGCATGTGCAATACGTCCTTCACTGTCTCCGCACCCATGGGCTTTATGCCAAGCTTGAAAAGTGTGCCTTTCATCTGACTTTGGTGGATTTCCTGGGCCACATCGTGTCCCTGCAACGCATACAGATGGACCTGAAGAAAGTGGAGGCCATTCTTCAATGGCAAGCCCCTCAGAACCGCAAGGACGTCCAACGGCTCCTTGGCTTTGCCAACTACTATCGCCAATTCATCGCATCCTATGCAGCTGTAACAACACCTCTGACCCGCCTTTTGAAACCAAAAGAATCTTTCCAGTGGACCCCGTAAGCCGCTCAGGCCTTCACCATACTCAAGACTTGCTTCACCTCTGGCCTGTTGCTCCGCTATCCAGATCCGAGACTGCCATTCACCATGGAAACCGACACCTCCAGTGTCGCCATCGGGGCTATTCTCTCTCAACGGGACAGCCCCACTCAGCCATTGCAACCGTATGCATATTATTCCCACCAACTCACCTCCGCAGAACGCAACTACACCATCTAGGAGCAGGAGTTGTTTGCCATCAAGGCAGCCTTTGAAGTTTGGCGACACCATCTGGAAGGGGCTCGTCACCCAGTGCAAGTGCTTACGGACCACCGCAACCTTGAACATCTCCAAACCACGCGCCAGTTAAACCAACGGCAAATTCACTGGGCGTTGTTCTTTTCCTGGTTCCACTTCACCATTTCCTACATCCCACACACTCAGAACCAAAAAGCCAATGCCTTGTCCCGCAAGCCCGAGTATGCCCCCACGTCTACGGAAAAAGCACCTGAGGGCACTATATTGCCCCCCTCAGTATTCGCCACCACTTCAAGCCCAGGTTTTCTCACTGAGGACATCTGACTTGGTCAAGCCACTGACACATGGGCCCGGTAGTGTCTCCAGGAGATTCAGCAAGGCACTTCGGGGGATCTGACCTCTTGTGACGGGCTGCTCTTCCATCGACAACAGCTCTATGTTCCCCCGGGACTGCTCTGGGCTTGAGGGCTCCATCTCACCCATGACACCCCTCCCGTCGGACATTTTGATTGGCACAAGACCACTCACCTGCTGACACGGGAGTTCTGGTGGCCTCGTGTTCGAGCAGGTGTCGACCAATACGCCAGCACTTGTGACATCTGCCGCTGTGCCAAAGATGTTCCGGCCAAACCATCAGGACTCCTGCCCACTCAATCCGGTCCTCGGGACGTCATGTCCCTAGATTTCATTGTCAACCTCCCCCGATCCCAAGGACATACCTGTATCCTTGTCGTAGTGAACTTGTTCACAAAGATGGCACACTTCGTGCCATGCACCAAACTCCTGACTGGGGCCGAAACTGCCCTCCTGTACTTGTACCATGTCTTCCAGCTACATGGGATCCCGACAAGCATCATTTCGGACTGCAGCCCCCAATTCTCCTCCTGGTTCTGGCAGACTATACATCACGGCTTGGGCACCGAGATTCATCTCTCTTTGGCCTATCACCCTCAAACTGATGGCCAGACCGAGAGGACCAATGCCACCCTAGAACAATATTTCCGCTGCTACACCAGCTATCAGCAGGTAACTGGTATTCACTACTATCCCTGGCTGAGTTCGCTTATAACAATGCTGTCCATGCATCCACTCGGACCACACCCTTCGTGGCCAATTATTGTCAGCATCCCCGATTCTTCTCTCCTCTCGGTCCTGCTCCAACGTTCCTGCAGCCAAAGAATGCATCCAAGAACTCCACACCCTCCACGACCTTCTTCGAGAACAATTGCACCAGGCCAAGGAAGCCTACAAGCTTGCAGCTGACCGCAAGTGGCAGGAAGGACCGCCTCTGAAAGTTGGAGACCTGGTCTGGCTATCCACCCGTTACCTTCACACCCCCGGTCGCTCCCACAAGTTGGACACCCGATTTATTGGCCCTTATTGGATCAGTGCTCAGATCAACCCCGTCACCTTCTGCTTGCAACTCCCTGACCACCTCCAGATTCACCCTGTCTTCCACCGTTCCCTCCTCCAGCTGTTGGCCCCTCCCGATCCGAACCAGGGCACACTACCTGCGCCACCACCACCCATCCTTGTGGACAATGAGGAAGAATATGAGGTCCATCAGATCCTGGATTCCCGACTCCACCACGGAGCACTGCAATATCTGGTGGACTGGAAGGGCTATGGACCAGATGAGTGCTCCTGGGAACCAGCCCCCAACTTGCATGCCCCCAACCTGGTCCAGCAATTTCACCAGGCCTACCCCGACAAACCAGGCCCTCTGGTGGGGGGGATTCTAAGGGGGGGATAGTGTCATGCCTGCCCCCGACCCAGCTCCTGAGAGCATGGCTGTGACCCCAGAGACACCCCCTGAGAGTTCCGCTGCAACCCCGGAGACACCCCCTGACTCGGCACCAGGGAGCTCAGACACAACGCCTGTAAGTTCTGCTGGGATACCGGAGTCATCAGGGAGCCTAAGTGCTGGGGAGGATGGGTTCCCTGTGACAAGGCAACAAGCACCTGGGGTGAATGCATCACCACCCGACTCGCCCCCACACGTAGACAGGCTGCGAGACCGCAGGTGCAGAGACTTGGCAGCTCGAAGAAAGGAGGAAAGTGTGTGTGGGCAACAATCAACGAGCCCTGAGTACTAGCCGGAGCAAGGACCTGGCAACGACCTGTTAATTGGTTAACAAGCCAGCACGGTACTTAAGAGCATCACCAGCCGTGAGCAAACCGTGCTGGCAAACTCGTTAGACCACCCGGCTTGCACCTCCTGTTGTTCCCTCGTCTCAGCTCATTTTCTTGGCTCCTGACCTTGGCTCATATACTGACGTTTCCTCCGGCTTCCAACCTCGGCTCTGCTCCTCAACTCCATTCTGGCTTCTGACTCCCAGTACGTTTAACCACGGCTTTGCTTGCTGATTTGGACCCTGTTTGCCCGGACTCTGACTGACTACTTTGGGCTGACCTGGAACTCTTGCTGACTCCTCTCCTGGACTTCTCCTCCGGTACCTGGCCCCCAGGCCCTGTCGTGACACTAAGCAAACTAAACCACCATTTATTTCTGGTGATTTGGGAGTGGAGCTTGGAGAGAGTGAAGTCTGGGGTGGGAGGGAGTTCAGTGGGGATTTTTTCCCAAAACTTCAGGCCCCACCTGGAGGATGACAACCCTACTTATGCTGACTTCTACCAATCACTGCATTGTTTTCATGATGTTTACAGACTGACTAATTTATGGCCACCTGCAATATCTTCCTTGGTATTAAAGTTAGACAGACCAGTTTGTAATTTTAGAATTCTCCTTTTTCTCCCTTTTGAAGACTGGGACAGCATTTGTTCATCTCCAGTCTTGTGTGGCAAGACCTGTCCTTCAGGATTTCTCATAGTTGAAAGACAGAGGTTCTGACAATAAATCAGCCAATTGCTTTGGTACTCTAGGATACAATTCATCTGGCCCTGAAGACTTGAAATCACACTAGTTATGTATTTCCTATTAGTCTTGAGCTGCAATACTGTTCTTCACCATTCACACTATTTTTACAATGTGACACAGTTACTTTTGGGGAGAAAAGTAAAGCAAAATAAGAGATGCACTGTTCCACCTTCTCTTTGTCACCCACTAACATTATCAACACTGTGCAGTGACCCTTCTATAATCTTGGTGTCCTCTGTTGCTGCATTTCAGCAGATTAAAAACAGGATGTTAGATATTGATGCCAGAAATTATACAGTTTAGCCTTTGAGTTTCAAGATCCCTCTTATTACAGGGAAGATGGCCTCATATTTATCTTCCCTACAGGTCCCACAGGAATGTAGAGTGTTCACTCTGGCCAGATGCAATGCTATGCCTTCCGCCATTTTATATGGCAGATTTAACAAAATATCTCACTCAGCCAGATACTGCCCCTGCAAACAAAAATGTGTTGAGTCAATTACTGATGTCCTTCTGCATTGTCACCTGTATATGGATCTAAGGTATATATATTTACATTCTACTTTAAGCAGCATGATGGATTGCCCTAATGCACTTAAGGTACACAGACTTCTAAATGATTTCTGTTCTGACGTCACTGAGAAGGTGGCAAAGTTTCTCCGCTCTGCTTTAAAGCTGTGCCAAAGGACCTCAGATAAATTGTATTTTCATAGGTGTGTTTTAATCTGCTCTTAAATTGTACAATCTAGAGACATAGTATTTTTATAGGTGTGTTTTCAATCTGCTCTTAAATTGACAATTTATGCTGACAAAGGCTAACTTGAACTTGTCTTCATAATCTTGGTGGTAGATCTGTGGAAACAAATCCAGAGATTATAGCCACAAAATCCACAGGTTTGTGGGAAAATCTGAAATCTAAAACAAGTGGATTAACCCACACAAATAACCAAAGCAGAACTTGTAGCTTTGAGAAACAAATGTCCTCTGTGGCCATTGCTAATTTGGTTGATGGCTGGGTTGGAAGGAGAAAAGGAAGCAGGGAAAGTTAAGGATATGGGGGCTGTGTCAGGTAACCCTGCCATAGGGGGAGAAGGGAGAGGTGGAGGTGCCAGTTGGTCTGTCTTGTGTCTTGGTTGGTATGTGGGGAGGTGACAGAGTTGCCTGGGCAACACAGAGATTCACAGCCCAGGTTATCTCCAGATGCTACAAATGGCCTTGAGTCTCCAGACTTGTTTTCTTCTCCTTTCTTCTGAGAGAACAGCTAGGCCGTGGAAATTTACAACTTTAGATATGTAGCACCTTTCTCTTTCCCGCGCGTGGGCTCTTTAGCTATTGGTAGGATGTAGAGGGGGGGGGTTGCTTCAGGAGGGTATATCCATAGATGCTTCTTTGTGTGTGTCATTCCTGACAAGAGAATGTTACCGTGCCTTTAGAACTGCTGTTAATAAACACTATCTTCTCATGAAGCCTGGTGTTTGACTGACTTTCTGAAGCGCCTGACAGATTGTCAGGAATCATCTTTGGTTGGGGCTGGTTCTACACCGCAATTCTCTCGCAGAGATGAGTGACGGGGACGAAACTATCCCGATCCCTACCACCACGGAGGAAGAGAAACCTCCAGTGACGACCGTGGCGGTTACTACCTCAGTCACCCTACTGGAAAACCCAATCACCTATGCGCCGACATCGTGGGGCGCGGAATATGATTTGGGAGGCCCCTACGGAGATCTGTACAGGGGTGCATATGGGGGGGGTGACGACCAGGCCACGACAATGGCGGGACTGGGCCAAGCCGTTGGCTGAGACGCACAAGACGTGGTTCCTCACCCCCCGGGCCTCGATCCGGGAGAGTTGGGTCGAGAGGTTGATCTACCGCCTGAGCACAGCGGAGGGTGGAGAAGAAACCCACCTGGAATCCTAGGGAGTATCGGGACTTGTCCGCGGTTTTCGGGGAAGAGGAGGTGGATGAGCTGCCCCCCCATAGAAACTTGGACTGTGCTATAGAACTGTTACCGAACCAGAAGCTCCCAAAAGGGAAGCTGTACTCCATGAGCCCTGCTGAAAAACTGGAACTCAGGAGGTTCATTGATAAAAATTTGGAGAGGGGTTTCATCCGGCTAGCCTCCTCACCTTTCGCCGCCCCCGTCTTGTTCCGGAAAAAGAAAGATGGGGGCCTGAGGCTGTGCACTGACTACCACGGCCTCAACGCCGTCTCGGCGACCAATGCTTACCCCCTGCCCCTGATTAAAGACTTACTAGCAGCAGTAGCAGGGGGGAAGATTTTCTCCAAGCTGGATCTACGGGATGCATACTTTAGGGTGCGCATCAGGGAAGGGGATGAGTACAAAATGGTGTTTAACACTCCCCTGGGACAGTTTGAATATCTGGTGATGCCGTTCGGCTTACAAGGGGCCCTGGGGGTGTTCATGAATTTAATTAATGAGGTCTTGCACAAGCATTTGTTCAAGGGGGTCCTTGTTTACCTTGATGACATATTACTGTACTCATCAGGGAAGTGCTCCAAACGTTGCACAAGCACAAACTGTTTGTTAAGCTGTTGAAGTGCGAGTTCCACAGGACAGAAATTTCATTCTTGGGTTATTGCATTTCCCAGCGGGGGATTGAGATGGACCCCGAGAAGGTTAGAGACGTGGTGGGGTGGGAGCCCCCGAGGACAAGGAGACAACTCCAGGCATTCCTCGGATTCACGAATTTCTACAGATCATTTTTATCTAATTTCGCCCAAGTTGCCCTCCCCCTCACAGACCTCCTTAAGACAAAAGGGAAGGGTCCGGAAAGCACCTGGCCCAGGGCCCACTTGGAATGGACTAACGAGTGTCAGAGGGCGTTTGAACAACTAAAATCCCTCTTCACCTCTGAGCCGGTGTTGGCACACCCCAATGAGTTGAAAAAGTTTATTGTCCATGTTGACGCCTCAGACGTCGCTATGGGGGGGGCCATCTTGCAAGAGGGGGAGGATGGGAAGCTGCATCCCCTCGCTTACGTCTCCAAAAAGTTTAATGACACAGAACGAAACTGGTCAGTTTGGGAAAAGTAAGCAGGATCGATTAGATTGGCTCTATTGACCTGGCGGCACTGGCTGGAAGGGGCAAGGGTGCCGTTTGAGGTATGGACTGATCACAAAAACCTCGAGTTGCTACGTTCACCCCAGTCCCTGAATGCCAAACAGCTACGGTGGGCAGATTTTTTTTCTAAGTTTGACTTCACACTACACCATTTCCCAGGGAAGGCAAACTCCCTGGCCGACGCCTTATCCCGCCTTCCCCAACACCACAGTAAAAGGGAGGAGATTAGAGACTCAGTGTTCACACCCTTGCAATTGGGGGGGGGGTGACGACTCGCAGCCAAACTAGGTCCCCGCCTCCTTCTCCACTCTCTTCCTCGTGGGAACTGAAATTTGCATTGGCTGTGTCCGAGGCTGACCGCGCCTCCTAGGCGAAGGAGGAGGGGGTGACGAGGGACAAAACGGCTGCTGGTGCAAGAACGGAAAACTTTTCGTTCCACTGTCCCTGAGGGGGGAGATCATGGACTGGGCACACAGGTCCAAACTGGCGGGCCACACAGGTTTTGTTAAGTCGCTGCAACTACTCCAAAGGCAATTTTGGTGGCCGGGGATGCGGAAGGATTTGTCGTTATTTACACAAGCCTGCCAGATTTTCAAAATGAGCAAACACCGCCCCGGTAAACCACCTGGACTCTTACAGCCACTGCCGACCCCGACTCGTCCTTGGGAGGTTTTATCCATGGACTTTATCACGGACTTGCCCCCTAGTGAGGGGAAGATGGTTATATGGGTGGTAGTTGATATGTTTTCTAAACAAGCACATTTTGTTCCTTTCACATCTAAGAAGCTGGCTAAGGCATTTTTGCAACACGTGGTGAGACTCCACACTCTTCCAGTGAAAGTGGTATCTGACAGGGAGTCTCAGTTCGTTTTGCAGTTCTGGGGGGAATTGATGACACTGCTGGGGGTGGAGAGGGCGGTAAGCAGTGCATATCACCCAGAGACCGATGGACAAACGGAAAGGGTAAACCAGACTCTTGAACAATACCTTCGGTGCTTTACAAATTTTCAACAAGACGATTGGGAGTCGTTATTGCCCCTGGCTGAATTTTGTTACAATAATGCGTGCCACTCTTCCATGGGTATGTCCCCGTTTACGGCTGTACACGGTTATGAGGCCCCGCCTCTGCCCTTCCTGTCTTCCCCCAACTTGCTGCCGGGGGAGGCGGGAGATTGGTGTAAACGGCTTCAAACGGCGTGGCCGCTGCTGGCGAAAATGCTGGAGGAGGCTAAGTCCGCTTACAAGGAGCAGGCTAACAAGAAAAGAGACAAAACATGGGCTCCTCGACAAGGAGAGTTTGTTTATCTTTCCATGCAGAATTTGAAGGGGCTGCAACCTAGTAGAAAACTGGGGTGGAAGTATGTGGGCCCTTTTGAAATCAAACGTGTGATAAACAATGTGACTGTTGAGCTTATATTGCCTAAATCACTGAAATCTGTTCATCCTGTATTTCATGTAAGGCTCTTAAGACGCGCGCCTGCAGAGAACAAGTGGAAACCGATGAGGCCGGCCCCTCCTCCTTTGATGGTGGTGGTGGGGGGAACCGCATTATGAAGTCGCTCAGATTCTGGACTCCAAGATTTCACGCAACCGGTTGTATTACCTGATTGAATGGGTGGACTTTGGGCCGGAACAGCGGGAGTGGGTGAGGGAGGAACATGTCCGCGCACCAAAGTTAATACGTAAATTTCACAAATTGTACCCCTCAAAGCCTAAAGGATTGGGTTTATTATCAGGGGGGCAGAATGTCAGGTAACCCTGCCATAGGGGGAGAAGGGAGGGGTGGAGGTGCCAGTTGGTCTGTCTTGTGTCTTGGTTGGTATGTGGGGAGGTGACGGAGTTGCCTGGGCAACACAGAGATTCACAGCCCGGGTTATCTCCAGATGCTACAAATGGCCTTGAGTCTCCAGACTTGTTTTCTTCTCCTTTCTTCTGAGAGAACAGCTAGGCCGTGGAAATTTACAACTTTAGAGATGTAGCACCTTTCTCTTTCCCGCGCGCGGGCTCTTTAGCTATTGGTAGGATGTAGAGGGGGGGGTTGCTTCAGGAGGGTATATCCATAGATGCTTCTTTGTGTGTGTCATTCCTGACAAGAGAATGTTACCGTGCCTTTAGAACTGCTGTTAATAAACACTATCTTCTCATGAAGCCTGGTGTTTGACTGACTTTCTGAAGCGCCTGACAGGCTGCCAGGAGGAGGAAGAGAAAATAGTGTGGGAAGAGGAATACAGGGGAAATTGAGGTATATTTTAGCTCTGGCTTTAATTGTTTTATGTTGGTTTATTTAATTTTATTACATGTTTTTTAATTGGTTTGCCACCTTGGTGGCCCTTTTGAGGAGAGAAAGGTAGGGGATAAATTTTGTAAAATAAAAATAAATAAATAAATAAATATTTCTATTATTTCTATGCCACCCCTTTGGAGCCCTGCTTCAGGCAGCTTACAAGTGAAACAATGCAACGATAGAAAACAACAAGCCATGACAAACAAGCCATTGGACATAAACAGCCAGAAGCTGACCATTTAAACAGGTGATAAGCAATGTTCCCTCTAAGGTGTGGAGTGTTGTGAGCAAAAATTCTACTTTGTGAGCTACTGGCATTAAAGTTGTGAGTGAGCGATTTGGCAACTGTATAAATTAGTTTGCTCCAGAGCCGTCCTTCCTGAGCTAAGACAAAAATGAGTGAGCTGGAGGCTAGAAAACTGTGAGCTAGCTCACACTAACTCAGCTTAGAGGGAAATTATACACATAATCAGGGAACTATATGTAATGTGTATTATAGTTGTTGTTTTTAGATATTCATATCCTTTCATTTCTCCTCAATGAGAATCCAAAAAGGTTTACACCGTTCTCCCCTCTTCCCTTTTATCCTCAAAGCAACCTGGTGAGGTAGGTTAGCCTGTAAGAGAAGATCTCCCATTGAGCTGCTAGGGCAGGATGGGGATTTGAAACTTGGTCTCTCAGAGCATAGTCTGACATTCAAATATCACATCATGCTGAGACCATATGACTGGTTCATTAAAAATACTGAGTTCTGATTCCTAGGTGGAACTAGGGGCCAAGTGTGGGATAGCTAAGGGAATAGAGCCAAATTGACTTTTAAGACCTGCCTGTTTGCTCTTATGGCTGTTGATGGTTCTAGCAAGGTAAAGCAGCAGTGCAGGAAAGCAGTGCAGGTAAGAGCAGTCATAACCTCCCACTTGGTCCCCAGCCCCTGCACCTGGGTATGCCAAGATCTCAGTGGGACTGGTTGTGTTTTGAAAATCTTGAAAAAGTTGCCACTATCAAGAGAATCCTTCCTTGTTATGCTTTCCTCTGGCTCTCTTGAGCCCCAGGAGTCTGGGTGTGTGCATGTATATGCAAGAGAAATGGAGACCTGTGAGCTCTCCCCCACATCCACAGATGTGTGTTATTCTAAGGGCATGTTTTATCCTATCATAACAAGAGCAACCCACAGTTACAGTTGCCGGTTGTCATGTTGGCTCCTATCCACCATGTGCTCTTCAGCTCTTCAGAAGCTGTGGCTGACTATAAAAGAAAAAACTTGCGCACTCTGCAATCTCCTAGGTAGCGGTTTGTGAAATAGTGGACTGAGGCTAGATCCTACAGCTTGCCTCCTTAATAATTGTGCATAAGCTAAGCAGTTCAGTCAAGCATACTAAATGAAAGAGATGCTGATTACTTTTGCTCTACAAATCCTTATCACCTGGTTTTACACACCCCATTCTCCTGGTAGATCCAAAGATCAGATTACTGCTTTTTGTTTTTTGGGGTTTTTTGGTAGGTTGGCAACTGTACAGCTCAAATTTCATTCTGCTTTCCAGTAGGTGGCACTCTTACATGCCAAAAATTGGACTGGGGGACTAAAAGCAAAAATGAGAAAAAATACTTCTGGATACTATTTTATCCTTTCTTTAATCTAATGTCAAGCATGCATAATGAGAAAAAATCCCCAGAATCAATGAACTAGAAGAGGGAGATATATTATACCACAGTACTAAAAAAACAGAACAGCATCTGCAGTCATGCTGCTCTACACTACTGAAGCACAAGGACTGATATATACTGAAACATTTGTCTTTAAACAGGAATTATATGCTACAAACTTTATATCAACACTATCCCTGTAAGAGATGAAAACCTCACCGACACCCTGGCTATAGCTTTTTAGATATGGGGGTGCATATCCATCAAAGTGCAAATTATGCAAGTCAGCTAGGCATCAGAGCATGCATGGAATCAGCAGCTTTGCCATATTGTAGATTCAATATCCCTGCAATCTCTGGGTCCTAGATGAATAGCAACTAGCACACTGTTGAAATTGTGACAAATAACTAAGTTGGCCTGTCAAAAGAGTAAGTAGATTCATTCATAAGGGAGAGGCTGTGTGGCTCAGTGATAGAGTATCTGCTTGACATGCAAAAGGCCCCAGATTCAACCTCTTCCATAGCAAGAAAACAAAAGCCATGCAGTACCATTTATTAAGACCAATGAAAATAACACAAAACAGTATGCAAGTTCTCCAGATTTGTTCAACAGGCCAGGCTGTTAAAAATGAGGAGAGAAAAGAATCTCTCTGGCCATAATTGGTAGTACATAGTTTACATTGAAGTCAGTTAGCAGTTGTAAAACCCATTCTAACTGCACACAACACTGACTTAACGCTGCATATTCAGCTTCGCACGTGCTCAGTGCGACAAACCGCTGTTTAAGGGATTTCCAGTGTATCAGAGCATTGTTTAGATACAATACAAAACCTGTTGTTGATTTTACATCCTTTTGCTCTCCCCAATTGGAATCACAATACACAGTCACAGTACATTTGTCATCAGTCTGTAACACAAGTTTGTCATCTATGGTACCTTTAAGATAGCGTAAGATACGCTTTGCAGCAACCCAGTCCCTATTAAAAGGTTTGTTGCACCATTGGCTTAATAAGTGCACAGCTACACTTATATCAGGCCTGCTCCAATTGCTGATATAGGACAAAGATCCGATTAATGACATAAACAATTGCTTGTCACCAAACTCCTCATCCTCAGGCTCCTTCACATATCCTGTAGACATGGATGTTGATACACTGTGTGCATCAAGCATGCCATATTTTTCCAGCAACTTAGTTATTTTGCCTTTCTGACTGAGCATATAATAACCTTTGCTGTGTCTGGTAACTTCAACACCCAAGTACTGACCCACTTCGCCCAGATGTTTAACCTTAAACATACTTTGGGCTGTTTCTTTAAACCATTGCAGTTGTTGGTCAGTTTGTGATACAAAGCACAGGTCATCGACAAAGACAATAAGGTAGCATACATTGTCACCAAGCTTTATATGGAATAAGCAAGGATCTGCAATAGCTTGCTCAAAACCAACTCCTTTTAGTGCTGTACTCAGACAATCAAACCAATTTCTGGCACTCTGTTTGAGGCTATAGAGTTTTCATTTTAATACCAGCTGCCCATCCTGAGCCTCAAAACCAGGAATTTGTGCCATGTAGACCTCATCAGAAATGGGTGCATTCAGGTATGCATTTGCAAAATCAAAATGATCCACTCTCATATTGGTTTGCCCTGCTTTTATGAGGGCCAGTCTGAATGTGTCAGATCTTACAGTCGGGGCGAAGATCTGATCATAATCCTGACCTTTTATTTGCGTATAGCCCTGGGCAACTAATCTCGCTTTTCTCTTTACAGAGCCATCAGGTAAATGTTTAACCTTGTAGACCCATCTACAACCAGTGATTGTTTTGTCTTTAGGCAAGGCAGTTAACTCAAACACTTTGTTTTCAACCAGTGAGTCATGCTCTGCTTTCATTGCCTGAAACCAAGCCTCCTTTTCAACTGTAGGCATTTGCAATACTTCATGGTAGGTTTGAGGCTCCTTAATGAAAAACATGATTGACATCATAGCCATATCTTACAGGTGGTATGCCCTTAGTACTGCGCATAGAAACCCTTGGTAGTACTTTCTCATTTTGCACACCATCAGACTGCACATTTACAGGTTGTTGCTCTTGTTTGATCACAGGCTCATTACTGACACCCTCAGTGATATCAGAGCTAGGTAAAGCAACCATTTCTGGTACTTTGTTTGCATGAATCTTTCCC
Organism: Gekko gecko; assembly: GCA_029375565.1. NCBI lineage: Eukaryota > Metazoa > Chordata > Lepidosauria > Squamata > Gekkonidae > Gekko > Gekko gecko. Next base: position 177,789,529 of record JAPDNY010000001.1, on the reverse strand, counting down.
CAGTTTTCATGCTCACAAAAAGAAGCAGACCTGCTGAAACTCACTTTGTTGAACTGATCAGCAAATCTATAGGTCTTCATGCCAGACTGATACCCAAGGAAGACCAATTTCCTGGCTTTGGCTCCCCCTTTCCTCCTGCGCTCAAGAGGTATGTTTACCCATGCTTTGGAGCCAAAAACCCTTAGGTAATCCAGATTTGGTAAACGTTTGTACAATAATCTGTATGGTATATCCTCTATAGAGCATGAATAAATCCAGTTGCTAACATAACAGGCATTTTATTTGCCTCTGCCCAAAACACAATACCCAGGCCAGAATCCTTCAACACTGCATACATCATGTTCTGAAGAACCCCACCTTTGCGCTCGGCGACACCATTTTCTGCTGGAGTACAAACATTGGCAACCCTATGTTTTATTCCCTTTTGTTGTAGGAAGTGCTCAAAGGCATTGGAGGTAAATTCCCTCCCATGTCAGTTTGGATGGCTAGCACATTGCCAAACTGGTTCTTTACTCTTTTGTACCAATATTTAAAGGTTGAGAAGACATCAGACTTACACTTCATCACATACACCCAACAAAATCTTGACCAGTCATCAGTAATAATGAGAACATACTTGTTACCCAAATGGCTTTTTGGAAAAGGACCAACCACATCCATATGAACCAAAGCCAAAGGCTTTTGAGACTCTCTTAAGCTCTGTTTTGCGACTGGAAACGCTTTAGAATTTGCCATCTTACATACCTCACAGTCTAGGTAGTTTTTACACTCTTTTACACCCTCTTGGCCTGTCAGGGCCAGGGTCTTTTGAATAGTTTTGTAACTCACATGACCTAGACGACGGTGTAGCAAATGTTGACAGTTGTTGTGGGGGTTAACATTGGTAACAGTTTGTACATTTTCCTTAGTGTTATTCAGCACATAAACATTATTTTGCAACCTGCCTATTGCACACACTTTACCAGCTTTCATAATTTTGCACTCTTTGTTAGCAAATACCACTTGGAACCCTGCAGTGTCCAAGCTCATAATGCTTAACAAGTTATTTTGTAGGCTAGGTACACAAATCACCCCCTTTAAAGTATGGTTTAAGTTGGGGAAAAACACATCCCCCTCAGCTGTAACCTGGGAAGGCGTCCCATCTGCAAGACTTACGTGTGTTAAGGGAGAGGTCCTAGTATTGTGCAGAAGCCCCTCGTCCTTGCAATACGTTTGGGATGCGCCTGAATCGAGTAGCCAGGATGAAGCCACAAAATTGTCCACAGGGCCCACCATAGCTACAGAATGCTGAGACTCAGGCTGTTTCTTTCCTTGCTTCTGCCTCTCAGGACAGAAATGGACCACGTGGTTTTTAGAGCCACAGAAAAAACATTTCCTCTTGTTCTTGCTGCCTCTGGAAGTATCTTTGGACTGTTTCTGGAGAGTGGCAACAGCAACAGAACAGGTGCTTTCTGCTATCTCTGCTGCAGATTGCCTGGAACTGTGCCCGGTCACCTTGGCCAACTGCCCAGACTCCCTGGCATGCTGCCTGGATTCTGCAATACACTCCTTGTGTTGGATTAACTTTCTGTTGACAAACTGGACTGTTAAAACTTTTTCATCCACTGTTTCGAATGCAGGCAAAATTGTGTCAAATTTTTGTGATAACGATGATAAGATTATGAACGTTTTATCAATCTCCTCAAAAACTTTGCCACGCTCCTGAAGCTGACGAAAATAATCCATCAGGACCTTGAGATGGTCTTTCACAGGCTCCTGGGGTGCTTGCAGCTTTCTATACAAACGTCAGGTTAACGAGATAAGAGACCCGACATTAGCCTGCTGATGAACGTTTTTAAGTGAAGACCAAGCCTGTTCAGCACTTTCAGCTTGAGCAACATAAACAAGCTGATCGTCACTGACACTCAAAACAATCAGTGCTAGGGCTTTTTCATCATTTTTCTCATCAAGCGGCATTGAGTCTTCGGGGGGGTCATTTACATATGCCCAAAGCCCCTCCTTCACAAGAAAGAACCGCATTTTAAGTGCCCAATTGTTATAGTTTGTAGAAGTGAGCTTTTCAACCAGCTGGGAAGTAGGTACCTGAGCCATGATGCTTGCTCCCGGCTCCCGGCTGCTGGTCTCTCGGCTCCGGCTGTTTGGCGTCCTCCTCCACACAGGACTCCCACACACTGCAACCGACCTCCGGCTCTTCCAGCTCACAGCTCCTCCAGCCTGCTTCTCAGACAGCACGGCCAGACACTGCTTTCTCTCCAGCAAAGAAAGCCACAGCAGACAGACAGCTCCACAGGTACTGCTTCCACAGCTCCCAACAGCTCCAACTTACTCCATGCACGGCCAACTGTAGGCTGGGCCCATAACCCTGTCGCGGGTTCGAACAGCAGAAGTGGTAGGCACGGAGTGGGCCAGAAGAGAGTGCGAGTATCCAAATAAATACTGGAGGCTTCAGCTAGGTGCAAACTATACATTTATTTACACACCACAGCCACCATCAAACAGAGTGTCAAAGTGCTCTGCTGCAATCATACAAATGAGGAGGAGAAACTGTACAACACTCACTGTACATTTATACAAACACCAGCCAATCAGGCTTCAGTGCTGAGTCACTGTGATAGCAGTGGCAAGACTGCCCTGAACCAGTTATAGCCAGCTCTAACAGAGATTCCTGGCTGACAGCTACCTGTCACTAGATCAAATCCATCTAGCCAGACCTACAAAACATGTGGATCTCAACAGAAATCACTCGTCAATCTCAGTACTTTTCAGATGGGGTCCCTGTAGTAATCTTGCTGGTAGACTGCTTTAGTCTATGGGGGTAAAGATACTGGCCTGCTCCTTGATAAATAATAATTGCTGACAGGCCATTTTGAACCACTAACTGTTGCGAGGGGTACAACTTTCTAAAACCAGGTAACAGGAAGTGTCTGAATGGAAATCCCCTAAATTCAGGTGTTTGGTGATCTGTACTGGATAATTTGCTGAAAGATGTTACAGCATGCCTTCACAAAATGAGGCTTGATGGTAGAAATAGGATCCTGGGCTAACATTAACTGTATCAGACCAGTTTAAAATCAGGTAGGCTGCAACCTTTAGTATGAAATGAGGGAGAAGATACTAAAATCAGCACACTTTTGAAGAGCAGTAGATTTTTTTAAAATGTTACCTTTTATCATTTTAGTTGCCTTTTTAAAAGTGCCCTTACAGCCAATCAAGGCACCAGAACAATTTCATAACCCACCAATAATTTGCAAAACTTTTTAGAGCACCGAGATTCAAAGGGTAAGTGGCCTTATTTTGTTTGGACGCTTTGTATTTCTATCTGAGCTTAAAATCTTCTAAATGTTTCGTGTTTTGATCCTGTCGCATACAGAATATCTAACAAATCTAGTCGGGCATTGGTTGATCATAGATTTTATTCAGTACAGTACTTAGTCTAGAAAGCCCTGCCAAATTACCTCAACAATTACAATTCAGGAACAGAGTGAAAATGGTTTTTGCTTTCACAGGCATTTTAAACCTCTATTTGGTGTAATGGTGTATGCTGTTGTCTTCTTTATTTTAAGGGTGATTGTCTTAAATTGCCATTCTAAGCATTTGATTTTTATTTTTAGCTGTAATTAATTCTATGTTGCTTTGGGAGCCTTTTAGGCATACAGGCAATGAATACACTTTTATAAACTTATTGTGGGGTGGCTAAACTGGATCCCTGTAGGTTAGTTGACAGAACTACATTGGCCCAGTTGGATTTGGCAGCAAACAGACTTCAGACTGTGGGAACTTGTCAGGATTGGCATCACACTTGCTCCCTACTAACAAACTGTGGAGAAATGATGGCTTAATTTCACGAGGGTGCCCATTGTTGACCATACCCCTAGCAAACTGACTAGTTTGTGCCAACAGAATTTCTTCTTTTTAGTGCATTTTTTTTTCTTTTTCTAGTCTAGTCCTGCCTGGCCAGGGTTCCTTTAAGATGGGATTTTTCAAGCAAGCAACTTTTTACTACTTCCAGGATCAGGATCATTAACCAAGGCTACAAATGCTGCCAAGTTTGTGTGTTTTGATAACATTCTTGCTTTTTTGTTATATGGAGTTACCGTGGAAATGAACCCAGAATGTAAAGCAATCCCTCGAAGTAAAAAGCTTTTCAGGGTTCTCTAAGAAGTATACCATCCCATGTACCAGTGCTTAAAATGCTTGCTTACAAGAAGCCCACTCTGTACTAAATTAATCCTGATAGCATTTTCCCCCTTGCTTTGCTGCAAAAGACTAGTTCCCTAGTGGTGGTTCACACATGCAAATCCATTGCAAACATCCCCCCCAGCAATTCATGACAAAGTTCAGTGTGTGGACAAAGTTCAGTGTGATTAACCAGGCTGTATGCCAAGAGACCTCTAGCCAGGTCAAACTGAATTAAGGGAATCAACTCTAAAATGAGGAACCTTTATTGGCACAAACTAGTCGGTCTTCTAAGGATATGCTCAACAGGTTTCCAGGAACAGCTACAGGTTTTCTGCATGTTGACACTGAGATTTTCCTATGAGATCTGCTTCATGTAAAAAAGAGAGAGAGACCCATCCCTTCTTCATTTGGGGAAGTAAACAGAAATCCTAAAACAGAGAAACTCAAACTCTTACCTCCCTGCCTTTCTCTCTCCTCCCCCCACCCCAACATACAATCTTTGGTTTGGTTTTGGTGTACACCATTTCTTTGCAATAATCATGATTTTACACTTATATCTAATTGTGGGGGGAAGTGGGAGGAACAACCCCCCGCCCGCAATGTTGGCTGAAGACTGATAGAAGTCTCTGCAGATTATGAAAAAGGTCCAGGCTGTTAAAGTAGGGACAGACTGGCAAGACAGTTGTGCATTGTTAAGTATGAGACTCAACAAGGTAGTGATTTCAGCTTTATTTAACAGCAAACTAGTCGGTCAGACACCACACACAAAACAGTGGAACACAGCTCCCTTTTTAAATAATCCAGGCTGTCAAAGCCACGCCCCTAACTCCATTAACATCCAATGATAACACAGGGATAAGGACCAATGAGGTCTATTCCCTCCAAGAATATATACATAGTTCTGATTGGCTTATTTACAGAGTTTCACAGAAGCTAACCAATGGGAATGTCGACTCTTACAATCCCTTTAGCTGACTCAAGTTTAACATAGAATTACATAGGACTGATTCAGAGTCAGAACATAACATGCACGAAATACTTTTGTTAAACCAGTCAAGAGACAGGGATTTGTTCTCACTGAAGTGAAATAATGACCAGGTAAAATGGTATATTAATTAAAGGCTAGCTATGTATTTCAGCCCAGGGAAATTCAAATTAGAGAAAGTTTACAGGGGCATGAACATCAAAGATTAGCCTCAAAAAGCAAAGGAGAAACACCAACAAAACTGATCCCAGCAATAAGCCATTGTGGCACTGCTCCTGATTACAACAGGAGGTGTTTTTTTAAAAAAAAATCTTTTTATTAGGGAAAAAATCCACCCAACCAAATCTAGAGCATGTGGATGGGGCTTTTAGGGTTGCCATCCTCCAGGTGGGACCTGAAAATGTCCTGGAATTACAGTCTACAGAAATCAGTGTACCTGGAGAAAATGGCCACTTTGGAGAGTAGATCCTGGCATTGTATCTTCCTGAGATTCCTTCCTTCTCCAAACCACATCTTCCAGCTTCAAATCTCCAGAGTTGGCAACCCTGCTTTTCAACTGGTGCATATATTTTCAATTCCTTGAGCAGTTGGAGCTCCCAGAGACAGCTGTTCATAGCCTCTGTTTTTGCAAAGAGATTACTTAAGATTTACAGTATTTCTGTAATACCGATTATTGGCAAATATAAGAAGATGCAGATATGCACCTGGATAAGCCCTGCTAGTTTTTAAAGCAACATCATTTATCCAAAGCGCACAACTGAAGATACCCCACGTGGCCTCCCCACCACCACCACACACTGCAGCAAGTTGTCAGTAAGCTGCACAAAGACAAATCTTTACCCGAAGAAGTGAGCACTGACTAACGAAAGCCACAAATTCTGTTAGTTTTTTAAGGCGCTACTGGAATCTTACTCTTTTCTACTTCTCAAGGCAAACCCGGCGTGCACAAACAGAAAATGACGGAATAAAATTGTTCCTCGACTAAAAACGCCCCTATTAGTCTGCCAGAGGAAAAAAGTCTTCTGGGACTGACAGACAATCACATTGTAGCATCAAACACCGCCGCATTTACCCAGGCTACAGCCCCAGACTTGACGGGGAACACCAAGCCAAACGTGCCGAGCAATAGACTACCACTCGTGGGGGAGAAGGGCTGGGCTGGGCAAGTCAAGAGCCGCCCCTCGACGAGGGCCAATGGAAGGGTGGCGCTTGCCTTCCTCGTTTCCTTTCCCCCGCCAAAGGCGAGGAGAGGAGGAAAACGGCGAAGTTGCTGTCATCGCCCTTGCGCGTTGAATTCGTGTGTTGGTGGCTTTCCCTTCGGAAGAATCCAGTCCCTAGAAGGAAAGCAAGTCTCCCTCCCACTGCTAGGCGCGGCAGCTGGTGCCTTCGAGCAAAGGGCGGGAGAAGCAAAGAGCGGCGGCGGCGCGGGAGAAGGCAGCCGTGAGGCGCCCGGGGCCATGGGTTGCGGGCCGCTTCCTGCCTTCCCGCTGCTCCTCCATTTGCTGTTGAGGGTCTGCGCGGAGAAGCTGGGTGAGTTGGAGTCGAAGTCGCCGCGGCCTGTTTAAACAGGGGACTGGGGGAGAGAGAGTGTCAGTGCTGTCCTCGAAAGAGCTACACCCTGCGGCACACTTTGAAGTTAATGAGCTCTGCTTAGGATTTACGCTCTGGGAGAGAGTGAACGAGGCGGTATAAATGTACCTTTTGTGCGGCCGCCAGATTTAGTCGTTCCTTGTCCTTTCAGTCAGAAGCCAGATACCCACCGATAGCACTTGTCAAAGTGCTTCACGTACATCATCTAGAAAACCTTAGAAACAGTCCTGTAAAGTATCTTCATATTACAGATGGGAGATTGAGACCGAGAGTGGCTTGCTTGAGACTTCCTAAGGCGCTCATGAGAGATCTGAATAGGATACCTTCTCAGCTACTGTGGTACATCCGATCCCATATAGAGCATCCGTTCGCACAAATGGCTTTCCCATTTACTGCACTGAAAATGCACGTCCTTCGTGCACATGGACCTGTCCCTTCCATTGAAGTGAATGAAGAAGCATGTTTATGATAGCTGAGCAGTGGATTGAAGTAGTAAGCTTACCCCTTAAATAAAACTTTGTTGATCTTAAAGGTGCCATTGGACTCAAACTGTGTCATATATTCCAGTTTTTATAGATACAAAGCCACAGGATAGACACTTACTAGTGTTGAAATGAAATTGGAAATCCAACAAATTTTCAAAGTCCAATGTTTCTTAGTACAAGAACTTTACTCAAAAAGGCTTGACTCTTGTAGGAACTGAACCCTCAGTTCACAAAACTTTTTTTTTTTTTTGGTAAATACAATTTATTATTGGATATATCACATACTCATACATTTTCAACCAACCTATATATCCATTTTTCTAATTTCCCTTCTACCCCCAGACAAGGCTTCCCGCACTGCTCCAACCCCATTAATATCTCTCTTGTTCTGTTACAGTTACTTCTAAACCTATTTTCTCTTACTAACGGTAACAATTCAAAAATCTAATTCTATTTCATTTTCCTCTTAATAACTATCAAAGCAAATCAAACCACGTTTAATGTCCCAATTTTTCAACAAGTATTTTTGAAAGTCTTTCCAGTCTTCAAAGAACGTTTCATCTTCTTCGTTGTTTAACTTTCTTGTTAATTTGTCCATTTCTGCCAAAAACAACGTCTTTTTAATCCATTCCCATGTTTCAGGTACTTTATCTTGTTTCCAACATTGAGCAAAAGTCAGTCTTGCTGCTGTAGTCAAGTACCATAGTAATGTTCTCTTGGCTACATTTATTTCTTCCATTTTAAGACCTAACAATAACATCTGTGGGTCTTTCTTAAAAGTACAATTCAAAATTTTTTGTATCTCATTGTGGATCTCTGTCCAATACTTTACTGCTTTATCACATGTCCACCACATATGGTAAAAAGACCCTTCATGTTTCTTACATTTCCAGCATTTGTTAGACATACTTTCATTTATGATAGCAATTTTTTTAGGCGTCATATACCATCTGTACATCATTTTATAACAATTCTCTTTAACATTTACGCAAGTTGAAATTTTCATCGACTTTTTCCACAAGTATTCCCAAGATGTCATTAATATCTCATTATTAACATTTACAGCCCATTTTATCATTTGCTCTTTTACAACTTCATCCTCAGTATACCATTTCAATAGCACCTTATACAGTTTAGAAATCATTTTTTTATCTTTCTCAAGCCATACAGTTTCAATTTCAATATTCTTTTCTCTAAAACCATGTTCTCTTTTATCGGTCTTAAATAAATCATAAATCTGTCTATACTTCAACCAATCATATTCAAATTCAACATCAAATCTATCTTTTAATACAAAATTTTTCCCTTCAGATTTTAAAAGATTTTTATAAGGTAGCCAGTCTAGTCCTTGATTTCTTGAATATGGATTGATCACTTCAGCTGGTACAATCCAAAGTGGTCTTTCTTCTGAGAAGAATTTTCTATATCTCATCCATGTCTCGAACAGTGATTGTCTTACAAAGTGGTGTTTAAAAAATTTGTCCATTTTTACTTTTCCATACCATAAATATGCATGCCATCCGAATTTGTTATCATGCCCTTCCAGTGCCAATAGCTTCTTATTCTCCAAATTAATCCACTGTTCCAACCATGTTAAACAGACGGCATCATAGTACAGTCTTAGATTTGGTAGTTGTAGACCTCCTCTTTCCTTTGCATCACATAAAATTTTCATTTTAATCCTTGGCTTTCTTCCTGCCCATACGAATTTGGATAATTCTTTCTGCCACGAATCCAATACTTTCCTTTGTTTTAGTACTGGAATAGTCTGAAATAGATACATCAAACGCGGTAAAATATTCATTTTTACAGTCGCGATTCTTCCCATCAATGATAAATTCAAAGTGTCCCATTTCTTCATATCTTGCTGAATCTTGTGCCACACCTTTTCATAATTGTTTTTAAACAAGTCAATATTTTTCATGGTTAATTCAATTCCAAGATATTTAGTCTTTGTAACTACTTTACATTGAATTTTCTCTTGAAGTTCTGTTTGTCTTTGTTTCGTCATATTTTTGCACATCACTTTGGTTTTACTTTTATTAACATAAAATCCCGCAACTGAACCAAATTCTTCAATTTTTTCCATCAGTTGTGGTATTTTCTCGATTGGGTCTTGAATCATAAACATTACATCATCTGCAAATGCCCTGTATTTATAGACAAAACCTTTCACTGTAAGTCCTTCAATACTGTTATCTTTTCTTATCGCTGTCAATAATATTTCCAATATCCAAATAAACAACAACGGGGATAACGGGCAGCCTTGACGTGTTCCCTTTTGGACTTGGAAGAAGTCCGTCTTTTCTTTGTTTATATTCAAAGCCGCTTTTTGTTCTGAATATATTGCCACAATCATATTTAAAAAGGACTGTCCAATATCCATTTTTTCAATAACTTGCAGCATAAATTCCCAATTTAAGTTGTCAAAAGCTTTTTCCGCATCTAGGAAGAGGAATCCAACTTCTTTTTCAGGATGCTTGTCATAATATTCAATTGCATCTATCACCACTCTTAAATTGTCTCTGATTTGTCTGTTTGGTAAAAATCCAGCTTGTTCTTCCGCTATTATATCTTTCAGATATTTTTTCAGTCTCTCTGAAATTATTTTCGCAAATAATTTGTAATCATTATTTAATAGCGATATTGGCCTATAATTCTTTACTTGAGTCAAATCCAAACCTTCTTTGGGTATCAATGAAATATTTGCTTCTTTCCATGAATCTGGGATCCGTTTGGTCTTTCTTATCTCATTCGACAGAAGAACTAAAATAGGGGTTAGCTCCTCTTTAAATTTCAGTTCACAAAACTTTTAATATTCTGACTAAAGTTTTATCTTGGAAATATCACTTGAGAACAGTGAAGCATAACATTTTTAATGACTTACTCATTTCATTTCTATGTCTTGCATTTCAATTTTGTTTTGTAATTCCAGCTTGAAATATTATTCTTTGTTTGGTAGCTCAAAGGAGTCTGGATTAGACAAACAGTATATCATATAGTAGAAGTTATTATTAATTTTCTCTGCATATTAAATGCTTTGCTTGAAATTTCAGAATGTAATTTTTGCTTCTAAAGTTGGTGTTCCTTGACATTTCCCTAGTTATTTTACACTTCTTAGGTGAAATTTGCTCCCTTCAGCTCATGACGGGGAAAAGGGCATTTCCACTATCCATTGTACATTGATAGACTATGGTTGGGTGTTGCTTGCCAGATGCAAATGCCTAGTCGTTAAGAGATACCACGGAGGTGCAGTGACTGTTCTGAAATTGTTATGCTCCTGAAATAAGGAGCTTCTGTTGTGTACTATAAAACTGTGATGTTTGGCAATCCTAAAGGGTGGGCAGTTTAAATATTCTGCCATTTATAAAGAAAATGTGAACTGTAGAGCAGGAATTTCTTTCAGGAAAATGAATGGCCAAATAATGTCTTTTCTATGCCAGTTTAAAGGTAATAGTGCTTTCTTCTTTGATTCTGGATTCTGCTCCCCATACCCAGTACATTTGCTTTTTCTCTGGTAACCATGAGTTATGCTTGATTGTCTTGATTGATTTCATTACTTTACATAGATTGATCCACTTAATCCATGCCTGGTTCATTCATGTGTCTGAGTGGTTAGTAGATTAAAACGGTAACTCATCTCTAAAGTACATGTGTACAGATGCCTTAATATTTTTTAAAAACCCTCTGGTAATTAGATCTCCTTAAAGCAGAGTAAACAAAGAAGAAGAGATTAGATTTATACCCCACCCTTGGATTTATACCCTGCTCTCAGAGCGGTTTACAAACTTCTTTCCCTTCCCCTCCCCACAGCAGACACCCTGTGAGGTGGGTAGGGCTGAGAGAACTCTGACAGAAACTGCCCTTTTTCAAGAACAGCTGTGCCAGAATTTGTGACTGACCCAAGGTCACATCAGCAGGTGCAAGTGGAGGAGTGGGGAATCAAACCCGGTCTTCCCAGATTAGAGTCCGCTCACCTAACCACTACACCAAAGAGAGAGAGAGAGAGAGAGAGAGAGAGAGAGAGAGAGAGAGAGAGAGAGAGAGAGAGAGAGAGAGAGAGAGAGAACAGCTGGTACTGTGTAATGTAGTGGTAAAGAATGCAACCTTAGGAAGTCCCACAGTTTAAAATTTAGCTCAACTCAAAGTTACTTAGCAGACTAATACATATGTCTCAGCACTGTCGTCCCCCTGCCACCCGTATTATGGGCTGCAGCAATGGTATTTCAAGGTTTATGGAGAGCCACATGTGCAATTATCAGCAACCAGAAGAGCCACATAAATACTGTATGCCTTGAGTACCACCCCAACATATATGTATAAGAGGCAACTATTAATAATAAGTACATAGCTACAACATTTTAAATTACCAGATGAAGTCAGCTCATGAAGTCAGCTTTCTCCCCAGCACTGCTGGTGACGACTGGTGTATCTGGATTGAGGGGATGTGTTTTCCTCTCTGTTTTCCTGCTGTCTCTCCTCAGCATGAAGCACAGCAGGTTGGGCAAAAGAGAGTGAGATTGCGAAAGTGACTGGAGGACGCCAGCTGGCTGTGGAGAAAGAGGAGTAAAACCACCTCTACAGCTCCACCATGGCCAACTTGCTCTTTTCTTCTGTGGGCAGCCAGCTTGCTCTCCTCCTGGCAGCTGCCTGGCTGCTGGGATTAGAGCATAGAAGCTGAGAGAAAAGGGGTGGTTGTGGTATTGGAGCATGCAAGCCTTTTACTTGTGTCCCTGGAATGAGGTCCACAGCTCAGAGAGGCTCACAGCTTCCTGTCCTCCAGTCATTCCAGCAGTAGCTGTTTTAAGATGGAAACCATATGCCAAACACAAGCCCTACTGGGCAATCAACTTGTTTACTTTTCCAGAACATGGGAAGGGTGCTATAATGAGGCAGAGCCACAATTAGCATGTCAAAGAACCACATGTGGCTCCTGAGCCACTGTGCAGGTATCACTGGGCCGTGATATTTCTTAGCCTACCTTGCAAGAGTATTCTAAGTGTGGCTGTGATAATGTAGAGCTCTTGAATGCTCAGGGTGATATGTAAATACTGCTTTTGTGACTAAAAACCTCTGCAATTTTTTTTCTGATGTCTAGCCTGACTCTAGATGTGCTCCTAGCAAATAAATGTGTCCAGCATAAACTTATTGTTCATATCGTGCTGTGGTATCCATTGTAGAGTTGCTTGTATGCACGGTGAATAAAAATAATTCCTATTATTCATCATTATCCTGTCTAGCATGCAATAGGATTGATTTGTAGAATTGGTGTAGGTATCAGTTAATTTACTGTGACTAGCATCATATTCATCTTGTTTCATCCTAATATTTTTTGTTTCCTGTATAGTTCTGAAAATGCATGTGCAGCTTCCAGGGTATTTGGGGGTTATGAATGAGAAATCGATGCAAACTAGCCAAGATAATAGCCCACAATGATACAACTAATCTTCAGGTTTAAGAGATTTTAACAGAGATTCAAATGTGGCTGCTGTTGCAGTGAATTTGGAGATGGGTGCGTGGGATAAGGTTCTGTTAGTTCTTTTGCTTCAGTAAGGTTTAATGCTTTTAAAAAATCAATATAATAGTGCATTACTATGTTGTTATGGTTTGTAGTGAAACTACGTAACTGTGTTATTGCTGTCACTGTTGTTACCTGTCTTGATATATCTGTGCATGATAATACATTATGTCAAGGTTTATTAGACTGATAGAGTAAGATGCAGAAAATCAATCAATTATATATTGAAGTATGCACACTACAAAGCAATGTTTCATTTGTGATTCTGTTGGAATTTACATTTTAATATTATAGCTCAGTTTTATTTCATAATCCCATTGAAAAAAATTAGAGCTGTACATGAGTGTTATTGTGCTTTTCTGCAGTTCCTGTTCTTCTCTAGGAGGCTTGTGCAAGACAACATTGCAGCTGATCATTATCCTATTCCGTACTGTGATGTTTGTTCTATATTATTTTGTGTTTTATTTCTTTGCTGTCTACAACTTTATGTAGTTGGAATTCCCATATTTCATTCTCCTGGCATATTGCCTTTTGTTGCAGCATGGGGAATGTGCTATAATTCAGGAAGCACACAAATAAGCTGTTTTTGTAAAGCATCCTGTTTTTATTTAATTTTCATCAGCATTAAAGACCTCTGACACTATGGTATAGACATCAAAAATTGCACAGATTTAACAAAAATGTAGACATTCAACCAAAAGCTAGTTTGGAATGTAGTATTTAAAATCTGATTTAAATAATAAATCCTTCGACTGTCTTTTCTGTTTTGCCCAGTTACAAATCTGAAACTGCAGAAAATAGACATTTTCCCACAGTTCATAGGCTTGGATCCAGCAGTGGGCAAGCAGAAACATAAATGGACTTAACGCAGTTCTGCTTGGGCAAGATCTTGTGCAACACCTAGCACTTGTCTCACTGCATATTATAGTGCCCAGAAATTGGTTTCATAAGTGGAAATGCAAGTGGGAATACAATAATTTTGACTTAGTTCGAGCAATTACCATGGTCTTTTTCATGCATTTCTGCTTGCACAAGAGCTCTAGCACGAAGTAGAAATGCTGTGCTTGATCCTGCCCATAACGTTGCTATAAATTCTATCCTGCTTTAGTAGAAATTTCTGTTTTAACTGTTAGAAGATAAAAGCCTAATAGAGCAGACCAGTGGTCCATCTAGTGCAGCATATTGTTTCACACAGCAACCAACCAGTTGCCCTGGAGGGTCAAACAAACAGGGCATAGGAGCAAAACAACCCAGAGAAAACTTGTGATCAGATCTAATTTTAATCAGACTGTTTCCTAAAGAAATAAAGACTCAATATTTACTGTTTAAATAACTGGTTTTAAATAATGTCAATGTTGGCATGAAATTCCCTTGAGGTTGTCATGTGTTATTTCAGAAAACGGAATGTCTGACTGTCTCAAGCAGTTCCTTTTAGCACAGTGCACCCAACAAGGAGACTTCAGCACAAAATGCATTTGGCCTCAATAAACTGCATTGTTTGCCTTTTGAAGTTCGTCTTTTGTTCCACTAGCCGGGGAAGCAAAGCAGTATGCAGTGGCTGATTTGCAAGTGTACTCTCTTTCTTGGTAGGGAGCATGTGTGCATGCACACAGTGGTGACAGGTACAGGAAAAGCTGGAACAAACAAACAGGAGACTGCCATCTGCCTGCCCCCCCCCCTTTTATCCTCTGGACTGTTTTTAGAAGAAATGGCTTTGTTATTTCTTTGGTTGTGTCCGTGCCATTGCTGAAGAGAAGAGAGCATGAAATAATGTTTTCTTCAAAAGAGGGATTTCTCTTGTTGCATTAAATGTGCACGGTTCAAATGGTTTCACTGGCAAGTGTAGCACGGCTGGACTGCTGTCATGTTCTGCTGAGAATATAAACCAACTATAATTCACTCTAGGCTTGCAAAGATGCAACTGAGAATTCTGAAGTTAGACTCTGGAGCTCTGGGTTTAAACTCTATTCATGCCTGATTTTACTAAACTTGCACAGCATTACCTTACATGAACTGGCCTCAGGTTTCAGACTTGGTTAGTTAATCCCATTTGAAAAATGACAATGATCTGCCTCACAGAATTGCTGAGGAGATTAACACAATAAAGACTGTAACACACTTCGCACATTCTGAGTGCTCTAGAAATTAGTAATTATAAGTGCAGTTCAAGGACTTGGCTATCTTGCTCTGGTTTTTCTCTCAGTGTTTAGCAGTTGCATCTCTTGCTATGCTGCTCCATGCATCATGCCAACCAAGGATTAAACTGTTGTCTGTTTCCTGACTTTTAAATCCTTTTTCTTCCTGTGCCTTCCTTTCTTTGAAACATTACTGTTGTATTTTGGCTTCTACAGACCCTGTTAATAGGAATGATTGAAAACTTCCAACTTCTTCTGTTCCTCAAGTTTGAGTAACCTTAGAATCCTTGGACATCTGTTGAATTTGAGCTTCTGGAGGCAGAGATGTGTTTTAGTACAGTGTGGAAGTTTATAGAAGTACAGTTTTGTTCTTAAAGAAGAATAATGTTCAAAAGTATATGTCCAATTACATTTTATATTTATTTATAAATTAAATTTATGAATCACCCAATCGCTGTGTTCACAGGGCTCTGGGCAATGTACAACAATAAAAAAAAATCTCTCCTTATAATATTTGTCTTTTCGCTCCGCAACATTCGATGCACGCCAACAGTGTTTGGCCATTCGAACTGTCAATCAGGCCTCCCTCACTCCCGCCCCCCCACCCCGGAGAAAGCCGGCCGCGCCGGCCAGGGAACCACTGCGCCAGCCTCAATCCTGCCCAGGAGAAAGCCAGCCAGGGAGCCGCCGCACTCTGGGATCAGGGCCTCCTCCACCCCACCCGCCCAGGAGACGGCCCGGCCGGCGCTGGCGGCGAGGGAGCTGCAGCACGCCCCCCCTTTGCTTCTCCCCCTCCCCACAAATCTGAGCAGACAGGAGAAGCTCCTGCAGGCCCCCCATTCTCCCACCGGCCTGTTCTCCCCACTCCCCACCCGCCCTTCACAGCCAACCGTGGGCGGGGGAGAGGTGAAGGCTGGCGGTGGCGCTGAGCCAGCTACTGCGGCCCCATTCTCACCGCTCCCCCCGCCCTTCAGAGGCAATTGCAGCATCGGCAGGTTAAGGCCGGCGGCGGCGCTGTGCCACCCGCCACGGGACCACCTTCAGCATTCCTCCTTGACATTTAGTGGCAATTGCTAAGGGGGGAAGGTGAAGGCCACCACACAGCCACCGCCACTGCCCCGTTCTCGCCACTCCCCCCCCCGGCCTTCACAGGCAATTGGGGGGGAGGTGAAGGCTGGTGGCGGTGCTCACCACTCCCCTGCCTTCAGAGGCAACCACGGGAGGGGGAGGTGAAAGCCGGCGGCAGCGCTGAGCTGGCTGCTGCGGGTCCATTTCTGCCCCCCCTTAAGAGGCAATTGCGAGGGGGGCAGGTGAAGGGTGGCGGCTCTGCAGGCCAGGCTGCCACGGCCCCGTTTCCACCGCTCCCACCTCTTCTCTCTCTCTCTCTCTCTCTCTCTCTCTCTCTTTTGGTCTCTCTCCCCCGTCTTTCACTCTCTCACTCTCTCCCTCTACCTTCCTTCCTACCTTCCATTCTCTCCCCCCCATGTCTTCCTTCCTTCCATTCTTTTTTTCTCTCTCTCTCTCTCCTCCTCTTTCTTTCTTCCACTCTTCCCCCCTCTACCTTCCTTCCATTCTCTCTCTCTCTCTTTCTTTCTCTCTCTCTCTCCCTTTCTTTCTTTCTTTCTCTCTCTCTCTCTCTCTCTCTCCCTCCCTCCCTCCCTCTCTTTCTTCCTGCCTCCCTCCCTCCCTTCCTTCTACCCATCCTTCCTCCCACCCTTCTGACCTTTCTAGGCCCGTTGTCTTCCAACACAACGGGCTTTGCTCCCTAGTACAATATAAAACATTCAGTATAATTTTACAGTACAATTTTCTTTTCCTTATCTGTTATTTGTCCACAGCATTCTCCTGCTGATAAATCCTTCAGCCATTTTTTCTTCTGTTGCACCCCGTTCCTCATCTGACACTGTAAGTGGTTCTGTGATTTGGTGGAAGAACAGAAAAGTTCCAAAATATGGTCTTGAGGTTCATAGAAATTTTAGCTTTCAATTTTAAAAACAAGAGAGGGGGAACTTGAATAGTTTTTTTAAAAAATGCAGAGCCAACCCATAAATATTGCCCGTGTTTTTTGTTTTTCTAAAGAAGCTTTAGTTCAGTTTGTGAAATATTTGATAATTCTTGCTACTGTCACCATTAATATCCAAAATCCTATGTAGTAGAAATTGTGTCAGAATGTTTATGTGACAAAATTAGAGAAGCTTTTTTTTAAAAAATAAATCTTTGAGATACTTTTGCTATCCAAAGCAGTCTTTTATTTTTGCTGAAGTAATATGGATCCCATGGATCACTGCCTTGATATGCTGAGGGGGCTTGCGTGGTTCGATGAGGCTGCGGGCTATGCTGTGGAGGGCCACCCAGGATGAACAGGCCACAGCAGAGAACTCAGACAAAATGTGATCCACTGGAGAAGGAAATGGCAACCCACTCCAGTATCTTTGCCAAGAAAACCCCATGGATGCCAGAAGATGAGCCCCTCAGGTTGGAAGGTGTCCAATATGCTACTGGGGAAGAGCAGAGGGCAAGTACAAGTAACCCCAGAAAGAAGGAAGCAGCTGGGCCTAAGCCAAAAGGACGCTCAGTTGTGGATGTGTCTGATGGTGAAAGGAAAGCCGGATGCTGCAAAGAACAATACTGCATAGGAACCTGGAATGTAAGATCTACGAACCAAGGTAAGTTGGATGTGGTCAAAATGAGATGGCAAGACTGAACATCGACATCTTGGGAATCAGTGAACTAGAGTGGATGGGAATGGGCAAATTTAACTCAGAAGGTCTTTATATCTACTACTGTGGCCAAGAATCCTGTAGAAAAAATGGTGCAGCCTTTATTCAATTTATTTTGGGTCTATATGACCGAAGTCTTGACCGGGAAAAGGGGAAGGAAAGAAAGAAACATAAAATGCAGCGAATAATGATTATATTAACAATGAATAAAACCCAGGCTTAGGCCCAGAAGTTAAAATCACCCGACTAAACTTGGGGTGGAGCAGACTAACTAAAATCATCCAATGCTTATAAGGAAAATATCGGCGATGATGAAGCTTTCAGTGTCTTTTTAAAAACAGCTACCTTGGCCAGAAACCGAGCCACATTTGCTGTTATCAGTCCATCAGCGTTTGAATCACATAATAATACTGATAGCACCCAGGAATGCGGAGGAAGATTCATCTTGATAAGGATAGGAGTAATGTACGTCCCTCTATCCTGAGTCCAATGGGGGCAGCGAAACATAAGATCATCTACAGTTTCAATTTCGCCTGAATTGCAAGGGCAGAGGCGATCTGAATAAGGTAGTCCTCCAAATCTGCCCAGAGTTACCATAGTTGGAAATACATTTAGGCGGGCCATTAAAAAGGCGTGACGATGGGATGGAATTGGAAGCGTTGAGTGAAAGTCAGGGAGTTTCTCTGGTGGAGGCAGCCCCAGGGCCAGAGGTGAGCAGGTACGTCTGTGGTGCAGCCTTTATAGTCAACAAGAGACTGAAAAGGCAGTAATGGGATACAATCTCAAAAACGACAGAATGATCTCAGTCCAAATCCAAGGCAAACCATTCATCACAGTAATCCAAGTCTGTGCCCCAACCACTGACACGGAGGAGGCTGAAGTGGACCGGTTCTATGAAGACCTACAACACTTCCTAGCACTAACACCAAAAAAGATGTCCTTACCACCATATGAGACTAGAATGCTAAAGTAGGAAGTCAAAAGGTAACCGGAATAACGGACGAGTTTGGTCTTGGAGAACAAAATGAATCCAGGCAAAGACTAACAGAGTTTTGTCAAGAGAACATACTGGTCATAGCAAACACCCTCTTCCAACAACCTAAAAGGCGACTCTACATATGGACATCACCAGATGAACAGCACTGAAATCAGATTGATTATGTCATTTGCAGATGGAGAAGCTCTATACAGTCAGTAAAAACAAGACCTGGAGCTGACTGTGGCTTAGATCATGAGCTACTCATTGCAAAATTCAGGCTTAAACTGAAGAAAGTTGGGAAAACCACTAGGCCATTCAGGTTTGACCTAGATCAAATCCCTTATGAATATACAGTGGAGGTGAAGAATAGATTTAAGGGACTAGATTTGATAGATAGAGTGCCTGAAGAACTATGGACAGAGGTTTGTGACATTGTACAGGAGGCAGCAATCAACACCATCCCAAAGAAAAAGAAATGCAAGAAAGCACAGTGGCTGTCTGATGAGGCTTTATAGATAGCAGAGGAAAGAAGGAATGTGAAAGGCAAAGGTGAAAAGGAAAGATTTACCCAACTGAATGCAGATTTCCAGAGAACAGCAAGGAGAGATAAGGAGGCTTTCCTGAATGGACAATGCAAAGTAATAGAGGAAAACAACAGAATGGGAAGGACTAGAGATCTCTTCAAGAAAATTGGAGAAATCAAGGGAACATTCTGTGCAAAGCTGGCCATGATAAAGGACAAAAATGGTAGGGACCTAACAGAAGCAGAAGAGATTAGGAAAAGATGGTAAGAATACACAGACGAACTATGCAAGAATGACCTCAATGACCTTGACAACCATGGCGATGTAATCACTGACCTCGAGCCAGACCTCCTGGAATGCAAAGTCAAATGGGCCTTAGAAAGCATTACTAACAACAAAGCGGAGGTGATGGTATCCCAGCTGAGTTATTCAAAGTCTTAAAAGAAGATGCTGTTAAAGTGCTGCGCACAGTATGCCAGCAAATGTGGAAAACGCAACAGTGGCCACAGGATTGGAAAAGGTTAGCTTACATTCTAATCCCAAAGAAGGGCAATGCCAAGGAATGTTCAAACTATCGCACAATTGCACTCATTTCACATGCTAGCAAGGTCATGCTCAAGATCCTACAAGCTAAGCTTCAGCAGTATGTGGGTAGAAATCTGCCAGAAGCACAAGCTGGGTTTCAAAGAGGTAGAGGAACTAGAGATCAAATTGCCAACATTCGCTGGATTATGGAGAAAGCAAGAGAGTACCAGAAAAACATCTACATCTGCTTCATTGACTATGCTAAAGCCTTTGACTGTGTGGATCACAACAAACTATGGCAAGTCCTTAAAGAGAGGGAGTACCAGACCATCTCACATGTCTCCTGAGAAACCTGTATAAGAGTCAAGAAGCAACAGTTAGAACTGGACATGGAACAACTGATTGGTTTAGCATAGGAAAAGGAGTACAACAAGGATGTATATTATCACCCTGCGTATTTAATTTATATGCAGAGTATATCATGTGAAATGCTGGCCTGGATGAATCACAAGGTGGAATTAAGATTGCTGAGGAAAATATCAACAACCTCAGATATGCAGACGATACCACTCTAATGGCAGAAAGTGAAGAAGACCTAAACAGACTCTTGCTGAGGGTGAAAGAGGAGAGCACAACAGTTGGCTTGAATCTCCGTATCAAAAAAACTAAGATCATGGCATCCAGCCCCATTACTCCTTGGCAAATTGAAGGGGGAAGTCATGGAAGCAGTGACAGACTTCACGTTCCTGGGATCCAAGAACACTGCAGATGGTGACTGCAGCCATGAAATTAAAAGACGCCTGCTCTTTGGGAGGAAAGCTATGGCAAACCTAGACAGCATAATAAAAAGTAGAGGCATCACCCTGGCAATAAAAGTCTGTATGGTCACAGCAGTGATATTCCCAGTAGTAATGTCTGGCTGCGAGAGTTGGACCATAAGGAAGCCCGAGCGCTGAAGAATAGATGCTTTTGAATTATGGCGCTGGAGAAGATTCTTTGAGAGCTCCTTGGACTGCAAGGTGATCAAATCAGTCAATCCTAAAAGAAATCAACCCTGACTGTTCCCTGGAATGCCAGATACTGAAGCAGAAGCTCAAATGCTTTGGCCACCAAATGAGAAGGGAGCACTCACTGGAGAAGACCCTGATGCGATAAAAGACTGCAGGTAACAGAAGAAGGGGATGGCAAAAGATGAGATGGTTAGACAGTGTTATGGATACAACGAACATGAAATTAAGCAAACTCCGGAGGATGGCGGAAGACAGGAGGTCCTGGCGTGATGTGGTCCATGGGGTCGCAAAGAGTCGGACTCGACTGTGCGACTGAACAGCAGCAACATGGATCTTGTTGAACCTATAGTGAGAGTCAAAAGAACCAGTTCATCACCACCTTCCTTTACCACTGGTCACTTAAAGGGTCAAGAGTATCCTCCTTCCATTGCTGCCACCTTTCCACAGCAACATGCCACTGCTGGAGCTCAGGGGAAATATGTGTTTCTAGGTACCAGCATTCACCCTTACAGAGCCTGGATGTGAGAATGGTTAAAATGATTCGCTAATTTATAAAGTTATAAAGTAGGGGGGAGCTGAAAAATGATGGTGCTCAATCTCTTGCTCCAAAGTCTTCTATATGCTGTTGTTAGGTCTCCTCAGATATTATTTAGGGTTGAGCTGAATCTGGGAGGAGTGTTTCTAGGTGAGAGAAGCCACATACCAGTGAGAGAAGGAAAAATTAAGATCTCTGCACCCTTTCTTGGGTATAAGCTCTATTGAACTCAGTGGACTGAGTGCCAAATAAAGGCCTTTCATGATTTTTTTCTTGACCCTCCTCCCTGCAGGATGCCTCTTTTTAATAATTGAGAGAGGAGCTTTATTGCCTATTTTTTTCCCACCAGGAGCGCTGCAGACAGAAGGCACCCTCTGACAAGTTTGACTGTTCCTGGCATTTAGGCAGTGGCAGCAACCTGTTGTTCACTTCTTTGTCAATGTAGTTGGCTACAGCTTTGTATCATTTTGTTGTTATTTTAAAATTAGCTGTCTGCTTCCTAGTAATAGTGATGTTGCCACCAAGGGTAAAACAAGCTAATTTATTCTAAGGGCAATGCCTACTGTTACCAAGAAGGCAGCCAATTTTAAAATTAAAAAATGGCACCACAGCTTCTGACCATTGGGACAATGGATGCCAAAGAAGAGAAACAAAAAGGATACACAGCTTGAGACCCTTTCCATGCTGAAAATATGCACTGGAGAACATTTGGTTCAGCCCTAACTGTTGGATCAACTTGTAGCATACTATGTAGTCAAGAGAGCAAGTGGTATGCAGAAAATGTTTACAGAACAGTGTTTCTAGGTGAGATAAGCCATATACTTGTGAGGGAAGGAAAACTTAGTCCATGCACACTTACTTGGAAGTAAGGCCTATTGCATTCAGTGAGACTGACTGCTAACTCTGAAGGATCAGACTGTAAGTCTCAGAAGCAGACTATATCCAATATTGCATGTATGTGTGTCAGGCTCCTTAGTCAGGCCTCACCACACAGGGCTTCTTCAGAAGACAATGTTTAATGGTGAATCAGAACTAAAGACACTTGTACAGTTTGTGTCAGTAATGGCCACATACAATAAGGCCTTCTAAGTTATACTGCATTCAAGCACACACACACCCCACGTAGCTGAAGCCAATGAATACATTTCGTGTGCATGGGCAAAGCAAAGCAGGCAAAGCTAAGCACAACATCTAGAAACCGTTGGTTCCCAGCATAAGACTCCAGCAGCTGGAGAATACAAGGTCGGAGACCTGATAACAGACAGTGAGAGAAAGTACAAAGGAGGGGAGACTGAAAGTACTCCCTCTGCATACTATACGTATGACAGGGCTACCTGACATTGTGTCCACATGCACACACGTGTGATCATGTAATATGCACATATTCACCAGTATAATACAGCTGTTGTTCCTGTTGCTGTACAGCCTGATCATATCAAAGAGCACAGAACTCTAATGACTAATAATTGGTAATGCTGAATAAGAGTTTTCTTTATGAAACAAATAAAAACTTTTTCTTAAAAAAAGAGTATTGTGGGGAAGGGGGTTCCTCATGCAGAAATCTGTTTTACAGCACTGATCATAATTTCATTTGACTTTGACTTGCTGGTTTTTTCTTCCAAAATTATCTTGCCTTTTCCAAGTGCAAAAAAATAGTGTAGTATCCAGACAATCAACCATTAGTAAAAATGGAAGTTTAGTAATCTTGGAAATGGCTACCACTCATAGACGTGGCTGTCTGTGTAAATATGTTCCAGGGAAGAACTTGGTACTTCTCAGTTCAGGCATTAAAATTGTTGTCTGCTACTGGAGCAGAGTGTTAAGAACATAAGAATACGAGAGAAGCTAATGTTGGATCAGGCCAATGGGCCATCTAGTCCAACACTCTGTCATACAGTGACCAAAAATACCAGGTGCCACCAGGAGGTCCAACAGTGGGACCAGGACACTAGAAGCCCTCCCACTGTTCCCCCCCCCCAAGTACCAAGAATATAGTGCATCACTTGCTCCAGCCTGAGAAGTCCTATCTATACCTTGTGACTAATAGCCACTGATGGACTTCTGCTCCATATGCTTATCTAATTCCCTCTTGAAGCTGTCCAAGCCTGTAGCTGCCACCACCTCCTGTGGCAGTGAATTCCATGTGTTAATCACTCTTTGGGTAAAGAAGGACTTCCTTTTATCCCCGATGTGGGATTCAGGGGCTTGCCCTTCAATGGCTCGCCTCTTTTCTCCAAGGTCGGGGACAGAGGGTGGTGATTGGGGATCAGCGGTCCCGGAGACACCCCTTGAGTGTGGGGTGCCTCAGAGGGCGGTGCTGTCCCCGATGTTGTTTAACATCTACATGTGCCCCCTTGCCCAGATTGCCCGGAGTTATGGGCTTGGGTGTCATCAATATGCAGATGACGCCCAGCTCTATCTGATGTTGGGGGGCCGGTTGGACTCCACCCCGGATGACTTGCACCAGGCGTTACAGGCCGTGGCTGGGTGGCTCAGACTGAGCTGGCTGAAACTAAACCCGGCAAAGACGGAGGTCCTGGGCCTCAGTCGGATTGGTTCGGGGCTGGGGCTCCCTCTCCCGACCTTCGACGGGGTACCTCTGGTGCCAGCGTCGGAGGTTAGGAGCTTGGGAGTGCTCCTGGACTCCTCTCTAACGATGGAGGCCCAGGTAGCAGCCACTGCCAGGTCGGCCTTTTTCCACCTGAGGCGGGCACGGCAGTTGGCCCCCTTCCTTGGCCACGACCTGGCCACGGTGATCCATGCGATGGTCACCTCAAGGCTAGACTACTGTAACGCTCTCTATTTAGGGCTGCCTTTGTCACAAATCCGGAAGCTGCAGCTAGTGCAGAATGCTGCAGCCAGGCTGTTGATGGGTTTCTCAAGGAGGGATCATATTCAGCCTGTGCTGAAAGCGCTGCACTGGCTGCCAATAGCGTACCGGATTCGCTTCAAAGTGCTGGTGATTACCTTTAAAGCCCTGTATGGCCAGGGTCCGGCTTACCTGAGGGACCGCCTTTCCCCACATGTTCCCCCAAGGGCACTTGGGTCTGGGACATCTCCTGGAAATTCCAGGCCCCAGAGAGGCAAGACTGGCTGCCACAAGGGCTAGGGTTTTTTCGGTGGCGGCTCCTACCTGGTGGAAGGAGCTCCCAGAGGAGATCCAGGCCCTGTGGGACCTCATTCAGTTCCGCAGGGCCTGTAAGACGGAGCTCTTCCACCAGACTTTTGAGTAGGAGCCGCCACCGCCGTTACACCACCGCTATTCCACCGCTGCCATTCCATCATGGATAACCATTGCACCACTGTCATCTTTTGGTGCTGGGCGACCCTGGTGGAGAGGGGACAGGCTGGTAGCATGCAGCCAGGACTGCCCCATCTTGGTTTTATCTGTTGTATAAGTTGTTGTTGATGTGGCATGTGTGATTTTTTGCTTTTTTTTGTTTGATAGTGTTTTATATTGTGTAAATTGGCATTATGCCCTATTGTTAGCCGCCCTGAGCCTTCGGGGAGGGCGGGATACAAATCAAAATAAATAATAATAATAATAAAATAATCTGTTCTAACTCGACTGCTCAGCAATTTCATGGAGTGCCCATGAGTTCTTGTATTATGAGAAAGGGACAAAAGTACTTCTTTCTCACCTTGCTCTATCCCATGCATAATCTTTTAAACCTCTGTCATATCACCCCTCAGCCGTCGTTTCGCCAAGCTAAAGAGCCCTAAGCATTTTAACCTTTCTTCACAGAGAAAGTGTTTCATTCTCGTTGCCCTTTTCTGCACTTTTTCCAATGCTATAATATCCCTTTTGAGATGTGGTGACCAGAACTGTACACAGTACTCCAAATGAGGTTGCACCATTTATTTATACAGGGGCATTATGATACTGGCTGATTAGTTTTCAATTCTCTTCATAAAAATCCCGAGCATAGTATTGGCCTTTTTATTGCAGTTGCACACTGTCTAGACATTTTCATTGAGTTATCTACTACAACTCCAGGATCTACTACAACTCTTGCTCATTCTCTGCCAGTTCGGACCCCATCAGTGTGTATTCATATTTAGGATTTTTGGCTCCAATGTGCATCACTTTGCACTTGGCTACACTGAACCCCATTTGCCACGTTGATGCCCACTCGCCCATCCTCGACAGATCCTTTTGGAGTGCCTCACAATCCAAACCTTTATCTTGATGACGCCTTCTGTCTTCCTTGAATGCTGGAAGGCCACTTGGCATGAGCCAGGACAAGTATTTCTACTCTTTTCTATAACATCTTGACTCCGTAATGAATCTTAGTAAACAGTTCATCGTCCATCATTGTCAAGCCAGACACAAACAAAACCTTTGGTAGTCTTGAAGTGAGGATTACCCAATATAAATGTGTTAATACCAGTCACTAGAACAGAAATCTGTAGGGAGGAAGATTTCCTGACATTCATCCAATTTGTCATTTATCTGCAGATGCTCCCTGCTCTGAGGAGGATTGAGCCACAGAGTCTCCCAGACAAAATCATCATATTGCACTTTGAATATAGACCCTGATCTTATTTGTGTTATGTTGGTATTGGCATATGGTCTCATACAGAAACATGCCATGGATCAGTTGAATCCATTTTACAGGACTTTTCATGTGAAGGTCTAACAGTGACATTAGATGAAGAAGAACAAAAGTTGGGTCCAGTGGCACCTTTAAGACTAACAATGTTTTATTCAAGGTATAAGCTTTCATGTGCATGCACGCTTCTTCAGATACATAGAAATGGAAGTTACCAATCCATACGTATAGGAAGAGGTTGATCAGCATTTTATTCTGTTGCTTCAGACCAACACGGCTACCCACCTTGATCTATTAGATGAAGAGCTGATTATACAGGAGGCAGAATCAAGGTGAAAAGCAGATGTCATCTAGTAAACTAATGTGATGCCACTCAGTTATTGCTGAACCTAGTCTTTATAATGGCAGTTTATTTTAGAACGTTAAGTGAGATTAGGAACTCCAAAAGACATTATCCAGACTCTCTCTTCCTGTTTAAACAAATACCTCAGTGAAAGAGGCACGGGTGCGCAGTAACTTCCTTCAGAATATCCTGTACGTTGTCCTGTTATGATGCCAGACAGTTCATGCTGGTTCTGCAGAAATGATTCACATAGATCTTGCAGGACCAATTTCAGTCCAATTGGCATAGAGCAGTCTTGAATTCCATCCAGAAATTAGGCTTTTCTCCCTAAGCCCTTCTGGATCTTGGTGTAGACCAGGCAAAATCATTTATTAAGCACAGAGTGACTGACACTGAAAGACAATTGGATATTCTCAGTTCTCCTGGCTATGTCTCTCCAGCAAATACTAGATATACAGTTGCTCCTGCAACCTATTTATATTTTCTTGAATCCAATAACTCAAGAAGGGTATTCACATTAGCCAGAAGCATGTCCTTGCCATCTGCAGTATTGGAAGGGAGGTTTAACAGGACCCCTTACTCACTGAGGGAGCTGCGGTGGCTCAAGTTCTATATGCTCCTGGATTCTGGATTTCCTGACAGCCCGCCCTCAGAGGGTTAGAGTAGGGTCTCATATGTCCACAGCCCTTATCCTGAATACTGGTACCCCACAAGGCTGTGTGCTGAGCCCCCTGCTCTATACCCTCTATACGCAGGACTGTACTCCCACCCACCCCAGCAACACTATCATCAAGTTTGCTGACGATACCAATGTGGTGGGGTCGTTTCTGGGAATGATGAGTCTTCCTGTTGGGATGAGGTGGAACAGCTTTGTGTTTGGTGTGGGGAAAATAATCTGATTCTTAACACCACCAAGACTAAGGAAATGGTGGTGGTCTACAGGAGAAATAAAACGGACATCCAGCCACTGTTTATTGGGGGAGACTGTGTGGAGAGGGTGGCTACTTTTAAGTTTTTGGGAGTGACTATTGAGCAAAATCTGACCTGGAGCGTTAACACCATTGCTCTGGTGAAGAAGGCCCAGCAGAGGCTTTATTTTCTCAGACTTTTAAAGAAAAATAACTTGAGTGAGAAAATATTGACGTCTTTCTATCGTTGTTCAATAGAGAGCATTTTAACATACTGTGTCTGTGCCTGGTTCGCTAGTTGTACGATTGCAGACAGGAGAGAACTCCAGAGAGTTATTACCACAGCCCAGAAGATCATTGGTTGCCCTCTCCTATTCCTGGAGGAATTCTACAGTTCTTGATCTTTGAAAAAAGCAAAGAACATTTTCCAGGATTCATCACACCCTGAACATTCCTTGTTTGAATTGCTGCCTTTGGGCAGAAGATATAGGACAATTAAAGCAAGGACAAACAGATTAAAAAACAGTTTCTACTCGAGAGTCACCATTGCCTTAAATGCTGTATGAAATCGGATTGGGTGACATCAGTGGTTCAGTTGTTATGTGAATTTTATGTGTGAGTGCGTATGATTATTGTTGTAGATCTCTGAGAGGATTGCAGTTTAATTTTATTGTACTATGTACAATGACAATAAAGTATATTATTATTATTGTTATTATTATTATTAAGTGGTTAAGACGCTGAACTGCAGGCTGTGGAAGGTCAGTAGTTCAGCAGTTCGAGACCCGAGAGTGCCGCATGACAGAGTGAGCTCCCGTCTCTAGTTCCAGCTCCTGCCAACCTAGCAGTTCGAAAGCAAGAAATTGCAAGTAGATAAATAGGTACCACTTCGGTGGGAAGGTAACAGCGTTCCGTGTGCCTTGGTGCTTAGTCATGCCAGCCACATGACCACGGAAATGTCTTCGGACAGCGCTGGCTCTTTGGCTTGGAAACAGAGATAAGCACCGCAACCCTAGAGTCAGATTCGACTGGCTTTCGAGCAAGGGAACCTTACTCACTGAGGTTCTGCTCCTGCCCCCTCCATGAAATAGACTCTCTAGAACACATATTTTTCAACTGCATATACCATAGGGTGATCCATATGGAGACTATTAGTCCACTGTTAGAAAGATTTCCCAGCAGATCAAATAAAATTAAACTTGATTATCTCCTATCTGACAGGAACCACCAGACAACAAGACAGGTAGCTAGATTTTGTGCCCAGATTTACAAGAAGTGTATAATGCATGGCAATTAGATTTTTTAATCTTTTATCTAAATTATACGTAAGTTTTATGGTGTCTCTATGTTATAGTCAAGTTTTTAAAAATTAAGTATGCCACTGTTGGTTTTATCTCATTTATTATTCAGATGTTTTATGTAAAATGATTGAGTGCACTGGTCATTAACTGTAACAATAAATTTGTCTTGACTTGATTGACATAGATAGATGACAGTGCATATTTATACAGAAGCAAGTCCCACTGATTTCAGTGGGATTGACTCCCAAGTATGTGTGGGACTGCATTTTAAATGTTGCTATCCCCTTATGGCTTCAAGAAAAATATTAATTCTAAAAGCATGCGATTGCTTGTCTTTTGCAGTAAGAGTCTTAATTGGGAAATGGGAAGAGAGAATACTTCATAAATAAAATCACCCTCCCCAATGTTCCCGCTGAGTAAAGTTGTAATTTCATATGTGCTATGCAGATGATGTGTATCTTGTATACAAGGTACAATTTACCATCTTCCTGTTATTAAATATGAAGAGGAACTTATGCCAACAAACAATCTCCTGGCTATATGTGGGTACACGGAAGAGGCTTCCTACTTCGCTCATTCGTTGCTCTGGATCATTTTTCCACAAACAGTTTTTCTGAGTAAAGATTCCATTTATTAAAATGTCGGTGGAATATGTCCTTAGCCAAATTATGCATTTATAAAAACCAGATAAATTCTGATACAGTATTTCTTTTAAAAATGTAATGTAATTATTTTTATTAGAAGCCCCAAAGCAATCTCACTTGGTTAATTCCTTTTCTGTATAATGACTTGAGGATTGGGGAGGACTTTGATTTCCTGCTTTCTTCCATAAGATGTATCATGTTCCATGAAGACTATTGAAGATATTCCAATATTTCCCCATTTTCTAGATTAGAGTGAGAGCAACCTCTTGGGGCCCATGTAAGCCACCATTTTATACATACCTGATGTGTGGTAAATTCTTATCACATGGTAGAATAATAAGGGAGAAAAAGTTCATCCAGGACAGTTCTAGCCCTGTTGACAAGTTATAGTTAACATATATTAAGTTTTGTGTGCAGTGTACATTTGACTCTTTTTTCTGTGTGTGCTGAGTAATTCTCATATTACATTCAACACATGTACGGATGAACATGTAATTTCAACCCCACAATTTCCCAGGTACTGGTCCCAGATTTCATTTATGCATTGGATCTTTCTTACAAACAGATGTACATGTGTTCAGTGTAACATGCTAACAAGTCTTATGTGTCTAGCAGATGAAGGAACCCTGGGGATGGGTCATATTTTGTCAAGCCTTACATGGGAAAAATAGTTGAGAAACAGGGATTTATATTAATCTCTAAAGAGAAGAGTATGAATCCCTATTTCTCAACTATTTTGAGTCTGTATTCCTGCTTCCTCTAACGTCACCAAGATCAGAGCAGAAATGTTAAAACAGCTTAGTAAACAACAGTTTCAACAATAAATATGAGTGAAGTTTCTCTGGTAGTGCCTGAAATGGGGGCTCATGCACCTCCCTCTGGGCACAATCATACTCTTCATAAGAAATTCTTTAATATGATGTGCAATCAATTGCATGAGGAGGAGTTATATTTCATATGCAAATTGATGAAAGCAATAATTAATGGCTTTTAATTGTTCTCTTTTTCTCCCTGTCTGCCAAACAGAAAATGGATGTGGGCCTATGATCATTCGTCAAGACAGTGGAACTCTGACATCCAAGAATTATCCTGGGACTTATCCTAACTACACTGTTTGTGAAAGGAGAATTCAGGTGCCTCAGGGGAAGCGGCTGATCATAAAAATTGGAGACTTGGATATTGAATCCCAGAGATGTGACTCTAATTATCTTATCATCCAGAGTTCTATGACAGTACATGGTATGTAAGGAGATGCTGGTAAGGTTGAATTGTTAAAAGGCTTAACATTCTGTTTGAGTGGAGCAAAGGCTCCACCTTTTTCTCTATCTACCTCCTTTAATCAATGGTGAAATTTTGTATAGAGATGTGCATTTGGCTTTCCTGAACCAAAAAAAATACCGAATAAATACCTTATTGGTATTTTTAAAGATGAATGGAAATTCAGGAAACTTTTCAGCTACCAAATCCCGAATTTATTCAGCTTTTTCAGCTTTCAGGTAGCCCAATACTGACTTCCCTCCCCCTATGGCTTTCCTAGTCAATTTCACTCCCTGCCGTCAGCTGCGGGAGTGAAACTGACCAGGGAAAGCCTCCTCTCTCTGCCTTCCCTCCTCCAGCTGCCCCAGGGCTACTGGAGAAGCACAGGCAGAGAGCCCAGCTATGTTTAAATGCCTTTCTTTCCCTCCCAGTTCAGTGAGGGAAAGAAAGGGATTTAAACATGCCTGGGTTCCCTGCCTGCCCTTCTCAACAGGCCTTATGGCTGCAGGGCAACGGGAGAGGGGCAGGCAAGGAACCCAGGCATGTTTAAATCCCTTTCTTTCCCTCCTTGAGATAGGGGGAAAAGAAAGGCATTTAAACATGCCTTCTTTTTTCCCTTCCCGCCCTGAGCTTCTCTGCAGCAACAGAGGGAAGGAGGCATGTTTCCATGGCTGCCCTTGGCTTCCCCAGCCAACCTGCCACAGTGGGGGGAGCTTGGGAAGCAAAGGGCAGGCATGAAAACATGCCTGGGCTCCCTGTCTTCCCTTCTCCAGCAACCCCAGATAAGCTAGAGAAGGGAAGGCAGAGAGAAGAGGCTTGTCAGTTTCACTCCCCTGGCCTGTCTTTTTAATGGCTTAAACCTAACAGCTGACTGTGGGGGAGTGAAATTGACAAGGAAAGCTGCAGGGATTTCCAGAGAGAAAGAAGGTATTTTTACATACCTCCCTTCCTTCCTGTCGGGTATATCAGACCCAAATATATATTCAGCAAGACCAAATATTTCCCCAATCCTGATACTTTATGGGTATTGGGTTGGGGATATTCGGCATTTATTGATATTTTTCAGGTCTGATATACCAAAGCCAAAAAACACCAACTTTTTTTTTTGTACATCCCTAGTTTTGTACTGAACCAAACTAAGTGGCTCCTATTAGAAAGTCACAAAGTAATATACAGCATTGCTTCAAGGCTTATTTGCCTTCATTCTACAAGCAGAATCTATGCAGGACAAACAGGTCATATACCACACTAAAAACAAAGTTAATATTCTACAGCCTGCTAGTCCAAATTTTGTGCAATTTGAGTAAAGTAAATATTCTTGGCTTAATTTTCTTTCCATGATTAGTCTGTAAATAGTAGTAGTATACAATTCTCATTTTACTAGTCTCATTTTACTAGCAAGTAGCTGTTCATGACACTGGAAGTTCATAGCTAGGGATGCTCAAACACCTGCCTACTCAGCTGATGACCTGCCTACTGATCACAAACAAGGGAGCCAGTACCTCAGCAGGAAGTTCATTGCTTGTGAGAGGACAGACTTGTTCCTTGGGCAACTCCTCCAATAGCTTGGTGGTGGAGTGGAAGTGGAATTCAGCTGTTTCCCCCTTCCTCGAAGCCTCAAAAGACCTCTGTTGGCCTAACAGATGTTCTCAAGGCCACCTAATAGCTAATGGGTGCCTTCTTTTCTGTTTATTGCTCTATTGAGGCAACAAAACCCACCCACCTCCCAGGATGCCAGCATTTTCACATCCCATCTCCCAACTGATTAGTGGAGTGATAAAATGGAGCTGGAGCACTGTGTCCTCTTTGTACCTAGAGAGGCTCAGCCAGTAGGTTGTCATAGAATCCCTACTCAGTGCCACTGGGAAACTTAAATAACGCATCTCTTTCAGCAAGCACTGGAAGCACATATACCCTAGCAGCTACAAGAGCTTGAAACTTGGTGTGTATGTGTATCTGTGTCTGTGAGTGTAAACTTAGAGGAGTGAATATGAGTGTGTTGAGATCCTCAGGATTCAGAAAGCTGAATTCTTTGGTCAGTAGTAAAATTATATTTCTGCGCCTTTGTGGCATTGTGGATTAGATGAAGAATCAAATATACCCTATGTATTGCAATGTACTACTGTGATGCCTGACAGTTAGCAAATTTATTGTGGTGTAGGCCACAGTGGCTCAGAGGTTAAGATGCTGAGCTGCAGACCAGAAGGTCTCTAGCTTGGCAGTTTGAGACCTTAGTGCTGCATGATGGAGTGAGCTCCCATCTCTGGCCCCAGCTCCTGCCAACCTAGCAATTCAAAAGCAAAAAGTTGCAAGTAGATAAATAGGTACTGCTTCGGTGGGAAGGTAACAGGGTTCCGTGCACCTTGGTGTTTAGTCATGCCAGTCACATGGCCACGGATACGTCTTCAGACAGCGCTGGCTCTTCACCTTGGGAACGGAGATGAGCACCACCTCCTAGAGTCAGATTTGACTGGCTTTCAAGCAAGGGAAACCTTTACTAACGTTTTTGTAGACTACAGCCCATTTAATCAGATGCATGGTCTGATGAAGAAAGTATCAGGAAGTATGTATGCAGAAAGAGAAGAATAAAGCCCAGTTTTACATAATGTGTGCACTCTCTTTGGAGGCTCCTGCATTATGGAACAGCCTGCTTGAGGCTATCAGGAAAGCTCCCATGCTTCTCTCATTTCTCACAAAGTGCAAAACAGAAATATTCAGAAGGGCATTCTTATAAAGGGAACTATGGTATAATGAATTAGCTCAGGAGGCTGGGATAGTATTGTAGAGTATTGCAATGTTTATTACACATAACACCCCTTTTAATGCAATTCAGTGTCTTCTGCCTTTGTAATCCTTACTTTAGTATGGTATTTCAAACCTTAGACAATTTTGTTGGCTTAAATTTTAATTATTTGCTTACATTGTTTTCTAACTCTTCAATCATAGCCACTGCATTGTTTGTTTATCAGACAACTTTGCTATTTGATTGAATTATTTCCTACTTTGTAAGCCACCTTGAGTCTCAGTGAGAAAGGTGGGCTCTAAATGTTGTTGCTGTTGTTGTTAGGTCTGAAGTAACAACATAGGTTAATTCAGGATTCACTCGGGCTAGATAAACAATGATTTCACTTCCTTTGTACAGTTTTCTGAACCAAAAAAAGCCAGACTTAAAAAAAAATCTTTCTGAGTGAGACTGTCTGCTGACATCTCATGCAGACTGTCTAGGCTTTTTGTGCAGGTGTTTGTAGTCATCTGGAATAAGGTTAAAGACTCATGAGCCCCACTCATTTTATCATATGTGGTGGACTTGTGACAAAGCGGCAGCTTATTGGACAGAGATCCATAAGGAAATCCAGAAGATCCTGAAGTTTACCCTGAAAAAAGAACCTGAAATTTTACTTTTAGGTCTTAAAATGGAAGAAGTGAAGGTAACAAAGAGAACATTGTTATGGTATTTGATTACAACAGCAAGAATAACATTTGCTCAATTTTGGAAGCAAGAAAGCATTCTGGAGAAATGGGACTGGATAAGGAAGATGCTTTTTATGGTAGAAATGGACAAATTGACAAAGAAGCTTAATGGTAAAGAAGATGAAGAATTTTTGGTAGAATGGAAGGATTTTAAAGACTATCTTGAAACGAACTGGGATGTAAGAAATAAGTTACTCTGCTTTGATAACTATTAAGAATAGAATGTAGAAAGTAATGGCTGAATAATAGCTAAAATGTTACCTAAGGGTTAGACCGAAAGAATGAATATGCTATAAAAGAAGAATTGAATATTGGATAAGTTTTTAATGTTAGTGAACACTGATTGAAACAATAAGGGGGGTGGAGCATTGCTGGAAGCCAAGAGGGGCGGAGGAAGGGGGTAATAGAAAAGGATGTATTTAAAAATATTTTGAAATATGGAACGTGTCAATATATCCTATTAATAAAAGGGTTTAAAAAAAAAAAAGACTCATGAGCCCCAGAGCAGCCAGCATTAGACTGAGTCAGCAGCCTTAATTATACCTGAGCAATAGACAGGACACTGAGAATCTTGAGAAGGAGGCATCAGTAAAATACCCGTGGGAAAATATGCAGAGAAAGGTCTTCTGTAGAAAGAGGGGAAGGGTGAAAAAGGGCTGCATGTGACCTTTACATTATAAAAGAGCAACATTCTTCTTTCCTGTTAAAAAAATGCTTTTGTGTGTCTCTAGTGCATGTGGGACAAGACATGACTGGTGGTCATCATAGTAGTGTAGAGATCTTTCAGTCTGTTATCAAAAATTATTTTCTTTCCTGGAGGAGAATTAGAAACTTCTTGAGCTAGGAATTATAACCTGACCAATGAGCTTCAAGGCAGGTTGATAAACTAAAGTATTGTCCAAGTAAGACTTGGGGAAAGGGGTTGTTGCTGTTGAGGGATGGAGGATTGTTGAGGCAACACATAGAGTGGGTATGGGGGGGCATGGAGAATATTTGTAGCAATTGCAGCTTGGGGAAGGATGCTCCTGTCTTGTTTACACGTGTGTGGTGCGTTGTCCTTGCAATCCCAGCTGGAGGAGTGGAGGTGTCTGAAGTGGTATACATGTAAGAACAGTGCTGGCAACAGGCTTCAGAAATTTGTTCTCTTCCTTGGCTGTCTATAAACAAAGTGCTCTTTCTACAGCCTTCTCGTCACCAAAGTCATGTGTGTTTTAAGTACTCCTGACATGAGGCCATTACCTCATGACCTGTCATCTGAACTGTGGGTGTTCTGGCCAGGGTGGGGTTTGTATAGTCCTTGGGAGAACTGTGATCGCAGGCTGTTGGCATCCTATGCTGCATGAAGGGCATTTGTATTTTCATTCTCCACAAATTCTATGGGAATTTTTCCAGTTACACCAGTGCTATTGATGGCATGATATTATACTGGTGCCAAGAGACTGGGAGCAGGCTGGAGAGGCTTAGGTTGCCAGCTAAGTCACACTGCACTCCTAATGCTATCCAATTCTTCACTGGGTCACAGCAGCTCCAGAGTGTGTTATATGTAGCAATTATAGGTAAAATTGTTACTTCCAGTAGCATCTCTGGATATAATCTTATTGAAAGTCCATATCACAATCTGCTGCCTTTGAGTGGACTTTTTGTGTAACTGATTATTGCCTTATAAGAATGCTGTACTCCAGAGGCTAGTGAGTGCCAGTCACCTATTTGAAGCTATCAGAAAATCCAATCCAAAATGTTAATGCTACTTTCTGCACTTGAAGAGCGTCATGTTAAAACATGAACAAATCCCTGAACACCGAGTGGCAATAATCTAATTCTCGGTCACTTCAAAGATTGCAAATCAAAATTCCAGAGTCAAATATTTATGTAGTTAGATAAAATTCCGTAGATAATGGAAACATCTATAGTTATTGTGTCTAGCCTACCAACATTTTTTTCATGTCTTATTTGTTCTTTGTTTAGGACCATATTGTGGCAACATGCCTGTCCCTGAAGAAATTATCTTGGATTCCAATGCAGCAACTATTCACTTTGAGAGTAGGTCCCATGTGTCTGGACGGGGCTTTCTGTTGTCCTTTGCTAGTAGTGACCATCCAGGTACAGTTGAGTTTTCTGGGCTTGTAAAACTCATGGAGGGGGGTGATGGGAGAAGGAACATGTGAGTGAGGAGAGCAATTCTTTCCTTACTCCAGCTTTTATCTGGCTTCCTGCCTTCACTGTGAAAGTGGGGAGGAAGCCAGATTGGACTGCACTAATAACTCTTCCGTACCTAAGCCTTTTTTTTTTTTTTTTTGGCCCCCCAAAGGGGATTTTTTATTAATTTTTTGCTTACGCACTACAAACTACAAAAGGAAAAAGGCGGGGGGGAACTACAACTAAGGATAAAGAAAAGAAACCCACACTAAATTAAAAACCCAAGAGAAGGAGATCTTATCCCTGTTAATCTAAATGTTAGTACTCTAGTGTTAGTAAACAATGCAAACTGTAAGTTCCTGTCTAGCTCAGCTACTGTGTTAATTTGTTACTTGTTATGAGGGAGTTCCAGAGCATCCCCGTCAGGTCGCTTCATGAAGGCAATTGTCAGAGTTCTTCTGCCTTTATCTAGGCTTTCTATCTCTTAGATCATAAGATGCTTTAATGGCTGCAGTGGCCTGTTCCTCGGCCAAGTCTTCATCCGTCTCTGAGGGAGTAGAGCCACTCGACCCAGTTCTCCTTCTTCTTTTGTTCCCAGGTGGTGTTTTAGAAATTCTTTGGCTTTGAAGATGGAGTCAGTCTTCTCTCTTTTATCATTAATTTTAAAAATGACACCACCCATTTGTATGGGATTTGATTAGTTTGGAGAAAAATAATCAGGTTCTTGTAGATCTTTCTTTTTTGACGAATTTCAAATGGAACGTCCTTTAGAGTTTTGATGGTTGTGCTTCCCAGTTTCAATGGAGTTGCTGACGTTGCTTTCAAAATTACATCTCTAGTTTGTCTTCTTGAGAACCTGACCATTATTTCCCCAGGCAGGCTATTTTTTTTGGTGTAGTTAGAATACACCCTATACACTGCTTCCATATCGTGAATGATTTCTTCTGCTTTCAAGCCTGTTACTGGTGCGATAATTTCACTGAGCACTTTTTTCAAGTCCTGATTCGGTGCTTCAGGAACCCCTTGAAATCTGAGAACCATATTTGCCTTTTCCATTTGTAGTTGCAATAAACAGTTTTCCTGGTATTTCTGTTTATTCACTAATTCTTCCATCTTTTTCTTCATGTTCTTGCTTCCAGAGTACATTTCTTTAACTATTTCCTCTGTTTGCTCTGTCTTTTTAACCATCTCTGCCAGCTGGAGTTGCTGTGATGCAAAGTTTTGGTTGAGTGTGGCCAACTGCTGGTTAATACCAGCAAGTTGTTCCATCACAGGCTTGAGGGTATCTGCTAGGAGTTTTATGACATCAAGTCCCTCTTCCAGCTTCAGACTTTGGCCGCCTGCTGGTTTCAGTTTCACACCTTTCTTCCCCGCGCCCACCATTATGGCTAATTGTTTACAAAAGTCGATCGCTGTTTCAACACCTCTGAAAATCACTTTTGGAACGAATCCGCTCTGGTAAGCCTCTCAAAACAAGTCAGTCACTTGTATTCCCCGTCCCCCCTCCCCTTCTTTTTCGCTTATCAGTTTATGTAAGCAGGAGGTGTCCCTCCTCTCTCCTGTTCTTAAGATAGGAGGGTGTAAGGGTTTCTGCTTGTTTTAAAGTCTGTTTAAGTCTAACTAACGTTCATTGTCTGTCCCATTCGACCTCGGTTTTGTTATTGTAATTTCGCTCGATCTCCAGCGCTTTTTCCAGCCATCCCAGCTAGTGCCCGAAGGCCACACAGCGGCAGGGCCATCAGGGCGGAGGGGTGCCTCAATTCTCCAGCATTACGCCATCGAAGAGGCTACCCCTCAAAAGCCCTACGGCTAGGAGCCCTACCCTCGGGCTCCGTGGGGAAACTGCGTCAGCAGCCTCCTCCCATACCGCTGGTGTGTATGTCACTCCCCCGAACGAGGGGGAGAGTGGCCGCCATCATTGAGCCAACAACCGGAAGTTTCCTGTACCTAAGCCTTCTGAAAGGGAGTGAAAAACCAGGCAAACCTATAGAAACCTGGCTTTAGGCTAGCTTCCCATGTGCTTTGAGAGACCTATCTGTGCGTCATAACGGGCTACAGTCAGAAGTAGAAATTGTGGGAATACTGTGTATGCACGGAAGTAGCTGAGATACGTATGCAAGAATTTTTGTATTCTAGGTTATGTGTTTAAAAATGTACCTTTGTATGTCCAGCTTGATCCACAATGAAAAGTCAGTATTAATATGTATAAGAAGGGCCAAGCAAAACTACAATGTGATGGCTATATTCAGACACTGTGAACAAGCTAGAGAGAGTCTGAGGACTTCCTGCCTCAAACTGTTCCCTCACTTTCCCCCTCATATACAGGGCCAAGCTTGAAGCCTTTCTTATATAAAAGAAATTATAGGTAGTTTCATTAACAAACTGTGGTCCATTTCTTGCCAACAGTTTGATTCTGGTTTAGAATCAGTTTGTAAGAAACAAATCACACTTTTAACAAAGTACCCTGTTTGGATGATGCACCAATCTGCGGTTTCTTTCATACCAGGAAATCTCCATCCTTGGCTCCATGAACAAGGGATGGAAGCACATAAACCTAAGAATTTTCTAACTCATTCTCATCGCAAACCAATTAGAGTGACATCTCTAACTAGGGACATCTAACTAGGGATGGGTACAGACAGCTCAGATTTTGACAGATTTTGGCTGGTTCATGGTTCACGAAGCAAAGTTCATGGCAGGTCAACTGGCATGAACTTTTCAGCTGTTCATGGTGGTTCATGAGGGGATACATTTCCAGACAGGGTGTCTCTGCTCAATCTAAATGTTTACAAAACTTCAAAGTGACAGGGGGCAGAACTTGGAGGGCTTCCGGGGGAGGTCCCTTGTGACTTCAATGTCTCTACCTGCACAGGATCTGTTCTATACACTCTTGAACCTGACCTGATAGGCAGTCATTTTGACAGGTGCAGGTTCAGTAGTGTATAGAATGGATCCTGTGCAAACTAGAGGCACCAAACTTGCAGGGGATCTCTGGCTGACTCTCCTCTACCTGCATTCCAAGCTTGGTTAGGTTTGATGAGGTCCAAGTTACACCTCCTCCAAAGTACTTTCCTGGGGGCATCTTCTTTGGGGAGCTGCACCTTGGAGCCCATAAACTCTGTCCTCACCAAACTTGGAGGGTAGGTAGAGGAGGGTCAGCCAGAGATTGCCTGCATGTTAGGTGTCTTTAAAATGGGGGGGGGGATTCTACTGCATCACGAACCTCACAACCCAAATCAGTTCTTTTGGCCTTGGTGGGGAGGAAGAGGTATAAATCAAATAAATAAATAGAAGTTCATGACAGTTCGTGGTTCGCGAACTAGACATGCCATGAACTGTGCATTTTCCTGGTTTGTGCCCATTCCTACATCTAAATGTGGCTCAGGTAACTGCTCTACCAAAGCTTAGCAGAACTGTATTGGCTGCTGCTTTCAAGTGCTTGCCAGTCCTGATCCTATAGAGTGTTCAATAACTTTTTAGTAACAGGAAGTGAATAATACCCTTCACTAATGCATTTATTCTGGTGAGAGAATTGCTCCCTGAAGAGAAGAAAGAGAGAATCTGGCTGAACAAAGCAGGGTTTGGGTGGGGGGATGAGGCAAGGCTAAGGAGGGGAAGTATGTTGGATGCAGTGGCTATTGGTTGTTCTTCAGGCAAGCTTGAGAAAACATTTCAGTCTTAAATAACTATCCAACAATTTATGTGTTTGTGGTGTACATTCCAGATTCATAATAACTTTTATTTGCAACAGATCTAATCACATGTCTGGAGAGAGCAAACCACCATGTGGAGACTGAATACAGGTAAGTAATAAGGTTTGGATGTGAGACGCGTTGGCTGTCATGCTGCATCTTGCACTTAAAGTACTTACTACTGTAACTGGATAAAGTACATGGCCACTTGTGAAGCATTTGAAGCTCTGCTGCCGACCACAGAAATGTGTCTTCTGGAGACGTTTGAAGGTGTCTAAATTTTAATCTGTGATTATCTATCCAATGCTTATCGGGGAGAGGCACAGAAGTCTTCCTGAGCCTTTTCATTCCATAATAATGTTAGAATCCTTCCCCAGAACTCTAAT
The DNA here is from genome assembly GCA_029375565.1 of Gekko gecko. Taxonomy (NCBI): domain Eukaryota; kingdom Metazoa; phylum Chordata; class Lepidosauria; order Squamata; family Gekkonidae; genus Gekko; species Gekko gecko. The sequence goes on along the minus strand of JAPDNY010000001.1, from coordinate 177,749,653 downwards.
TGCTGTGATCTGTAGTTATGCCAGCAAGGTAAACTACGTTGCATGATACTCAGGGCTCCCAGAAGTATTGGGAGCTGGGGCTTGAGAATACAACCATTTTGCAGGATTAAACCTAATTTGGATGAAAAGCTTACCCGTGTTACTTTAAATAGTTCTGTGTTGTTTGAAGTGAGCCTTTCTTGAAATTGTTGTAAAGAAGAATGGAATGCAAGCTAGCTGTTTGAGCCTGAAGAATTCTGTGCAAGCGTATGGCTGGACTACATTCCACTTTCATATTATTATTCCTTGAGCGTGCAGGTCAACAGTAGAGAACAGACAGAGGGAAATGCATTTCCATTGTTATTTGTATGCCAATACATACAATGCACGAGTAACTCTGAACTCTGAAAACAACTTCCTCTTCAAGGAATCTGTTTTTTCAAAAGCATGCTAATGTTGTGATGTGTGACAGCATGTCATTAAAATGGGTCTTTGCTCTGTGCATGTGAAGGACATTCCATGCTTCAAACTGAATTCTCTTTCCATTGCAGCAGGTACTGTCCCGCTGGTTGCAGAGAAATAGCAGGTGACATTTCTGGGAATATAGTAGAAGGATACAGAGATGTAAGTACTTGGGACAAAGAACAATTCTAGAGCAAAATGGTGGAATGGGAGCATTGCCGTTTCTAGAAAAATATTATCACCAGAAAGCTCAAAAATTAGGCCCTGGATTCAGAGGCAGATAGAACAGCCAGCTACGAAAGTGTAGAATAGTTGTAAAGAACTTGTACAGTGAACATTATAATAGCCAAACTGAGCTGGAGGACCACATGTAGTTTGGGTGCTCTGTTTATAGGTAGTTAATTTCAGGCATTTCTCAATCTATATAGTTCTCAACATTGCCAAATTTGCTGATACTTAAATCTGGAGATTGGAGCCATGAACAGACAAAACAGATCTTTCTTTGCAGAAAAATCTGAAATCTTAAAAACAAAACACTGGGTGGTTAGTGTTTCAGATTAGAATATGGGCAACTCAGTTTCAAATTCCTGCTCTGCTGGGTGATTTTGGGCCAATCACACATTATCAGGCTAAACTACTGCATGGGGTTGTTGAGAGGTCAGAATGGAAGAGAGGAGAATGATGTAAACTGCTTTGGGACCCCAGTGTGGAGAAAGGAGGAGTATAAAGTAAAAAATAATTAATATGTTGTTGTTCAGTCGCACAGTCAAGTCCGACTCTTCGCGACCCCATGGACCAGATCATGCCAGGCCCTCCTGTCTTCCGCTGTCCTTTGAAGTTTGCTCAATTTCATGTTCGTTGCATCGATGACACTGTCTAACCATCTCATCCTTTGCCGTCCCCTTCTTCTTTGACCTTCAGTCTTTCCCAGCATCAGGGTCTTCTCCAGTGAGTGTTCCCTTCTCATTTGGTGGCCAAAGTATTTGAGCTTCAGCTTCAGGATCTGGCCTTCCAAGGAACAGCCAGGGTTGATTTCTTTTAGGATTGACTGATTTGATCTCCTTGCATTCAATGGGACTCTCAAGAGTCTTCTCCAGCACCATAGTTCAAAAGAACCTATTCTTCGGCGCTCGGCCTTCCTTATAGTCCAACTCTCGCAGCCAGACATTACTACTGGGAATACCATTGCTTTGACCATGCGGACTTTTGTTGGCAGGGTGATGTCTCTGCTTTTTATCATGCTGTTTAGGTTTGCCATTGCTTTCCTCCCAAGGAGCAGGCATCTTTTAATTTCAGGACTGCAGTCACCATCTGCAATGATCTGGGATCCCAGGAACGTGAAGTCTGTCACTACTTCTACGACTTCCCCTTCTATTTGCCAGGGAGTGATGGAGCCGGATGCCATGATCTTAGTTTTTTTGATGTTGAGCTTCAAACCCACTTTTGTGCTCTCCTCTTCCATCCCTGAGCAAGAGGCTCTTTAGGTCCTCTTCACTTTCTGCCATCAGAGTGGTATCGTCTGCATATCTGAGGTTATTGATCTTTTCCCAGCAATCTGAACTCCAGCTTGAGATGCATCCAGGCCAGCATTTCGCATGATGTACTCTGCATATAAATTAAATAAGCAAGGTGACAATATACATCCTTGTCGTACTCCTTTTCCTATGCTAAACCAATCAGTTGTTCCATATCTGGTTCTAACTGTTGCTTCTTGACCCTAATACAGCTTTTTCAGGAGACATGTGAGGTGGCCTGGTACTCCCATCTCTTTAAGAACTTGCCATAGTTTATTGTGATCTACACAATCAAAGGCTTTAGCATTGTCAATGAAACAGATGTAGATGTTTTTCTGGTACTCTCTTGCTTTCTCCATAATCCAGCGAATGTTGGCAATTTGATCTCTAGTTCCTCGACCTCTTTGAAACCCAGCTTGTACTTCTGGCAGTTCCCTATCCACATACTGTTGGAGCCTAGCTTGTAGGATCTTTAGCATGACCTTGCTAGCATGTGAAATGAGTGCAATTGTGCAATAGTTTGAACATTCCTTGGCATTGCCCTTCTTTGGGATTGGAATGTATACTGACCTTTTCCAATCCTGTGGCCACTGTTGTGTTTTCCAAATTTGTTGGCAAATTGAGTGCAGCACTTTAACAGCATCTTCTTTTAAGACTTTGAATAGCTCAGCTGGGATACCATCACCTCCACTAGCTTCGTTGTTAGTAATGCTTTCTAAGGCCCACTTGACTTTGCATTCCAGGATGTTTGGCTCGAGGTCAGTGATTATACCATCATGTTTGTCAAGGACATTAAGGTCCTTCTTGTATAGTTCTTCTGTGTATTCTTGCCATCTTTTCCTAATCTCTTCTGCTTCTGTTAGGTCCCTACCGTTTTTGTCCTTTATCATGGCCAGCTTTGCATGGAACGTTCCCTTGATTTCTCCAACTTTCTTGAAGAGATCTCTAGTCCTTCCCATTCTGTTGTTTTCCTCTATTACTTTGCATTGTCCATTCAGGAAAGCGTCCTTATCTCTCCTTGCTGTTCTCTGGAAATCTGCATTCAGTTGAGTAAATCTTTCCTTTTCACCTTTGCCTTTCACTTTCCTTCTTTCCTCTGCTATCTATAAAGCCTCATCAGACAGCCACTGTGCTTTCTTGCATTTCTTTTTCTTTGGGATGGTAGTGATTGCTGCCTCCTGTACAATGTCACGAACCTCTGTCCATACTTCTTCAGGCACTCTGTCTATCAAATCTAGTCCCTAAAACCTATTCTTCTCCTCCACTGTATATCTGTAAGGGATGCGATCTAGGTCAAATCTGAATGGCCTAGTGGTTTTCCCAACTTTCTTCAGTTTAAGCCTGAATTTTGCAATGAGTAGCTCATGATCTGAGCCACAGTCAGCTCCAGGTCTTGTTTTTACTGACTGGATAGAGCTTCTCCATCTTTGACTGCAAATTATATAGTCAATCTGATTTCAGTGTTGCCCATCTGGTGGTGTCCATGTGTAGAGTCGCCTCTTAGGTTGTTGGAAAATGACCAGTGTGTTCTCTTGACAAAACTCTGTTAGCCTTTGCCCTGCTTCATTTTGTTCTCCAAGGCCAAACTTGTTTGTTATTCTGGTTACCTTTTGATTTCCTCCTTTAGCAATCCAATCCCCTATGATGATGAGGACATCATTTTTTGGTGTTAGTTCTATGAGATGTTGTAGGTCTTCATAGAACTGGTCCACTTCAGCCTCTTCTGCAGTAGTGGGTGGGGCATAGACTTGGATTACTGTGATGTTGAATGGTTTGCCTTGGATTTGGACCGAGCTCATTCTGTCATTTTTGAGATTGTATCCCAATACTGCCTTTCTCACTCTCTTGTTGACCATAAAGGCCACACCATTTTTTTCTACGGGATTCCTGGCCACAGTAGTAGATATAATGGTCTTCTAAGTTAAATTCGCCCATTCCCATCCACTTTAGTTCACTGATTCCCAAGATGTTGATGTTCATTCTTGCCATCTCATTTTTTACCACGTCAAGCTTACCTTGATTCATAGATCTTACATTCCAGGTTCCTATGCAGTATTGTTCTTTGCAGCATTGGACTTTCCTTTAACCGTCAGACACATCCACAACTGAGTGTCCTTTCGGCTTTGGCCCAGCCACTTCACTCTTTCTGGAGTTACTTGTACTTGCCCTCTGCTCTTCCCCAGTAGCATATTGGACACCTTCCAACCTGAGGGGCTCATCTTCTGGTGTCATATCTTTTAGCCTTTTGTTACTGTCCATGGGGTTTTCTTGGCAAAGATACTGGAGTGGGTTGCCATTGCCTTCTCCAGTGGATCACATTTTGTCTGACTTCTCTGCTGTGGCCTGTTCATCCTGGGTGGCCCGCCATGGCATAGCCCACAGCCTCATCGAACCACGCAAGCCCTCTCACCACAGCAAGGCAGTGATCCATGAGGAAGAATAATTAATATAGCAGCTTATAGAGTGCAGATAAAAGTTTGGATGATTATTGGGTGGGAAGGAGAAAAAGAAGTAAGGAAAGGTTGAGGATATAGGGCTGCCAGGAGGAGGGAAAGAGGAAATGGTGTGAGGAGGGGGATACAGAGGACCCCCATATGGCCTCGTGGATTCCTCACTGTGCAGCTGTGTCCACTGGCCATTACTGTATAACTGCAACCTGGTTTTCCTAGGTAAAAGCTACAAGGAATAGAAGGAGGAAGGGAAAGCTGAAGATTGGGGAGGTATATAAAGATAGGTTGACTAGCAGATGGGAAGGGAAGCAGGAAACAGGGAGAGACTATGGGGAGAGGATATAGCTGGAGAGCGGGAAATGAGATGCTCCATAAGTCCCCTGCTTGTAGCACCTGTGACTTGTCTCCTAGCTTAGTATGCTGTTCATATGCTGTCCCCAAAAGCTTAGAATAGAGAAGAGTTTAGATTAGCATTATCATAAGCTAAGAAATCAAAACGGTATTTTTTAAAGGAATATATGTTAGAAAAGCATGTGTTCTGCTGCTGAGCATTATCATAGTTAACTCCCATTTATGGAAGAAGAAAAGAACTTCGCCTGTTTTGATCTAACAGAAATGTGATGACCAGATGTCCCTTTAATACACTCTATCTATCTATCTATCTCTGCTCATACGGCTATCACCTTAAGTAGAAATTGGAACCAAAGGAAATATTTTAAAAGACCTTACTCAGTATTATTTTGCTTATATTTGATTATTGCGCCTATGAATTTTGCCACTGAGAGGATGACATGATCACTGGTATCCAATCCTAGCCGTTACACCTGGGCTCACACATTTAGCAGTTCCATATCTTTAAGTAAAGGGGTGACTAAATTAGCCTTCAACTCATCAAATTTAGGGCACTCCATAATCATATGTTCAATGGTTTCGATAGTATGATATGAGCATCTGCATGTTCTATTAGAGTATGATACTTTATTATATCTGCCCTCCAAAACTGCTGAGGGAAGAACGTTCAGCCTTGCCAAAGTAAAAGCTTAGTTTTGGGACTGTCAGTTGATAAAAATATTTTGGCACTTGCATTGGGTGGCAATTTCCAAATGAAGTGTCGAACATACCCTGCACGCCCTGCTAGACATACTTGTAACATCCCTTTAATACTAAGTGCATTGTGGGGTATGTGCAGGATTTGTAAACCCCATCACAGAGTTATGTTTGCACAAAGTCTAATTGGTATGATACTTCAGTTGGAGTCTGAAGCCAGTTCTTCTTGTTTAGTTTGCAAAACAGGCAATTAGGCAAAATTTCCTCAGCCTTGCCTCTCTGGTGTGTTGTGTTCAGAATATCTTCAGCAAAACTGGTAAAGCATTTTACTTTGCTCTTCTCCACATATATAATGGAAAAAGTCACTGGGTTACATCCAGTGATTTCCTACTGCTAAGTACAGAGTCCTTCAGTGGGAAGGTCCTTGTTCATGTAGCAGAAGAGAACCATGGATCCAGCCCACTGCATTAATGATTTTCTGAACAAGCATGTGTGGGCGAGGATTACTGCATTGTTAAATATTAACTTTAAAACATATCTGCTCAACAGTTAAACTTACTTAATCCGTTTGTCGACTTTTTCACATTGAATGCTCTTCTTCGGTTAATCTATGTAATATATGTGGAGGATTTCTGTTTCTTCTTCTTAGACTTTGAAATTCTGATGGATGTAAGAACTTGAAAGACTTATATTATTATGGAGTTGTTAGTGATGAGGGGTTTTGGGGGGGTGGTTAATACTAAAATCTTGCTTTTACTCACCTTTCATTTGATTTCTGTACACCAGACCTCCTTGCTGTGCAAATCTGCCATACATGCCGGAGTAATTGCAGATGAGTTGGGCGGTCAGATCAGTGTGATTCAGCAGAAAGGAGCAAGTCGGTATCAAGGAATTTTGGCCAATGGAATCCTTTCACAGGAGTACGTATTGTGTGTGTTTATATTTTAATTATGTATATGCAAAAAAAAAGACCTCAGTACCCCATCACACTACAAAGAACAGATGAGGTTTTTGCTTTTCCTGTTGAGTGCTTAGGAGACTATGCAATACTTTTAAGAAATCTTGACTACTTATTTGTCTTGATTGAACTTTTCCAGAGCATATTACCAGCCAAGGTTCATCAAAGTACAGCTGAGCCCTGCTTTTCATCACAAACCTCTTCCTTAGACCATGAGGCAGGGGTGCACTTGTACCTCCTGATGCTGCTGCTACTTGTCCCCATTTGTAGTTGTGGAGGCACCACATGCTTTTTCCTAGAATATTAGCATACTTGCTCAGCAGAGAGGCTGTTTAAGTCTTGTGGGGAAACATTTTCCCCATGGGCACTTTCATTAGCATTCTTCAGAAAACTATGTAGATGGTCATTTTAACCTACTTCTGGCTCTATAGACATTTTGTTTTGAGTGCTTTGTGCCCTTTGTTGTGCAGATTTTGGAGCCAACAGAAACTGCAAAAAGAGCAGGTCTGATGCTATACTTGGAAATACCCAATCTGTGCCAGGTTTACACTAATAGGATGAAGTAAAGATCCAGAGGAATGAAAGAACTTACTTAGTGCCTTCCGCCAACCTGTTGCTCACCCAGTACAGGTGTGCCACTTCTTTTGTAAAAAATTTCTTAAGAGAGAAAATGGCCAGGTCCTAGTGCACTGTAAATAGTGGTGCTTCCTTTTATGTACCTTACAGAAATTAAATATTTGTTAATTGCAATAGCAAAGATTGAAATTGATTAGAGTGAAAGCTGCTGCTTGTGTGCACTGAGCCCTTGAAGGTCTATATTGGAATCAGATGGCGGCATGATGAACCATTTGCTTAGGGGTTGTTAAGCCCTGACCTTGACATTGTTGGCTTAATTTTCAGTATATTTGCAAAGCTGTTAACTGACATCAGTGTATGATTCTTACATGCTTGGCTTACATGAATGCAGAGCTGATTAAATAACTGATTAAAGTGTCTCTTCTAGGGACTCTTACTGTCCTCAAAATTCATAGATAACATTTGTGTGACCATTAAGGTCTATTGAAATTGATGGGAAAGTTAAGCACAAATTATTTATTTTTATTATCCTGCTCTTCCTTTGGAAGCTCAGAGCACGTTACCTGGATGGGGAACAGCAGCAGTTGCCCAACCAGGCACTGATTCACACCCCTTCAGTTTCTCCCATTGTTCTACTGAATAAGTGCGACTTACAAATAGGAAGGTGCAGAAAAAATGTTCACTTGTTCACTTTGTTCTATTATGTATTCATTTCCACTGATTTGGTGGCAAGCACGTTTCTGTCTAACAGCTCTCCCCATCCCATACTCTGCTTTGTCTGGTCCTGAACTACAAAAAATTAGCTTTTTTCCTGCCCTGCTTGATTGCTGCCACATTGATCCAGATCTTCTAGATTTGATCCTCAGTGCTCATCTCTCAGAGATCTAAGGGTTTTTCATTGCCATTCTCTCACATCTCCTCTGATTTGGTCCTGCTTTTTGTTGGGTATGAAGACTTGCTTCTGTTCTTCCCAGCCTGCTATAATATTATTTCCCATACTAGAGTTGGCAACCCTATCTCCTTCCCAGCTAACCATCAATCTACCTTTATCTGTACCCTCTGACTTTAGCTTTCCATCTCCTCCCCCCTCCTGGAGATCAGTTGTAATTCTGAGTGATCTCCACCCCACACCTGGAGATTGGCAACAGTGGTTCCCCAAGAGAGAATGGCTGGTTGGGAAGGTAAAGTCTATGGCATCATACCTGCCCGAGGTCCAACCCCTCCTCAATCCTCACCCTCTCCAGGTTCCATCCCTCAAATATCCAGGAATTTCTCACCTGGAGTTGGCAACCCTAGCTCCTTCCCAGCCAAGCATCAACCTACCTTTATTTCCCCCTCACTCTTCAGCTTTCCATCTCCCCCCGCCCCACCTACAGCCTCTACCCAGGAGGGAAACTAGTCTTTCTCTGCAATGGAGACCAAAGCAGCTGACATCATTCTCCTCTCCCCCTTTTGACTTGCACAACAACTCTGTGAGGTAGGTTAAGCTGAAAATCTGTGACTGGTTCAAAATCACCCACTCAGCTCCTGCAGCAAGAACCTGGATCTAGCAGACCCTGCTCTGAAGCATTGACTGTTACGCCTAGGGTGGCTAACCTCCAGGTGGAGCCTGAAGATCACCAGGTATCACAACTGAACTCCAGACAACAGATCTCTCCCCCCTGGAGAAAACAACTGCTTTGAAATGTTCAGCTGAGGCCTCTCTCCTCCCCAAACCCTGGCTTTCATAGACTCTACCAGAATATCTCCAGGAATCTCCCTACCTGGAGCTGACAACCCTAGTCAGGAGTGGCCCCAATGAGTTCCTCACAAAGGCCTGCGAAAGGTTTCCTTCCTTTGTCTGAAACAAGCTTGGTTGCCTACTGTGGCGAAATGGGTTCCAGTTTACAACTCAGCTGTTCGTCTCTCACCCTCATCCCGTGGGCGTATCTCACTCCTTAAGTTCACTGCCACCACTCACTGAATTGTCACTGCCTTTTTAGAGGAACAGTCAGACCCCTCTGGCTGAATCTCCCCATTTGGAGATGGAATCCCTAATCTTTAGGGGATCCCTGGAAAGTTGGCAACCCAGGGGTCTGGCCCTTCCTTGCTTCCCTGAGCTACTCCCTCCCTTTGTTATTGTGCAGAGTGGGAGAGACTATGTGGTCAGAGCACAACACAGATTAGTAGCCCAAATAAAAGAATTTATTTAAGTATTTACACAATTATGGAGCACACACACACTAAATGAATAAGGCAAAACTGTAGGAGTAAGCACACAATGAACCAATAGGGCATAAATCAACAGGGGTTAAACGCAATCCTCTTTCCCTATACACAATACTCTCTATCTCTGGAGGTTGTGGGCTCAGGATAGGATCTCTCCTTGGACCGGCCTCTGGCTCTGCTTCAGCCTCTCTCTCTTGCCCAAGAAATCAGGGAAACTTCCATTCATTCCCCAGTCCAGCCGACTGTGGAGTGGCTGAATTCCTGCTGCCTCCCAGGGTTCCCCCACGTCTGTGGCTTGTGGCCTGGATAGCCTCATCAGCACAGGCAACAGGAGCATTTCCTAACCTCCTGTAGGACGAAGACTGCCTCCTCCCTGGATGGGCTGGAGTCTATATTGATGCTGCCCTGCCCCTTGGGATAGTCCTTCTTTTCCTGCACTTTTTTGCCTTGGGGCAGCTGAGAACTGTAGTCCAGCAGATGAGGAAACCCCATTCAACCCAGTGAGTGATATCCCTGCAGACCCCTCTCCGGAACTACAGCTCAGTTAAACCTTATGGGAGAACATTTTAAACAAACAACCATACGGCAGCCATCTTACAAGCACAGGTAACTGCCATTTCTTTACGCCTACCAACAGCCACTGAGGTAAAAGTTAGTCCCACATAGGAGGCAAGCAGGAGAAGCGTCTTCGTCAAGAGAGAAAGCCATTTGCCCATAATTCTGACAGGGCACAGTGGCTGAAGGGGGAGTGGGCAGGGAAGAGGAGCAGACCCAGCATCCAGCCAATGGCGCTCAAGTACTCTTGAGTGGCAGCTGACTGGCCAATGGCTGAGGGAGTGCATTGCACAGCCAATGAGATAGCTGCAAAGTGTCACCCCAAAACACAATTATTATATAAAGAGATTAACAAAATATATGATTCAACATAGGGGGAAAGGTGAGGTGAAATCAGGGGTAAAATTTCTGAGGTAACTTAATATAGATAACTTTGAAGTAAAATCAGTATATGCACAGACTTTAGTTCTTATATTTCAGGCTAATGAGAGTTTCTTAAGCTATTCAGTTACTTAAATCTTTATGTTGGGAGGCTTTTGTTCCAGTGTTTTCCCCAAACACTTCAGTTCAGAGAGGCCAGTTTGGTGTAGTGGTTAGGAGCGCAGACTCTAATCTAGGAGAACCAGGTTTGATTCCCCACTCCTCCACATGCAGCTACTGGGGTGATCTTGGGTCAGTTACAAGTTCTTTCAGAGCTATTCTCTCAAGAGAAGTCCTCAAAAGAGCTCTCTCAGCCCCACCTACTTCACAGGGTGTCTGTTGTGGGGAGGGGAAGGGAAAGAAGATTGTAAGTCGTTCTGAGACTCCTTCGGGTAGTGAAGGGTGAGGAATAAATTCAATCTCATATTCTTCTTTTACACTGTCTTTGAGTATTCTCTAACTCTTTTTGGTTTCCAGAAGGCTGGTACACTTTTTCCAGTACCCAAACCCCTTCTCTTGAAACACCAGTACTCATCTTGAGTTTTTAACTGACTCTTAAGGTCTCCAAAGGCAATTTCTAACCACACCAGACCAGGAATCTCTCCACTCTTCAGAGCTAACTCCCTGTTTGACTGGGTAGGGAATTTTCTTCTCTCTCTTGAAGGTCTACCACTCAGTAGAAGATCTACCCCTTTCTTTGGCCCAAATGGGAGTCTCTGTCTACCCACTTGTCCTTGCCAACTTTCTCGAGTTCTCCTGTCTGTTAAACTGTTTTCAGTCAGGGCTGAATTCTGAAACTGTCAGACTCAACTCAATCAAGGCAGAAACCTGACTGACTCTCTCTCCTCAGCATGCAGCTCTCTCAAGACTTTCTCTGCTCAGCTGATGCTAACCAATCACATTCCTTGGAGCAGCCTGTCACTCAAGGCTCTCTGACTCTGTGAAGAATTAACCCTTCAGAGTCCTTTACTTGTTTGTACAGCACTTCCAAGCTTCTAAAAGTGCAATCTGTCACAAATACGTTCCTCTATTTCTACTGAAGGCATGATGCATATTGAGGGGAGGGGGGATGGAATAGCCTCCCTCCTCCCCCCTGTATTCAGAGAACAAAAGCAAAATGTTTCCCCCTTAGCAGGCAGATGCAGGAGCAGAGAACTGAACAGGATCTACTTCTGCTTTTACAGATCAAGAAAGCTCTCCCTAAGCTAGTGGAGACAGCACAATTGGCAGAAAGTGGCAGTGCTGTATGCAGAAATATGTATGGGAATGATTCTTTTGGTGGGAGAATCTGCTATATCTTGTTTCCCTTGCTCGAAAGCCAGTCAAATCTGACTCTAGGGGGCGGTGCTCATCTCTCTTTCCAAGCCGAAGAGCCAGTGCTGTCCAAAGACGTTTCCATGGTCATGTGGCTGGCATGACTAAATGCTGAGGCACACAGTATGCTGTTACCTTCCCACCGACGTGGTACCTATTTATCTTCTTGCAATTTCTTGCTTTCGAACTGCTAGGTTGGCAGGGGCTGGGGCCAGAGACGGGAGCTCACTCTGTCATGTGACACTCGGGTCTCAAACTGCCAAACTACAGACCTTCAGGTCTGCAGCTCAGCATCTTAACCTCTGAGCCACCGCGGCCCCTGGTTGAAAGATGCTGGTTGGCTAATCTCCAAAATCTCTTTTCCCTCCTGCCCTATCCTTGTGTAGCTGTGAAGGGCAGACAATGAGGTACCAGAAGAGGGGATTACCGATTGCCATTGTTTGGCAATGGGATTTAGTGTATAAAAGAATAGAAGGAACTTGGTTTGAATTTGATTAATTTCCAAATTCGCCTCTCTGCTTAAAACTTTGACACATATCAGAGCAGTAGAATTGTACCCATGGCTAAAATGCAGTTTGTATTGCAAATTTTTGAGGACATTCTGTAAATAAGAGTTTGCTGATAATTGCAGTCTTCAACCAATGTTTTTATCTTGGGAGAGAAACACTCTACCTTCTAAAGAGAAACTTAGGGAGACCCAAGATCATGGTTAAAAGCTTTATTATTTTTAAAAAATTACTTTATAGTCTGCCTGCTTTCCCAATGAGACTCAAAGTGGCTTACATTGTTTCCTCTCATGTGTTTTAACTGCACAACAACCCTGTGAGGTAGGTTAGGCTGAGAGTGTAAGACTGGCCCAAAGTCACCCAGCAAACTTCCATGGCAGAATGATGAACCTGAGTCTCTCAGATTCTAGCCTGACACTCTGACCACTATACCTTGCTAGCTCAAAGCATTTTTTTTCTAAAAGTCTTCCCAGTCCATTATGAAATAAGAACTGATTATAAACAACTGCAGGTTCCAGTATGTTGCCAGTATTGTTATCCAGAAAAATGCATCAATGTATCAATTTTGCTGTGATACAGAAGGCAGCAGCAACATCAGTACCCCAACAGGGCTAATGTGTAGGATTTGAGTAGGCTGGTCTTGGCATCCCTACCCTTAACCCTGGTACTAGGTACTCTGGCTGCAGTGATAACATCTCTGAAATGCTAACATAATATTTTATCCCATAGCACAGATGTAGTGTGTATATGTCAGGGGCAGCAAGTTTGAAGATCAATGAAGTAAATTCAGGTTATTTCATCTTAAAATTAACTTCCTGATCTTTGAGAGTAAGTAACCCACACTATAACTTCTTTTCCTTTACAGTGGCTCTCTGTCAGAGAAACGATTCATCTTTTCCTCAAATGGTAAGAACTGTTTTTTTTTCTTTTCATACATTAAAGCCCAGTCTCAAAAAAATTAAGTTCATATAAGTCCTATTAAAAGAAAAACTACAAGCCAAATACTGTATTTGTTTGGAGTTTTATTCAGAGCTAATACTGGTGTGTTTTACAGAATTTGTTGTTAAGTGAGTGTGCCTAGGTTCTCACTGCTAAGATTTCTTCTGTGCCTCTCAACCCCTTGTGTTATGTTCTGACTAATGAATCAGTCCTATCTTTTGCTATGTTAAGCTTGAGTCAGAGTAATGGATTGTAAGAGTCGACATTCCCATTGGTTGTTTCTGTGAAAGCTTTGTAAATAGCCAATAAGAACTGTATATACTTTTATGGAGGGAACAGATCTCATTGGTCTTTATCCCTAAATTATGATTGGTTGTTAACTGAAGTATGGGCGTAGCTTTGAGAGCCCGGATTATTTAAAAAGGGAGCTGTGCTCCATTGTTTTGTGTGTGTTGTCTGATCATCTGTTTGCTGTTAAATAAAGCTGAAATCACTTGTTGGAAATCACTACCTTGTTAAGTGTCATACTTAACACCTTGCAATAACAATGAGGCACTGGCTTCACCTCCTAAATTATCTTGATTACATATTTCTTGTTGGTATTTGAAGTGTGTATAGAAATATATGCTCAGCCAAATAATATATGCTGCCTACAGAATAAATGGCAATAGTGGTCTGTCTGGCTTAATGATTTTGAAACTTCTTTCCCTATCTGCTGAAGCAGCTCTCTACCTGCTGAAGAGCTTCAGTGTGTCAAAACTTCCCAGCATTAAATGGCTCGTGAGTCATAGTCTGGGGTATGCTCTCAGTACAGGCCTGTTGAGCCTTGTTATTCTCTGCATAAACAGATACAGACTAATAGGAGCTGCCCATGACTGTACATTGCAGGAGGAGGTCTGTAAACAGTGCAAAAATGATCTTCATAGTTATCACTACTGATCTTCATGCCAAGGAACCTCTGATAGCTTTTTGGAGGAACCCCAGGATTCCTAGGAAGAGGCTGAAAGCTGTGAACCTTGTGCATTACTATCAGTCCAGCCTAGCAGATGTTCTGTAACAGTCAGGTTCAACTCAGTGTGCTATGTCTTCCAGTGTAGTGGAGATTTGAACAGTATATAGTCATACTTCAGGCAAACCAAAATGATTTGTGTGGTTTCTGCCCATGAATCCTGATTCAGCAAAATAACTAATTGTGTCATCACATCAGCACCATTTGTTATGTACTTGGAGACAGTTTCTTCTCCCCTGCCACACAGCTAGCATTAGTTTTAGGTGTTTTGAGAAAGCTGTTTATGATGGGCAAGAATTATGTATTCTGCCGTTGGGACAGAGTGATGTCCAGGCTAAGATGCATAGATCACTGAGGAGAGTGCTGGAACTTTAGAGGAATTGATAAACAGGCAATTCAGGCTCCTGTCCTAAGACACTGTTCCCTTCACAGTCCTCTATGGCTGCTGCAGAAGTTGTGTTGTTTGCTTCCTCTGCCACGCTTCCATGTATGCGGGATCGATATTTTTGAAGAAGTCTTTGCACATACAGAAATGCTAGCAGCAAGAGGAAGGAAGCGTCACAGTGGAAGGAAGCCTCCACAGTGACAGGACAGAAACACAAATGGAATGATGTCATAGGATTCAAGCCACTGAATTTAGTGAATTATTGATTAATGTAATTCATTCTTTTACGTGGATGCCTTTACTTTCTGGGTTAGATCCTACACACTGTCTGCAGAAAGTGATGGCTGGGTGCAGACCTTTCTCACAGCATTCACAGAGGTCTGCTGGGGGAAGAGGAAGGCAAGAGAGATCAGTTGCACCAGTTCTTTCCATTGGGGGTACATGGGATCCAACACATAGTTTTGCTGTTAGCTCATAAAGTATTTGCCAGAGCAATGCAAGCAATCCTTCTTTTTTGATTTTGAATATTAAGGTTGCAGTAAATCACTGAACTCAGAAGGAGGAGGCATTTCCAACAGCCTGATAACTGCATCGTCATCCTGGAATGAAACCAATGAAATTGGGGAGTTGGTTCAGTGGTCTCCAGATAAAGCTTGGCTCAGCATTCAAGGGCCATCCTGGGCAGTAAACCAGAACAATCTTCGCCAGTGGCTGGAAATTGACCTGGGAGAGAGAAAAAGAATAACAGGTCAGTTGTCTATGGATGAGTATTATTTCTCGACATTATATCCAAATGCAGTATATCACTAAGTATTTGTTCTGGTCATGTTGTAACATTTACAACAAGGTTTCTTAACAGCCTTGTAAATTAGACCTTACACAGGTGGTTCTCAGACTGCGGACTGTGACTCAGCCAGTGGTGGGTTGCAGCAGTACACACTGTCAGGGCTGCAGTCTCGCCACCTGAGCCAAACACCCAATTCTGTCCTCTGCAAAGCTAGCCTGGATGCTGTCTCCTGAGGGATGGGGACACCCCTGTAGGTTGCTGGATCCAAGCCCAAGGTTTGTGATCATCAGTATATCTAATTCTCAGGATGGCCAAATCCATGGATATTTAAATCCAGAGATTGGAGTCATGAACAGACAAGACAGATATTCCAACAAACCTGGAAAACACCCCAGGTTTGCAATCATTATCATCATCATCTGAAAGGGGGGGGGCGTTAACCTCATAGAAAGCTACCCCTGTAGTTTTAAGAAACAGATTCATTCAGTGTCCATTTCTAGGCAACCACAACAGTATCGCCAGCCTTCAGGCTCTGGCTTCTGTCAGTAATAGGAGGAGGGGACAGTCCTTTCCAGGGCAGTTTTGACCTTTGATGGAGGACTCTTCAGGGCCAGGCCTTGCAGCAACCACCTGGTGATTTACTGTTAGGAGACTTGAATGACTCACCCTGCTACTATTCAGTTATCAGCTACCCCATAATCGTCAGTGTAGTCGTTAGAGCTTCAGACTAGGATCTGGGAGAGCAGGGTTTGAATCACTACTCTCTGATGGAAGCTCACTGGGTAATCTTGGGCCATTTACACATTCTCAGCATAACTTACATCACAGGGTAGTTGTGAGGATAAAATGAAGAAGAGACTAGAATTATGTCAACTGCTTTGAGTCTGCATTGTGGAAAAAGGTGGGATATGAATGAAATAATATAATTGAAGATGGGGGCAGATAAAAATAGACTGGTGAGTGAGAAGGAGAGATAAAAAGTTAAGGGTATGAGGGTTGGCAAGAGGGAAAGAGGAAATAGTGGGCGAGGGGGAAATGAGATGCCCCCCACAAGTCCTTGCAGGTCCTCTGCTTGTTCTGTTTTAAGATGCAGAAGGCAAGTTGTCAGCATTGCAGAATTTTCCAGCTAATTAACAAGAAGCCTGTTTTTTGGCTGAGATGAAACTAAGTACTTCACATAGAAATTGTGTTTGCTGCTTAAAGCATGAAGGGAGATGCCTTTAAACATTCAGGAGCATGTGGTGGACAGCCCCACAGAAGCTACAATTGACTATGGCTCTCTGGTACCCATTCACTGTGTGTTTGGAGAATATGCCTGCCCTTCACATTTTGCAGTCTCAGTCTGGGATAATCATGCTTAACACCGTTAAAATCAGTGGGTTTAAACCTGCTTAGATCACATCCCAACAGAATTACATAGACAGTCTTCCTTGGAGTTCTTATGGTTTGGATACGTGTAACTCAGCTTGCTAACCAATGGTTAGGACTGGGGTGAAAATCTATTTAAATACTAAATAGTTTGGTTTATATGCTGGTTGGATTGTGCTCTCTATGCCCTGTTACAATAAGAAGGAAGGATTTTCATATATTACTTGCATGTAAAAGCAATTATTGTAGTCCCCTGCCTGCATGTCATACAGGATTCCCATCACCCATAATAGGAGATTATGCAACCCTGCATTTGCTCAGGGGGATGGGTCAAAATTTTATGGGTGATGGTGGATGTGATGACATACGAAGCTCAGGTTTATCCAATGGGGATATCTGTTTACTCTGTTCTAGAGAAGAATTTAATCCTGGTTGGGAGGAAAAAGTGTTAGCATGTTTTATAACCAATAAATGCAAACAGAGTTCTATTTTCTCTTTTATTACAAGGAATTAGAACTACAGGTTCTACGATGTTCAATTTTAACTTTTATGTGAAGACATTTATTGTGAACTATAAAAATAACAACTCAAAATGGAGGACTTACAAAGGAGTTCTAAGCAATGAAGAAAAGGTAAGTTATTTTTCTTCTTTTAGCCCCTATCACTTTACATCTTTCCTTTACACATTACTGTGTTTGGGTTTAAACTGAGTAATATGCCCATTGTAACTGAGAAGGCCTTAAACTTCAGTTGCCCTGCTGCAGCAGTACATTGGAACACAGAAACCTTGATAAAAAAGCTGGAGACTACTCCTCTTTACTGCAGGAGGCTGGATAAGCATTTTCCTCAGATAAGAGATGATTTAGGCTAGGCTAGGCTAGAGAGGAATATGACTATAGCAGGGGTGGGGGGGGGCCTATGGGTCTCAAACGATAAAGTGATCTAAAGTACTCTTGCTCACTGCTTTCTTCATTGGCCCAGAAAGGGTGTCAGAGTTGGGGATACTTTAGCTGAGGGTTTGTACTGATCACCTGCCAATTAAATTAAACCTGGAGGCTTTTAGTGGAATCAGAGTATTCTTGGGAAGATGAGACATGTTGCTCACAGCATATAGATTGGGGGCAATGAGATTGTTTACCTAGAAGAAGAAGATAAGAGAAGCCAATGTTGGATCAGGCCAATGGCCCATCCAGTCCAACACTCTGTTACACAGTGGCCAAAAATACCAGGTGCTAGGTGACCAACAGGTATACTGGATGACATTGGGAACATATTTGAAGCCAAAGGGTTAGAGCTACTTACTAGCATGTACTTGACATTGTTTGTTAAATTTTCATGAATTTTCATCTACCAAATTTCTGCTTAGTCTTGCAGGTTTCATTATCATATTTTATTAAGGATTATAAACATTTTTTTGGCTTTGAAAGCTGCAACCTCAGCTTTATCAACCTTGGAACTTAAAGCACTTAAACCATTTCTTTACCTACAGTGAGAATGTGAGGATTATCCTTTACAAGGCTATTTGTTTTCAACTTCATTCAGAATAAAATTTATTTTTGCCCTTTAGCATAGTATGCTGCATTATGAATTCCTTCTCCAAGTACAGATCTCCCATGTATCTTCCTGTATTATATAGTTTCAATTGAATCCAAAGTCTTTTCACTTACCTTCTTTTGTTGCTAAGTTAACTGATGGCATGCCATTTTTTAAAAATCTATCTGCAAAGCAGGTATTTTGAAATATCACTTCATGCATTGGTATAAATGAGATACTGAGCCCATGTGGAAGGGTGGGATATAAATCGAATCAATCAATCAATACTTAATGTTAACAAAACAGAAATAAATCCTTAGGCATTTTTTGTAACATGCCATACACTGTCTGTGTTTGCATCCACCCTCTGGTTTAGAATTCACTGCATAAATTGTTGCATAGCCACCTCTGAAATTTCCTCTGCTTACAGCCATGTAGATTCACAGCTAGCCATACAGCATGTGAAGGAAGGATATAAATGGGTTGGGTTGTCTCCAAGAGCCAGTTTGGTGTAGTAGTTAGGAGCACAGACTCTAATCTGGGAGAACCGGGTTTGATTCCCCACTCCTCCACGTGCAGCTGCTAATGTGACCTTGGGTCAGTTACAAGTTCTTTCAGAGCTGTTCTGTCAAGAGCAGTTCTTGAAAGAGCTCTCTCAGCCCCACTTAACCCACAGGGTGTTTGTTGTGGGGAGGGGAAGGGAAAGGAGATTGTAAGCTGCTCTGAGACTCCTTCGGGTAGTGAAAGGTGGAGTATAAATCTAATCTCCTCCTCTTCCTTTTCCTCCTCTTCCTCTTCTTCCTCCTCCTTCACTGGTGTGCTGCCATGAACAATACCCCCCTTTCCCCCTGTTGATTTTTTTTTCTGTTGATTTTTTTTCAGGTATTCGAAGCCAACTCTAATTACAGAGACATCGTCAGGAATAATTTCATTCCTCCTATAGTGGCCCGTTATGTGAGAATTGTTCCGCAGAGCTGGCACAAAAGAATAGCTCTGAAGGTAGAACTGATTGGTTGTCACGTAGCACAAGGTAAACAGCTTTTTACAAAAGACAATGGATAGGTTGTAGGACTTGTGCATCCTAAAACTGCATTGGGTCTTAATATGCTTCATCTTCTGTTTTACAGTCAATGGCTCACTTCTGCATCCACCCTGGCAAAGCCCAAGCCAAAACCCAGGCATTTCAATTAGAAAAGAAGACAGAAGTATTACAGAACCTATATCTTCAGCAGAAAGCAATTTAGGTAATATAAAAGTCTTCATTTTGTCTATGTACCTGTCTTTTTTCTTTTCTTTTTTGTGATAGCTAAGGAGGAAGTCAATGCGCAAGTCTTAGGCCTTGGGGTGGAGAAGAGCCTTTAAAAATGGCTGCATGGTTTATATCATCTTACCTGCTCTACAGTAGAATTTGAAGAGAACTGGCAAACTAACTGAAAAGCATTTCAAAATTCCTAAATATTAAAGCCAGTTTTTTAAATACCTGAGAATAAGGTGTGACCAAGATGTGTTTTGAATAAAGTGCTCCAGCCATGTTGTGTGGACAAACCACATTTCTGAAGGATGTTCCATAATTTAAAGGTAGCAGCTGAAAATACCCTCGCTCGAGTCCCTGCCAACCAAACTTCTGACATCATGGGTTCTGCCAGCAAGATTATTGGATTATCTCAGAACCAAGGCAGATTCACGTGGGTGGAGGAGTCCACTAAGCTTGCATCTGACAAACGTGTTTCTTTTTGCAATGAAATAAAGCCCATTTATTTTACAGGAGTGGTTGGCCTTCCTAAACTCACTGTAAATTGTTACAGTGGCCATGTGTATACATATAGTCCAGCTCCCAAAGCAGTATTGTTTTCAGAGTATTATTTGTACTTCTTTTACTTTTCAGGATGGAAACTTGCTGCCATCATAGTTCCCGTCCTGGTGGTGCTTTTCCTGTTCCTGATATCAGGAGTTTGTGTCTGTGCTGCTATACAAAAGTATGTCACCTTTATTTTTCAGAGTTGGGGAGCATAATATATTTTTCCCACTTGTGATGTCGGACACAGACAGCCTCTTCATTTGCTGCTTTTGGTTCAAAAATAATTGGCAGTTCAGAGAGACCATTCAATTTTATTATAATCATGCTGATTCCCTTCATGATCTGGTAGCGCAGTGGGAAAGTAAATTAAATCTGGATTTGTATCCAGGACTCTTGCCCATTTGAAGTTTCAGGTTTCATTCCCAGCATTTCTAACTAAGCTACCTCTGGAAGCAAAACTAGCAAAGTACAGTGTCTGAAACCCTGGACTGATGCTTGGTATGCCAATTAAGGCTTACAATAACTAGCTGAAATCAACTGCATTCAGGCTAAGTTCCCTCTCCCCTTTTCTTCATTATAGGAGAGAAAAAGAAGCAGTTGATTATTGCTCATGTGATGCTGGGGGAAAAGGTTAGTGTAAAATTGTTATGTCTAACTAATGTAATATGACAACAAGAGAATCAAATATCACTTCCTGTTTGTGCAAGCTCTTAATTATGTAATATTTTGAGGTACAGTGGGAGTGACCCCTCCACAGAAGTGATGTTACCAGCCTTACCCATAAATCTGTAGTCATTGCGTAATATCCTTCCATACATAAGGCAAAGAAACTTGAAGAATACATAGAATACAGCCAGCAGGAATTTCTGTGATTGTTTTTAGAATATCTAGTTCCTTGATCCTTGGAATCCCTGTGGCTGTATCTGTGCATAATAAGTTCACATATTTGAATGCATATCTGGGGAGGGGGGAGTAACAACTAATCTCATGGAAAAAGTAATGTTGTTGAAAATCCTCCTTGTTCTCCTCTGTCATGAATCTGGTTTCAAAAGTTGCTCAGCAAATTCAGATTCAGCATTGATTCCAAAATCTCAGCAGCGTGGTGCCACTGGGAAGGTCTGTGTCAGAGAGGGCTTAATGAAAAACAAAGAAACTTTGAAACATTTTCAGAGCTCAATAAGGGTATCCTGAAGCTAAATACGTTCAGATATGTGACTTGTATGTGTACATCAATCATTTGAGCTAATATAAGCTGCTTAAGTTAGGTATCTGATGAAGTGTGCATGAGAACAAAAGTTTATATCGAGAATTAAACTTTGTTGGTCTTAAAGGTGCCACTGGACTCAAACTTTGTTCTACATGTAGCAGTAGTTCCACTGAAAGCTGTGGGATTTGTGACTGTCGGATTTAGAATTGCTGTGCCAGCAACAATTAAGTAGATAAAAATAATAGCGTTTTTAGACTATTCTGTTTTACATCTTTTTTCTTAGAGAACAAAAGTAAAACAGCATGTCTAGTCAGCTTATCTTTTTTTCTCTGAAAGCATAAACCTTACTTTAATAGGTTCTACCTTCTCACTATTGCTCAGAGATTGTTCTCGATCAAACTTTTTTTTTTAAGCTTAGAATTATTGGGACTTGAACTTTCGGTTTCTCTCCTAGGATGGTGGAAACAAGTCAAACAACCTTTTGTCAGACATCAGTCTACTGAATTCACCATCAGTTATAATAACGAGAAGGAAACTCTACAAAAGCTAGATCTGGTCACAAGAGAGATGGCAGGTAACTCACTCTGGATTTCTACATAACATTTTCAAAGAAATGTGTCTGGCCATTAGTATCCTATGAAAGTGAGTTACGTGATCCAGTGAAATGAAAGATTGAAGAGCTTTTCTCAGATTGGATTGTAAGCACACAGAAGGAAATTTTCCTCTCCTTTGATTGGCAGAATAGAGTGAAACATTAGGCTAAAAGCTGAATCTTGCATCTTAAACCCCCACACACACTTCTTGTTTAAACTGACACTGATAGTAAAGGAGCAGTTGTAGTTCCTTCCCACTCCCACATACAATCATAGATATTTTTAAAATGTAACTGTGACAACCAGTGTTCCCCCTAAGCTGAGTTAGTGTGAGCTAGATCAGTTTTCTAGCCTCCAGCTCACACATTTTTGTCTTAGCTCAGGAAGGATGGCTCCAGAGCAAACTAATTTATGCAGTAGCCAAATTGCTTGCTCACAACTTTAATGTCAGTAGCTCACAAAGTAGAATTTTTGTTCACAAGACTTCACAGCTTTGGTGACAACAATGGCAGATATTAAAAGTGGAGCTAAGATGAGCAGCTTTGATAGGATATATTACCAAATCAATTTGGGCATTTGTCTGAGTCATGTTATTACTGTTTTACCTTAGTTATGAGTAGCAGTTTGAGAAAGAGCTCCTGAGACAACCAGCTAGAAACTCTTTGGAGGCTGTTCTAGGTTTGCTTCTTGAACCAGCCTAAAAATCATGGTCCCCAAATTGAAAATAAGCTGCAGTTAAGACTTGTTAGCATAGGGAGTTCCAGAGGTTAAGTGAATGTAATGTTGGGCTACAACAGATGTCTTTGTTTTTTAACTCCATCAGATTTCTTGAGACATAGGCTGAGTTAGAGAGGCTTTAAATCTCTGTAAGCCGATGGGAGAGAAGGCAACTGAACAGTCCTTCCTCCTGTTGGTGCTGCTTCAGCAATCAAAGCAGCGTTCACTATCCCAGTGTACCCCAGATGCGGGGATCCCACACACATCTTCACACTCTTGCTTGCAGCACTGTCTTGTATTAATAACCTGGAGCCACTGCTTTTGAAATGCTGACGCAGTACTCCTGTTCTTGACCAGAAGTACATTCAAGGCTGGGGTTATCAGCTGAGGCTAGGGTTTGATACTAAATGGCCTTCTATCACTGTAGAGCTGAATTGTACATTGGTTGCTAGTTAAAAACAATTTTACCTCACACAAGTCATAGGAGTATTCCACCAGGACAGTGATGATGCATGTTGCTGAAAGTTTAAGAATATTTTGACTTTATTCATTAGTTAGCCTGAATTAAGTTGGTAGTTGGTGTCCTATGTGTTGCCTGAACAGACTGTCAGCTCTGCATCTTCTTTTTCCTTCTAGATTACCAACAACCTCTAATGATAGGAACTGGGACAGTAACCAGGAAGGGATCCACTTTCAAGCCAATGGACACAGAGGTGGAGAAGAAAGGTAGCACAGACATTGGGAACCATTACCTGTATCCACATAGAACTAACCACCATGATTATGCACTGCCTCTGACCAATCAGGAGCCTGAATATGCTACTCCTATTATAGAGCGGCACGTGGGAAGAGAGAATGCTTTGACTTCTGAGACCAGCTACAACATTCCTGCTGTTTCTTCTGCTCAAAAACATTCTCTTACTGCAAGCAGTTTCTCTGCCTCATGCAAGGCTGATGCTAGGAATGGAGATTACCAAATGCCCTCGAATCAAAAGAACTACGATAAGCCAAAACTCAATAATACTTTGACCAGAATAGACCATGGTACTGGCTATCAAAAACCTCAAACTAGTTCACTGGCAAGTGAGGGCTATTCAACACCCAGCTACTGCTTAAACCAGTAAATCAGACTGCAGTGACAGCACTCCTGTAATCTACGATCCAAGAAGAGTTTGTGTCCCTGTGGCCTGGATTCTGAAATGGACAACTTACAGTGAAGCAGAACTTTCTTTTGTACAAGAATATTTAAGTGAATGTGTTCATGGACACTTTGAACATCAAAAGCCTTTGCCATGAAGTCTGCAAGCAGTGATATTGGCGCTCTGTTCTAATATGTGCAATTTCTATATACTTTTTAAATTTAACTTAAAGACTCTTAAAACCTGTTTTTATGTGTTCGAGTTTTGTAATGAGAGCAATTGACTGTAGCAGTGTGTGTGTGTGGATTCTTCTCAGCGCAATAAATATTGTGTTGGATCAAAAGATTCCATTTTGCTAATTGTGGAGCCTTTCACTAGCATACGGGATCTTCTGTAACTGGAACCTGCTTTTTTCTGAAGAAAGTGTTCCTAGCACCTGTGGAAGGCTCTGTGTGTCAGAAGAAGGATCCGTTATTTGTGAAACAGAACCTTTCATCCATCCTGCTGTGCCACACTCCAACTCTAAGCATACATTCTTGGAAAGTGAGTGTTTCAAAATCTGCATGCAGAATTGTGTGCACTTGGGGCTTTAAAATGTAAAACTGTACACTGGCAATCCAGATTCTCTACCAAGCAGCAAACAAATCTGAATCAACAGTTCACTGCATACAGGTGACAGTATTATCTTGGCATTATTTATACTGACTTTATTGGTCATGAAAAAGGGCAAGGTACTGAAATTCTACCCGTTAACTTTGGAAAGCACCATAACTCAGCAGTGGACTACATGTTTTGTGTATAGACCACCTCTCTGTTATTTGCATCTCTCATTTAAAAGGGTTTCACATAGAGCTGGAAAAATCCACCATAGAGGGAGCTACTCAGTCAGCACAGACAGTCCTGGTCTCACATCCTCCTTAGTGTGGAAAAATTGCAAATGCTTCTGTTGTATTCACAGAATATTTAAGACAATCCAATGCTAATTTACCCTCATCAGAAGAATCTACAACTAAGCATGCTGGTGATCATGATTTTAATGCTTTTTGAAGGGGGGCAGGGGGTGGGAATGAACTGGCTAATGTAAAAACATGAAATGCAGTGGGAATATACCAGTCTGAACCTTGTATCCTGTAAGACTTCTCTCAGATCAAATACCACGTAGCAGAAGAAACCCAAATACACATGTTCTAGACGTCACTACCACCACCCCACTGTCTGATTCAGGAGAAGGAACGCACCAGAACTCAGCACAGATAAATGGTGCCAAATATGCAGTGTTCTTCCCTCATTCCTTCCATGTATTTCATAATGTAGCAAATTGCAGCTTTGCCATGAGGCTAATGAATCTTCAGGTGTTTATTATTGTTTATTTGACAGCTTTAAATACGTCCAAAAGCAACTGGAGAATAAAGGAGGAAAGGTCATAAAGCTTGTCATAATCAGGAAGGGTCAATAGGATGAGAGAGAGATCAGGAATTGCATGGGAAAGCTTATTGCATGGAAAAGGGAATTTAATCTTTCCCCCAAATGTTCCCCAAGGCGTTGAGAGCTAGGATCCACTCTTTGGTTGGGGGAAGGTTCTGTTTGGCTTGCTCCCAATGAAGGAGATAAAATCCCTGTGTGGCCACATGGAGAGGCTGCCAAACCCAGAAAGTCTCTGTCTGTAACTAAGCCAAAGGTATAGCTGTGACACACCTGCCACAGACAAACACTGTGCTTTGCTTGTCAGTCACCTGACAGGGAGCAAGCCAAAGATGCTTCTGTTCAAGAGATTAAGCCTCAAGAAACAAGCAGGTGCCTGGAAACACATTGATTGGTGCCATGGTGCCTTGAGGCACCACCTTGGGAACCACCAGTGGATATTGTCAAGTACATCCATTTTCAGCAGTTTTATGATACAATGCCCTTTTCTTCCCATGGAAACCCTTGAACAGAAAACCTGTGCAAAGTATAAATGGAAGGACTGAACCTGGGCCTTTACATGTAAAATCAGTGCTCTGCCAATGCCTTGTTGCAATTTTACTACACAGAGGTTCTGTTTTTTGTTTTTCCCCAGGTAAACTAGATTGGAAAAGGTTTGATTAAATGCAATCACAATGCAATCACAAGATGGTCAGTCCTAAGGATAATATTGCTCCCTCTATTGAATGCAAATCATTATTACATGGTTATTGCTGGGGTTCTTCCACAGCTTTTCTTTGCAATGAGATAAATGAGACCAGTGGTTGGTCCAGCATGCTGCTGAGAAATGTACAGGCAGGAAAGGAAGACTACAGCTTACCCTTGCTATTACAAAGGAGACATCTCACACTCAGGCCCTCTTTCTCTGTCATTGTGATACTATTCATATAACTGGCTGCCCTTCCCTTTTACATATCTCTTTTGGAACTGAACTGCTTGCCTGTCCTTGATTAAGAAGAGAAGAGATTGGATTTATACCCCGCCCTTCACTCGGAGTCTCAGAGCGGCTTACAAACTCCTTTCCCTTCCTCTCCCCACAACAGACACCCTGTGAGGTAGGTGGGGCTGAGAGAGCTCTGAGAGAACTGTCCTTGAGAGAACAGCTCTGACAGAACTATAGCTTGCCCAGAGTCATCCAGCAGCTGCAAGTGGAGGAGTGGGGAATCAAACCTGGTTCCCCCAAATTAGAGTCCACGCTCCTAACCACTATTTATTACCCCAAAATTTATTAAAGAACGAATCTTCGCCAGGTCAGAAAGGGTAAGCAACTTAGACTATTGTTTATATCCCAGCTAAATCTAAACCAGCAAAGGAAGAAAATTGTGGTCTTGTTTGTGTGGGCAAAAACCTGGTCACAAAAAAATAATTACGAAAACATTATGCACCAAAGCAAACTTTTAAAAATTTCTACAACAGTCTTTGTTCATTTGATTTTTCTGATTTTTGGCCAGATTACAGCCCTCAGTGAAAAATTTGTTCTAAATTTCATGACAGGTCTTGATTTTATTAATAGAAAGTTCAGGCTGTGAAGTGCTTTAAAAACAAAACACTGAGACCTGGCATACATGCTCCCTATACCGACAAGACATTATGGGAATTTTTGGGAAGCCCACTCAGTGCAGATCACTTACTAAAGATTATGCAACAACAATTCTCTCACCGAAGAACAAGTGTCATTTAGCTGGCCAACTATTTGATGGGGGGAGGATCAATCTGGCTGCAATCCTGAAGAGACAACTCTGCAAGCTCATCAAGGAACCAACTACTTTAAAAACAGTGTCTTGTTCTTGATTTGTACTAAATTGTTAATGTAACAATTGGGCTTCTGTGAGCTGTACTGCAATAGGATATAGAGCCTTTCAATCCCTGGGTTGAATCTGACCCAGGACAGCAGTGACCCAACTGTAATTAGCTACAGATAGCAGCTCACTGAACAAAACACAGTGACCTGATGCTCTTATCCCAGGGAACAGGTCTCAGTTTCACTGTAAGAAGGAACATACAAGGGGCAGCTCTATAATAGAATGGGTGGTTTCTGCAGCAAAGATTTATAGAAGGGGCTCAGCCTGGAAGAGGACTATGTAAGATGTGTTCACAGTGGTGTTAGGACTGAGGCTTGTGTGTGAGAGAACTCTTGCTAGTCCCTTCACTGTACAACCAGGCTGTAGCAATTTCCAGATTTCAGTACAAGAAAGACAGCATATTACAAACATTTTGCTGAACAAGAGATATATGCTGCGGTATATCCTTGTCTTGAGGAGTATGAGTTACCTTAGAGGGTCTCATACACAACAGACATGTAATTGAGGTTCATTTGTTTCCCCAGCATCCACATTGCAACATAACTTTTGTGCTGCATGACGGAGTGAGCTCCCGTCTCTGGCCCCAACTCCTGCCAACCTCGGAGTTCAAAAGCAAGAAATTGCAAGTAGATAAATAGGTACCACTTTGGCGGGAAGGTAACAGCGTTCCGTGCACCTCGGTGTCTAGTCATGCCGGGCACATGACCACGGAAATATCTTCGGACAGCGCTAGCTCTTTGGCTTGGAAACAGATATGAGCACCGCAACCTTAGAGTCAGATTTGACTGGCTTTCGAGCAAGGGAAACCTATACAAGTGAACACTTTGCCTTTAATCATATAAACAGCACCTGCTCTGTAACCCAGGCATACCTACACCATTATCAATGATGACTAGCCACCAACTTCTTAATCCAGAGGACTCATGCCATGTCAAGACCCTAACACCAGCACTCCTCGTACACAAAGGGAACTCACAAGGAGAGGCTGACTAGCTTAAAGGCATTAATGTGGCCTACCCACTTTCTCCGCTTTCTGCCTCCCAGAGCAAGTCTCCAGCTTTTATCTTCTTAATTAAAATCCTCACAAGGGTGACCCTGACAAAGTTCCACACTTTGCCTTTAGTCTAATCAGTTTCGGCTTCTCGTGAAGTCCATTATGGCTAAACAAATCACTCCCTATTGTCTTTAAAAAGGAGAATGCCTGTGAGAACTATAGCACAACTATCCTCTTTCCTCCATCACCTAGGTGCTGGTCGACTTTCTTTGAACTGGGACAGGAAGAACCACTTCCACAAAGACCCAAAAAGAGGAAGAACACAGTTGGAACTAATCTGAGTAAAATATCCAGCACAGCAGCCCTCCTTCTGAGGGTATGCTTAAACAGCCCTAGAAGTGATTTGTAAACCATTACAGTAGGGATGAAGGAGTTGTATGAATCCACACACAGGAAGCAATCAAATATTTGCCAAGGCAGAACTTGGATTCGTTTAAATACAACTTGTAAAGGAACTGTGATTATACTGCACTGAAACAGGGACAGTGTCTAGCGGCGGGGCTTGGCAGATTGACGCTGGACTTTGCTGGGCAACTTTTCCAACACAGCTGTGTTGCAAGGCCATTTTCTTCATTTCCTGCCATAATCCATGAAGGGGGATTATAGAAGTATAAATGAGGGCAACGCTTTGGCTCTGCATCTGAAAACTAGTTAATATGACTCCTGAAACAGAATATGAATTACTAGGACTGCAAAATTTTAAAAAACAAACAGAAGAGACAGCCAGTTCCTTATCCACAAAGAAAGCTCAGAACATTTTGGAGTTTCAAGAATGAAATCCAAAAGTTGGCCTCAGCAATCCAGCGCTGAAACAAATGATGCCCTTTAGTGATACCAACATGGACACTCTCACTCTGCCAAAGGACAAGTCCAGCCTTGCTTTTTCTCAGAGCAACCTCTCCAAAACCTGTCCACATTTCATTATTTTTTAAAAAATGCTTACCTCTAGACCAAAGTCTTTGGACAATGATCTTACTAGGAGCCAGACTACTCTTATGATTTGTCCTAGTACATCATATTACTATTCTAAAAATGTGTCATTATGGAGAGGTCACATAAATTGTCTTTAGCTATGTAAGGACAAGAAGGGAAAACATAGATCTCCTGAGAAACTAACATTCCTTATGATAAGGAAGGTTTCCTGGGCGTCCTCATGTTATCTCCTATTGCATTATCCTTTCCCCTCATGTTATGGCTATGAGGGTTTGTATTTCAATGTTGTAGTTATCAAGGCTGTATTACAACAAAACTTTCTACATAAAATGTATGCATATTGTACTGTATTTCATGGCATGAGGCAGAGAAATTGCAGGAAACAACACACACAAATATAATGTTCAGATCTCCCTTAAGGCAACTTTTCTTCAGGTCTATGGTTAGACAGTTTGATAAAAATGTGAACAGCATAGATTGAATAAACGCTATTTCAGCCTCACATAAGGATCCCATACACAATTAGTCAATACTTCCCCAGCATGAAAGAGATGTCTGATCATTACAGTTGTGTAGCAGAGTGTCTAAAATACTTTTCTACACCAATGGGAATTTCCCAGTTTTTAGAGTCTGCAGACTCTAATGCTGCCTCAGTTCTCACTCCAGAAGTTCTCGACTGTCAGCAGCATTGCATAGACGTGTCAAGGAATCAGGACCTGGATGAGGATCAGGATTTGTATATGTTCAGATAAAAATTTGCAGAGGCACCAAAATAGGAATTTGCTGCCCCCTTGTGACAACAATTAAATATTTCTAACATCCTCATTATCTGCAAGACATAAGAGCCCTGCTGTAACAGACCAATGGTCCATCTAGCCCAGCATCCTTTCTCACACAGAGGCCAACCAGCTCCTCTGGAGAGCCAACAACAGGGCATAGAGGCCAAGGCCTTCCCGTGTTGCCTCCTAGCTCTGATATTCAGAAAATTAGTGCCTCTGCATGTGGAGGCTCCCCTTGGTCACCATGACGAATAGCCATTGGTAGTCTTACCCTCCATAAATCTAATCCCCTTTTAAAGTTGTTTATTCCTGTGGCAATCACTACATTCTATGGCAGAAAATCCCACATTTTTATCCATGTAATGCAGTATTTCCTTTTGGCTGTCCTGAAACTATTGCCCATCAGCTTCATCAGATGCCCTCAAATTCTAGTATTTTGGAAGAAAAAGTTCTTTGTCAACTCTCTCCACCCCATGCACAATTTTATGAACCTCTATCATGCCCCCTCCCCAGTCATCTCTTTTCTAAATTGAAAAGTCCTAGACTCTTCAGCCTTTCCTCACAGAGAAGGTGCTCCAGCCCACTGATCATCTTGGTTGCCCCTCCTCTGTACTTTTTCCAGCTCTGCAATGTCCTTTTGGAGACATGGTGACCAGAGCATTTGAGATGAGGCTGCACCATAGATCTATAGAGGCATTATAATATTGTCTGTTTAATTCTCAGTCCCTTTCCTAATAATCCCTAACATAGAGATTTGCTTTTTTCACTGCTGCAGCATACTGGGTTGACACTTTCACTGAGCTATCCATTATGACCCCAAGATCTTTTCCCCTCTCAGTCTCAGGAAGTTCAGACCCCAGTAGCCTATACTTGAAGTCTGGATTCTTTTTCTCCCTGTGTGAATCACCTTACACTTACCAATACTGAACTTCATTGCCACATTGCTGCCCACTCACCCAGTTTGTGGAGGTCCTCTTGGAGTTCTTGATAGCCTTGGTTTTCACCATCCTGAGTAATTTTGTGCCAACTGCAAACTTGGCCACTACACTACTCACTTGTAGTCACTGCATTGAAATCCAGACCAAATAAAAAGATCTTACAGCATCTTCAAGGTTTGCCTCTACTGGTCCCCAAGCGAAGAGGACTCCACAATTGCCAGCAGCCATGAATATAGCCTTTCAACATGTCTTTATCTAACAAATGTGGTGTGGGTACTGCAGAAGGAGTTCTCAGTTGATCTTAAGGGATAACAACAGTGGCAAGTGAACAGAGTTTCCTAGAATTGTACTGCCAAAATCTGTGAGGAATGCTGATGAAACAGCATTTAAAAGATGATATCATCAAGCACAGTTGGGTAGTCTGAACAGCAACTGGTGGGGAGGTGAGCTTGCCTTTCATTAAATTGCTGTTATAGCAAACACAGGCAACTGCCTCTGTCTTAAACATGGATAAATTATATTGCGTTCATCATGAAATACCTCCAATGAGCCATCTGCAAACTCAGGAGAAAACATAGATTAAAAATCTTATTTGAATTTCAGCACCATATTGGGTTGCTATGGCCACCAAAATGGCTCGTGAAAACTAGAGGAGATGAAGACAGCAAGAATGGGAAACTGAAGGGAGGAGCTGCACCCAAGGGTGGAGGAGAAGAGACCTGCAAATAGTGGTAAGGAGAAAAGATTCTCTCTCCTGCAATTCCTCGCAGGTCCCTCATTTGTGACTGAATATCATACAATGTAAGAAAGGATATTATCCATGCAATATTTGTTTAGGTACATTTGTAAAAATAAATAAACAAAAATCCAGAAAACACCACACACTGCAGGCAAAGGTACATTCATAAACACCACCACAGTCTTTCTGAATTGACTGATTGCTTTAAATACTGGGCTATCCATGGAGGCATTATTATGGTTTAAGATTACTTTAATGTTCTTAATATACAGTATTAAAGAAGCATCTATAAAAACATACTGCAAATTAAACAGTGGGTCAATGAATGGAATGACATGAACAAACATTACTGTATGAGCAACTGTTATAGAATTTATAAATAGCAAAATCTTTGCATAAAGTATTTACATTTTAAAGACCTCTCTATAAACATATATATAGTGTACCTAGGCGAGACACATGTAAATGTGTTCTACAATGCAGCTTTTTAACATTAAACATAAGGTTAACTGACAGTACTCGAAAGGCCTTTGACTTTCTCCATTTATGTACATTCAATAGAAAAAAACACTTGCAAACCTGTAATTTTACATTATTTCCACTCTCAAAATACATTTTTACACAGTACAGTTTAATGGCCTGCAGCACAGTGAATGGGAAAGCAGGCATTTCATGCTTTTTTTCTATTATAATAAAAGGTATTAAATTTTCTTTAACAATTGGTATATGGAGAATGTGCATTCTAATAATACATATATATACACACACATACACACACACAACAGAACCTAGCCAAGACAATCGTCCTTAATATCGATGTAGTCTTAATATACCTTGGGCTTTCTTATGTATATCCATCCATTATGCAATATTCTAAATTAACCTTGTTCAAAAATATTAAAAAGTATTTCTATAAAGCACTAGGGTGGTTATACTGTAACCAAATAGGTTCCCAGTCCTGAGTGCCTCCCAGCAAAATGCAGGATGCACTCAGTTCCTACTTACTTAGGGATGATTTAATAACCCTCATAGCATAGCATGAACATGGTAAATACTGAATTTATAGTTGGAAACAGTGATGCCCACCATAGCTGTAAAACACCTCCTCACAACAACTTCAGCCACAAGAGAGTACTGGCTGCCTACAGCATTCTGCCACTTAGTGAAACAACTGTTGCCACACTCTGCTTCCCAGAGCTAGGGAGGACACCATTCCATGTATCTGGAGCCTTCAGACTATTGGCATTCCATGTGGTTAGACATATCAGGAAGGAGTTTTAAAGAACTATGATAAGTGGTCATTTTTTTATCACACTGCCAGAAGTCTTCAAACGGCAGGT
The DNA here is from genome assembly GCA_029375565.1 of Gekko gecko. Classification (NCBI taxonomy): domain Eukaryota; kingdom Metazoa; phylum Chordata; class Lepidosauria; order Squamata; family Gekkonidae; genus Gekko; species Gekko gecko. The sequence goes on along the minus strand of JAPDNY010000001.1, from coordinate 177,717,143 downwards.
GGAACAATGGCATGGCAAGCCATTACCCAGATATGAGTTGTTACAGTAAACGTGACTGCTTCGTTACAGACTTAACACTTATGTGCCCAATCACTTATGCCCTACCATGCTAAACGTTATGTGAATCCACTGCTGTTACTGAAAAGTTTAGTGGAAAACTAGCCTAAGCTGTCATATTTAACACCTCTCATAGAATCACGCCTATAAAGAACATACTAACAAAGGTATGACTAAGAATGCACTTGATAGGCCATTCCACCCACCCTGAACAGTACTATATATAAAGTGGATGGGCTGTAAGTGAAATTGGGCAGTCTGAAGATAAACAATGGTCAATGAATGTGTGTACTATGATATTTTGAAGAAGGCAGATTTTTGCATAGTATCAAAAGCCCAGTAGTATTACCAGTCTGCCAGGAACTGGGTCCCTTCTGACAACCCCATGCACAGAAATAACCACTGTGCAGCAACTGTGAGAACCACTATGTAGTAGAAAGAATGGTCATTGGAATCAACCCTGACTAAACTCAGATATAATGGTATGTACAAGGATAACATTAAACAGTCTAGGGCAGACGTAATTTCAAAAGGCCAGGTTTATACTAATCTTGCATATGAAAACAAATCTAGCAGTATTCTATTAAACACCTTTTGGAGAATATTTCTAAACCAGCATTGATCAGCAAGAAACTGCTTAAAGGAAAACATAGATATATACTGCATTAAATAATGCTGATAGAGATCATGAATAAAAGAATCAGTGAGACCCAATTCGTAGATTAAACTTCACAATAAATATTTAACAGCCTAAGTGGCTTGTATGTGTATGTTTTAAAGCAAAATTGTGTATTGTGAAGATCTGCAGACATTTTGCTGTTCGCTGTTTTACAGGATGCACTTTAAAACAATTAAGTAGATTAAGTCCATGAGTCCATGCTGAGTTCATGTCCTCTTATATATGACAGCTGAAAGCTATTTCACTACCAAAGGGAGGCCAATTCTCTCCTTTTGTTAACTGTCAGAGGAACCAGTAGTCAAAGCTTCTTTGCCTTGTTCCAGACCTTTCTCACAAATAAGAGCCAAAGTTGACTTTAGGAAAAGCCTTTGGAAACAACATGCTTTGGTGTTTACATTTCAAGGGAAAGTCATTGGACATGCAACTTCTTAGAAAAAAATGGGAGATTTACATGTTTAGATTTGCTTATAACGAAGCCCTGAGGTAATCTACAGAACAGTTTTTTTCAGGCAACAGTAATGCGTCTTCTTTTTACCTTTTAAATAATCCTTCTTTAAAGCCTTCTGTGGCATTCAGAATGCAGAACAGTCTACACAATCCACCTTGAGGAAGGGACCGGTCCCACTGATGATTGTGTCGCTTGCATGTTTGTTTTCTTAGGCTAAGCTCTCAGCAGACTGGGCTAGTTTAGATACAGTCTCTTCAGTTTCAACTGAATTTCCTAGGTCTCCATTTTCATGGCCACCAGTACTTGCTTTCTTATCAAACACTGCCAAGAAGAATAAAAGTGTTAAAACTACTTTAGGTTCTTATGGTTTGCAGACAACAAACCAACATACAGTTTTGCTGGCAAAAAATAAACCTGCATTTCTACTGAATGGGGAACAGTCATTCCTAGATTTCTGAAGAGGGTAGACGCTCGTGTTGTTCAGTTGCACAGTCGAGTCCAACTCTTTGCGACCCCATGGACCACATCACACCAGGCTCTCGTGGCAGACAAAGCCAAAATAATATCTCCTATTCCCCAAATGTGTTACTGGACTCAAATCTAGCTCACCTGTTCTCCAGTTACATGTGCTGTTGGAGAGTCATAGGAATGAATACGCTCCTCCCCATCCTTCTCTATTCATAAACCAGTCCCTTAACTATCCAAACTGTTTTGCTAGTGCTGGCAAGCTGTGGAAAGACATTCCAACCAGCCCAAAGTACTTTGTGAAAATCCATGCAAACTACACAAGCACAGCAAGAAAATGCATATGCAGCATAGCCGGATTTTGAGAAGTGAGTTATATCCTTATAACTAGATTAATTTGACTACTTTAGAAGGTATATTTAATCATGTCACACACAAAAGAGACACATGGAATAAGGGAAGGCTCTGCACCATTTGCAAAATATATGCAATCAGAGCAACAAATATTCAAGAACATAAATTTATTTAAACATATATACCTTAGTTTGCTCATATACTGTGCACTGAGAGCAAGCCAAACCTGCTTCACAGCAGTATTATGGCTCAATAGTAAAGAGAAACCAATGACTGTCATCCTGACCCCCAACTTTGAAATCACTGTATCTGCCAAAGAAATATGTGAATTAACTTCATACCTTGTGCAACAGTGACACAACGGTTGGTCCAGTCTAATCTAGGGATACAGCATCCCAAGCATACCAGAAAAGCAAACCCAGGGACAAGCCCTAAAATGCATTTTAAAAGATTACATCTGCTAAGGGTGTTGTGAAAAGCGACAACCAAATTAGTACATTTCTTTTATTGTGCTCTCTTCTTATTAATAACTGCTTGAATTTTACCTTAATTAGTTCTCAAAAGGCTTTACCTTGCAAGGATCTGACATCTCCACTGCCATCTTTTCTACTGGAAACTGAATTTCCACCTTCCTCCAATTCATCAAGATACAAACGATAGCGATGACCACTCTCATCCTCATATTCTACGTTTTCGTCATCTGAGTCTACTTCTGGAGCAACGTACACAACTTCAAACTCAATTTCTCCTCTCTAAAGTAAAAAGAAATGACAATTATATCAGTTACTCCAAGAATAAATGCAATCTACTTTAGAAAGAGAGTGGAACTAAGTAGTCCCTGTTAAATAGCAACATGGTGGAACTCATTGATACTGTATGTGCATGCACACACTAAAACCAGCCGCCTAATTACCAGTGATGACAAAATCTCTACAGTGAGTGCTTACAACATCCCCTTTTACATTTGAAAAACTGAGTTCATATCAGGGGCCTGATTCAAATTCATATTGTAACAATTGACATAACACCACCACACACATCTAAGGATGGTACACCGTTGTTATGCAAGAGGTTCTTGAGCTCGCAGAATGTGCTGCCCTTAGCTGCTCATGGTAGCAAAATGTAACTATATGCTTTTATAGTACAATGTTTCACTCTTTTCACATTGCTACATCCACAAACCACATATGATCAAATAGAGCCTGAATGTAAACAATTCCCCATACAGTACAAATTAAGTGAACAATGATAATTCTTATTGACTGACTTTCCCCATAATATTCAGACTACACTGTATAAATTAGCCTCAGAATTATGAGAGAGTATATCATATTGATATAAAGCAGCAGTCACTGTATAGCTTTGTCAAGCAGCTCCATTTCTCCTTTACCTCTAGCTTGGTATCAGAGACCTACCTTCTTCCATATCTTGCATTAAAAGCAAGTAAACAAAGAATGCAGTCACCACAGAACAGAGAGATAAAAAGAGAAAGCTGGACCACACCAGATTCAGTTGTGGTAGTTGGAGGCTGAACAGGCAGACTCTGGACGATTCTAGGAAGGAACACTCTCACCGCAAAAGGTCATTCAGATCACTGATAAAGGACTCCAAATTTCATCAGTAAGACTTTTGGAACAATAGATGCTGCTGCCATTACAATGTTCAATTACCTTACCCAAGATCTATAAACATACCTAGTTGGCTGCCTTCATTGTATTTCCTGCATTTACCAGGTTTGAATTTTAGTTCTGGGAATTTTCCTTCTCTTTCTGGAATCATTCCCAATTTCACCTTATTTGGGCTCATGAACCACTCTCTTCTGCGGCCAAGTCTTCATCCATCTCTGAGGGTGTCAAGCCACTTGAACCAGTTTCACCATCTTCTTTGGCTCCCAGCTGGTGTTTCAAAAACTCTTTGGCTTTGTACACAGACTCAATCTTCTCTCTTTTCTCGTGGAGTTTAAAGATGACCCCTTCCGGTACCACCCACTTGTATGCGATTTGATTAGTTTGAAGAAAAAGGATTAAGTCCTTGTAGCTCTTTCTTTTTTGACGAATTTCAAATGGAATGTCCTTTAAAGTCTTGATAGTTGAATTCTCCAGTTTCAGTGGAGCTACTGATGTTGCTTTTAATATTGCATCCCTCATTTGTCTCCTTGAGAATCTGAGTGAGATCTCTCTAGGCAGGCTATTTTTTTTTGGTGTAATTGGAATACACCCTATACGCTGCTTCCATATAACTCATAATTTCTTCCGCTTTCAAGCCTGTTATTGGTGCGATAAGATCACTAAGTAGCTTCTTCAAATCCTCATTCGGTGATTCAGGCACTCCCTGAAATCTGAGGATCATATTTGCTTTTTCCATTTGTAGAAACAATATATTTTCCTGGTATTTTTGCTTATTCGCTAATTCGTCCATCCATTTCTTCAAAGCCATGTTTTCGGCGTGCATCTCTTTCACTACTTCCACCATTTGCTCTGTCTTTTTAAATGTTTCCGCCAGCTGGAGCTGTTGCGCTGCGAAGTTTTGATTGAGAGCAGTTAACTGCTGGTTAATACCAGTAAGTTGATCCATCACCGGCTTGAGCTTATCCGCCAGGAGTCTCATGATGTCCATTCCCTCTTCTTCTGGTCTCTGACTTTGACCGCCCATAAGTTTCGGTTTCGCTCCTTTCCTCCCTGCGCCCTCCATCTTTGCCAATTGTTTACAAAAGCCAACCGCTTATTCGGAACCTCTGAAAATCGCTTCCGGTTTAAGTCCACTCTGGTAAGTCTCTCAAAACAGTTAAAACACTTGATTTCCCCCTTCCCCCCTCTCTTTTTTCACTTCTCTGACACACTCGCGGGAGGGGTCCCTCTTCTCTCCGTTTACTAGTATAGGGTGGGATAGGGAGTTCTTCGGTTATTTCAAGACCCATTTGCATCAAACTCACTTTCATTGTCGATCACTTTCGACCATGCTTGTCTCTTCATCAATCGCTCGATCTCCAGCGCTTGATCTGGTCAACCCAGCTAGTGCCATACAGCCACAGAGCGGTGGGACCGTCAGGGCGGAGGAGCGCCTCAATTCTCCGGCAATGCGCCATTGAAGAGGCTAGCCCTCAAAAGCCCTATGGCTTGGAACCCTACCATAGGGTTCCGTGGGGAAACCGCATCAGCGCCTTCCCTCCTCACTGCTGGTGTGCGAATCGCTCCCCCGAGCGTTGGGGAGAGCGACCGCCATCGCTGCGCCATGAACCAGAAGACACGTGAGACACCATTTCAACTGACCCGCTTGCACAGAGGCATAGTCTATTAAAAAAATGGATACTATTAAACCTCCCAGTTAAGATGGTTGAAGGGAGAGCATTGAACCTGGCAAGTGAAAAGGTTCTACGTAATGCTGGAATCTGAAGTTGGTGAAAATAGCTAACAGGATGATCCACAGAGGGCAATATCCCATGACTTAGAGGGGAGCATGTCTTATTAGCTGCATTGTACAGTTCAAATAGCTCTGCCTCAAATAGTCTGTCCCTTATTGTTGGCATTGCCCCCAATTCAGAAAGTAAGAGTAAGGATTCGAAAGGGATATTCATAATTTATTTTCAATAACCAACCAAGGGGATTCAGTCAAAAGTTGGAAGCAGTAACTAGAGGGAACAGATCTATAATGTAATCGAAGCCAAAACTTAAAGGTTTTGTAGTCATAAGGTTTTGGCCATATTCTAGGCATAAAGCTGCATATGGGCCACAAGAAGGAATACCCAAGATTTTCTACAGGAAACCTGAATGTACCTGTTGCACAACATTCAACACTCAGGTTAAAAAGTTCACTTACCACTATGATAAATCTTACAATAACTGATCATAAAGTATGAGTCCAGTGGCACCTTTAAGACCAACAAAGCTTTATTCAAGGTGTGAGCTTTCGTGTGCTCTCACACTTCCTCAGACACACTGAAATGGAAGTTATCAGTCCATACATATACATAGAGCATGAATGGCAAATCTGGCCCCCTCGGTGATTGGCTGAGAAAATACCTGATAAATACCACTAAAAGTATTTATCAGGTATTTTTTCAGCACAGTTTATACCAAGTGCACACCCCTAGTAGCCATGTTGGTCTGTAGCATAAGAGCTGGATTCGAGTCCTGAAGCACCTCAGAGACCAACAAGATTTTCAGCATATAAGCTTTCAAGGGTCAAAGCTCCCTATGTCAGAGCCTGAACTCCCAAAAGGTTATACCCCAAAAATACTAAAGTACTACTGGATTCGAATCTAGCTTAATAAATGACTATGTAACATATGTTCCAAGAGACCTTAATGTATGGACTCAGCTAAATGTATGGAAATGTATGCTCAGCTTCAGTCTTATTTTATAGGAATACTCCATGGATGTAAATGCCTGGTGTGAAACTTGTTAATTTTAGAAATGTGATCTTTGGGGGGTAAAAGAGACTCCAATGCTGATGAAGTTTTACTTTCAGTGCTTCAGCACAACAACCTTCACCCCTGTATATCCAGCACATCTTTTCTCTTACCTTTCCTCTTAGCACTTGAACTAAGAGGCACATAACAACTAATCAAAATGCTGAAAATAACAAAGCATTCCAGAACCTCCAAAATACAGAAAGCCACCAGACACATGCATGCATATTAACAGTCCAGTATTAGGGAATGCCATAATAATTACCTGTTGAGAAAGAATAGTTACAGCTTCTTTATGTTTGGCATCTCTCAAATTAATTCCATTTACTGCCAGAATTGCATCTCCAACATGCAGCCCTCCGCATCGATCAGCAGGTTGACCCGGGTGAATTTCAGAGATTAGGATGGGAACACCATGCTCCTTTCCACCCTATGACAACAAGCAGCCAGTGTTTTCAGTCACCAAAGTATCTGCCAGCCTAGAACTGTCTGTATTCTTTAACTCAGCTTTCAAAACTAAAGAACTTACTCTGTTATACATCAAACGTATTAATAAAAGAACATCTTTAGTGTTCTGTATGCATCACAGAGTGCTTAAGGTACTTGCACAAACCTAACATCAGATAAGATATTTTTTAGCTCTTCAGCTTGAAGAAACGACAACTGAGGGATGACATGACAGAGGTTTACAAGATTATACATGCGATAGAGCAGACAGGGAAAGTACTTTTCTCCCTTTCTCACAAGAACTCACGGGCACTCAATGAAATCGCTGAGCAGTCAGGTTAGAATGGATAAAAGGAAGTATTTCTTCACTCAAAAAGTGATTAACACATGGAATTCACTGCCACAGGAGGTGGTAGTGGCTACAAGCATGGGCAGCTTCAATAGGGAATTAAATAAGCATGCAGAGCAGAGGTCCATCAGTGGCTATTAGCCCCAAGGTATAGATAGGAATTCTTGGTCTGGGGCAAGGGATGCTCTGTATTCTTGGTGCTGGGGGGGGCACAGTGGGAGGGCTTTTAGTGTCCTGGCCCCACTGCTGGACCTCCTGATGGCACCTGGTATTTTGGGCCACTGTGTGACAGAAAGTTGGACTGAATGGGCCATTGGCTTGATCCAGCATTGGCTTCTCTTATGTTCTTATGTTGTTCCAGCATATTTCTACAACTACAAACATTTAACATATACATGTAAGCTGGTGCAACAGGAAATACAAAGTAAAATTTGTACAACTTTTGCAAAAGCACTCTGAATACTGTGAATAGAAAAAGGGAAATGAATTCATTTATTACAGTAATTGAAATGCCCAGTCCTTCATGATCTTCTTTCACCAAGAGAACTTTTCTGATTGGACCAACACCTTGACTCTTCTTTAAGGAATCTGGGTCCTAATTTTAAAGAAATTAAACATGATTAAGAGAGTATTTTCTTAAAGTTTTCAGGAGAATGGCATGACAGAAAGTATTATATGCCCAGTTGTTCCAGGTCTGACTTAAACTGGGACTTGCTCAAGTTAAGAGATTTTTCAAAGAAGTGTATCTCTGTGGCTTAAAAATCTTTTGTCAATTTCATTTCTGCTTCCTAGAGTTCAAACTGCACTCCTAAAACTAACAGTAAATTTACATTCAGATGTCATGATAAGCCAACATTAACACAATGCAAATGAACCTGGATTTTTACTGGGTTTGCACACACATGTCCCTCCTCACACAGAGGACTTAGAACAGACAATACTGACTCTGATACACTGATGATTTTGCCCAGCATAAGACAACTTCATGTACATGTTCCAAGTTACAAAATAAAATTTAAATGGCTAAAAAGGATTATTTAAAAGACATGGGTTTTGCTCATGAGAGATCCAAGTGAAATCCTTGCTCATGAGAGGGACCCAAGTGCTGCAGTTTCTCTATAGAACAACTTGCATGTCATGATTCCCAGAAAGACCCATACCCTGATAAATAATTGGGCATTTTATTGTATAGTTATAAAACAGTGAAACATCTGAAAGTGGGATGCCTAAACTAAGGTTTCTGCATTTACACATTTAGACGGATACTGAAAGTGACCTTCTCAAATGCAATTGTAAATCCAGAGAAGTTGGAAAATCCAAACACTTTGCAATATTTGGCATTGGAAACTTGATGGTGATTTGAACTGCAATGAACCAAAACAAAATTGTCAGCTCATGAACAAAGGTACAAATACAACCAATATAGCTCTCTAAGGGACAATCCATATGTTGACTAAGATCAGAAAACTTACATGTCCTGGGGGTGCTTGCATTGGTCGCTTTAGGTCATTACGTCCCCGGCATGCTCTGATCACAGTTTTGTGCCGATGCAGATGGATTTCTGCTTCCAGCTGGTTCCAGAGTTTGTCATGAGCAGGCCCCTTCATATCTCTGCCTAGCAACTGAATTTGCTGAACCCTACAAAATGTGAAAGGCACATAATCCATATTAAATGATATGTTCAGAAATGATATGTTTCAATTCCAGGCTCTCAATCTCACTAGACTGCTTACTTCACCTAGCAAAATAAACATAGGGTTCCCTCCCACACTCTGTTTTGTGCACGTTTCCACTGAGACGCCCTTCAAATCAAGATGCTCACCTTCTCCCACTCTCAAAATTCTCTATACCATCCCAGAGTAAAGAGATAGGCATGCTTATACTATACCCATCTACTGTCCTCACATTTACCTCAGAACATCCAGAGGTAAGCCATAACCAGGACTGCGGATGTGTGAGGAGGGAGACAAAATCCCTAGAGGCCCTGGTCACATTTGCAGTTGGGCAAGTCATGTGGTTTACTTTCTCGATTGCGTTTGGTCTGGGAGTTGGGAACTCAGACTGGGGGAAAGAACCTGAAGAGAATTGCAGTCTAGAGGCCCATGGGGGCTCTTAGCAGCCCAGGACATACTTTTATGTCTTATAAAACAATTACCTTGTGTTCTGTAAAACAATTAACTATACAACAACCGACTTGAAATTTCATTGGAACACCTTCCCTATGAGGAAAAGCTGAAGAGTCTGAGACTTTTCAATTTAGAAAACAGACAACTAAGAAGGGGCATGACAGAGGTTTATAAAATTATGGATGGGGTGACGAAAGAGGACAGATAATTTTTTCTCACTCTCCCAAAATACTAGAACTCAAGGGCATCAAATGAAGCTGATCGGCAGCAGATTTGATGGACAAAAGGAAATACATCTTTACACAGAGTGATTAAATAAGGAATCTACTGCCAGAGGATGTAGTGATGGCCACAGGAATAGACAGCTTTAAAGAGGGATTAGACAGATTCATGGAGAATAGGTCTATCAGTGGCCACTAGCCAGGGACTGAAGGGAACCTTCACATTCAGAGGCACTAAACCTCTGAATCCCCGAGCCAAAAGACAACATTTAGGGAAGGCCTCGACCTCTATACCCTGTTGCTGGCTCTCCAGTGGAATTACTTGACTAGATGGACCACTGGCTGGACTCTTCTTATGTTCTTATGTTGTAAGTACTGAATTTTACACACCTTCCTGCTAGCTCTTTATCTAAGTATTTGGCTGCAAGTCTTGCCCCATATACTTCAGCCTGGAGCACAGCTATGTGTCGACGAAGAGCCTCATTTTCTTTCCTAAGCAGCTTCACCTCAGCTTCGAGCTGAGCTTCTTTCACTTTTTCTTTCTTGTTGGCTTCAAGTTCTCTTTCCTATCAAATGTAAAAAGCCCAGTTATTTTAGTCACCAACTAAACATTCTTTTATAAAGGACATGAACGTTGCAAGCATATCAGTAAGGCTGATTTCGCACAAGACTTTGTGCCGGGGTCAGCCCTCTGTTTCCTCCGGTGCATTTGGTCAATTTCACACCATTTGACCAGCTGCTGCCTTTTGGCCCGGAGTTTCCCCCATTTGCTCTAGATCAGCGTGATCCTTGATTCCCAGGAGTTTCCTGTTGCCTCGCAGTGAATCATACCCACCCACCTTCCCCCTCCTCATTTTTTCCATGCCCACTAGCCCAACCTCCTCCTTTTTTTGTTGTTTTAAAATGGTGTCATTATACCGAACTATCGTACTAATGGGATGGATGTTGTCTGCCACTGCGAGGCATTTCATGCAAGTTTTCTGTGTAGAAATGTGCTGCCAGGATTGCTACAACCCCCCCCCCGCCTGCAACTGTATTCCTCAAAGCCCATCAGCCCAGCCTCCTCCTTTTTTTGTTGTTGTTTTAAAATGGTGTCGTTATATTGTCCCATCGTACCAATGGAATCAATGTTGTCTGCCACTGTGAGATATTTCATGCAAGTTTTCTGTGTGGAAATGTGCTGCCGGGATTGCTACAACGCCGCCCCCCCCCCCCGGCAACTGTATTCCTCAAAGCCCATCAGCCCAGCCTCTTCCTTTTTTTGTTGTTGTTTTAAAATGGTGTCGTTATATCGTCCCATCGTACCAATGGAATGGATGTTGTCTGCCACTGTGAGGCATTTCATGCAAGTTTTCTGTGTGCGGTTGCAGCCCCCCTGGAAACAAAGGGGCTCAGTTCATAAAATACGAGAGCTCAATACTGGGTGGGAGCGATAAGCCAGGTAGCAGAAGGCTATTATGGTGCTGCCTGGATTGCTACAACCCCTTCCCCCCCGCAACTATTTTGTGTAGATCTGCTGCACTCCATTATAATAGCTTCAGCTGTCCCCTGGAAACAAAGGAGTGCATCTGGCCAATCAATGCATTGCGGCCACTCTGGTGACCAATTGTTTTGAAGAGTCAGTGGCAGGGGAAAAAGTGACCAGGAAGGAAGACAGACTGCATTGTGGGATGAAGAAGAACACTGGACACCATTAGCTTCAGGTCCTTATTGGATCCATACCTGTGTCCTAGCTTTGTTTAAAAGTTTCCCGGGTCAAAGAACAAAGATTCCCAATGAGAAAGCTGAGATGTGCCACATGATGCCTGATCATTTCCTCTATTGCGAAATAACAACATAACGCGATAGAGCATGCGTTTAAAAAAAAAGAGGGGGAGATTGGAGGGAGGATGGGAGGGGTTTGGAGGGCAAGGGGTGTGTGGGAGGAGATAGATTGCAGGAAGCCATGCCAAGGCCGTAATGGGAAAATGAAACCCCCAGAGCGGATCCGGGGCAGACTGCGCAGCAAAGGCTACAGTGTGAAATTGACGAAAACAATCCGGGGCAGAAAAGTCCGACGAAAACCAGTGGTAAATGCCGTGTGAAAAATCGGCCTAAGTCTTCTGTGTCTCAGAAAAAGAAGCCATAGCACTCAGTAATTGTCTTGTCATATTGGACAGTAACCTCTCTATGTCACTGGGTGAACTTATCCAAGAAAAAGATTCACATTTATAAAAACAGCCCAGCAAATAAGAAAAACATTTACAAGCCCACAAATAAAAGTTTTGCCAGATCAACTGGCCATATATATTTCCACATCATGATGCAGTTTGAATCACAATTCTGAAAAACAAATCTCCCACCCTTAATAAATTGCCAACTGCAAGCTGCGCAGAAACTGCACAATTAAGTGGAAGGACATTCTAGTCTCTATAACCTGATAAGGTCACTGGACTATTGTACCCTCAACATCAACAAAGAACACCATGTCTAGAAGAAGGCCTGCCTGAACCCAACCATCAGAGGAAAAGCAGATACAGGGAGCTTGTTTCACCACCCCACTAGAAAGAACACTTCTCTGTCCACTAATTCACTTGCTGCTGTGTAAGTGATGGGACAAATATTGTGGCCTCTCCCACTGAAAAGCTGCTCACCATCCTTCCTGGGAAGAACACCAGCAAGAAGAAAACAGCTGGGCTCCAATTGGATATAAATGCTCATTTTGTTCTGCTCTCTCTCAATGTTTTCCCTCCCTTCCCTTCCCTAGTAGAGTTTTTTAGTTTGTAAGCTTGAGGGCAATGACCAGCATATGACATGACTGAAATGAGATGCTTTGGAAGATAACTGTTGTCTGACAAGCAGGATACAACTTAATAAATACAAAGCTATAATCATGTGAAAGTATTCCAATGGCCAAGGAGACCGTTTAGGATAATACACTATGCATTAGTAATTAAAAATATGGTAAAAGAAAATAAAAGTATAAAGGAATTAGTAAGCATTGAGATTACTAAAACTATTTGTATAAGTAGTTAATATACAGAAAGATTTAAAACATACAGCCAATGTATTTCGTTTGTAAATCCGAGTCTCACTTATTCCTAAAAAATTCTTCTTATGGCCAGGATTCAAATAAGAATTTCTGTAAACAGATTTTCTCACCTCCTCCCAGGGCCATTTTTGGCTGCAGTGAGAGGGGAGAAAAGAGAAAGTTGCACTTCACAGAAATCCTCCACTGGATTCAAACTCGTGTTGTTCTAAACTTGTATATAACTTTTTAAAACTTTGAAGGATATTTTAAACCCAGTCTGGAAGACAGTTACAAAGAATATGTAGTATGAATGGGAATAGAAAGATTTTTTTATATAGGTTTTTCCCCTTTTTGATTATTCATATTCATATTTTCTCCTGGTTTTATGGATTTCTCTTTTAAGTAATATTTTATTAGGATATAAGGAAGGCCTGTTATATAGAAGGCTTTACTCTTGTAAGTCTGTTATTGTTAGCAGACAAGATAATACGTATAAAGTTCATGATTCTGTAGTTCTTAAAGACAAAACCTTGAAATGTCTGGGCCAGATAAGATTTTAGTCTCATATCAGGGAAAAAAACCTTTTTGTTTGGGATATAAACATTTAGGTTTGACGTAGATATGTTTCTTTACATCTGACAAATCAAAAGCTTATTATTTGAATGACCATTGTCTTTTGTAACCAATTATGCCTTTTTGAATATTGTTTTCTTAATGATGTCAGTTGATGTATAAAAGATCATGTACTTCCTGAATATGCTCAGAAAGCAGTTTTTGATGGGCCATTTGGTCCAACTGTTTTCCCGTCTAATTGCAATTAAACACTAAGAACTTCCTCCTCATTTCTGACTCCATTTCTTGGCTAGAAATTTATTTGTACAACAGTCCTGAGAAGTTTTAATTTAAAAAGGGAAGAACAACTAAGGTGACAGAATATGACTGAAATTTATACAATTACAAGTAATATAGAGAAAACAATGCTGGACAAGGGATGTTTTCCTGACCAGAAAAGAACCCCCTATGCAGAAAGCAACATAATAATTTTGAAAAAATGTGTATCGACTCTAGCCAAATGCAATCTTGAGAACACTCTCCTGGGAGTAAACTCCAATGAATAATCTGAATAGGATTCTGAGTAGACATGTTTAGGTTTGTTCTCTATGATTCATTACTCCTTGTTGGACTGTGATAAGTGGACAGATGTACCACATCATAGCTCCTAGTTTTCAAAAGCAGTTTGCTGTATGGTCTCAGGAGCTGCTGTGTGAGAAGCCCAAGTTCAAAGCCCAAGAGCACCACAGAGTTCGAAGCCTTGATCATGACCACTGTTAATTTTAAACAACCTGCCAAGTTTGAATTCAATTCCAATGCATTTCAAATTAGCCATAGTAATCAACAGCAGCAACATGAACATAAAGAGGAATATCAGAACTAAAAGGAGCACTGAATAGAGCTAACGGCTTAGAAATGTGGGAAAGAATCTAACTAAGATTCAGTTGCACTAAATATCCAGGCCAATATGTGTAACTCTCTGAGCAAAACTAATGTACTGAACTCAAACACAGATAAAGGCAGTCAGCAAACTTACCATATCCTCCACAGAAGGGACAGACTTAAGACAGGAGAAAAAAAGTTTCAAGATTAGAAATACTGGCAAAAATGGCAAACTTAACAGAAAAAGGCCACACATTAGCTGACAGGGCTTTTTGTATTCCAGTCTTTTCTTTCTTTCTTTTTTTACTAAGTATGTTACAAAAAATAAAGACACATTCCATACACAAGCGCAAGTAGCACAACTTGTACTGACATCTGAGTAAACATGTACAGGACTGGCTGCATGGGTACTTCAGAACATAGAATTTCTCATAGAAAATGGGATCTTTTTCACATTTTGGAAGGGACAAATTCTTCAAACAGATGGCAAATGCTTTTAAGCTTTTTTAAAAGGAGCCAAATTTTATGTAATTACTGAATTGTTGTCCTATGAAAAGACTTACATGATACACCAAGAAAACTTCAAACATTGCTAGATAACCTATGTACCTAAGCCTGCATTATAACAAGCAAATCTATAAAAGGCCTTCTAATCTCAACTACATAGTTTAACCTATGCTTTTATGAACAGTAACTAGATTTAAATGGCATTTTTATCTGGAAAAATTTAAGAGCTTTTAAGTTACAAATCACACCACATCAGTTCACTATCCTTCCCACTGTCAACAAGTAAATATAATGGCTTGCAAAATACTTAAAAGTAACAACTCTCTACCTGTATGGCATTCCCATTCCATTTCCCCAAAACTGCTATAATGGAACTGTCTGACCTCTTGGCTCAGTGATGATCACTACTACAAGACTCAGAAACTTTAATTAGATTAAAATTTGTCCGCAGTGATATAAAAGGTACAGTTATATGCAAAACATGTCAGCTCTTGCCAACGTCAAAACTGTTTATTTTCTGTAAAAAACTGTAAATTTTCCTTCAGTTGCTGTGGCAATAAGAACCACCAATAACTGAAAGTGCTACAGCAGTTTCAAGATGTTCATTTTGTGAACCTGATTTGGTTCCAGTGTATTACTATAATGGGAAATATTCTACAATTCAGTTTCCTGATATGATAATAGAAGACCTACCAAAGATAGTCTTGGGCTGAATGTGAAACTTGATTTGGCTATGTTGGCATTACAACGATTTACAGAAGGGCCCAAACTCAGTTTTAGGAAACAGCCAGTCCTGGAGTAATATGCACTGCTTGTCCACCTATGTGCCTGGAATTCTACAACTACTCATTTGTAGCCTAGCAAAGGATGGCAGCTGGAAATGCTCTCTTTACTAGCCTGACAGTCCAATTTTTGAGGGTAGTTTGTTAAGCATACAGAAAATATTACTGAAGCCTTGTTAGTGTAGTGAAAAGTATTAACTGCAATTTTTCTAAGATTTTTTTTTAAAGAAAGCCATCTGAGAATGCAGAGGAGAAATTTGGCCCAGGTCTCCCACAGACATTTTTATTAACGACGCATAGCACCTTTTTAACGTTATTACACATTTTGCAGAAATTATATACTACCTTCAACACCCTCAAAAAAGAAAGCGAGGGAACATTAATAGTTAAGATCTTGGCACTGTGTAGCACTATATTTAATTGATTTAAAGTCAGCTGATTACTTATTTCAAATATGCAGCTGGGATCCAAGTTTAGGTTTACCAAGGGGTTTGTACTAGCCCAACAGAAGTTTTGACTTTCTTTAAGTAACGAATCTACATGCCATAGCAAATTGTTTTTGAAGTTCACCATGTGAAATGAAATGCTGCTGTTTGAGAAAAAACCTTTGAAGCCCCCCTTTGTTTCACAGGTTTTATTTCATCATTCCTTGTACCCTTGTTATAGACATTTCCATGGATAGGCATTGATCTTCTAAACAGCAAGCCTATCCAAGAAAGAGGTATCCACTTGGATCAGTACAACATCCTAAACCTTGCAGGATACAGCCCTGAGTAAAACCTAATGAATTAATCTCAGAAGTGAATGTTATCGTCTTCATTAGATACATTAAGCTGCACTAGGCAATCACTTGGGAAAGCAGCAAAAGTATTCAAGTAAGAGACAGCAAAAAAAAGACGTTCAGAAATAAAATACAAATCCCAAAATGTAAAACTAATTCTAAGAATTCCTTCCATGTCTTTCTTGTGTTATTGTAAAACAAAAGAGACTGCGCATATTATAAAACATTTTTAAATTTACTTAAAAGATGCATTTTCCTTTAAGTGTCACATTCTAATCAAAACTCCAAATTTTACCAATGAACCTAATTTCTGGTGTTACAGTTCTCTCAGCTTTCCCAATCAGTAATTTCTTTTGACATTTTTTAATAACCATAAATATTTTTCCAGTCATTCTGAGCTTCCTAGGTAGAATGAAAACAAAGGATACACATTCTATTCACACACATAAACTAAATAAACTAAACTGGAGTAATGACTCTACTGTGAAAAATGCAACTGCTCTTTACTCAACAGGACTCACCAGTTTTGCCTTTATTGCTCCTGAGTCAACACTCTGACCTGTCTTGGCATGGAGCTGAAGCTGAATGGCATGGAGTTGTAGCAGCTGGTCATGCACCTCTTTTTCTAATACTGCTTTTTCAGCTCGTGTTTCTGTCAGCTCTGATTTCAGATCCACCAGCTGGGCCTGGAAGATAACATACAGTTCAAGAATCAGTAAATCGGTAGATTTAATGATACTTACAGTGCTAAAAAACAGGGAAAAGTTCACTCACTGCAAACGTTCCTCTACGTGTCTAATAATCATAGACAGACAATAATTACATTCTCTATACAAAAATGCACAAAAATCCTGGCGTCACATGATAATCCTCTTGAAGAGCTGGCAAAATTCCTCCAAAAGGTAGGTTAACAAAATCACTTTGTGAAATGCTTTTTTCATCTGCGTAAACTCCTTCCTCCTAGGAATCTATTCATGACAAATGGCCACATGAATCAGCCAACATCAGGGTAGAATGACAGTAGCACGAGCAATTGATTCTATAGTTTTCTTGATCCATCTTGTATCTGTCTCTGTATTGTCAATCAGACACACAACAGAAAATATACAAGTCTTCATAAAAAGTCAAAATGCTTTATAATGTCTTCCTAATTGATCCAGATCAAGCACTTCTGCTTCTCCACTTTCTTCACTAAACAATAATAAATGATCAAGAAGCAACTGTTCAACATTAATCAATTTTGAGACTATGGAATAAACAGAACAAGTCATTGCTCAATATGGAATGCTTGGAGTAACAGAAATGCATTACATTCTGGAAAAGAAAAAGAATGTTTGTGTTTAAGTTCCAGACAAGATTGGAAAATCATATTCTAACTGATGAAAAGGCAGAAGAATTCTAACTCTCAGATTGGTTTCAACTTCTGAATGATAATCTGATTCACTAATTAAAGATCTTCAGCTGGGACTGCATCTTAGCCTCTTTCTGTACTGATTATGAGCAATCCAATAAATCACAAATATTCAAGTAGCCTTTAGGACATAAGAAAGATAAGTCTTAAAAACTTGCCCTCCCTTTATAACAGTTAAAGCTCAATTCAGATTGATTATGTTTTCAGAAAGATATTTTAAAAGTAACCAGTGATACCATTTCTGGGACCAAAATTCATAGGAATTACTGCTTTGTGTATGTTTAATGGCACATCAAGACTATAATACCACAGGCTTAACCTATCCCTCACTATATTTAGGGAGTAACTGAAGGTACATACTGACCTTTAATTTACTTTTTTCCTCACTCGGGGCGGGCGGGGGACTAATCTCCAGGGCTCTTTTTGTAGCAGAAACTCCTTTGCATATTAGGCAACACACCCCTAATGTAGCCAGTCCTCCAAGAGCTTACAGTAGCCCCTGTAAGAAGAGCTCTGTAAGCTCTTGGAGGATTGGCTACATAAGGGGTGTGTTGCCTAATATGCAAAGGAGTTCCTGCTACAAAAAGAGTCCTGCTAATTTCTAAGTACAGTGGGATACAAAATGTATACTTTATCACCACAAGAGACAGAAGTCCTAACAGTCTCAAAAATGGCAAAGTGCTATAATTTATGGTCACTGTTTTCTTTTGTGTTGATTACTCTTCTGCAGCCACAAGAATTTAGAAGAGACACTCCTCCAATTGCAAACAAGAATGACTGAGCAAATCTTGCTGTTATAATTGTCATCTTGGACAAGCATACTGCTGAAGGTATGATTAACTGTCAGAATGCCAAACGTTAAGAAACTGACTTGTTAAGCAAGACTGCTTTCCTCATGACAAAACATATAAGAATTTTATATTCAGGGATCTTTTGGGGGGAGCGCACCGAAGCGCAGCTCCGGCAGCTCAGGAGCCAAGCCCCGACCCCAGCCAGCGTCCCGGGGAGTCTTTCAGGAAGCCAAATGTCAATGTCAGCTCCATTATATCCTATGGGCCATTGAAGTCAATGGTGAAAACACAGGGTATATTCTGGGGGCTGGAGGGGACGGGGTTTGAGGGAGCGGCTCCAAACTCACAGGGTAGCTGATGGAGAACAATGGAGGGAATAGGGGCAACCTGTTTGGGGGCCCATAGAATTGGACCCCCTAGTCCAATGTTCTTGAAACTTGGTGGGTATCTTGGGGAGAGGCTCCATCAGCTACCCTGTGAGTTTGGAGCCTCTCCCTCAAACCCCGTCCCCTCCAGCCCCCAGAATATACCCTATGTTTTCACTATTGACTTCAATGGCCCATAGGATATAATGGGGCTGAATTGCCACTGAATTTCTTTCATTCCCTCCTTTCCTTCTCTCCTTTTCCTCTTTCCCTCCTTCTTATCTTCTCTCTTTCTTTCTTTCCCACCTTCTCTTCTCTTTTTCCTCCTTTCCCTGTTTCCCTCCTTCTTCCCTCTCTTTCTTTCCCTCCCCTTTCCTTCTCTTTCTTTCCCTCTTTCCTTCCTTCTTTCCTTCTCTCTACTCTCTCTCTTTCCTTCCCTCTTTCCTCCTTCTGTGGCCCAACTCTCATGAGAAGGAGTTTAAACTTTAAACCACTTCTCTCTTAGCTCCCACACCCAGACCAGCTGGGGAAGGGAAGGGGAGGCTTTTGAAGATGCCTCCCCACCTTTTGCTTCCCCTTCTGACATCACTTCCAGTGATGTCAGGGGGTGTGGCATATGCTAATAGCCTAATAGCTCATTAGCATACCATATGCTAATGAGCTCCTGCAGCTGTTTTTCTATGAAAAGACCCCTGTTTATATTCATTATAGGAATCACAGTGAGGAAGATAATACTGCCACATGGGTTAGAAGGGAACATTTGGGTAGAGCATTCAGAAAGCAATCTCAATCTGGAAATTAGATTTAGCCAATATCTGACTACCATGAAAAATGGCTGAAATTTATTTTAAGCTTTACTGCTCATTAGAACTTGACCCATATTTTTGAAGACCTGTTTTCACTTTTTAAAAAACCCTATAGACTGCAATAAGATTTGGATTAAGACAGCAACCTGTGTGCTTCCACCTTTCCCAAAGACAAACACGGCTGATGCTGCTAAGTCATTATGACTATATCTGCACAAAAGCTGTTTAGGTCCACTTCAAAACTATATTACATACCAGCCAGTCATCAGGTGCCTAGAACATTCAGATCTAGAATTTGAAACTAATGCAACAAAAGCTGTCTAGACAACAGATACTGCATTTTTGCAGTACCCACAAATTAAACATTCTCAGTTGCCTTTGAATGCAATACACACACAAAGCAGTTATTTAAACTGGCACCCAAGAGTACACAATCAGATCCAAACTCAGGAAAAACCTCACTGGCTAGAGCCTTGGGTATGCCACCTCAGAATTATTGAGATGATCATTCTGCACAATAAAAGGGCTATACAAATAAATAGCAATATGATTCTAACATACTGCAACGTATTTCAATACCATCATCAAGATGCAGAGGTTTTAATTTACCACTACAGCCCAAGCTGCAATAGCAGAAATCACTGGAATGTAGAATTGTACAAGTATGTATGAGCACTTTATAAAGAGTATAATTCAAATCACTCTCACCATTCTCAACCCATTTATTGTTAGATACCAGCTAATCTCTCCTCACAGCCCTCAACAACAGGACCAGAGAACAGCTAGCAGTAGAAATTTCTCCATAAGTTACTCACTCTCAGTTGAAGGAATCTGTACTATTCTTTTAGAGGAGTGATTTCCTTTCCTTAGAAAAGTGATTAACATTGGGATAAAAACTAAATTCACATATATACTGATGGAGTCTGGTGGACAGCTCACTGAAAATGCCAAAGTGGAGCAGTCATGAAACCAGCAAATTCCATGCTAGGAATTATTAGGAAAGGGTGAAAACAAAATGGCTAGTATTATAATACCTTTATATAACCAATGGTGTAGCCTCATGTGGAATATCATGTACTGCTCTGGCCATCCCACCTCAAAAAGAGTATTAGAACTGGAAAAGCTATATAAGAAGACAATCAAAATGCTCAAAAGGTTGCAGCATGCTCTAGGGAAAAAAAGAATGGGGTGCATTAAAAGATGATTAAGAGAGGACATGACAGAGCTTTATGCATGAAGAAGAATGTTTTGTCTACATTATAAAACTACATATCAGGATATCCCGAAGAAACTGATTTTCAGTAGATTAAGGTCAGAAAAATTAAGTATTACT
Source organism: Gekko gecko (assembly GCA_029375565.1). Taxonomy (NCBI): domain Eukaryota; kingdom Metazoa; phylum Chordata; class Lepidosauria; order Squamata; family Gekkonidae; genus Gekko; species Gekko gecko. The sequence goes on along the minus strand of JAPDNY010000001.1, from coordinate 177,696,369 downwards.
TCAAAACATAATTAATTTATGGAGTTCACCACAGGATATGACTATGACTGTAGTTCAATGTCAATGTTGCTTTACTGTTCAGATAGCATAACTCTGAACAGCAAATAAACAGAACTAAATAGAGTCATGTTCCATATTCTCTGTGTGGGACAGTGGTCAGCCCTGATGAGCCTAGCTGCTGCTCCACATGAACTGAAAATGTATCAAACCCTAACCCAGGGCTCTATGCTGCAGAAACAACACAGGTGTCTTTCCTACCACTGCTGATTTTCTCAGTTGGAGTGCTCAGACTTTAAAGAGACTTAAAAATCACTGTACAAATTGCTGCATTTGTAACTAGTACTGCATTTGGAAACCAGTGTGCAGTTGACATTCATTTGAAGCAAGATACAAACATCTTTTCTCAAATAAGGTAACCACTTATAATAGTACATCTCTCCAATGCCAACTGATCATGTGTCTCCTCTAGGTCTGAAAAAATTACTGTGGTGAAACATGAAGATGTTTTATCGGAAGAAATAAAAGTCTATTAGCATTTCTGTTCAAGAATGGCCTATTCTGGATGAACTTTTCTACACCCTAGTAAAATTCTAGAAAAGTGTTGTTAAAACTTCAGATTACCAATAACTGATACAAGAATCATTCTATAACTGTTACTGACTGATCTTTAATTTGGTTCCTTTATTCCAACATGCACATACCTATGCCTGCTACTACTTATTACCATTGCATTTTTATTGCTTTTTGCTTGGCATTTGTTACTGCTATTTTGTCCATAATTATAATTATATTTTGGACTTGATGGCATCATATTGTAAAGTTACAGAAAGATTAGTTGCTTGTTTTCATTGCTGAAACTTTATACGGTTGTTTTTGATCATATTATCATTCTGTTTTCCGCCCTGACAAAATGCAATATTTTTGCCATATACTGTAACCCAGAGACCACATTCTACACTATTGGTGTAATTACTGCAACAGTGTTGATAAGTATACAAAGCATGAATGCCAGTAAAAAAATGGCAAATAAAACAATATTATGTCATCATTTATCCCCTAGGAATTTAATATTCTACTTTTTTTGCAGGCCAGTTTTTATTTTGACCATATTTTATTTATTTATAAATTAAGTTTATAGACCATTAAATTTATAAATTTATATACCATGGGGCAGGTGATAAATTACTCCATACTGAGAAAGATGATGTGGTAATCTCATACTTCAATGTTTATGTCCCAAGAATGGCAGAAGATGCATTGGTAAAAAAATCCTACTAGTTTTCAAGTGTTCAAATTTAAGGTTCAGACTGAAGGGATTCCAACATCTAAAGGTTAAGACCAATGTGGTCATGAACATAACACATGCATGGACAGAAATTATACTTGTCAAAAGAATATACTACTGAAGCATTTACCAGTCATACAAATTGTAAATCACTTGGCTCACACCTATATTAGACTGTTTCTAGTCACATTTCATTTTCTGAACTCAAATTCCTCTCAAGGGGTTTCTTTCCCATTCTCAAAACGCCATAATACTGAGAGTGTGGGAAAATTTAAAAAGTGAATATTTACCAAGTCACTTCTCATTTTCTTCAAACTCATTAAACAGACTTGCACTGTGCCATAGCAAATGTGTTTACTTTCTTTACTGTAACAGCATTTGTCCATCCTTAGGCTAATGGTTATATAAATGCAAAATTCTGGGACAGGAATTTATTCTTGTATATCCATAGAATCATAGAGATGGAAGGGGCCATACAGGCCACCTAGTCCAACCTCCTGCTCAATGCAAGATCAGCCTAAAGCATCCTTAACAAGTGTTCATGCAGACACTGCTTGAGGACTGCCAGTGAGAGGGAGCTCACCATCTCCTTAGGGAGCCAATTCCACTGCTGAACTACTCATACTAATAGAACAAGATGGGTAGCCATGTTAGTCTGTTTGTAGCAAAGAAAAGAGCAAGAGTCCAGTAGCACCTTAAAGACTAACAGTGACCAGTGACTCACGCCCTGCCATAAATGTTGTTAGTCTTTAAGGTGCTACTAGACTCTTCCTCTTTTCTACTAGTCTTACTGAACTACTCCCATCCAAGCTCTGATCACATCCAAGCCCACTTAACTTTAGCAAAGGTTGTGCATAACATGCCCTCAGGCTATACCCAGATTTATCCAATGCTATTCTCCCAAAGCAGTAGCCCTAATAGCCCAGACTAGCCTGATCTCATCAGAATTCAGAAACTAAACAAGGTCAGTACTTAGATGGGAGAACACCAAGGCAGACTAAGGTTGCTATGCAGAGCAAAGCAATGGCAAACCACCTATACTCATCTCTTGCCTTGAAAACCTTACAAGGTTTCTTGGCTAACGTTAAGCAGGTTCTCACAGCCCTTGCCCAAAGACTTCAGCCACCATACCACACTAAGCACTGACGTCTGCTTAGTTCAACCAGCAGATGTATTTGTTTTACAATAAACCCCAGCCCTCAACACAATGTAACGTGATACTTTCCCCATTTTAGGGATGAGAAACTGAGGCAACGGTGTTCCTGCAAAGCTCGTTTCCCGTTCCCCCAAAGCCAACCCACCACCCCACATTCTCCTATCACACACCAAGTGCCCCTCCCTTCCTTCTCCCTGCACAGTCCCACCAGCGGGTGGGTGGCCTGCTGTCCACTCCCCACCTCGAGCTTGTGGTTGATCTGGGAGACGGTCTGAGCCTTGTGGCAAAGCTGCGCAAAGCAGGAGCTCAGGCTGGTCATCTTCTGCCTCCCCTCATAAGTGATGTCCGCTTGGTCAGGGTCTATCTCGCCAAGAAGCAGGTCCACGTCCACGAAGGCCTTGTCGAACTCCTTCTCCAGCACCTCCAGCCACCGGAACATCGACAGGCCACCGCCGGCCCCACCGGGCGACGAAGCCGACGACACCGCCCCCCAACCCCTCCGCAGGCCCCAGAGCCCGACCCCCCGCAGGGGCCGACCCCTGTTCCGGACATGGTGACCGCTCCGCTGGAGCGCGTGGCCGCCTCCCTCCCCAACTCCTGTCGTCGCCCGCGAGACGCGACAGGCAGCGTCGGCCTCGGCTCGAGGGCGAGTTGGGGAGGAAGGGGGGGGAGCAGCAACAGAAAGGAAGGCTCTTCGTCGTCTTCCCTTTCGTTCCCCCGCCCGGCGCATGCGCTATACGCTGCTTAGCGAGCCTTCAGCTTTCAGAGAAGGTTCGTTCTCTTTGGTCACCCGGTAAAGGGAGAGAGAAGCCTGACGCAAAAATCGGCCGTCAACTTGCTCGGCCTGCCACAACTAAGACCAACTTGCCAGGTCGGCCGGGCTGATCGCCCATATCATCGATTGGAGCCGCTGTGCTTTGTTGTTCTGACTGAGGGTCGGGCAGAGGGGGTGCTGTTGCGTCAAGCTTCAAGGACAGCGCCCCTGCAGAGTTGCACATCCCCGGGCGCTGCGCCCAGCTTCTCACTAGAGTCTCTTTTATTTTACGCCTCTTGAGGGACTGAAGCTCAACGATCCTGAAGGCAAATCAATGGAAACAGGGCGTGTTTGCTTTAAATTCAGTGCTGGCCAAAATCACCTGTTAGCTAAAAGTAACTGTTTGTTGACAGATGAACTTGCTTGTAACCTGAGATATGTTTTAACATAAGAACATAAGAGAAGCCAATGTTGGATCACACCCAATGGCCCATCCAGTCCAACACTCTGTCACACAGTGGCTAAAAACACCAGGTGCCAACAGGAGGTCCACCAGTAAGGCCAGGACACTAGAAGCTCTCCCACTGTTGCCCCCACAAGCACCAAGAATACAGGGCATCACTTTCCCCAGACCAAGAGTTCCTATCTATTTTTGTTGTTGTTCAGTCACACTGTTGAGTCCAACTCTTCAGGACCCCATGGACCACATCATACCAGGCCCTCCTGTCTTCCACCATCTTCTGGAGTTTGCTTAATTTCATGTTCATTGCATCGATAACACTGTCTAACCATCTCATCCTTTGCCGTCCCCTTCTTTTACCTTCAATCTTTCCCAGCATCAGTGTCTTCTACAGTGAATGCTCCGTTCTCATATTTGAGCTTCAGCTTCAGTATCTGGCATTCCAGGGAACAGACAGGATTGATTTCTTTTAGGACTGACTGATTTGATCTCCTTGCAGTTCAAGGGACTCTCAAGAGTCTTCTCCAGCACCATAATTTGAAAGCATCTATTCTTTGGTGCTCAGGCTTCCTTATGGTCCAACTCTTGTAGCCATACATTACTACTGGCAATATCATTGCTTTGACCATACAGACTTTTGTTGACAGAGTGATGTCTCTACTTTTTATTATGCTGTCTTGGTTTGCCACAGCTTTCCTCCTAAGGAGCAGGCATCTTTTAATTTCATGGCTGCAGTCAAAGTCTACAGTGATCTTGGATCCTAGGAACATGAAGTCTGTCACTGCTTCCATGACTTCCCCTTCCCCAAGACTGCCAAGAAGTGATGGGGCCGGATGCCACGATCTTAGTTTTTTTGATGTTGAGTTTCAAGCCAACTTTTGCAGTCTCACTGAGAGCAAGAGGCTCTTTAGATCCTCTTCACTTTCTGCGACTAGAGTGGTATCATCGGCATATCTCAGGTTGTTGGTGTTTTTTCCTGGCAGTCTTAATTCTGGCTTGTGATTCATCCAGGCTGGCATTTTGCATGATATACTCTGTATATAAATTAAATAAGCAGGGTGACAATATACATCATTGTCATACTCCTTTTCCTATGCTAAACCAATCAGTTGCTCCATATCCAGTTCTAACTATCACTTCTTGACCCTTATATGGGTTTCTCAGGAGACATGTGAGGTGGTCTGGCACTCCCATCTCTTTATGGACTTGCCACTTTGTTGTGATCCACACTATCAAAGGTTTTAATGTAGTAAATGAAGCAGAAGCAGATGTTTTTCTGGTACTGCCTTGCTTTCTCCATAATCCAATGAATGTTGGCAATTTGATCTCTAGTTCCTCTACCTCTTTGAAACCCCAGCTTGTGCTTCTGACAGTTCTCTATCCAGGTACTGCTGAAGCCTAGCTTGTAGGATCTTGTAGGATCTTGCTAGCATGTGAAATGAGTGCAATTGTGTGATAGTTTGAACATTCCTTGGCATTGCCCTTCTTTGGGATTGGAATGTAAACTGACCTTTTCCAATCCTGTGGCCACTGTTGCGTTTTCCAAATTTGCTGGCATATGGAGTGCAACACTTTAACAGCATCTTCTTTTAAGACTTTATTGAATAGCTCAGCTGGGATACCATCACCTCCACTAGCTTTGTTCTTAGTAATGCTTTCTAAGGCCCATTTTACTTCATACTCCAGGATGTCTGGCTCAAGGTCAGTAATCACACCGTCATGAGACTAGCTTTCCACCACTTAAAGGAATCCTTCTTACCTTTTACAGCTTCCATTACTTTGTTTGTTAACCATGCAGGCCTTTTTCTATACCTATTTGTGCCTTTCCTAACCTGCAGTGTATATTTTATTTGAGCTTCTAGGATTGTAGTTTTAAATAGTCTCCAAGCTTCCCCAGTAGTTTTGACCTGTTTTTTCCTTTCAGTTTACTCTTCACATGTCCCCTCATTTCAGAGAAGTCACCCCTTTTAAGGTTAAAAGTGGTTGTGTCGGTCTTTTTGGGCAACTCCCTATTTATACAAATGTTGAACTCAATAACATTATGGCCACTGTTCCCAAGCAGTGCAATCACTTTTACATCTCTCACCAGGTCTTGGGCATTACTTAGGACCAAATCCAGGATCACCTCTTCCCTGTCAGATTCTGTGACCATCTGCTCCATAGCACAGTCATTGATAGTGTCTAGAAACTCAATATCTTTTTCCCAACTTGAAAACTTACGGGGAATCTTTTCCAGAGAATCCAAAACAAAATGATGAGCTTGGTGGGTGAAAAAATGATAAGCACTATATGTATGCCAAACTATATGTGATTCTGCAAGTCTGTGGCTGGGGTATAATTTAGCTGTAAAAGATGGCTGGGGTGGGGATGGGTTGCCAGTTCCAGCTTGATAAATTCCTGGAGATTTGGGGGCTGTGCCTGGGGAGGGCAGAGATTGGGGAGAGAGCTGAGCAGGTGTGATGCCACAGCATGTGTTGCCACATCTAAGTCCATGCTAAGCACCTCCCATTCATCCTGTTACTATAAAGTTCACTTCCTCTCACCAAAATTTAAATTTCTCATATCACTTCCCTACATCTTTTCTCCCTGGTTACATCACTTGTAGGCTTTTGTATGCCACACTAACCCTTTGATCATAAATATTTGTGCTGGTATAAATGGCCACTATCCAGTTATATTCCAGTCAACCTAAAATAACTCCAAAAATTATTTTCAGATTTTTCACAGTGAGAAAAATCCACTGTGAAAGCCCATAAGAGGATGCCATCCAACAGCAATCCTGCCCCTCCCAGACTCCTCAATCAGCTTCTACCCTTTAGTGCAGGGGTGTCGAACTCAATTGTTATGAGGGCTGGATCTGACATAAATGAGACCTTGCTGGGCCGGGCCATGTGTGTCATAAAATGTAATGCCAGGTAGCGGAGATATAAACTCACCACAAACACAAAGATTTTTTTTTTACTTAAAATAAAAACATGCTTAAAACATTAGCTCTATAAGCTGCAAACCTACTTTTGATTTATTGACATTCACCACAGAAATCAAATGCTCAGAGTTCTGAGTCTAGGACCCAGGTTAAAACATGAAATGGCTGAGTGATTAAGAGAGTTTGGCGAAGCAAGTTATGATGCAGCAGCAGTAGCAGAACTGGAAGCAGGAGATGGCCAGTTCCACTGCGGGCCTGATGGAAGCCCTCAGGGGGGCCTCATCCGGCCCCCGGGCCGCATGTTTGACACCCCTGCTTTAGTGTCTTGACAGGGAGCAATCTCTTTTTCTAAGGCTTTGTGATTTACCACAAGAGAAATAGAACCCTTAGAGCATCCACCCCTCTGTAGATATCCTAAGACTTCCATTTCTCCTATACTATGGTATATCATAGAGTTTACCCCCTGAAGTTGCCATTTCCTCCACTGATCTTTTTAGTCTAGAGATCACTTGTAGTTCTAGAAAAGCTCCAGGTCCCTACTTGGAGGGTGGTAACCATAGGTATAAAGCTAACATGGATTTGGGCAGGGGTATTGAGAAGCTGGGGGGGTAATTATTTTCCTCTCCTCCACACCCACATACATGATTTCCCTGATCAAGATTTCACACACACACACACACACACACTCCTTATGCCCAACTAAACAGTGATTGATCATCCAGTATTTTTAGAAATCTTTTGTTTGGTTTTTAACATCAATATACATAGAAGGCAATTGTGCAGGGGTGGTCACACTTGCTTAATGTAAGAGCCACATCGAATAATGTCAGATGTTTGAGAGGCGCAAGACATGAACAAATATTACACACACGTTTTTATTGGAAAATATGCAAATTTGCTTTTTATTAACATTAAATGAGGCTGCCAAAAATAAGAACAAAAGGGGTAAAACAGATATTGACAATATTTATTTGTCCAGTGATATTTATTTGTTTGCTAATTATATTTATTTATCTGAGAGAGAGAGAGAGAGAGAGAGAGAGAGAGAGAGCACAAATTGATGGAGGGAGGGGGGAGGGAGGGAGAAAGAGCAAAAGAGAAAGAAAGGTGGAAAGAAAGCAAATAGATGGGGTGAGGGAGGGGAAAGAGAGAGAGAGAAACAAAGAAAGCAAATAGATCAGGAAAGAGGAAGGAAGAGAGAAAGAGGAAGGTGGAAAGAAAGGAGAGAGAGAAACAGAAACAAAGAAAGCAAATACCCCCCATGCCAGCCAGCTTAGCGAAAGGATTTAAAGAGACAAATGCCTTCTCCAAGCCAGTGGGCAGGGCAGGGATTTGGAAAATGCCTTTAACTTTAAATGTGTTCTCCAACACCGCCCCCACCCCCACTGCCATGGTGCCTTGGCATGGAGAAGGGATTAAAAGAGACAAAGGCCTTCTCCAACCCATGTCATCCAGCCAGTGGGGCGTTGGAGCGGGGCTTGGATAACACATTTAACTTAAGATGGGGAGGGAGGGGAGAAAGAGAGACAGAAACAAAGTGGAAAGAAAGAAAGAGGGGGAAAGGCAAATAGATGGGGGGAGAGTGGTAGAGATGGAAAGAAAGCAACTTTGATATTAAATGCATCCTCCAAGCCCTTTACCCCCACCACAGGCTGGCTTGTCTTGGAGAAGCAATTTAAAGAGTCCTACCTGGTGAGTAAAACTCTGCACACGTCTAAAGTATTAGTACTTTCTTTATGATTACTTCTACACAGTTATAATTCTTTGGATAATTCTCATTGCCACTGTTAATGTACAGGCATTTGCAGTGGAGCATCCACGTGACAATACTGAACAACACACTTACTTTGCCTAAGTCCCCTGAATGTGCTTTTTCAGACATCAGAAAAACAGTAGTTGCTATATCATTATAATGTTATACTACTGTCACGGCTCAGGTGGGCTGTCACCTGACACTCCCACCACTCTGGTTCCAGGCTCCTCTGAGAAGGCCCAGGGCACCCTCCCAGGCATTTAGACCTCCCTTTTAGCTGAAATGAGCGCGAGGACCAGGCAGAGTGAACAATGAAAATAGTTTAATTTATAGGAGGTCAAACAAACAAGGTGCAGAATAATAACAGTAAGTGGGTGAAAAGAAAAGAAATCAAATGCCCTAATGTGTCTAAATATATACTGTCCCTAGCTCACTATCTCAAGTGGCCTTAGACTACTCACCCTTCCCCAGGATGAGGATTTCTTCCCCACAGCAGCTTCTCTTCTGGCCCTGTTCCCTGGGAAGAAGAACAGCTTTTCCTCTTGTACCAGTTCTTTTATTCCCCAGCTCTCTTCTTCCCTATTGGTCAAAATCAGCACCAAAACTTCCCAAGGCCTTCTGGGGTTTGTAGGCCCAGCCTCCCCTACTGCTAGCCAGGCTCCCTGGGCCTAGTAGGCCTCTGGTGGCACAGCCCAGATCATGATAGGGTTGCCAGGCCTGGGTTGGAAAATATCTGGAGACTTTGGGGGTGGATCCAGGAGAGGGCGTGGTTTGGGGAGAGGAGGAGCCTTATCATGGTACAGTGCCATAGAGTCCACCCTTCAAAGCAGCCATTTTCTCCAAGGGAGCTGATCTCTGTCAGCTGGAGATCAGTTGTAAAAGCGGGAGATCTTCAGGCCTCACCTGGCAACCCTAGATCATGACAAGCAGTTAACAATTTTTTTTTAAGCTGTGCTGTGGTGTGTGGGGGAGGGGAGGGAGAGTCACGTTGCCTGCAGGGGGCTGAGGCAAGGAAAATTACCCAGATGTAGATAGGACCTTTGAAAATATACACTTTCCCATCCACACATCTTTCCAAACAGATTGTAGAAAAACTGGTTTGGAAAGAACAGCAAAGGAGGGGAAGAGCTAGAAAGTGGACAGGTAGAGGACAACATTATGTGGATGCTCCGTTTTTGTTTTTTAAGGGTTGCCAAATCTTACCTGCTGAATAGTGGGGGAGTCCAGGGCTGTCTCTGGGACACCTCATGTGCACACATAGTGCGCGCGCACCACAATCACATCATCCAGAAGTGACGTCAGCATGTCAGGCACGTTAGGGGCGAGGCCACAATCATTCAAGGGAAAACCATAGAGTTTTCCCTTGAATGATTGTGGCCCGGCCCCAACATGCCTGATGCGATGAGGTCACCTCCAGGTGACGTGTACATGCTGGGCACATTGCATGCTTTGGGGATGGGGTCCCCCCCAGCAGCCCAATCTGGGCCAGCAGGGAACAGGCCTCTCGGGTGGGGGTTTCCCCGCCCCCTGGGGGAACTTGGCGCCCTTAGTTTGGATGCCAAACTGAAGCAAAGCCTACATGTAGGAGCAGCCTTTGTTGTGGTGTATGGAATATGTGATAAAAGGACTATAGAAGGATGTGGGCAGCCCTGTCAGTCCCTAACCACCTTGACTGAGATTATGGAGATATTATGGTACTCAGCTCACTGTAATGAGTTATTCAGAAAATGTGCTTTGTTTCCTACCCAAACAACAATGGTTTGGATTCATATGCTAGTTTAACAAGCACATTAGTGATAGTGCCTATGAGAATTCCTTTTCCATCTTTTGAAAAAGCTTTTTTTAATGTCTCTAGAGGCTAAGCAGCCCTCCTTGTAATGGAAGTTCTTGCAACCATTTAAACAAGCAAGCAAATTACAAAAAAGAAGAGTAGCCTCTTTCTCTCCAACAGTGACTTGCTGTAGATTGTTCCTTTAAAAAAAAAAAAAAGTTATTTGGTAGCTGTGGAGTCCTTCTCTGGTGTACCCCTGTTAGCCGAACTGCTTATCTACGCAGTGGCTGACTAACTTTTGAGGTCTTTTTGCCAATGTATACAGAGAAACCGGTGTCCGTCGGCTGAGAAGCCTATTTCTTCAAGGAATGATGTTTGACAAAGGTTTCTTAATTTGAATCAAGATTCTCTTTACTGAAGGTTCTTATCATTACAGTCATACAAAAACAGATACACACACACATACATTCAAATTCCTTTTAGATACAGTAGAAATGGAAAACAATATTGGGATTTAAGCTAAAGGTATGTCTTCAGGAGGGGGAAAGCAATTATACTTATCTGCTTCAGGAGATGTTGGTTCTTCCAGTGCTCAGGAACAAGGATTGTTTCTAACTAAGGATTCCTTACTTTTGCTACACACAGATAGGCCAGCTATATGTGTGAGGGTTCCTTGGTCGCGACTCCAAGTTACCACAATAAGTTACCTTAGCTATCTTGTTGATATGAAGAAGGAGCAGCGGCTGCAGAAGTCAGAGCAAGCAAAAAACCCAGCAACAAAAGGTTGCACCCCCTTTTATCAGTTAGTCTGGGGGCTGGCTTGGGGTGTTTCTGGGTCCATCCCATCCCTATACCATTGGCTAAAGGATGTGGGGGTTCCCTCCTCCTAAGGTGGGGCAATGCTGAAAATCTACACCTTTCTACAAGGGAGGATTTTGGTCCAGGTGTCAAGATGGGTTGGCATGGAAACCTTTAGGTATGTAGATGGATCTGGCCGGGTCTTCATACATGCAAATGCCAAGCATCCTGTGGGTACATGCGAGGTAGAGATTCCTCAATGGTGGAAAGTTGTTGTTTTTACATTCTGTGGAAAAGACCGTAATGGAGATGCTAATGGAGATGCTTCTTGCTCCCAAAGGCTGCTGGGTAAATGTGTAAGATGCGTCTGTGACCTCATTTGCATGGAGATACAGGCTGTGTGGTACCTCATTTTACAGAGAGAGTCACATTAACTCAAGCATACATTCTCCCAAAGCAAAGACTCTTGCTGGCACCATTCCTGGTGTGCATGCAGGTCAGAAAATAACAAATAAAAGCATTTTCAAAGTTCACCTCCTAACACCCCTCACAAGACCACATTAACAAACAAAGTAAGAGGTATTCTTCCTCACTCTATGACAGTCAGGCAGTTGCTTCCTGCTCTTCATTAAGCATGACCAGATGACAGTGTCACTAGTAATGGATGGAGCTAGCATCAACAACACTCCAATCCTATCCTGATTAAATCTTTATTTATTAAGGCTATTTGTATGCCACATCTTCAGAGTTCTGCTCAAAGGTGGCTTACAATTAAAACCACAATATTAAAAACAAACTATTAAAACAAGCCATTGGATATAAACAGCATTAAAACTATCCATAAAACAAAAGCAGGCTGTTTAAAAAGATGGTAAGATAAAACCTTTAATTAAAAGTCTGGTTAAAAAGTCTGGCATCTAAAAGAAAATAAAGTAGGCACCAAACAAGCTTCATTCCAGAGGCCAGGTCCCACCACAGAAAATGTCCTGTATCTAGTTGCCACCCACCTGTCCCCCCTAGGCTCCACTCCCAAACCTCCAGGGAGTTACCCAACCTGGATCTGGCAACCCTACCCCCCATCCAACACCAGTGGCCATTTGGTTGTCTTTTCTGATTATTTTGGTTGTCTTTTCTGTACCTTTTCAATCTCTGTAATATCCTTCTTCAAGTATGGTGAGTAGAACTGTACGCAATATTCCAAGTGTGGTCTCACCAGAGATTTGTATCAGGGCAGTATGATGGCAGCAGTTTTATTCTCTATTCCTGTTCTAATTATGGCCAGCATACAATCCAACTTTTTCACAGCAGCCGTGCACTGGGTCAATATTTTCACTGAGCTATTCACTACCACCCCAAGATCCCTTTTTTGGTCTGTTTCTGCCAGGTCAGATCCTATTAGTGTGTATGTGAAGCTTGGATTGTTTGTTCACATTGAATTTCATTTGCCATTTTAATGCCCATTCCCCCAGTTTGGAGATATCCCTTTGGAGTTCTTTGCAATATGTTTTTGTCTTAACCACCGGGGGGCTTTTCATAGAAAAAGAGCTGCAGGAGCTCATTAGCATATGGTATGCTAATGAGATATTAGGCTATTAGCATATGCTACACCCCCAAACAGGTTGCCCCCATTCCCTCCATTGTTCTCTATGGTGGGAAAAAAGTAACTTTTCCCACCATAGAGAACAATGGAGGGAATGGGGGCAACCTGTTTTGGGGCCTATAGAATTGGATCCCCTGGTCCAATGTTCTTGAAACATAGTGGGTATCTTGAGGAGAGGCTCCATCAGTTGCCCTGTGAGTTTGGAGCCTCTCCCTCAAACCCTGTCCCCTCCAGCCCCAAGAATATACCCTATGTTTTCACCATTGATTTCAATGGCCCATAGGATATAATGGAGCTGAAATTGACATTCAGCTGCCTGAAAGACTCCAGGGGATGCCAGCTGGGGGCGGGGCTTGGCTCCTGAGCTGCCGGAGCTGTGCTCCGGTGCGCTCCCCCAAAAAGACCCCTGTTAACCACTCTACATAATTTGATGTCACCCACAAATTTGATGTCACCTCACCACTCACTACAAACTCTAGGTCATTTATAAAGAAGTTGAAAAGCAGTAGTCCCAATACAGATCCCTGAGGGAGCAGTTCTATGAAGGTAGGTTAGGAAGTGGTTTTAACCAGCAGAGCACAATGAGGTAAGTGGGGGGAGGGGTTGCTTCCCCTTACTTGTGCACTCTTTTTAAATAGAAATTTGTTTATTTTATTTGAACAGTTTATACCACTTTTCTATATCAAAGAGGCCCTATAAAGTACTGAGACTGAGGCATAGCGTAATGATTTCAGCTCATACTTTATTAAAGCATAGGAGAACTTGAGATAACTAGCATTGGCCATGGCCCACTTATATTCCCGTTCTTAACCACACCCAACACACACACACACACACACACACACACACGATAGGTTTATTTACAAACAACTTCCCCTATTGGTTCCTTTTAGAATCCAGGCTGGCCAATTGGTGAGTTCTCGGATCCTTTGTTTCTATTGTCTTCGGATGTGAAGCTTAGCCTGTTTGCATGGATACATGTTAGCCCGACTGCATGCACGGTCTCCTTTGGTACACAACACCCCTCCCCCCTTGGTCCAGATCCCCCTAGCAAACATAGTATCTGAGGTAAGATGGTCTCTTCTGCTCCCTAATGGAGCGGCGCACATCCACGGCCGTGGTAGGACTCTCTGGCATTCGTCTTGCTGGGATGTCGGGCGCCAGGACCTCTGCTGGGGCTGCTGTGCCGGGAGGCTCTTGGCTGCCTGTCAGCTCCATGTTGCTACTGACCTCCCCTCCTGGTTGAGTGCTTGCCCGTGGTTGTGTTGGAGCAGGTGTCTCAGTTTCCCCAGGGTTAGAGCTGTCTGGGTCAGCGGGAAGCATCTGCTGGTGTATCTGGGTCAGTGGGAAGGAGGAGGCGGCATAGTTGATCAATGTGCTGCCTCCACAACTGCCCATTTTTGCTGGATATCTCGTAGGAGAGCGGGTCTATCACCTGGATGACTCTAGCCAGAATCCAGGCGGGCCCCCGGCATAGGTCTGGGTGTACACAGGGTCCCCTGGGAAGAACCCTCACGGGGCCTCCTGATCCTCAGGGTTTGTGCTGTGTTCTGCTGCCCTGTCAGGGTGGAGGTGGTCTAGCTGGGTCGTTAGGCGCCATCCCATGAGGAGTTCAGCTGGACTACGGCCGGTGGTGGTGTGGGGGGTAGTGCGCTGGCCAAATAGGAAGACAGCTAACTTGTAGTCCTAGTCTTCTTCATCCATGCAACACAGGGCCTCCTTCATAGTCCAGACCATGCACTCTGCCTGGCTGTTGGTTGTGGGGTGAAATGGAGCGAAACGTATGTGCCTTATGCCATAATATTGCACGAACTCCTGAAACTCTGTGGTGGTGAAAGCCGTGCTGTTGTCAGTTACCAAAGAGTCCGGTATACCGTGGGACCTGAAGATCTGCCACATTGCATGGATGGCCGACGGGGATGAAGTAGACGGGACCGGTATCACCTCTAACCACTTTGTGTAAGCGTCTACTAATATAAAGAAGATCTGTCCCTGGAAGGGCCCAGCAAAGTCCAGATGTAACCTTGCCCAAGGCTTGTGGGATGAATCCCATGGCCACAGCGGTGCTTTTGGAGGTTTGGGTCAGGACTCCTGACATTTCTGGCAGTACTTTACCATGTCCTCAATTTCATTGTCCAACCCCAGCCACCACACGTAGCTCCTGGCCAGGGCTTTCATCCTGAGAATTCCCGGGTGGGTCTCATGCAGAGCAGTGAGAACTCGGTTTTGCAGAAAAGGGGGTATCACCACCTTGCTGCCCCACATCAAGCACCCTTTGTGGGAAGACAACTCATCTCAGCAAAACAAAGGTGCTGAGAATTCAGGTCACACTGGGCCAGCGGGCCACCCCCACCCCACCCAGTCCATGACCCAGGAGAGGATGTGATCCTGGGCAGTGTGGCGTGACACCTCCCCTACCTGTACCTGGCAGTTGGGCAGGTCTTCCAGCATGGCGATGTGGTGTGCTAGAGCAGGAGCAAGATCAGAGGAAGGCAGCATAAGGTGGCTCAATGTGTTGGCGTGGCCCATCGCTTTTCTGGGGTGATGGATGAGCGAGTACTGGTACCCCGCCAGGAAGATGGACCACTGTAGCACCTGAGGAGACAACATCTGAGGGGTCTGACGGTCCAGGGCAAGGAGGCCCAAGAGGGGTTTGTGGTCTGGCACAATCATGAAGGCTTGGCCATAGAGATAATCGTGCAATTTCTTCACGCCGGATATGATCGCCAGGGCCTCCTTGTCTATCTGGGCATAGTTGCGCTCTGCCACAGATAACGTGTGAGAGTAATAGGTGATTGGAACCTCATGGCCATCAACCAGCCAGTGTCCAGGACCGCCCCCGCTTCATATGGGGAAGCGTCACAACCCAACACCACTGGCAGGGTCTTGTCAAAGTGGGCTAGGACCGCATTGGAAGACAACAGCTCCTTCACTGCCCAGAAGGCGGTGGAGTGCTTGGGACCCCAGACCCAGGGAGCGTGTTTATCGAGGAGGCAGTGCAGAGGTTCTGCTACAGCGGCCTTGTGAGGCAGGAACGAGTGATAAAAGTTTAATAGTCCTAAGAAGGCCTGTAGTTCCACCTTGGAGGTGGATGTGGGCACATGACTGATGGCATGTATCTTATCCTGCCTACAGTGAACTCCTTGGGCATCCACCACAAATCCTAAGAATTCCACCCACGACACCCCAAGATGACTGGCCTCGTTGAAGCGCTGGAGCACCGTCCAGAGCTGTGCCACAAAGGTCTTGGAGTCAGGAGCCGCAATTAAAACATTGTCAAGAAATGGCTGGACTCCCAGGATGTCTTTGAGGAGACAATCCAAAAGATTTTGAAAAATCTCCAGCACCATGCTCACCTAAATTGCAGCTGCCGAACTCTGAACGCCCCCCGGTGTGTAACTATAGTTTGGGCATCGGCAGTGGTTTCGTCCACCAACAGCTGCTGATAGGCCTGAGCCAAGTCCAGCTTACCGAAAACCCTTGCCCCAGCCAAGGAGGCCAATACATTTTTTTTAATTAATAATTTTTCAGGTTTAACAGTCAATAAAATATAAATACAACATCAAACAAACAATGTTTTACATATAATTATAGATATTAATCAAAAAATAAACCATTTTTTTATATTGTGCATTGTCAGGAATTATATCATTTTCCAACATAAAACTAATAACAGGATACCAAGCAGTTACAACTTTTTTGTGGTATTTATCTGGTGAAACATTAGACAAATTAAATGACATTTTTTGCATAATAAAGATTTCCCATATTCGGTTATACCATTGAGATAAAGTAGGAGTTTTTTTCCTAACCATTTTGCTGCAACTAACAAACATGCCGCTGCCAATAAATATGCTCTTAATTCTTCTTTTCTTTTTTCTTTTCTAGGTTGAGGTCATCGTTCTAGCAAGATTACTTCAGGGGAACAAGGTAAGTCAATTTCAGTAATTTCTTTAATTTTTAGTAAAACATTCTGCCAAAATTGTTGTATTGTATAGCATAGCCACCAGCAGTGTAAAAAATCAGCCTTATTTCCACATTGTTTTATACACATTGGAGTATACGATTTGTTTATGCGGTGAAGTCTGATAGGTGGAAGGTACCATCTCATGATAATTTTAGACATTTGAGTATGTATAGAGTGAATTTTAGAACTCCAGCTATATCCACTCCATATTTGATTCCAATCATCCTCTGTAAATTCAATTTTTAAATCTTCTTTCCATTGTTTTTGATATAAAGTGTTTACCTCTTCTTTATTAATACTTAACTGTTTATAAACTAATGATGACAAATTTCTACTGAATTTAACTTTTTTCTCTAAAAATTGTTCCAAAGGTGTTGAAATGTGATTTCTTGTGAGTCTCAGAGGAGGAGACTCTAGAAGGTGTTTAATTTGTAAGTATTTGAACCAGTGTACTCGGTGTTTAATTTTTGTTTCCAATTGTGTTTTTGTTAAAATGTCCTGTTTATCTAAGAAATGTGAAATTTTAGTCACACTGGCTTTTTGCCGTATGTCGTAGTCTTCCCAATCTTTTCCAAGTATAAACCATTCTTGTCAGATATAAGATGATTGGCCAGATATGCCTGCAGCCAAAATTGGTTTCCATTTGTACCAAATTCTTAAAGAATTAAATAAAAAAGGATTTTCTATTTGGTTACATTTTTTTAGGATTTTGGGATCCCATAAGGTGTCGTATAGAGTGTAAGGTTGTCGAGGTTCGAGTTCTATATCAGACCATGTTGGAGGTCTATCTATAGTTGCACTCATTATAAAAGTGCTAATGTTAGTTGATTCATATATCCACTGTAGGTTAGGTATGCCCAGACCACCACGGTCAATTGTTCTATAGAGTGTTGTTGCTCTAATTCTAGGTTTCTTCCCAGCCCATAAAAATTTGTTTAAGTCAGTTTGCCATTTTTTTAAAGTTTGATTACCTAGTGGAATAGATAAAGCTTGAAACAAAAAATTATATTTTGGTATAATAAAACTTCTAAGTAAGTTGATTCGGTCAATCCAATATAATGATTTGGATTCCCATTGTTTCAAAGAGTTCTTTATTTCTGTATGTATTCTGTTAAAGTTATATTTGAATAAATCCTCTAATTTTAGTGGAATAAAAATTCCTAAATATCTCCAGGAATTAGTTGTTTCTTTTAATTGATATTCTTTGAACATTTTTTCTTTTTGGTCTGCTTTAATATGTATTGGGTGAATTATAGTTTTTTCTTTATTGAAGCTAAGGCCCGAGATCATATTAAATTGGTTGAATGTCTTAAAAATTTCACCTAAAGATGCATTTGGATTAGTAATATATAGCATAATGTCATCAGCATAGAGACTCGTTTTGTGAGTTACCTTGCCAATTTGAACACTGTGGATATTCTCATTTTGTCTAATATGTTCTGCTAAAGGAGGCCAATACATGACTGACCACCAGTACCGGGTACGCGTGGTCCTGAAGTGCCTTATTAATAGTACAGTTATGATCGGCACAAATCCTGACATCACCGTTTGGCTTTACCGGGGTGACTATGGGAGTCTCCCATCGGGTATGTGGCACTGGTTCTAGCAGCCACTGCTCTGCTAAGCAGTCCAATTCGCCCTCGATCTTGGGCCGCAGCGCAAACAGGGGCTGCCTAGCCTTCATCCAGATGGGCCGCACCAAGGGGTCTAGCTCGAGTGAAACCAGGGGTCCGGAGTAGTGACCAAGCATGCCATCAAACACCTCCGGAAACTCATTGCGTACAGAATTAAAGTCCTGCGGCCATACACTGTGAATGCCCATCACCCCAAACCCCAGAGGCCCAAACCGCGCGAGTCCCAGCAGGCTCATAAGCTTCCCTTCCACCACCAGCAATTCTAAAAGTCCATCAAAGTCCTTGTATTGCACCCTGTATTTGCCCCACCCTTTGATCGCCATGGGGTTCTTCTGAAAGTCCCACAGGGACAAGCCCTGTGGCTTCATTAGGAGGGGTCAACCCCAGGGCAGAGCTTCTGCAAGATTTCAGCAGAGATTATCGAGAACGAGGATCCCGTGTCCAGTTCCATTCTATAGGGGGACCCCTCTATTGACACGGTAACATGCATTTTGTTAGAAGCATCTGGGGGCAAATTCAGTACCTGATGCTGCTGGTGGTTGACGGTCAGGGTATGCAGATCCGTTGCCTCTTGATGTGCAGACGTCTTCTGATGGGCCCTTGTTTTCCGCAGGACCAGTGTTAGCCGAAATGCTCTGATCTATAATTAATAGAGCATTTGGGACAGTTTTTAATATTGGGATTCTTTGGTCTGTGTATACGGAGGATGGGCTGCCACACTATTTCCCAGTAAAGAGGCGAGAGACAGGAGTAAAATCAATCTTTTGTTTACTGTATAATAATATTCAGCAGAACACATACAATCACACACACACTGGCATACAAGAGACTAAATAAAAGCAGGCAAGAAATAAATAGCACATTTGCATGAGCAGGTATTGATGAGGGCAATAATTACCTCTGATGTGCAGCTCCTTAAAATCTTCCAGCAGGAGGTTGAGGAGGGGGGAAGAGTATGGAAGGAAAATGGGGAGCACGCGTATTAGGCCGGCTAAGCACATGTGCGTTACTCCAGCTGCAGACTGGAGCCTTAAAGCGAGGTGAGGATTGGGGAGAGTCAGCTGGACGTAAGAGGTAAAGCAGGTATAGAGAGGTCGTTGGGGGGGGGGTAGGCGAGGCAGAGAGAGAGAGCTCTGAGAAGCGTGTGTGTGTTTTTAAAACCTCTCAAGCGATGGGCGTGGAAAGCCAGGCGGCTTAAACCTGAAGACATTCCCTGTTGGCTAGGGATTGGTTGTTTAGGGTCAATTTCAAATGCTAGTGGCTATCTTGACCAGTGGTCACCTGGGTGCTGGAAAGGAGGAAGTTGGAAAAAAGAAGAATGGCTTCTTCAGTTGGATCCTCCATGAGGACCATGTGCTTTGGCACATAGGGGCGTTTAATCCCTTTATACTGGAGACAGCGAGTCTGGCCTATATGTGAGAGTCTTTTGTTTGAGTGTAAACCTGTGACTGTAATATGTGACACCCAGCAAGCAAGCTATGGGGATCCTCTGGAGTGGCTTTAGCCAGCATCTCATAGTCCTTGCCTGGCCTCTGTTCCTTCTCTGGGCTTTTCCCCATGGCGCTTTATTACAGTCTCTTGGCTGGAACACTCTCAGGTTCATAACAGCATAAAAACAGTCCAGAAATAGCCCGATAAAAGGCGGCTGGGCTAACACCAGTAATGGCATGCCTTTTGTTCATGCGCCTCCCCACAGCTGGCACAGGACGCTGGAGCGGTTGACTTCTCGGGATGGGTGATCGCGAATGACGGGAGTCATGGGTTCCAGTGGGCTGGGTGGCATACTTGCAAGACTTCCTCCTCACCCAAGACGTCAGACGCTGCGGCCGGGGCCATGTGGTGCATTGAAGATGGTGGACGGTCGCGGTGTGACCCCTTGAAGACGGTGGCCATTTGCAGCACTGTTTCCAACTTGAGGTTGGCAGTACCTACAAGTTTTCGGCAGAGTTTCACTTCCTGAATGCCCCACACAAACTGGGATAAGATGCTATCTTTGACATCTCAGAACTTGCAATCCACAGCAAACTGGCGGAGTTCCGCCATGAAGACAGGGGCCGCTTCTTCTTGGTGGACTTCAGCATGTAGTACTTTGTGAGGTCCTTGATGATCTCATCATAGGTGGCATCCACCAATTTCTTAGGAGTGAGGAGGCCCTGGGCCAAGCAAACTGTGGCTATTCAACACGTGCTGAGGAGTAAGACCTTCTTCTTACCCACGTTGATGACCTCCTGGTACTCAAAAACTGAAACTGAAAGGAAACTGAAAGGAAAAGTAGAAAGAGTCAAAACCATTGGGGAAGCTTGGAGACTATTTAAAACAACAGTCCTAGAAGGTCAGAAAAAAATATATACCACAGGTTAGGAAAGGCACCAATAGGTATAGAAAAAAGCCTGCATGGTTAAGGAACAAAGTAATGGAAGCTGTAAAAGATAGAAAGGATTCCTTTAAGTGGTGGAAAGCTAGTCTCAATGAGGTTGATAAAAGGGGACACAGGCTGTGGCAAATAAAATGCAAGTCTGTGATCAGGCAGGCGAAAAGGGAAAATGAGGAGCATATTGCAAAAAACATAAAGACCAACAATAAAACTTTCTTCAAATACATTAGAAGCAGGAAACCAGCCAGGGAGGCAGTGGGGCCCTTGGATGACCACGGGGTAAAGGGAGTAGTGAAGGATGATAGGGAAATGTCTGGGAAGCTGAATGCATTTTTTGCCTCTGTCTTCACTGTGGAAGATGAGAAGTGCTTGCTCACTCCAGAACCTCTGATTTCCAGAGGGGTGTTGAAAGACCTGAGTCAGATTGAGGTGACGAGAGGAGGTCCTATGACTGATAGATAACTTAAAGACTGATAAATCACCAAGCCCAGATGGGATACATCCAAGAGTTCTGAAAGAACTCAAATGTGAACTTGTGGATCTCCTTACAAATATATGTAATTTTTCATTAAAATCTGCCTCCATTCCTGAGGACTGGAAGGTAGCTAATGTCACTCCCATCTTTAAAAAGGGTTCCAGTGGAGATCCGGGAAATTACAGGCCAGTCAGTCTGACATCAATACTGGGTAAGTTGGTTGAAACTGTTATTAAGGAAAAAATTAGTAGGTACATTGGTGAACAAAAATTATTGAGACAGACTCAGCATGGGTTCTGTAAGGGAAGATCTTGTCTCACTAACCTGTTAGTGTTCTTTGAGGGGGTGAACAAACATGTGGACAAGGGGGACCCAATAGATGTTGTTTACCTTGAGTTCCAGAAAGCTTTTGATAAAGTTCCTCATCAAAGGCTCCTAAGCAAGCTCAAAAATCATGGGACAAAAGGACAAGTCCTTTTGTGGATCAAAAACTGGCTAATTAATAGGAAACAGAGAGTGAGTATAAATGGGCAATTTTCTCAGTGGAAAGTGGTAAGCAGTGGGGTACCGCAGGGATCAGTACTCGGTCCAATGCTTTTTAACTTGTTTATTAATTATTTGGAGTTGGGAGTAAGCAGTGAGGTGGCTAAATCTGCAGGTGATACGAAGTTGTTCAGGGTGGTGAAAACCAGGGAGGATTGTGAGGCACTCCAAAGGGATCTGTCGAGGATGGGCGAGTGGGCATCAATGTGGCAAATGGGGTTCAATGTGGCCAAGTGCAAGGTGATGCACATTGGAGCCAAAAATCCTCACTATAAATACACATTGATGGGGTCCAAACTGGCAGAGACTGAACAAGAGAGAGATCTGGGAGTCATAGTAGATAACTCACTGAAAATGCTGAGACAGTGTGCGACTGCAATAAAAAAGGCCAACGCTATGCTGGGGATTATTAGGAAGGGTATTGAAAACAGATCAACCAATATCATAATGCCCCTGTATAAATCAATGGTGCAACCTCATTTGGAATACTGTGTACAGTTCTGGTCACCACACCTTAAAAAGGATATAATAGCTTTGGAAAAAGTGCAGAAAAGGGCAACTAGAATGATAAAAGGGTTGGAGAACTTTCCCTATGAGGAAAGGTTGAGGCACTTGGGGCTCTTTAGCTTGGAGAAACAACGGCTGAGAGGTGACATGATCGAGGTTTATAAGATAATGCATAGGATAGAGCAGGTAGAAAAAGAGGTACTTTTCTCCCTTTCTCACAATACAAGAACTCGTGGGCACTCAATGAAATTGCTGAACGATTGGGTTAGAACAGATAAAAGGAAGTACTACTTCACCCAAAGAGTGATTAACACATGGAATTCACTGCCACGGGAGGTGATGGCGGCTACAAGCAGGGACAGCTTCAAGAGGGAATTACATAAATATATGGAGCAGAGGTCCATCAGTGGCTATTAGCCACAAGGTATAGATAGGGACACTGGGGCAAGTGATGCTCTGTGTTCTTGGTGCTTGCAAGGGGTCAACAGTGGGAGGGCTTCTGGTGTCCTAGTCCCACTGGTGGACCTCCTGATGGCACCTGGTATTTTTGGCCACTGTGTGACAGAGTGTTGGACTGGATGGGACATTGGCCTGATCCAACATTGGCTTCTCTTATGTTCTTATGAAAAAGTTCATGATGTGTTCTACCCGAGCTTCCCAGAATTTGGAACGTGCGGGGACAAATGCAGAAAGGTTACCCGAGGCAGCAGCCATGATTCTGGAGCGATGCAGGGTGCGGTGTCTCCGTATGGATCGGTGCATGGAGCAGTGATGCATAGGATCGGTGCGGGGCGCTGTGTCCTGGAGATCGGAGCGTGGTGCGGTGCTGGAGTCGGAGTCAGGCTCGCTCATCAGGATCCCACCTTCATTGCCAGTATAAAGTACTGAGACTGAGGCATAGAATAGTGATTTCAGCCCATACTTTATTAAAGCATAGGAGAACTTGAGATAACTAGCATCAGCCATGGCCCACTTATATTCCCGTTCTTAACCACACCCAACATACACACACCCGTGATAGGTTTATTTACAAACAACTTCCCCTATTGGTTCCTTTTAGAATCTGGGCTGGCCAATTGATGAGTTCTTGGATCCTTTGTTTCTATTGTCTTCAGATGCGAAGCTTAGCCTGTTCGCATGGCCATGGGTTAGCCTGACTGCATGTGCGGTCTCCCTTGGTACACAACAGGCCCAAAGTACAGAAATTTTCAAAACAAACTTAAACAAGCAAGACAAACAAAACAGGCACATCCTGGGCAGGTCCTCATTCACTGTGCTGGCTGGCATACATCTCTGGTTGTAAAACAGGAGCCAAGAGCACTTTGACTCACATGTAAAGGGCTCATACCTCTGGCCACAACCCAACAATTACCTGCAGGCAGCAAAGAAAAAGTCAACCTGGATCAAACTTGGCTGATGCTGGCTAACAGGCTCTTCTGAACCTCCTCTCACTGCCTCAATTTTGCCTGTGAACTGGTGGATGTGTGAATAAATGCATATGAATGCCCACATCATATAAGAAATGGCTGGAAGGGCCTGATTCCTTAACAGCGGAAATGAACAGCCTGGTTCCTCTGAACAAATTATGGAAAGCGGTAGCTTCCTTTGAGTTTTCTGAGTGACTGTGTGTGTAAAGGGGTGCAGCAATTGTTCTTGGTAAGACAAACAAGCTCTTTTTCATCAAAAGGCACAGGTTTAAACAGTTGAAAACAAACATTCCACATGTAATAAAGATTTTTATCACTGACAGGTGCAATTCATTCAAATACCAGAATCCAAGGACAAATCCCTGTTCAGCTTGTACCTGCTTTCTATTCCAGGATTTGAAAAGTACTGGACTACAATTCATGGATTACAACACAAAATGCTGGAAACATCCGAAGGAACACACCATTAACAGAATTATGGTGAATAGAACTGTTGGGCCTAGGTAAATGTAGTACTAGGAACATATTGCCACC
The DNA here is from genome assembly GCA_029375565.1 of Gekko gecko. Classification (NCBI taxonomy): domain Eukaryota; kingdom Metazoa; phylum Chordata; class Lepidosauria; order Squamata; family Gekkonidae; genus Gekko; species Gekko gecko. The sequence continues at coordinate 177,672,405 of JAPDNY010000001.1, read as the reverse complement.
CTGATCAAAACTCTTGTGGTGACTGTGAAATGAAGAAGAAGTCTAGACAGCAGCTAAAAGAGAAAATCTGAGATAATTAGCATCACATTGACTAAATTAAAGCAAAGACAAAGAGTCAAAATGGGCATAATAATAGTAACAGGGCCCTGCAAATAGAAGGGTGGTGATTAACACTATCAGATTTAACATATATGGAAAGTTCCTAGAAAATTCAGTCAAATCATCTGCAGTTTGAGAGCACTTTTCCAAGGCAGCACTGTGCTGAATGCATCGTGGTAATCCTAGTCTGGATGTTATTCAGATATTAATGCCATTGGTTGTCAGACTTTTCCAGGCCAAGGTTTAGTTAGCTGGCATACCCGCCTAAAGAGGTAAAAAGTGGCCCTGTAGATTGATTATAAGGCAAACAAAGACAGATTTCGAGGAGCAAACAGCTAATCCAATAACAAACATTTCTTCGAACACAGCCAGACAAGGTGGTGGGACCTTTAGAGCACCACCCTAAGCAGAGCCGTGGACTTAGAAGAGCGTGACTCTGCATATGAAGGCATTCTTAGAAAACAAAGGTGTGAAGGGATTATTGAAGAAGGATGAGTTTGCAGAGAAGGTAAATGAATTTTGGGCATTCACTGAAAAGTGTTGGAGATCTTCCTACAGCTGAGCCAGGGCAAACAAAGAGAGAAAGGATAACCTTTCAGACAATTTGAACAAATGCAGAGGCTTGAATTCTAATTCCTGCTTGTACACGGGCTGGTTGCTTGTCATTCAGCTTCAGTACAAAGTATCCTGGAAAGAAAACTTATCTTTCAGCAGTAGCTAAAGAACATGGAATAAATGAATTGACATAATGTACTTTGAAAAGTATTAGGAATCATCAGTATAATCTTTTTAAAATGTAATAATAAGGCTTCAACATTTTAATTGATTAATACTAAAACTTGAAGAAATTTTTGACTGCAGATTAAAATTCTCCTTTTCTGATTAATCAGCAGATTTGCTAACAAGACCTGCAGCCTGATCCTACACATGTTGACTCAGAAGTAAATCTCACCAAGTTCAATTGGACTTACTTTTAATTCACTTTCAAAAGACCTTATACTGACTGATCAGTATTATAGAACTGCTACATTAATCTGGAAATTGCTTATTTAGTGAAAGAAGCTTGTTAGTTTTCTTTTCAGTCGTGGCTGGAGAAAGATGAAAGAGATGCTTCAGAGTGCTTATTTTTAAAGAAAAAAATTTAATACATGGTCATTGAAAATCCATATATTTTATAGCCCTTTATAAAAGACCTCTTATCTTTTCCTACCACAATTCTATGGTGTCACATTGAACCAAACTAGGAAATTGCAGATAACAGAAGTGTTTGCAGATTAGACCACAGGCAATAAATAAAATCGATTTCCCATACCAGCCAAAATAAAGACTCCTTATCATTGTTTAAACCTTTTGCTCTTTGTGAAGCTTGCTAATATTTTAACCAAAGGGACTGTCTCTGCTCCCTTTTTGCAAAAGGAGAACCCACAGCTGTATTTATCTTTTAATCAGATGTTACGCTATAAAAGAGCACATGATTCCTACAAATTCATGTTGCAGACTGCAATTAACTGGTGCTCTTCAGAAAGGTGCTAGTTAGGAAAGATGGTGGTGTTTTACATTTTATTCCTTTTGTTTCCCTTGCACAGTGATGTTGCTGCCACATGCCCACGAAAATGCAACTGCGACTTGTCAAGGAGAGTGCAATGCTACAGAGTTGGACAGATGCCTAAAGAGATTGCTTCCACTACCAGGAGACTTTACATCAGCCACAGCAAAATCAAACAGCTCCAGGTAGGATGCTTTCTTCATGGAGTAGCTTAAGTTTTCCATTCAGGGAGCCAGGTGCACTAGAGGGCAGGGTTCCAGATTTCCTGGACAGGTGGCAGGGATGTTTCCCAAATGAGTAAATAAATGATGGGGTTGTAGAAGTGAGACTTTTCTCTACAGATGCTTTGTAAAAAAGAAAAACAAATCCCTTCTGTAAAAAGTTGAAGAGCTCCATTCTCCTTTGCATCTGGTCACCTTAAGGCTGCAGTCCTGACTGTGCTTGTCTAGGAATAGTTCCCATCAACCTCAACAGGACTAATTTCTGCATAAATGTCCCTAGGATGTTTTGGTTGAATATATCAATGTAGTAACTGAATGTGTTAGGATCACGTAAAAGTTACAAAGCAGTGAGTTAGCATTCAAGTTTCACAGAACAGGAAAAAAGGGAGGGATGATGTTGATGATATGTAATGTGGTAAAAGTTCAGTTATAACATTCATGCAGCCTCATCCCATTCATTTCATTGAAGAGTAGGTCCATTGACTTCAATGAGACTATGCCTGTAGCTGCACATAATTTGTTTGTTTGCTTTTAATGGAAATTGTCAGACAAAGCCATTGAAGAAACACAGGTAAATATCAGGAATTTTTCATCCCCTTCAGCCCTGTTTTGACCTGGAGTCTACTTATTGTACCTATATTTCATGAAATAACTAATCAAGTGATTATCACATTCCTTACAACACAATCAAAAGCAGGGTTGCACATTGCTAAGTCCATTGTAGCCAATGGGTTTAGAAGGATGTAACTCTGCTTAGGGTTGCACTATCTATCCCACACGTCTCAATGATAGCTGAATCCCCAAAGTATTTATACAGTTTCCATTATAAATTAAACCTGCTGTTGACTGTTTCATTTTTTTCCCCATTCATCAGTTTTAGAAATGAAAATGTACCATTTTAAGCATATTGCTCTGCCTGCCTGATAAGTGCCATAAAATTATATGCACTTTAGAAATAAAAAATCCCATGGTTATAAAACCACTTTGGCTACCAAGGGCTTCACTGCTGGGTTCTACCGTTAATAGCAGCAGCAAAGAGTCCTGAATTAAAAACCAGATGAAGAAAGATTTCTATAAAATAACGAGAAATATTATTCCTCAGACATATTTGGAACAGGCACACCAATTCCTAAATACCTGGTCCGGTCCCAACTAAATTTAGTTGTGACTTAGAGCAACGCTAAGCAGGTCTGCTCGGAATCCCTCTTGCTCCATTCAAGACAGAAATGTTCTTAGAATTGCAGTGTTAGCCACAACTAATTTTAGCCAGATTGCACCTTTAGGTGCAAGAAAACAAAAGTTAGGTGCAGATGAGTCCAGTTAAGAATGATAAGCTTTCATATTTAATTCTACAACTTTCTAGCATGTTTTAGGACTGGAATCTATAAAAATCCTGTATTGGGTTAGACTGAGACTTAGCTCATTTAGAATGTTAGTAAAAGGAGATGTTTCTGTAGCTCATGATGACACAGCTGTTTTCCATGCTCCTCGTGAAAAGCAAATCCAGTGTATCTGAGTAACCATATTGGATTGAAGAGCTCATGTTTTTGTTTGTTTTTTAGGGTTGCTCCAGGTTAGGAAATATCTGGTGATTTTGGGGGTGGAGCCTGAGCAGGACAGGGTTTGGGGAGGGGAGGGACTTCAATGGGGTATAATGCTATAGAGTTCACCTCCTAAAGTGGCCATTTTCTCCAGTGTAATCACAGTGTAATAATGTAATCACAGGAGATCTCCAGAGGTTGGTAATCCTGTGCCTGAAACAGAACTCACAAATGCTAGGGTCTGGGACTAGAGTTTCTTTGAACATGTGCAGAATGCCATTTCTCAAAACTGGATTACTAAAATATGATCTGAAAAATATATAATTTTCTTACAAATCTACCCAGAACATTTATATCCTACCCTTCTTCATGACACACAGCTCCATGAGATAAGTTAGGCTGAGAGAGAGCGACTGGCTCAAGATCACCCAGTGACTTTCGTGGCAGTATGGGGATTCCAGTCTGGAGCTCCCAGATTTATACAACAGTATACTACAAAGGCCTTCTCAGAAAGAGATTGTAATAATTAAGGCTGAGCTTTAGGGTTGCTAGATAACCTATTGCTGTCTTGAATCATTTAACAAGGTAAGTATGCCACCACCACTGTTCTTTCCACTAGTCCCTAATTCACTGTTATTTGCAGCAACCTTACCAGTGCAATCCTGAGTGAGTCACATCCTTCTAAGCCCACTGAAGCATTTTTGTAACCCTTTGATTCAATAAATGAATGGTTAGTAATCAGGTGTTCTAAGTTTTCTGTTGCCCCAGAAGGTCAGACCAGAACCGACTGGTTGAAATTAAATCAGAAGAGTTTTCAGCTATACAGTAGGAAGAACTTCCTGACAGAGCGGTTCCTCAGTTGAACTGGTTTCCTTGGGAGGTGGTGGGCTCTCCTTCTTTGGAGGTTTTCAAACAGAGGCTAGATGGCCATCTGACAGCAATGCAGATTCTGTGAACTTAGGCAGATCATGAGAGGGCGGGCAGGAAGGGTTGCATCAGTACTTAGTTCTCATGGCCCCTTCTTACATGCCCAGGGAAATGCTGATTGCCATTTTGGGGTCAGGAAGCAATTTTCTGCAGGCCAGTTTGGCCAGGGATCCTGGAAGTTTTTTGTCATCTTCTGGACATGGAGCAGGAGTCACTGGGGGAGTGAGGGGAAGTATTTGTGTATTTCCTGCATTGTGAAGGGGGTTAGGCTAGATGACCCTGGAAGTCCCTTCCAACTCCATGATTCTATCATTCTCTCTACTGAACACATATACACTATGAAAGGCAAAATTAATCTATAGTTTTAGCCTCAGCTAAGGATCCTATCACACAGTGCATTTTGTACCAAGTGTCCACTCAATAGGAAGTCATACCAGGCCTGGCTCTCTCCTGCATGACACATGGATTTGCAACTCCCTATTCTGTGCATTCACCCATAGGATTTTAGGGTTACACTTAAAAAAAAAAACTGTTTTTGTTTGCAAAAGCAATATGTGGAATCAGTGGCCCTCAGTTTCTTCATTACCTTGGTCAGAAGAAGCACACGTTCCATGTACCTGACTGGTCTTCTTCTAGAGGGTAGCACCAAAAATATCTCTTGCAGTGCAATCCTATGCATGTTCATTCAGCACTCAGCTCCATTTTATTCACTGGGGCTTACTACCAGAGAAATATGCATTGGGTTATAGCCTAGGCTGCAATCTTATGCACACTTATTAAGGATGAAGTTCTGTTGAACTCACTGGAATGTTCTGACTATACATGCTGAGGATTGCACGGTTACTCTCTCAAGAGCTCTAACAACTGACATGGAGCCTAAAAGAAAAATTCAGGTAGCTCTACAATCTACTTGAACAAAAATATTTAGGTTTAAAGTAATTCAGTTTTGAACAGATTTATGGATTGCAGCCAAAATTTACCAGAGTAGTTCTGATATAGTTGCCAGTGGTATTTATTCTTATACAAATAGGCCTGTTTGCTCATTAGTATAAACTATAACCATGATTTTGTGGACAAAAGGAAATAGTATTTGCATGTCATGACTAGAAAGAAAAATTGAGGTTCTTTATCAATGTAATCTAGTATTTTGTCAAATACCAAACCTGATAACAGTAGCAATGCAAACTTCAAAAGTGCCTTTGCAAAGAACCAGTGTTCTGATAGTTTAAATCTATGAAATAAACATCTAAAATATGTTATCAACATATAATCCCCTCCCCTGTCTTTCTCTGCGAAATAAATAAGGAGATAGTGTTAATGTTTCTCATCTATCCACTTAAAAGAAAATATCTCTGAAATAATAGGATGTTTGAAATAAACCACAACATGGAGTCAAAATTAAATGAAGTGTCTTCAGGACTACAGTGCTGAAAATTTATTTAAAGTGACAAGTAAATTGAGCAACGTGGGTCTTCTTTCTGAATAAACTTGCCCAAGATTAAACAGCATGGTTGTAATCCAGAAACCACTTACTAAAGAGGAAGGAAAAGGGACGTGGCTGAACAGAAGAGCATCTGCTTAACTCACTGAAGGTCTTGGGTTCAATCGGCAACATCTTCATTTGAAAAAACCAGGTAGTAGATGATGTGAAAAACCTTTGCCTGAGACCCTGGAAAGCTGCTCCCAGTCTGAGTAGACAATACTGATCTGAACCAATGGCCTGATTCAGTATAAGCTTCATGTGTCTATGCGTCTTCAAGTATCATTAAACTGAGAGGCTTGTATGTAAGTAAGTATACTAAAAATCATGCTGCATGCCCCACTGATGTCAGTTGAGTTCTGAGCGTGTTCTTAATTTTCTCCCAATTAAATTAGTGAGACCAACATCTTTATAGGGATGCCAGCCTCTGAGCAGGATCTGGGGATAACCCAGAATTACAGCTTATCGCCAGACCAAAGAGATCAGTTCCCCTTGAGAAAACAGATACTTTGGAGGGTGGACACTGTGGCATTGTACCCCACTGAGGTCCCTGTTCTCCTCAGATTCCATCTCCAAATCTCCAGGAGTCTCACAACCTAGATCTGAGAACCCTACCCCCCATCCCATTGGTGGCCAGGTAGGGTTGCCAAACTTCAGGTGGTCGCTGGAGATCTCCTGCTATTACATCTGATCTCCAAGCAAGAAAGTTCACCTGGAGAAAATGGCCAGTTTGGAAGGTGGACTCTATGACATTATGTCCCATTGAAGTCCCTTCCTTCCCCAACCCCCCCCAAACATCCTGGTATTTCTAGGGTTACCGGGTCCAATTTTTATGCCAGCAGGTGGTGAGAGGGAGCCCTCCAGGATTGGGGTGGCAGGGTGATGTCACCGTGTACAACATCACCAGCGCAATGACATTATGCAGAAGTGACTTCATCACACCAGGGCCAAAATGCCAGAGTGTTGCTGTGCAATGTCCCTGGTATGATGACATCATTTCTGCATGACATCATTGCACTGACAATGTTGATGCATGATGTGCCTGTTCAAGGGTGGGGCTTCCCCCACTGGCCAGCTGGCCGGCAGCATGCTGAAACCCCTAAAATAAGGGGAAAACCCACCTGGACTGGGGGCCTAGCAATCCTAGGTATTTCCCATTCCAAACCCAGAACCTTCAACCCTGCGGCCTGGAGGGACTTAGCAATCCTACATCTTGAGCCTATGGCTGCGGTCACACACACTAAATGATCCACTTTCAATCCAATTTCAGTGTACTTTCCAATTGGATTTTACTGTGTGAACTGGCAAAATCCAGTTGGAAAGTACATTGAAAGTAGATCGCAAGTGGATTATTTAGTGTGTGTAACCTCAGGCTATGAAAATTTACACAAAAGTAAGTCTCCTGGAGTTCAGCTGGATTTATTACTAGGACTACAGCTTTTAAAATGCTCTGTATGTTGTATGCAAATGTCTGGAGGGTGCTAGCTTAGCACAGGATATACTGTACATAACAAAAATAATGTAATCTTGTATCATGTTATAATGGAAATTTAGGAAGATCTTCCCAGTTTCCCAGAGAACTGATCCCTGCCATTTATGAAGGAATGAAAGTTTTATTTATATATATACAGTTTGGACCTACAGAATCTAACTGCAGCAACTCTAGTAGCCATCGAACAACAACCAACACAGTTTCTTCATCCCAGAGACCACCAGGAGGCAAATGGCCTGCTCTCCTCCAAACATTGGCTTTTTCTTAACTATATAATTTAGGGTTACCAGCTCTGTGTTGGAAAATTCCTGGAGATTTTAGGGCAGAGTCTGGGGTGGGACTTTAGAAGGATATAATGCCATAGAACAAAGTTTGAGTCCAGTGGCACCTTTAAGACCAACAAAGTTTCATTCAAGGTAAAAGCTTTCATGTGCAAGCACACTTCTTCAGATGCACACAAAAGCTTATACCTTGAATAAAACTTGGTTGGTTTGAAAGGTACCAGTGGACTCAAACTTCGTTCTAAGACTTCAGACCAACACGGCTACCCACCTGGCTCTATAATGCCATAGAGTCCACCTTTCAAAGTAGCCATTTTCTCCAAGGGAACTGATCTCTGCTACCTGGAGACCAATTGTAATCCCAGGAGATCTCCAGCCCCCTGGAGATCGGCTGCCCTGATTTCATTCTGTTTAACTCTTTACTGCCCATCACTCCCATTCACTTAAATATGTTTAAACAGGAGACTTCCTGATGGTTTGTGTCCATGGAGGAGCTAATGAAATGATCCAGCGGACAGCACATTATCAGAGTAATCCCCCCCAAAAAAATCATTTTTCCGTGGTTTTTGTCTTTAGATTTCTGATGCCATTCGAATGTCTGCCCTTGAAGAATTTGTTCTAACCTGCAGTGGGACAGAATCAGTGGAGAGGAACACTTTCAAGGCCTTGGCTGCTCTGAGGATACTGGAACTCTGGAAAAATAAACTGAGATGGATACCTTCCTTGTTCCCAGCAAACCTTGAAGTATTGAAGCTTGGTGATAATTTAATAAGTGTTCTAAATGAGTCTGATTTTGAAGGTTTAAAAAAATTAAGAGTTCTTGATATACAATACAATCCAATTTTGGCTCTTTCTTCTAGTTCCCTTTCCTCTCTTAGCAGTTTGCAGAGTTTGACTTTGGATGGAAATAATATGGAATCTGTGTCGGGACCACTCAGCCTTCTTAACCTGAAGTACCTAAGTATGGAGAATAATAAATTGCAGTCTTTTCCAGGAAGCTTTTTCACAGCTCTCCACACTCTTTTGTTCCTCAATTTAAATGGCAACTTGCTAACCAAAGCCCCTCCAGACTTGCCCAGATCCTTATTATCGCTGATGCTGGAGAGGAATCAACTCAAAATGCTAAGATCTGAAGATGTGAAACAACTGGCAAACTTGTCAGAACTTTGCTTGTCTGAAAACCAGCTTTCGTCAGCCGATGGAGCCCAGTTTCTTTCCAGCCTGACCAGGTTGGAACTGGCTGGAAACAAACTCCAAACAATTCCAGTCAGTCTACCAGCCACATTACAAAAGATTGACTTCAGCAATAACCAGATTGAGAAAATTAAAGCCCAGGATTTCCAGAATCTTCAGGACCTTAAGCATTTGTTTCTTGACAACAATGTTGTTAAGACATTTGAGGATGGGGCACTTCAGAGATGCACAGTACTGTCTAACCTAGCACTTGAACAAAACCTCCTTAGTTCTATACCACTAAGGTAAGTGACACGGAATGCCAAAAACCCTATAAATGTTAATTTTTTTTGTTTAGTTTTAATGTATTAGTTGAGTAATTAAAAGACATTTAGTTGTAATAATCTATGCATTTTTATACTATGTTCCTTAGAAATTAACAAAATGTAACCGTCAATGTACTTTTGTAGTATGTTCCATAAGCAAAAACTGAAAATGGCGGGGTGTGTGTTAAGAAAACATAAACATACAGGCCACAAATATTAACAAATATACAAAAATCATGTATTTATTTCACAATAGATTAAACCAGATATTGGCCCTTACAATAGCCTCAGTTATCACTGACGATCTACAGTGACATCCCAAAGTGACAAATATTGACCCTGACCAGATGTGTTTGGGCCCAACTGGCCTTCTTCAGTGGTCAAACTAGTAACATTGCCACATGGCTCCTGACATCATAATATAACATTCATTTATCATAAACTAGCCAAGATGAAGTTATTCTTATAATTATTGGCTATGACCAGGGGAAAGAATATTGATCATAAACCTCATTCTTAAGAATTCACAGCCAGTTCTTAATCTTTAGATACTTAATTTAGTATGTTCCACAAGAGCCAGAACTCCAAAGGAGGGCATCAGATGTACTCCATCTGTCAGTACTGCCCACTTAAGAAAGCTTTAGTTGTGTCATTGCAAAATAGCACAGTGTGGTGGCTAGAGTGCTGGCCTGACTGATGTCAATTTTGTAAAAATTTTCAAAATTAAAAACAGCAGAATTAAAGAATAGCTTGAACTGGAAACACCTGGCCTTGTGATCACACAGCAGAGTTGATTAATTGGCATGAAGGGAAATATAGGTTTGTAACATGGGCAGCACTATCTTGAGGGTCGCCAAGGCAGAGATGGCTGGCCACCAGGGCAATTGCAAGAGCGCTGGCCCATTTTCTATGGATATTCCATAAGAGAAAACAAAGTTTGAGTCCAGTGTCACCTTTAAGACCAACAAAGTTTTATTCAAGGTACGAACTTTTGGGTGCATGCACACTTCCTCAGATCTATATGTGTGCATGCGCATGAAAGCTCATACCTTGAATACATCTTGTTTGGTCTTAAAGGTGCCACTGAACTCCAACTTTGTTCTACTGCTTCAGACCAACAACAAGCACTTGGATCTGTCTTCGTAGGAGAAAACAGCAGTGCACAGCCCTCTGCAAGGCACAGATGGTACCGCAAGTGGGCAAGATTCCCTAGCAATTCCAGCAACATCCACCAATAGACAACTGCAGGTGATGATGCCCCTGTGAGTGGCAAACACAGGCACAGCCAATCACCAGCCACTGATCCAGCCACTGCCCCTTGACACAGTGGCTTCCTTGCATCTGCCATAGTTCCCCACTCCTGCAATGACAAGCTGCATGTTTATCAGACTCCAGCAGTGCTGTGGGAAAGTGTAGGACCTGAGAACCCCCTTCCCAGAGCAGCCACCCATTTCCCACCCCCTGACTACCCACCAGACCATTCCTGTGCATGCTGCATATAGCAGCCACCAAAGTGTGTCAGGTGTGAAGGGGGTAGAGACCTATGTGTGGGGTCAGCCTCAAAGGTGCCACTGGACCCCTGCTATGTTTGGCAGCTGAACAATACAGCAGACCAGTGACACCTGAAAGACCAAAAAGCCATCCCAGCATGGGCACTGGCCCACCCTCTTCAGCATGTGAAGAGGTATCCCTAAGGGGAAGGCACAGATTGGGAGGAGGAGGGAGAGAGGCAAGGAGGGGCATGGAGCTTGTCTCATCTGCTCAGGAAAAAAACAAATAGGGGCAAAGTTGTAGAACACTCTGGAGTTCACTGAGATGCAAATCATGAAGAAGTCCAATGGATCAGGTTGCTAACTCCCTCTGTTAAGTGTGGGACTTGTGTCTTTGTGAGCTGCTCCCAGCAGCCATGTGGAGACAGGCTGAGCTGTCCCTGGCACAATGTGCATCTGAGAGAGGCTGACTTTCAGGATGAAAAGCTGCCCAAGGCAGGATGCTTCAAGAGATGGGCTGGAACCAATGATGGAGCAGAGTGGCAGGGACTGTGGTCTTGCTCCCAGGTGTCCCTGTTGAATCACCACCTGCACAGAAGTGAAACATAGACAAGTGCAGTGATGGCAAACAGCACTGATGCTTGCCAGCCTCAGCCATGAATGTGGCAACCCCAGTAGGGTCTGCAGTCTCACCCTCATGGAGGAGCATGTGCCAGGAGACCCCTCCCCTGAGGCACAGGCTGTTGTTATTCAAGTGACACTTACCTAATCCATAAAGAAGTGCTGTACTAGTGCAGCTGATTGATCCAGTGCTCCTGCTGCTGTAGCATGGGGCAGTGATCCTGCAAGGGAAGAAGTCCCAGGATTGCTTTGGCCAACTGATATGTACAGCGTGGCAGCTGATAGGCACCCCAATCCACAGTTATGCCCTGTCCTCCAGAGGTGGGGGGGGAGTGTTCCTGGCAAGGAACTGTATTAACAGCCCAGTGTGGGACTGCAGGCTTCCCTGCTCCCCCATAGGCAGCTGCCCCAAGAACACCCCCCCTTTGCTTGACTTAGGGCTACGGATGCCAGCTTCCAGGTAGGACCCGGGGATCCTCTGTAATTACAGCTCATCTCCATACTACAGAGATCGATTCCCCTGAAGAAAATGGATGCTTTGGAGGTTGGACTCTGTGGCATTACATCCCACTGAGGTCCTTGTTTGCTCCAGGCTCCATTCCCAAACCTTCAGGAGTTTCCCAGCCTGGATGTGGCAGCCCTACCCCCTAATCTCCCACCGGTGGCCAGGGCAGACCTGGCAACCCTACATAGGGCATGGTGCTGGGAGGGCCCAATTGGGGCTGCCTCCGAATACACACACCACTGGCTTTGGTTGTGGAAGTAGTGCCTAGCCTTATGCCAGGGGAACAGGGAAAGCACACATAGACTCCCAGGCTGGGGCAGCAGGATTCCCACCCCTGCTTACCTGTCAGCAGGTTTCCAAACAATGTCAGATTTTATTAGAACAACTTTGGTACAAACAACTATATTGGGCAAGGCAAACCAGACACTTGCATGGCTGTCTGTGGAGGTTCAGCTGGTCAGGAAAGAGTTTCTGAGGAGAGACAGGATCACACATCCACCCATCTACAAAATACATATTGGAAAGTCATGAAACCTCAGTTGGCCTCAGAGCCATGTGGGAAAGAAAGAGAATCTTCTGTTTGTATTCAGTAATCAAAACCAATTCCCCTGCTGTGTTATTAGCAGTCGGGGGGGGAATTGAAAGGGAAAAAAGATATGTCCTTTAAAATATGTACATTTCCCTTTACAATGCTAATAATGAGGTAAGGAACCCAGTTTTTCTTAACAAAAGAGTGGAGGTTGAAGGGTTAAACAGCAGAGAGGCAAATTGAGGTTGCTTGAGCCATTTTATAGATGGATGAGATGTTCGAACATCCTCTCAACTTTTTCAATAAAATCAGAATTTGAACTGCTCCATAGTCTGAAATGCTAGAATGACTTGAAAATATGGAGTTCTGAACACTATTGCACCATGGCAATGAAAAACAGAGCCTGCCGTATTACACAGATACCAGTCATGGAAAACCCTCATTTGGTTTATAAAGGGAACCATATCATAGTGTATTCCACTGTCTGTTGTCCATACTGTTGTGCATTACTAGAGTACTAAGGTTGCCAGGTCCTCTCTGGCCACCGGCAGAGGTTGGGGGAGCATAGGCGTAGACTACAGGGGAGCTTGCGCCCTCCTGAAATTTTCCAGGGGGTACTGAGCCTCCCCCGGGGGCAACCAGTGCCAGCTAGAGCCTTGCCACCCCCACCTCATTTTGAAAGTGGAAGTTTTTTTCTCCTCTGCTTTCTGAGACTTCAAGTGGGTTGGAACTGGGAGGGAAGTCAGGGCGGGGGCTTGCTTCCTGGAAGCTAAGCTCCACCCCCAGCTCCCAGCAGCCCTCAGTTTGGCCTGGAGGACCTGGAGCCTTCACGTGGAGTGGCTTCGCTGCTTTCCCATGCAGAGAAAGGTAGCGAGGGTGGGGCAGTGAGGGTAGGGGGATGTTTTCAGGGGTGGGGGTGGGTAGAGAGCACCCAGGCTGGCTACTGCCAGTCTGGAGCTTGCCTTTGGGCTTGGGCAGCTATGTGGGGGGGATAGGATGGGGTGGGAGGCCAGCATTCATGGAGGATCGCTGGCCTTGGGGTGGTTGGGCGGCTGGGCTTCCTGCAGCCTCATGCCACTGTTCTTTCCTGACCCCTGTGAGGCTTGCCATAGGCAGTCCTTTCTTTCTTTCTTTTCTTCCCCTTCTGTCTTTCACTTCTCTGTCCCCATCTATTTGCTTTCTTTTCATCTCTCTCCTCCCTCCCTTTCCATCTCTCCGCTCCCCCCTTTTCCTTTCTTCTTTCTTTCCTTGTCTCCCCATCTATTTGCTTTTCCTTCCTTCCTCCTTCCTTCCTCTCTCCCCATCTATGTTTTTTATCTCCTCCCTCCCTTCCCATCTCTCCCTCCCTCCCTCCCTCTTTTTCTTTCTTTCTTTCTTTCTTTCTTTCTTTCTTTCTTTCTTTCTTTCTTTCTTTCTTTCTTTCTTTCTTTCTTTCTTTCTTTCTTTCTTTCTTTCTTTCTTTCTTTCTTTCTCTTTCCTGTCTTCCCATCTATTTGCTTTCTTTTCCCCCCTCCCTCCCTTTGTTTCTTTCCCATCTATTTACTTTCTTTCCATCTCTCCTTCCATTCTCTCTCCCCATCTATTTGCTTTCTTTCCCCCTCCCCCTCCCTCCCTTGTTAAAACATCCCTAGTTAGGGTTGCTAGGTTCCCCCTGTGACTGTCCACCTCTGGGGGATGGGGGGAGGGGTGCCCCAAAACAGATTGGGAAACTCCTGGAGATTTGAGGATGGAGCCTGGGGAGGACTGGGACTTCAGTGGGGTACAATGCCATAGAGTCCACCCTCCAGAACATCCATTTTCTTCAGGGAAATTAATCTTTGTAGTTTGAAAATGAGCTGTAATTCAGGGGATCCCCAGGTCTCACCTGGAGGCTGGCACCTCCAGCTCCAGTGCTGAAACTGGAAACTCTGGTTCTGCTGTGTGAGTTGGTGGATGCAGACCACTTGGCATTTGCTTGCATCTGCTGAATCACCCTGCTTCATGTAGGATGCACAACAGCCAGGTGGAGGAGGGGAAGGGGTGTCATTCACCCAAAATGAGTGTGTTTGGGTCTCTCTTGTGAGTTTGAAGACAAGAACTGGCACTGAAGTGAGATTGGAAAAGAGTATATGGCTTTCTGAAAACCCTTGGAGAGGGAACAAGTGTGTTGTTGGAAAGGACAGAGCAATATGGATCCTCTTTTCCATTTCTAACAGATGGGGGAGGGGAAGAAACCTAACAGTACAGCTTGCATTCCTTATTAATGAAAAAGAGCAAGAGTCCACCAGCACCTTAAAGACTAACAAAGTTTCTGTCAGGGTAGGAGCTTTCATGAGTCACGGCTCACTTCTTCAGATACAGCTAGAATGGGAGTCCATCTGTCCTTATTTCTTGGAGAGTGAAGTGATTTCAGATGCCAAATGATTAGGCATTGTTAATGAGAGAAACAACCTAGGTCTCAATTCAGTCCAGGAGTTTGCATTGTCTTGAGCTTCATTATTAGTTGCAATTCAGCAGTCTCTCTTTCTAATCTCCCTTTGAAATTCCTTTGTAAGAGAACTGCTACTGTTAGGTCAGCAACTGAATGTCCTGGAAGGTTAAAATGTTCCTCAACTGATTTTTGAATGGTGTGGTTTGCAATAGCAGTAGAAAAAGTAAGAGTCCAGTAGCACCTTTAAAGATTAATGAAATTGTGGTAGGGTATGTGCTTTTATGAGTCACTGCTCACTTCTTCAGACGTATTTCCATTTATTCTTTGTATCCTCCTGGACTGAATTTTCTTGTACCAAATTGAGACCTAGGTTTCCTGTCTCATCACCAGTGCTGATATTTCTACTCCTACTACCCCTCTGCATATCACACCCAATCTGATCAAGCTGGCTATTGCCATTCAGCATCAGAAATCATGTTTATGATTATGGTTCCCAGGCCCCCCCCCAATTTCTGGGGAGCCCCTCCCTTAATCTCACATGGCTCCATCTCCATAGTGACAAGGGCATGTGATGTCACTGGCTCCTCCCTATGATGTCATTGGGTCCCAGGTCTTTTAATGACTTAGCAATGCCTGTGGCCCAGGCCCAGCCCCCCCCGGAATTGGAAAGTCTACGCCCTTGTGGGGAGTAGGATTGTGAGCTCCAGGCTGGAGAACTCCCAGAGATTTGGGGGTTGAGCCTGGGAGGACAGGGACCTCAGTGGGGTACAATGCCATAGAGTCCATCCTCCAAAGCATCCATTTTCTTCAAGGGAACTGATCTGTGCAATCTGGAGATGAGCTGTAATTCTGAGGGGACCCTAGGTTCCACCTGGAGGCCGGCATCCCTATGTAGTACTGCATTACTTTCTAGGTTTGTAATCTGAGCAGTCAAACCTTTAAGATGGCTTCAGATTTGTGTGCCTGATGTACGCACCATTCTTTTTTCTCCAGTGTATTTCTATGTATCTGTTCTGCAGCTGCAACCAAAACCTGCAGTTTTTCTTAACTGGGGTAGTGTCCAAAGGTTTTTTCCAAAGTCACTTGTGACATGTGGAGGGTGATGTCCAAAATTTTTTAAAATTTACATAATTGTCCTTTTGCAGCTGCACAGTAGCGTTCAGCAAGCACCTTCCATTTAAATCCTCTGGTTCAGGTTTTGTGCATGCCTTTTAGCATTAGTTCCTTGAATGAAAGGGAACAGAAAGGAAGACAGGCAAAAGGGGAAAATCCACTCTTGAAACTGACCAGACTTTTCTGAAACATACAAGCAGCTGCCAAGCCCATGTTGCCCTGCACCAGGGGATTCTCTGCTGTGTTATCAGCCACTGTGAAAAATGGGAGTAACACAATCTCATAATATGGGGGAACATGCTGAATGTACAGAATGCACAGTAGAACCCACTGACACTGGCATTGCAAGTTGTGATCGCTGGCAACATGTGTTTGTGTGTGTGTCTCTATGTGTGCACATGGACCTGAACAAAGTCAGCTGCAAGATATCTGATTTATTTAAATGTATCAATCCAAAGCGATTCTTAAGTTCGGCAGTTTGTGGAAGGACCAGCTCAGCTGCAATTTTAATGTTAGGCTTCCAGAGACCACAAACACCCCCCCCCCAACTTTGTTCACTAAAGCATTAAAGGGGAAAATGTTTTCAAAGCTTTAGGCTTTCCATCTCAGTATTTCTCTCACTCTTTACATCTCATGTCAATTTCATTCGAGGCTGAAGATCCTTCCTCTTTATTTTGTTTGTATGCAGCACTGAAATCTTTTTTTTTTTTGCACTGGGGATGCTGCCATTTGCCTCCTCCCTGATCTCATTTTCAAATCAATATTAGCATGGAATTAAATCTATTTTTTGACAAGCAGCATGAGACTAGTGTAAGTCTCATATCACTAGACTCATGCCACTTGTGAAAAAATTTTTAAAAATAAAAATGATGGGGAAATGGCGTTTGTACACCAGGGAAAGAAAGAGAATGGCAGAGGATGCAGAGTGGGTGGAATGACCTCGATGTGGATGGGGAGAGAAAATCAAAGGGACTCTATATGCTTTTGAATTACCTTCAGCTTGGAAACAAAGCAAGGAGAGAAACCACCACAAAACCACTCTCAGAAAACTTGGGGAAACAGCAACCAGGAAGTGAACTGAGTGCTGAAGGTAGCAAAATCAATGCAGAATCTAAATAAAAAAACCTGACACACATGCTCAGTGAAAGTGAGGGAAAAGGCCCAGGTGTAAAAGGCCATTGTCTCATGCTATTTGATTGCACTGTTTTATACTTTGTAATCCACATTGAGTCTTAGAGAAAAAGGCAGTGTATAAATAAATAAATAAATCTGAGAAGCTTTATCCACCCACCCTGATTTTCATTATGATAAATGTGATAGGTATTGTAAAGTATATATTATACTGTATGTATGTGTGTGTGTGTATATTAAAGATATCTGTTGTTTATCTCTTTTTCTTCAGCCTTCCACATACTCTAGTCAGATTAGATCTGAAAGGAAACAACATACAAAGAATCCAAGAGCAAGAACTGACAAATTTAGGGCAACTACAGGTTTTGAATTTACGAAACAACAAGATAACTGCCCTGGACCATGACCTCTTGAAACATTTACCTCGCCTCAGGCATCTGTATCTGGAAGGCAACCCATGGAACTGCACTTGTGACCTCTTCAGAACCAGAAGAGTGCTCACGGCCAAAGGCACAGATGTCAAAGGGGGACAGTGCTCTGCCCCCACAAAAAGCAAGGGAGAAAACTGGATGTCTTCAAAAAGGATTCTGCATTTATGCATTCATGACAACCTCTATTCAGATGAAGAGGGCAAGGAAATCAGAAAGAAAGCAAATGCTGATAATTCTTCCAATCTCAGAGTAGACACAGATGATTACTATGACTATGAAACAGATTAAGTACAAATATCCAATAAACTTCTGAGTATGCCTTTCCTAGAATTATAGCCCACTCTGCATTCTCTGAAGAAGAGCTATAAACAAATAATTAGCTCACTGGGACTTTTAAAATTTTAAATAAGGCTGCACAGGCTATCGGATTCATCCTATGCAGAGAAGAGTGTTTAGACTTATTAAAATTAATAGGCAGGTTCATTTGGAGAGGCTGTGGGTCTTCCCTAGGCTTAAGAATTGGTAGAGTGCTAATATCAATGGTGTTTAGACATTAATGCTGTATTAGTAGTATAGGTAGTTGGCAATGGTTCTGAAAAAACAAGAAACTTTTAAAGAAACTACTTTGGTATATATTTGGGACTTAAAAATACAAATATGTATAATAAATATTTTTGTATGGTCATTTCTACGTTGCCTGTTCATGAGTACACATCTGGGGAATATTTATGTATCCAAAGTTCTACCAGTTTCCAACTCCAGCGGCCTGAAGACATAAACAAAAAAAGGTAGCAGTGTGATGGATTGACTCAATAAAAGAAGCCCCGGCCCCTGGTTTGCAACACCTGAGAATGGCTGCTAACGACAGGACGTTTTGGAGAACGTTAATTCATAAGGTCGCCCTGAGAAGGAAGCGACTTGACGGCATTTAATGCTCACATGTACAAATCACAGACTCTCGCTACTTCTATGCCTGCGATTTTAAGGGCGGAATACCTACTCCAGCCATTAGGTGGCACTGTGTATGAGGGAAAGCACATGCTAACTGTAACCGAGCAACTCCGTGGGCGAACAAGGAGCGTCGTCCCTTGATTCTGAGCCGGAATGTAGTCGCAGGCGCTTCCTTTAGGGGGCCACGTCATTCGCTCCATCAACCCGGAAATGACACCGAGCGGGGTTTTTTTGGACCAATGGGTATGGTGTGCGTAGGCAAGGGGGAAAGGTCATTACCAGTATGGAGATGGCGGCGCCAAAGGAGGTTGCCGGGCAGATAAAACCGAGCCAGTAAGAGCTAAGTGAGAGAGATGGTGTGTGCTTCGCGCTTCGGCTGAGCCTTCCTTGTGACCTGTTGCCGCCTCTGGTTGCCCTCGCGCCTTCCTCTCCAATGTGCGGCGCGTACGAGTTACTATGGCGGTTCCTGCACGCCCTCCTCTTTGCCCAGCGCGCGCTCTTCGCCTGGTTCCGAGAGCAGCTTGGAGGACGCGGCTCGTGGCTCAGCCGTTGGCGGCATGGCGCGGCGTCAGTGGTCGTAGCCGCCTCGCGGGCTCTTCTGGTGCCGGCGACGGCCACGGGGTTTTTTGCTTTCCATAAGCCCGCGACAGCGGGGCGGAAAGTGCTGAGCAACCAGAGCCGGTGGCGGCGGGATGGGAAGTCCTTGCAGAAGCTGCCGGGCCATGTGGGCCTGGTGGTGACTGAGGAGGAACTCAGCTACGCGGACATGGCCAGTCTGGTGGTGTGGTGCATGGCGGTGGGCATCTCCTATGTCAGCGTCTACGACCACGACGGTGAGTTGCCTTCAGGCGCGTCTTCCTGTGGCTGCCCCTTCCCCGCGCCCTTGCACCTCTCGTTTTGCGCTTCGTGTTGGTTAATCCTCAAGAGGTGCCCTTGCCTAGCTCTCCGTCCTCAATCCCTATGCTGGAAAGAAGCCAGTGGCGGCCGGACGAGACCATCTTCCTCCGGTCACTTCCCTTTTCGCCGCCGTGCTCGTAAGGATAGCTAGGTCTTGCTGGCCTACTTAAGCGCTTGTGAAGAGGTGATGGCGAGGAGGAAACCGGGCTGTCGGGGGCCAATAGAAAGAAGCAGCGACTTTGTCCTGGCTTCTAGCTTCATTTCTTAACGGCTCTTCTCCCACTTCCATGTTCTTACCTTTGGAAAACTGTATTAACATCTGCCCTACGGGTTTTGTGTTCATGCCTCGATCTTAGACTGTTCGTTAGGGCAGCCTAAATTGATTAAGTCTTTAAGACATAGAATCCCAAATGGACTAAATGGATTTATCCAGTTTGCCTCTTTAGTTTTTAATTTGAGGGTGGATAATACTTAATGTAAAAAATGCCATCAGTGTTTTCTGGACTTCTTTTCTTGAACATGGTGTCAGATTAGATGAGAGAAAGTGAAATCTATGAATGGGTAGGGAGCACTTAATCCTGTCCTCCTTTAAACATCTTCTATGGCTGGAAAGCGGATATGAAATGAAGGGGCAGTCCAAATCCCAATCCGTGGCACTGTCTATCAATTAAAAATGTCTTTGAAATTCAGGCAGATCTTCCAGGGTCCTTGATCACGGTTAGGACCCCTGCTCAGTCTCTCACTGACAGTTGGTTTGTGGTCTCCAATGCACATCATATTATTTGTAAACTTCAGCAAAGGGTATTTAAACAGTTTTTTAGAAACATTTGTACCTCCTTGGTTCTGTGTCAGCCAGTCATTGCCTGCTGCTGGTCTTGAATGGCCAGAACAGCAATGGTACTGGTGATGGCTCACTGTCAGATTCGGGTACTGTAGATGT
The DNA here is from genome assembly GCA_029375565.1 of Gekko gecko. NCBI lineage: Eukaryota > Metazoa > Chordata > Lepidosauria > Squamata > Gekkonidae > Gekko > Gekko gecko. The sequence goes on along the minus strand of JAPDNY010000001.1, from coordinate 177,652,301 downwards.
AATTGAGGGAAGTGATCTTATCATTCTTGGTGGTGGTGGAAAGTCAGAGCTGACTTCTGGTGATCCCATGGTGTTTTCAAGGAAAGAGATGTTCAGAGGTGGTTTGTTATTGCCTGCTTCTGCGTCACAACCCCTGTATTTCTTGGAGGTCTCCCATCCAAGTATTAGATGGTATTCCCTGGAGATCTCCCATTCAAGTATTGGCCGTGGCCAAGCCTGCTTAGCTTCTGAGGTCAGGCTAGCTTGCGCTACCCAGGTCAGGGATCATTCTTGGTATTCCTCAAAAAATTATTCTGATGGTGTGAAGTCTTTATAAACTGATGTTTAGCTAAAACTTGTGTTATTTTTTCATTTAAAATAGTGTCAAAAGTTTAGTAGCTTGAATGAAATCTGCAATCTCCTGAACATACAATATTTGAAACTGGGGATTAATTCATGTTGCAGATACGGTCACAGGGGACCAGTTGCTCAACCTTAGCTCTGCTTGTCAGGGCTCAGTGCCATCTTACCTTGTTATTCCCCACCCTAGTCACAGCTGCCTACATACATCTCTTGCAAATAAAGCAGTAGATGGGTTGTGACTTCTACTGAGCATTTTTTTTCATGGGGCAGGTACATAAGAACATAAGAGAAGCCAATGTTGAATCAGGCCAATGGCCCATCTAGTCCAACACTCTGTCACACAGCGGCCAAAATATACCAGGTGCCATCAGGAGGTCCAGCAGTGGGGCCAGGGCAGGTAGTACTTCATTGGTTCAGTATGGAACCAATACAATGCCCCTGTCTGTTTCTTTACTATACCTTCAGCTAATGACTGAGAATTTTAAATGATGCCATAATGTATCTAAGAAGGACAAAAGAATAGCCAGAATTTCACTCAATTACTGTGTCGGTTCGAACAATATATAATTACACCTGAAAACCCACCAAGTGACATTCGGTTATACATGTTTAACACGAGGCAACTATCTAGTCCAAAATCATTTACTTGAAAAGAGTATTTTTGTTCCTCCCACATGCCTCATGAAATTGATTGTTTTCTTCTGTTCCTCAATTGTTGGGTCAGGGATGAATAAAATAAATCTAGTTCTGCTTTCCTGATTATTTAACTCAGCTCTATGCTTGATAGAATCTGGTCAAATTGTTTTTGCTAAGAGGTTCTGTAAGAGATGCTTAACAAGAAACACCTGTTTATCACACCTTAACTCAGCCAGTTAACACTATATAATATGTCTTGCTGTAGCTGAGATCATGCAGTTTGTTTCCATTAGAATATAATGAGTGTTGTTCAAAAAATTCATTGATATGTTTGTGCAATTTTTTCTTTCCATCAATATTTAAATGATATGATAGATTACAGGAAACTGGAAGCAGTGGTGGTAGGGTACTATGTAAAACTTGATCCGTAGCTGAATTAATAGGAAAACTGGAGGAGGGAATGCTGTATTGCCACTGCTTGCTTTTCATCATACATTATAGTGTTCTTTTAAATATATTATAAATTAATCTGGAGCAGCAGCAAATGATGCAATTCTGTGTAGGCTAAACTTTATTTTGCTTGTCTGGTTAAAGATGCAAGCATATTAATTAATATGCTGGTGTTTGTCATACTTTGAAGTGAATCACTGGAACTGTATGGAAAAGAGAAGTGTTTTCCACAGACTAAATAGCCAAGGATAAATGTTTCAGGTTCTAGGAAACTGCATAGAGATGTACGGATCTTGCTTCTCAGAGGTTCTCAGAGGTTCTCAGAGCATGATTTTTTTTTAAAAAAAGCATGACTTCTTTTTACAAGATTCAGGCTTACAATAAATTGTAGTTGAGTAGAGTCAATATATAAACACAATACTATACCTCCATATTAATTGTTGTAATTAATCTTATACATTGCAAGGAAAAGGGCATCATGGATGCTTGCTCATTCACAAGTTTGGTTGATGTCCTGCTCCCGAGTTGCTGTCATTTATAATATTTCTTCTTCTCTCCAATGGGGACCCAAAGCTGCTTACATCATTCTCCTCTTTTATTGAGGGCAGCCGAAGGGTCCCCCCTCTCCCTGGAGACATTTACCTGGCATTTGAAGTGAACAACATAAAACAAAAATAGGTGTTTTAATGTTTTTTTACTATATAATAGGCCATCAGTGTGTATAAATGTGTAGGAGCTTCACTTTATATGTTTTTGCTTACACAAATTGGGTAGCAAGTTGTTGTTTGTTTGTTTTTTGGCCCCCCCGAAGGGGATTTTTTATTGATTTTTTGCTTACGCACTACAAACTACAAAAGAAAAATGGGGGGGGCTACAACTAAGGATAAAGAAAAGAAACCCACACTAAACTAAAAACCCAAGGGAAGGAGATCTGATCTCTGTTAATCTATATGTTAATACTTTAGTGTTAGTAAACAATGCAAATTTTTAAGTTCCTATCTAACTCAGCTACTGTGTTAATTTGTTACTTGTTATGAGGGAGTTCCAGAGCATCCCCATCAGCTCGCTTCATAAAGGCAATTATCAGAGTCCTTCTACCTTTATCTAGGCTTTCTATCTCTTAGATCATAAGATGCTTTAATGGCTGCAGCGGCCTGTTCCTCGGCCAAGTCTTTGTCCATCTCTGAGGGAGTAGAGCCACTCGACCCGGTTTCTCCTTCTTCTTTTGTTCCCAGGTTGTGTTTTAGAAATTCTTTGGCTTTGAAGATGGAGTCAATCTTCTCTCTTTTATCATTAATTTTAAAAATGACCCCTTCTGGCACCGCCCATTTGTATGAGATTTGATTAGGTTGAAGAAAAAGAATCAAGTCCTTGTAGTTCTTTCTTTTTTGACGAATTACAAATGGAATGTCCTTTAGAGTTTTAATGATTGTGCTTCCCAGTTTCAATGGAGTTGCTTTCAAAATTACATCTCTGGTTTGTCTTCTTGAGAACCTGACCATTATTTCCCCAGGCAGGCTAGAATACACCCTGTATGCTGCTTTCATATCATGAATGATTTCTTCCGCTTTCAAGCCTATTACTGGTGTGATAATTTCGCTGAGCACTTTTTTCAGGTCCTGATTTGGTTCTTCAGGAACCCCTTGAAATCTGAGAACCATATTTGCCTTTTCCATTTGTAGCTGCAGCAAACAGGTTTCCTGGTAATTCTGCTTATTCACTAATTCTCCCATCTTTTTCTTCATGTTCTTGTTTGCAGAGTACATTTCTTTAACTATTTCCTCTGTTTGCTCCGTCTTTTTAACTGTCTCTGCCAGCTGGAGTTGCTGTGATGCAAAGTTTTGATTAAGTGTGGCCAGCTGCTGGTTAATACCAGCAAGTTGATCCATCACAGGCTTGAGAGTATCCGCTAGGAGCTTTATGATGTCGGCCCCCTCTTCCGGCCTTGAACTTTGGCCGCCTGCTGGTTTCAGTTTCACTCCTTTCTTCCCCGCGCCTGCCATTATGGCTAATTGTTTACAAAAGCCAATCGCTGTTTCACCACCTCTGAAAATCACTTTCGGAACGAATCCACTCTGGTAAGCCTGTCAAAACAAGTCAGTCGCTTGTATATCCCCGTCCCCCCCTTCTTTTTCACTTATCAGTTCATGTAAGCAGGAGGCATCCCTCCTCTCTCCCATCCTTAAGATGGGGAGGTATAACGGTTTCCACTTGATTTATAGTCTAAGTGTAACTCACATTCATTGTCGGTCAAATTCAACCTTGGTTTTGTTATCGCAATTCCGCTCAATATCCAGCACTTGTTCTGGCCAGCCCAGCTAGTGCCCGAATGCCATACAGCGTCAGGGCAGAGGGGTGCCTCAATTGTCCAGCATTACGCCATCAAAGAGGCTACCCCTCAAAAGCCCTATGGCTAGGAGCCCTACCCTTAGGCTCTGTGGGGAAACTGCGTCAGCAGCCTCCCTCCATACCACTGGTATGCATGTCACTCCCCCGAGCGAAGGGGAGAGTGATTGCCATCGTTGAGCCAAAAACCAGAAGTCCGGGTAGCAAGTTTTGAAGCTATTTTGTGTCCTGTCAAGATGGTGGCTGGTATAACATCTCTTGTAAAACTAGGGATATGCCAAAAAAAAGTATTTTTCAGGTTTGGTTGTATTGAACCTGAAAAATATCAGTATTTTCCAATATTCCCGCATCCCAATATTTTGGAAACCCATGTTTTTGGCTCCATTATACCCTGTGGGGACCATCTGTAGCAAAGGCATCCAAACTGCATTCCAGTATTACTTCTGAATAGCTGAAGTGACAGTTTTCTAAGAGGTAACATCTTAATAACTTCCACCGCCCCAGCTGATCCTCTTTTGCAGCTACAAGCTCTCTTGTTTTCGTAGCATCCCTCACGGTGAAGAGTTCTAGAGAACTCAAAAGCTTGCATATTGTTTTGTGTCACTTTGGCTGGTACTAATAAAAGGCATTACACAGGATTTGTTTTTGTCTTCAGATATTACCTCTTAGAAAACTGTCCCTTCAGCTATTCAGAAATAATATTGGGAATGCACTTTGGATGTCTTTGCTACAGAAGTGCCTTGTATTTTTCCTGCCGAAAATATGGCCTGTCAGCAAAGTTAAGAGTAGAAAGCGATAAAGAAAATCAGCAAACAAACACATATGTGAAGCATTTAAACACTGAACTGTAAAGACAAATACAATTTTTCATCCATTCTACACCAAGATACCTTACCTTATGGCAGAAACTGTCTCAGTCAAAATTACATCAAATACAGGTATTCTTTTCAATTGCCATGTCTTTCTATTTTGTCAATCATGTACGTGAAATACTGATTTAGAACTGGTCAGAAGTTCCTTATTTCTGGTCCTTACAGTATCTATCTACTCCAAAACCTTCCTCAGTTTTTTCTGTAATTCAATAGATAAGTTTACATAACAAGGTATATCTATATAAGGCAACTTAGAACAGTTTCAAGCTGTAAAAACAGCAAGAGAATTGGTTTTTTAAAAGGTTTGTTAAATGTTTGCAAAAGACTAGCAAATGCTCAGCATGGGTTTTTAAAAATACAAAACCAGGAGTGAAGCATGAGGAAAGGTGCAGAAGTACATTGGATTAGGATTTTGAAGCCGAGGATTGTAGGCAGAGGTGTCAGGTTCTATAGCAAGGAGATCCAGGCATTCTTCAAACATAGAGAAGCTTTATTGGAATACAATGCTGTTACCCACAGTAATACTGCTATTGCCAGGAATGGAGGCATAACCTGGACAAGCATTGATATAGTGTGATGCAAAGCCAAACTAGCAAATGAACTTTTAGCGCGTGCGCAGGGGAAACTCCCAGTGGGAGGATTACTTAATAGGTGGGAGTATCACCCCCCACTACCACCCAGTCACGTAGGACTGGAAAATTCCCCAGACTGAGGAACACTCCAAAGCCTATACTCCAAGGCCACCGTGATAAAACTAGGTGGTAGGAAAGTATGCTCCCATGTTGCAGCTGGCATCTTCTACGCAAGCGCCAAAGCGGCAAGCGAGCAACACATAACAATGCACAATGAACACAGTGTGAATGATAATACAGAGCCTCTGACATTCTGCCCCCCTTAAAACCCCTCCCACTCCTCAAGAGGGGATATGGGCGGACCCTCCCGGTTTCGTTGGGAACTTGCGATGGAATTCTCTGATGAGATAGGGTGCCCTGATGTCAGTGACTTTCACCCATTCTCTATGTTGGGGACCAAAGTGAACCCATTCCACTAAATAGTGAAGTTGGCCTCGTATCGGCTTAGAGTCCAGGATGTCAGCAAGTTCATAATGTTCACTGTTATCCACAGTCAGGGGGGTGGCATGGGTCATTCAGGACGCCATTGGGGGGTACCCCGGCTTCAGGAGGCTGAAATGGAAGATGGGATGAATGTGTTTAAGGGTTTTGGGCAACTCTAATTCCACAGTGACATCATTGATACATCTTGTGATCTTAAAAGGGCCAATATATTTCCAAGCCAATTTCCTCAAAGGCTGGGGAAGGCGTAAGTTCTTTGTGGACAGATACACATACTTTCCAGGCTGAAGATCCCAACCCACCACCCTTTTCTTATCAGCCTGTGCCTTGTAGGCAGCTTTCACCGCCTTTAGTGCCTCAAATGAATGGCCAGGAGGCACTGAGTTTTTTGCACCAGTCTGCAGCCTCTCCCACCATGCTCTGCGATTGTGTGAGGAATGGTAAAAGGGGGCTGTCATAACCCAGGGCTGCTTTGAAAGGAGAAACTCCAGTTGATGAATGCCAGGAGTTATTGTAGGCAAACTCGGCCAAGGGGAGAAGTTCAACCCAGTTGTCTTGTTGATAATTAGTGAAGCAGCGTAAATATTGCTCAAGGGTTTGGTTAACCCGTTCAGTCTGACCGTCAGTCTCTGGGTGATAAGCACTACTTAGGGCACGTTCAATACCCATTAGAGACATTAATTCTGTCCATAGTTTCGAAACAAATTGCGAGCTGCGGTCAGAGATTATTTTAGTTGGCAGCATATGTAATCTCACGATATGCTGGAGGAATGCCTTTGCCAACAATCTGGCCATTGGTAATCCCTGAAACGGGATGAAGTGGGCTTGTTTGGAGAACAGATCTACCACCACCCAAATCACTGTCATATTTTTGCTCAGAGGCAAATCAGTAATAAAGTCCATAGAAATGACTTCCCATGGTCTTTGGCGGGGTTGGCAAGGGCTGCAACAGTCCGGGCGGGTTTCCCCCCCTCAGCTTGCATAGGCTGCAAACCGGGCAGGAATGCACAAAGGTGGACAAGTCTTTTCTCATCTGGGGCCACCAGAAACCCCACTGTAGTAAGTGCAGAGATTTGACATAGCCAAAATGACCAGCCGGTTTTGCACCATGGACAGATTGAAGCACCTACTGCTGCATGGCCTCGGGTACAAATAACCTTCCCCCCTTGTACCAATAGTCATTTGCATGGAGCTCTACGGACCCTGGGACTGCAACTCCTGTTTTTCTGCATCAGTTATAGCTTTTGCAAAGCGCTCTTCCCAGGGGGCCCCCTGGCATGGAGGAGGTGGGTGGTTTTGGCTTTGCTTTCGAGTTACCACCACCCCGCTTAACTGAGAGGGAGTGAAAAAGGATGCGCAAATTTCTACCCTTTTACTGTCATGTTGGGGTAGATGTGAGAGAGCGTCCGCCAGGGGGTTGGAGTGCCCTGGAAAATGGTGAAGGGTAAAGTGGAATTTAGAGAAAAACTCAGCCCACCGGAATTGCTTAGCATTCAGGTTCCGTGGTTTGCATAGAACCTCCCAAGTTTTTATGGTCTGTCCAGACATCAAAGGGGACTCGGGCCAGGGCTAAACAGTTAGAGGCCGCTTCCTTGTCCTATACAGGCCAGAACCTCTCAGTGTCATTAAATTTACATGACATGTAGGCTAGGGGATGTAGCTGCCCATCGGGGCCCTCTTGCAAAATCGCCCCCCCCCCGTGGCGGTATTGGAGGCATCAGCTTGCACCACGAATTTTTTGGTTTCATCGGGGTGCGCTAGGACTGGTTCAGTGGTGAATAGCTGTTTTAACTGATCGAACGCCTCCTGACACTGAGTCCAGTTTAGTCCCAGGTTGTAGGGCCCCTGTCCCCTTCCCTTTAGTCTTTAGGAGGTCCATGAGCAGCATACTCACTTGGGCAAAATGAGGCAAAAATTGGCGGTAGAAGTTCGCGAACTCGATGAAACTTTGGAGCTGTTTCCAGGTTTTTGGGGGCTCCCAGTTTAGCACATCTTGGACTTTCTGCAGATCCATTTCCAGACCCTTGGGGGATATACGATAGCCCAAAAAGTCAATACGGGTCTGGTGAAACTCACACTTGGAAAGCTTGACAAAATAGTTTGTGTTCCAAAAGTTTTGCAAGCACCTCTCTCATTAATTTGACATGGGATTCCATATCAGGGGAGTACACCAAGATATCATCCAAGTAAACAACCACACCCTTAAACAGGTAAGGGTGTAACACCTCATTGATCAAGTTCATGAATACTCCCGGAGCACCCTGGAGCCCGAATGGCATCACGCAGTATTCAAACTGTCCTAAGGGAGTGTTGAACGCTGTCTTGAACTCATCTCCTTGCTGGATGCGCACCCGAAAATATGCATCCCGCAAATCTAGCTTAGAGAAGATTTTGCCCTGGGCCACCTCCGCAAGGAGGTCCTTAATGAGGGGCATCGGGTACGCATTTGTTGCCGACACTGCGTTCAACCCCTGGTAGTTGGTACAAAGCCGAAGACCTCCATCCTTCTTTTTACAAAACAAAACAGGGGCTGCAAACGGAGAGGAGGCGGGCCAGATAAAACCATGGGCCAGGTTTTTTTGATAAACTTTCGCAACTCCTCTTTCTCTGCAGGGCTCATGGCATAAATCTTGCCTCTGGGCATTTTATGACCCGGGAGCAACCCAATGGTACAGTCCGAGTTGCAGTGGGGGGGGGAGTTCATCTTCTTCCTCCTCCTCGAAAACCCGGGATAAGTCTCTATATTCCTCGGGGATGTGGGCCAGCTCCAGCTCCTCTGCAGCGAGACAGGCTCAGGGTGGCTCATTGTCGGGCGGGGTGCCCCAAACAGGATCTCATTTATGCTCAGTACACTTTGGGTAGATGAATCCTCTCATGGTCCTCCTCTCATGGTCATGCCCATGAAGCCAGGAGCTGCCGAGGATGAGGGGAAACTTGACTTGTGGGGCCACCACAAACGACCGGTGTTCCCAGTGGTCACCCGCCCCAACTCGCAATGGCACAGTCTCGAATTTACAAGGGTTTTTTATGGGCAACCCATCCATCTGGGTAAATGTAATGGGGTCTTTCAATTTGACCACGGCTGCATCCAACCCCGTCACCAAGGAAAGGTTGATGAGATCCCTCCTGCACCCTGAGTCTATAAGGCCCCGCAGCCGTATGTGGGTCATCATGACTGGGTTCATGATGATTACAGTCACAAAGAAGAGGGAAGGGTAGTTGCTCACCACTTTAGGCGCTTCGGGAGTTGGGTCCCGCTGTGCTGCGCCACTTACAACAGGACTGACTCGTTTCCCGGCAGCTCTGTGGCCTCCTCCTCGCTCAACGATGGTTCCAAACCCTCAGGATGCATGTAGAGAGCCCGAGGATTGCGTGGTTTCGCAGTTCCCCTTTTGGATGGGGTCCCGAGGCGTCGTTTGTCCTCCTTGTGTGGTGGGGCCTTCCCAGTGTCTTCCTTGGGGCAAGAGGCGGCGAAGTGCCCCTTTTCTCTGCATTTGAGACAGAGCCCTTGTCTCATGCGTTGGTCTCGCAGGGTTGCTGTTGGTGGATTTTGTTTCCCCTTTGGGTGGGGAGAGGCGGCCGGGCGACTAGTACCCCCCAGCGAGACATCCAACTTCATGGTGCGTAGTCGACTTTCAGCCCGCTCCGCCTCTTCCATCCAGCCCTACAAGGTGCGTGTTTCCTTGGAGCTCAGGACGTTATTACGGACATCCATGGCAAGCCTCATCGGATACTGTTGGGCAAGCACTGGGTCCGTCCAGTCCCGGATCTTTGCAGCGTGCTTCTGGAACTCTGTGGAGTATTCAAGAACCGTAAGACAACCCTGCTTGAAAGTATGGAGGAACGCCTCTGCCTTCTGGGCAGCTGCTGGGTCCTCAGAACGGTTCCTCAGGGCCCACATGAATGCATCCACACTCCCTAATTCCACAGCCTCTATATCATGCAGGGCTATATACCAGCTGGTAGCACTCCCCCTCAGCCGAGAAGCAATAAAATCCACTTGTTGTTCTTCATCTTGGAATAGATGGCCCCAGCGTTGCACAAACTTCCCCACCTGCAGGATGAAGAAGGATAAACTTTTCGGATCTCCATCAAAAGTAATGTCCAGGAGATCCTTTGGACGGGGCATCAGTTGAGGTGCAACCGGCCCTGGGGCGGGCGCCCGTCCCGATGCTGGTGGAGGGGCGGGGGCTGTCCTGGAACCAGGGCTGGGAGTGCTGGCGGCCCGCCGGGTGGGGGCTGTCCTGGAACCGGTTGACCAGGAGGTGGCTGGCCTGGAGGAGCTGTCCAGGTGGCAGCTGGGGTCCCGGCGCGGGGACTGGTGCTGGCTCTGGCGCTGGCACTGGCTGCGCTGCCATGTGGGCTCTTACGGCTTGGTCCATCATGGTTGGCAGGTTCTGCATCAACTTTCCCATGTCTCGCATGAGTCGGCGGCAATCCTCTTCCAAAGTGTCCATCCGAGTATCCGCATCCTTGCTAGGACTGGGCCGCACTGGCCCCCGGGGAGTCCGCCCCAGTGCCATTCCGAAACTCGCCCGGGGATCCAACAAGCTATCCTGGCTTTGGCCCCCGGGCATCACGCAAGTGGTCTGGGTTGAGTCCAATAGGTTTCTCGTCCAGTCCCGCGGCTTCCGTTGGGTGACCTATCTGTCCCATGGAACGGGTGCAAACTGGTAGTGGGAGCGTGGAATAGCACCTCTGTCCCTTGGGGTAGTCCCAGCCGGGCTGTAAATCGGAGTGATGGCTGTTGTCGCTGGAACCACCAACGTCGTGATCGGTGGGGTCAGGGGTCCCACTGTTGTCGCCGGTATCGTCGTGACCGGGGTCGAGGTGACTGGGACCGTGGTCACTGGCACCGTGGTCACCGGCACCGTGGTGACAGGGACCGTCGTTAAAGGAATCACAGTGACCGGTACCGTGGTAGCCGGGACCGTCACCAGTACTCCCCCGGGGCTGCTCATCTTGATCAGGAAAGGCGGGAACCAGTAGGAGTTATGAGGATTCCTGACAATTTCTGTCAGGGTCAATAGCAAGGAGATCCAGGCATTCTTCGAACATAGAGAAGCTTTATTGGAATACAATGCTGTTACCCACAGTAATACTGCTATTGTCAGGAATGGAGGCATAACCTGGACAAGCATTGATATAGTGTGATGCAAAGCCAAACTAGCAAATGAACTTTTAGCGCACGCGTGGGAAACTCCCGGTGGGAGGATTACTTAATAGGCGGGAGTAGAAGAAGAAGAGTTTGGATTTATACCCCGCCCTTCACTGCCCAAAGGCGTCTCAGAGCGGCTTACAAACTCCTTTCCCTTCCCCTCCTCACAACAGACACCCTGTGAAGCAGGTGGGGCTGAGAGCACTTCTGACAGAAACTGCTCTTTTTCAAGGACAGCTGTGCCGGAGCTTGTGACTGACCCAAGGTCACATCAGCAGGTGCAAGTGGAGGAGTGGGAAATCAAACCCGGTTCTCCCAGATAAGAGTCCGCGCACTTAATCACTACACCAAACTGGCTCTCCCCACCACCACCACCCAGTCATGTAGGACTGGAAAATTCCCCAGACTGAGGAACGCTTCAAAGCCTATACTCTAAGGCCACTGTGATAAGACTAGGTGGTAGGAAAGTATGCTCCCACGTTGCAGCTGGCATCTAGTACACAAGCGCCAAAGCAGAAAGCAAGCAAGCGAGCAACACATAACAATGCACAATGAACACAGTGTGAATGATAATACAGAGCCTCTGACAAGAGGTATGGTAATCTCACTTACTGTGCAACAGAGGAGTGAAGCAGGTGGGTAACCATGTTGGTCTGAAGCAGCAGAACAAAGTTTGAGTCCAGTGGCACCTTTAAGACCAACAAAGTTTTATTCAAGGTATATGCCAAGGGTGGCCACATAGAATAAATGTCAGATGCTTGAGAGCCACAAGACATGAACAAATATTTCACGGGTTTTTATTTTAAAAATATTTATTTTTTTATTAGATTTCTACCCCACCCTCCCAGCAAAGCCAGCTCCGGGCTGCTTACAACAATATAAAAACAATACAGTAAATAGTAAGATCAACAACATAAGTTAAAACCATATTATACAACTTAATAAAGTGCTAGCAATAATTCCTCAGCACAGTCAGCATCCTATTTTACTCCAGATGTCCCAGGCACTCAGGGCAGGCTGTGTTTAGGGGACCCATAGGGTCGGGCTCGCTCCTCAAGAACTATCAGATGTCGATGGTGGCAGTGGTGGTGGCAGCTCTAAAGCCCTGGTGGAAGAGCTCTGTTTCACAGGCCCAGCAGGGCCCTGATCTCCTCCAGGAGCTCATTCTACCAGAATGGACCTGCCACCGAGAAAGCCTTAGCTCTTGTTGAAGCAAGCCTGGCCTCCTTGATGGTCGGGAGGGCCAGTCGGTTCTGGGTCCCCAATCACAGTGCTCTCTGGAGAACATATGGGGAAAGGCGGTCCCTCAGGTATGCAGGTCCCTGGCCACAAAGGGCTTTAAAGGTAATAGCCAGCACCTTGAACCGAATCCGGTATGCTATGGGCAGCCAGTGCAGTTCTTTTAGGGCTGGCTGGATGTGGTCCCACAGAGGACGGCACAGCAACAGCCTCGCCACTGTGTTCTGCACTAGCTGCAGCTTCCAGATTTGGGCCAAGGGCAGGCCCATGTAGAGGGCATTACAGTAATCCAGTCTCGAGGTGACCATAGCGTGGATCACTGTTGCCAAGTTGTTGCATTTGAGGAAGGGAACCAACTGCTTAATCAGCCTAAAATAGTAAATGGCCAACCTGGCAGTGGCTGTTACCTGGGCCTCCATCATTAAGGAGACGTCTAGGAGCACTCCCAAGCTCCGGACCTCCGGCGCTGGCACCAACGGTGCCCCATCAAAGGCTGGGAGTGGGATCCCTACCCACGGACTGCCCCAACTCAGGCACAGGACCTCCATCTTCATCGGATTCAATTTCAGCCGGCTCAACCTAAACCAACCAGCCACAGCTTGCAACGCCTGGTCAAGATCTACTGGTTTGGAGTCGGACCGGCTGCCCAACAACAGATACAGCTGGGTGTCATCTGCTTATTGATGACAACCAGCCCATATCTCCTGGCAATCTGGGCAAGAAGGCACATATAGATGTTAAAGAGTATTGGGGACATCACAGCTCCTTGGGGCACACCACATTCAAGTGGGTGCCTTCAGGATAGTTGATCCCCTAGCGCCACTCTTTGTTCCTCGAACTTGGAGGAAGGAAACTAGCCACTGCAAGGCCACCCCCTGTACTCTGATGTTGGCGAGGCGGGAGATCAGTAGCTGATGGTCGACCGTGTCAAACACAGCTGACAGGTCTAACAACAGCAGCACTGCCACTCCGCCTCGATCCAGATGCCTCTGGAGGTCATCTATGAGGGTGACCAGTGCTGTCTCCATCCCGTGACCTGGACAGAAACCGCACTGGAAGGAATCTAATACAGAAGCATCATCCAGGAAGCTCTGTAACTGAATTGCCATTGCCCTCTGTATTATCTTGCCCAAATAGGGCAAGTTGGAAACCGGCCGATAGTTGGCCAATTTGGCCGGGTCCAGTGATGGTTTTTTCAAGAGGGGGCATACCACTGCTTCCTTAAGTGCCTCCAGGAGCAGCCCCTGAGCAAGGGACATGTTAATGATCTCCTGTAGTGCGCCTCAAAACCCTTCGTGGCCGGCTTTAATTAGCCCCTAAGGGCACGGATCAAGGGAGCATGTGGTAGGGCGTACAGTTAGGAGCAATCTGTCAACTTCCTCAAGGCTGAGCGGGCTGAAATAATCTAAGATGTGACAAGAAGACGTGCCTGGAGCCTCGAGTTCATTCACTGTATCAACTATAGTGGGATGGTAGTCAAGGCCATTAAATGACAGTATTATACGGCTGAGATTGCATCCCCTAGCTCATGCCTAGCTCAATAGTTTAGAACAATTTGGTCCATTACAGCTCTGACACAAATCAGACTAAATCATAGGGAATTGGATATTGGCTATGAGGCATTTGCGAGCCATTTTGTGGATAAAGTCTTGATGTTCCGCCGTGACCTCCCCACCCATCCTATAAGATGCCCTTGTAGCTTCATCGTGAGTGCGACGCCACTGTCTCTCTAGCCATCTTAGTTCCCACACATTTGCTTTTTATTAACAATAAATGAGATTGCCAAAAATAAAAACAAAGGGGGAAAAAACAGATATTGATGATATTTATTTATCCAATGATATTTAGTTGTCTAAGAGAGAAAGAGGGGGGGGTGGAAGGAAAAAGGTGGAAAGAAAGAGAGAGAAACAAAAAAAGTAAATAGAAGGGAGGGAGGGAAAGCATGGCACCTCTTCACTTCCCCAGCTGCCCTGCCCGGAGCTGCACAATATGTGTGAAAGAGCTGCATGTGGCTCCCAAGCTGCAATTTGGCCACCCCTGATATATGCTTTCATGTGCGTGCACACTTTTTCAGTACACGAAATCCTATACCTTGAATAAAACTTCTTTGATCTTAAAGGTGCCACTGGACTCAAACTTTATTCTGTTCTTTTAACAAGTTTGTCTTCAGTTGTAAGTAGCAGAAACCTTGGGAAGGAATGCAGCTGTGGAAAAGTAGTATGCAATTGTATTTCAATAGTCTTTTGATCTGTGGTCAAATATGTTCAAACACAGATGAACAATGGAGTGGAACATTCAAAACAATAACTGTGGTTAATGTATTGGATTAGGATCTGGGAAACCCAGGTTCGAATGTCGACTCTGCCATGGAAGCTTGCTGGGTGACTTTGGGCCAGTCTCAGCCTAATCTACCTCACCAGATTATTGTGAGGATGAAATGGAGGCAGAATTGGTGCACCTAGCTGAACTGCCTTCTTCCGTCAGGAGGATCAGTGATTGGCACTGTATCCTCCGGTGCCAGCAGCAGGCTCTAGCCTCTGTCCTGCAGGGCATAACAAATGGCAACTCTGGGCAGCACTATGCTGATATACCCAGCCAGCACTTCCACACTGCACCTCTTCCTGTAGCTTGACGAGGCAGTCATTCTACTTGCAAAGAGAATGCCAGGGTTTGACCTGCCCCTGAAGTGCAATTGGGATCTTCACGGAATTATGTTTCCTGTCCCGTGTGAAGGGGGAGAAATGGGATTGCATCCATAAAAAAAATCTTGTTTTTCATATTTCAGACAAATAAAAAATATTAATCTCAGGACTTCTTTGACTACAATATTCCTGGAATACAACATCCACTTTGCAAACTAAAAGGAGAAGTGGCCAAACTGTCCTGATTAGTGTAATCTTGCTTATAAGTTATGTGTATTCTTTCAGGCAATGTATCCCTCCTGTAGGTCATTTAAATGGTACACACATAGAGTTGGGGCAAGCTTTTATACTAGACAATGAATTTAATAATCCAGCCATGATGAGAGGCATGCTTTCTTCTTCAATGAAGATTATATATCCTGGTGCAGAAGCAGCCACAAGTGGCAACACATAAGATACAGATATAGTTTGAGATGTGACTTGGCCAGGAATATCTAGCTCAGGCTACAGTGCAGGTATAACTGCTCAGCATGGCATTAAAATCTAACTTCAGCCCAAAACATTGGTTTGGCTTGGGGCTGGGCTCATGTGTAAACAAAGAGTTCAGCCGTGTTTTGTGTTGAAGCTCTTAAGCTTTTCTGAACAAGACTGGCTAGTTCAGGACAGTCTCTCCCTTGAAGTCCTAAGAAAACTATTCCGATGGTTTGTATCTGCAGCTCGTGTTCTGAACCTGGTATCTTTTTATGTAGCCTTTTTGGACTTGTTTCAGGGAACCACACAGATGTTCCTGTGCTGATGCTGGATTATGGCATTGGTTTGAGGACACCCTGTTGAAAGAACACTGAAATCTTCTCTTCATTCCAGGAATGGTAGACTGGATTTAGGAGCTGTCTGCTTATATTGAAATTTACACAAATATGTTTGCAATTCCCCTTCCCCCTTTAAAGCCTCAAATAACCTAAATGAGTTACCATAATGTGGGGCAGGAGAGAGAAATTAAACCATTTGCTCAATCAATTGGCATTACCTTCATACCCCAGTTGTGGTATTAGGAGTTCTTGCTTGCTCTAGAACTGTGCAGGCAGGGAAGAGTACTGAGACAACTTCCTGGATCCTCCAGTGTAAAAGCTGATATGACTGAGGTTGTGCTTCTGCAGTTGTGCTAAGGGCAGTCATCAGTTTATTTGTGAGCCAGTTACAAAATGGCTGCCGCAGAGGCATAGCCAACCACAAAATGTCAGGGAGTGAGGTCATGCATAGCTCTAAATAGTAACTATTCAGCACTTCAAGCAGAATCTCTGTTTAATAGGATGCCTTTTAATAGGAACATATTTTAAAAAAATATTTTCTTGCATACATACAGCTTGCCTACAGTTGTGCAGTGAAGAACATGTGGTAGTGGCAGCTGCTGCTAAAGGGACATCCCTGCCCACTTTTCTCAAAAGACTTGGTAGGTGCTAGGATAGTGTCAGTGGGTGGCATGTTGGGGATACATGATATACAGGATCAAACAAGGATTTTAAATTGGCCACTCCCCCCAACTACTTGTAAGAAAGGGAAGAATCAAATGTATCTAAAAATGAAGGTAAATAAATGTGTCTTCACTTGGTACTGAAAACTCAATAGCCTTGGTGTCAGGCAGATTGAGGAGAGGAAGGTGTTCCAGTTGGACAGGGCCTCTGATGAAGATCACGGGCAAATACAGGCATAGATCCTTCAAGAATCTTGATCCCAAAATGTTTAGAATCTTAAAAAAAGCCAGTACTCTGAGTTGGTTCAAGGAACAAATTGGCAACCAGTGCAGTAATTTCAGTATTGGATAAATATTGTAGGAGAAATTATTTAGCAATGTGGTCACTATGTACTACAACAACTGAAGCTTCAGAGGTAGTCCCATGTAAAGATAATTATAGTAATCTAAGGTATCTGTAGCATGGGTAAACTGTGGCCAAGGGATGCAGCTGGTGTGCCAACCCAAAACTGACAAATTGCTTATTATTACAGAGGAGATTTGAACACCCATCTTTGATTTAATAGCACTCCCAAGCTGTGAATCTGCTTAAAGAATGTAGTTCTGGAAAATACTTAGGAAGGGTGACTCTTAGTCTTCCATTCATATTTTCCAATCAGCCAGAAGTGGGTAGTGAAGATGAAACTGAAGCAGTGGATGACACAATTGTGGAATGGTCTTTCTGTTGCTGTTTTATCAAGTCATTTTCCTCACTAATTGAGCAGCTGTTTCTATGCATTTTCTCCTTCATGTGCCTCATATCCAAGACTGTACAAAGTCTGATGAAAGTATTGGGTTGCATCCTACCACGGTCCTTCTGACAGAAGATGAAGGAGGGGGGTTGGTTTTGTATGGTTCCCTTCCTCATTGCAGTCCCCTGTTCTGGGTGCCTTTTTGTCTTTCTGTGGTCACAGGAAGCTGTTGAGGAAATGGGAAAGCAGGGAAAGATCTGCTTCTGCCTTTGGCATATCTGTAGGATGCAACCCATTAGGTTTCTGTGAATGGAAGCAATAGTGCCCCTCACCGACTCCTTGCTCCTCCTGTTTCCGGGCAAATCCTGTCCTCTAGAAGGAGTATTTAAGGGGGCATTTTGGTCTGCAGTAGAAAGGGGAGATGAGCAAGTTATACTCTGATGTCAGAAATAGCTTTCTGTCTTTAACAGAGATTGATGTTTAGCTCATTATATATTGCTGCTTTTTATTTGGTCTAGCAACCATCCATAGACTAAAACAGTAATTATTACTCTAACAAAGAAAAAGAAATTGAAATCTTTGGCTTAACGTGAAAATAAGTGCAGTCTTTATTCAGCTATTCGATGTAATATGTATGTGCAACATTGTGGGCAATGCAATAATTGCAGTTAAACCGTGTAATGATTGGATGTGGGGGTGGGGGGCGGTTGGTGCAACACATGATTCTGTATGCTGTAACTTATTTTGAATAGGCCACCTAAGTCCATATTAATGTAATCTTTAATTTGGCTGGTACAATTAATTCAGGAAAATGCATTCAGTTTACAAAACATTACTACCAAGTATATATGAGATCAAAACCTGTATTAGTTTTAACATCCTAAACTGATAGGTTGCTTTTTGTTAACTGAAGAGAGATGCTACTTTGCATCTTTATATTATGAATGCCAAGAATGCTAAACACGATTGTATTGCGCTGTATTTATGTTACTCTGGGTGCCCTTCTGAAGTGGGGTAGGTGGCCAACAACCTTTTGAAGAAAATCCAAATCTTTCACTAGTACCGAGTGCCGCAGAAAAAACAAACTGGTACCTTTTACGTACATCAAACTGGTACCATTTACATACATAAAGGGCTCCACTGGCTTCTGATTTGCTTCTGGGCTAATCCAAAGTGCTAGTTATTACCTTTTAAAGTCCTAAACTGATTATGACCTGGATTCTTAAAGGATTGCCTGCCTGCTATTTGCCCTGCTCAGCATAGCCTTCTGAAATAAATTTCTGACAAGAACGTGGCTTTCTCTCACTCTGGTGGTTTGACTTCAAAATGTTATCCCTGCAGCTTTTTGCCTTATATGGCATCTGGTAAATTTCAGGTAAGGATCATTTCTTCACCTAGACTTTTTCCTTCTCCATTGTTCGACCTTACATTATTTTTGGTTTGTTTCTTGACCCTTTTATAGTTACTTATGTGGCCTAATCTTCTAATTGTTTTTAATGGGATTTTAGGTTTATCTTATGTTGGCCACCGTGCAAGCTCAGTGAATTGAGAATACAGAATATAAATATGAGGGGGGGAATTAAACATGGAAAACAC
Source organism: Gekko gecko (assembly GCA_029375565.1). Lineage (NCBI taxonomy): Eukaryota > Metazoa > Chordata > Lepidosauria > Squamata > Gekkonidae > Gekko > Gekko gecko. The sequence continues at coordinate 177,633,745 of JAPDNY010000001.1, read as the reverse complement.
TTTTTTTAGTCAACATAAGCATTTTTTTTTTTTAGTAAATACAATTTATTATTGGATATATCACATACTCATACATTTTCAACCAACCTATATATCCATTTTTCTAATTTCCCTTCTACCCCCCAAACAAGGCTTCCCGCACTGCTCCAACCCCATTAATATCTCTCTTGTTCTGTTACAGTTACTTCTAAACCTATTTTCTCTTACTAACGGTAACAATTCAAAAATCTAATTCTATTTCATTTTCCTCTTAATAACTATCAAAACAAATCAAACCACGTTTAATGTCCCAATTTTTCAACAAGTATTTTTGAAAGTCTTTCCAGTCTTCAAAGAACGTTTCATCTTCTTCGTTGTTTAACTTCCTTGTTAATTTGTCCATTTCTGCCAAAAACAACGTCTTTTTAATCCATTCCCATGTTTCAGGTACTTTATCTTGTTTCCAACATTGAGCAAAAGTCAGTCTTGCAGCTGTAGTCAAGTACCATAGTAATGTTCTCTTGGCTACATTTATTTCTTCCATTTTAAGACCTAACAATAACATCTGTGGGTCTTTCTTAAAAGTACAATTCAAAATTTTTTGTATCTCATTGTGGATCTCTGTCCAATACTTTACTGCTTTATCACATGTCCACCACATATGGTAAAAAGACCCTTCATGTTTCTTACATTTCCAGCATTTGTTAGACATACTTTCATTTATGATAGCAATTTTTTTTAGGCGTCATATACCATCTGTACATCATTTTATAACAATTCTCTTTAACATTTACGCAAGTTGAAATTTTCATCGACTTTTTCCACAAATATTCCCAAGATGTCATTAATATCTCATTATTAACATTTACAGCCCATTTTATCATTTGCTCTTTTACAACTTCATCCTCAGTATACCATTTCAATAGCACCTTATACAGTTTAGAAATCATTTTTTTATCTTTCTCAAGCCATACAGTTTCAATTTCGATATTCTTTTCAACATAAGCATTTTTAAGGCTTTTGAGTAAGGAATGAACAGCATTTTACACAAGACAAAATGTTAAACCAAGGATTTCAGGCAATAGGAAAAGTTTTAGCGGACTGAAATGAAAAAATAGTAGCTAAAATTGTTGAAACAACTGGAAGACAAATAGAAATAAATAAAAAACTAGCATCTGCTATGAGAAATAAGGCCATTAATGAATTGCAGTGATATTTCTTTTGAATGTGAAAATGTAGATAATATAAATATACAAGGACTTAAAAGCAAAAGTTGAAAGAGTGCAATAGATCTATTTGAAAAACTCTGTTTTCTTCAGTAGTGGAGATATTTTAATGATGGTTTATAGAAGTAGCCCACTGGATGTAGGCAGTGGCAGAAATAATAGTCATAGGACTACATCAAGCCACATTCTGAAAATTTAGGTATAATCAAGTTTTCCTAAGAAGGTGTGATTTGTACCGTTTCCCAACACCCATACTTCCATGGGACCCCCCCCTGCTGTTCCTGAGAGTCTACTACTCTAGGAATAAAATTTCAAGGCATTAGTTGGGCTGCAGCAGGTAGGGGAGCTGGTCGAAATTGCTATCTCCTTTCAAGGAAATATCAAGTGCTTTGTAGAGTCGGGTACAGTCTGTGTTTGGCTGGAAAAAAAACTTGAATAATACTTGCTGAATTCTGGTGGGAGTTGCAACATCTCGCTGTGCAAAGTCACCTCTGCAGTCCTGTTAATGGTTGTAACAAGTAGCTAGGGCAGCAGCAAATAGTGCCTCATGTGTTGTCTTTACTTTGTTTTTCTTTGAAATAGAAGGCTAGACTTAACAAGAGTGGTGTTCACTAACCTCATTTATATAACAGTGCAAACCTGTTTTTCCAGTGGGCAGCATCACCTTTAACTCTTAGTAGTATAAAGGCAAACCTTGGGGAATTGTCAAGTTAAGAAGTATTGCAATTAGGGGCTGGGTTCCAAAGAACCATGTTTTCTAGTTCTGCACACCCAAGGTAGCTAATTTGCATCAGACAGCACTTAAGGCTTCCAGCCCTGACTTGGATACCCCAGGTAAGCCCAATCTCATCAGGTCTTGGAAGCTAAGCGGGGTCAACTCGGGCAAGTACTTGGATGAAGGACTTCCTCGGAACACCAGCAGTTAGGAGGCAGGGGCAGGCTTTATTCAGCCACCTCTCTGAATATTCTCCAGGCCCCCAGTAGGGGTCAGTCACCAGAGGTCACCATGACTTCCAGGTACACGCAGTCAGTCATTAGAGGTCACCATGACTTCCAAGTGCATACACCACACACCCCAAACCCAAAAAGCCTGCTGCTCTTAAACATTATACCATGTTGGCTCTTCTAGATATTTGAATTTTTTGTTTGTATTTTCAGGTTGTGTGAAATCCTATTCCTAGGGGTTTGGTGTTTTTTTTAAGCTTTCGTTACATGCTCTGTTTCTAGTAGTAATGTTTGGATTGCTAACTTTTTAAAAAATTTCATTTGTCATCTACCTTGCTCAGTGAGACTCAAAGTAGATTATAAAGCAATATAATAAAATACTAGTAAATATATATAATAAAACTATGCAAAACATAACAGAGAAATAAAAACAATATGATAAATTGAATAAACTGGATTACTTGATAAGAGAGCAGTGAAATAAAGGCAGTATAATAATCCAATGAACAATGCTGGAGGAGGGGCTAATTTTTTCCACAGACAATTAAACCTACAACCTTATTCCCCTTATCAAAGTGTCCTGCATAATTGTGTTTAAGATTTTTTATTCGTACTTCTCCATGGTAGTAATCCAAAGAAGCGCAGAACAAGCTCCATATGCATAGCAGTCTGTCTGATTTTTCTTTCAGCATATTCTAATATGCTACACAGGTACATTCTTTAAAGCCAAAATTTCAACTTGGAGGTGAGATAGGGTGCTAATCAAGTAAGCACAGTCAAAATCCCAACTGTTTTTATGCAAGCTTTTGGGTGTGCTGAAGTGAATTCTCTGGATCATGGCCAGGATTGTTATTTGCTACAAAATTAACTTGTCATGGTTTCTTGAATTTTATCTGCCCTTACTTTGAAGACTGTTTATAGTAAAAAATAATAAAATGCTGCAATAACAGTATTGCAGAGTTTATTGTGAAGGACATGGTATCCACTGAAATATTTAGCAGCAACCTATCTATGCTTGTGTAGTTATGATTAGTTCACAGAGGCAAGATTTTCCTTCTGTCTTTCTTTCCCTTTCTGACTGACTGAGCTGCCCTAGTTATGTTTTCTTCTTTCCTGAAGAACTCTGACTGTCCCACCCTGTCACAGTATGATATTTGAGCTGTTGGCTCAGCCCAGAAACCTGGGAGAAGAATCGAGAGCCCCCTTTAACTTAAACGGCACTCGAGGTGTTTTGAAATTCCAAAATACCAAAATATTTTATTCAACATAGAGGGGAAAGATCAGGTGATATAAGGAGTAAAATTCCTGAGGTAACTCAATAGAGAACTCTGAAGTTAATCAGTATATGTGTAGACTTTAATTCATATGTTTCAGGCTATTGAAAGTTTCATAAGCTTTTCCAAGTGACTTAGGGGCCTTCAAGACGAGAGGCTTTTGCCCCAGTGTTCCCCAAACATCCCAGTACACTTTTTTTGAGCATTCACTGACTCTTTTGGTTTCCAGAAGGCTGGGGGAGACACTATCGAGTTCCCAAACCCTTTCTTTAAACACACCAGTACTCTTCTTGAGTTTGAATTGACTCTTAAGATTTCACAAGGCCGTCTCTAACCAGACCAGGGATCTCTCCGCTCTTCTGAGCTAGCTCCCTGTTTTGGCTGGGTAGAGAAATTTCTTCTCTCACTAGAAGATCTATCCCCTTTTCTTGGTCTGAATGTGAGTCTTCTCCTAACCACCTTTCCCTCTAAGCTGAGTTAGTGTGAGCTAGCTCAGTTTTTTAGCCTTCCCCTCACACATTTTTGTCTTAGCTCAGGAAAGATGGCTCCAGAGCAAACTAATTTATGCAGTAGCCGAATCGCTGACTCACAACTTTAATGCCAGTAGCTCACAAAGTAGAATTTTTGCTCACAAGACTCCACAGCTTAGAGGGAGCATTCCTCCTAACTACCCACTTCTCTTCCCAACTTCCCTCAGTTCTCCATCTGTGTTAAACTGTTCTCAGTCAGGTCTGAATTCAGAATGAATTCCTCAGCATCCAGTTCAGAAGTCTCTCTTCGTTCAATTGATGCTAACCAGTAAGATCTCTTGGAGCAGCCTGTCACTCAAGGCTCTCTGGCTCTGTGAGGAATTAACCCTTCACAGTCTTTTACCTATTTGTACAACACTTCTAAGCTGTTAAACTTGCTGTCTGTCACAGCAGGCCAATAAGTGTTAAATTTTGAAGACTATGGGGATGAGTCCAGCACAAAATTTCCACTTGCTCCAGAGTTCTTGTGCAAGTGGAAATGCAAGGGGGACGACAACATGGTAGCCCCTTGCACTAATTCAAACTTAGTGGGAATACAATTTTTGCTTGCACAAGTTCTTGCTCCAGTAATTTCCTGGCTACTTAAAACTGCTGGGGGGGGGAGGCTGACTCGGTCTGAGAGGTACTTAATGCCTCCGAGAGGGGGGGGTTACCACAGCCTTGTTAGGCCAGAAGGTGGCTCCGCTGGCCCTGGCTGTGATATGTCTACTCCTAAAGAAGTCTACCCTGGAACCAGAAGATTTCAATAACTATGGAACAGTTTCAGATGTTCCATTCTTGAACAAGATAATTAAAGGGGTGATGGGTGGATAAACTTCAAGCATTCCTGGATGAAGTAGATGGTTTCCACCCTTTCCAATTTAGTTTCAGGCCTGGTTATGGGACTGAAACAGCCACCTGTTGTGGAAGATAAACAGAGGCAGTACAATTCTGCCAGTCCTCTGATACCTTTGATCATAGTGTCTTTCTGGACCACATTTCTGGGCTGAGATTGGGAGGTGCTATTTTGTGGCAGTCGAGTTCTTAACTTAAGTGTAGATTTCAGAAGATAGTGCTGGGGGATGCTGCTCAGCCCTGTGGCCCACAAATATCGATCTGGTCCTGTATGCTTTTTAAAAGTACATGAAACTACTGGGTAAGTTTGTCTGGAGCTTTGGGCTGGGTTGTTACCTATATGCAGGTGACACTCAGCTCTATTTTCTTACCAGTTGATCCCAGAGAGGCTGTAGAAACCTTGAACCAGTGCCTGGAGGCATGATAATAAACTGAAACTTAATCTCAACAACAATGCTAATGGTGAGCAGACCCAGGCTTTAAGGTGTCTCCTGTTCAGGATGAGTAGGGGGTTGCACTCCCCTTGAAGGAGCAGGTCTGTAGTTTGGAGGGTACGCTTAGACCCTTGCCTAAAACTGGATAAGTAGATGGTAGCTGTGGCCAAGAGTGCGTTTTACCAGCTTTGACTGGTTAGCCAGCTGCGGCCTTCCCTGCCTGGGCAGAAAAGAGCTGGCCACTGTGGTACATGGAGAATACTACAAGACTCAAGCTACAGTAAATAAAATTTTTGTATCAAAACAAATATGTTTAATATATGGTGTACTCAATAAAATAATTAAAAACAAAGGGCTACAATAAGAATCATAAAGAATAAGCTTTACAGACACTGTTATAATTTCCTATACAAAATTTATGAAAATATCAAATGACCAACTCAGGACCATACACATTTCAACCTCAAATGCCTTCCTCAGTGGTCAATATTATCCTATATATATATAATTCCCTTATGTATTGACCATTTCCAGCTCTCCCATTGGCTGTGCAATGCGCTTCATCAGCCATTGGCCCATTAACCGCCACTCAAGAGGACTTGCGTGCCATTGGCAGGGTGCTGGCGCCGCTCTTCTCCCCCACCCGCTGGCAGCCTGGACACTCTTCCCTCATAGAATTAACTATCAAAATGGTGGTTTCTCCTGAAGAAGACGATTCTCCTTCTTGGCTCCTATGGGACTAACTTTTAACTCAGTGGCTGTTGCTAGGTAAAAAAAGCCTGTTTTTTTCAGTAAAAAGATGAAGGAAGGAAGGAAGCCCTTTCCAGGCCTTTGTGGGGAACTCACTGGGGCCAGTCCTGAGTAGGGTTGCCAGCTCCAGGTTGGGAAATTCCTGAATATTCTATAGTGGAGTCTAGGGAAGACAGAGTTTGAGGGGGGGAGAGGCCTCAGCTAGATAGAATGCCATAGAGCCCACCCTCCAAAGAAGTTATTTTCTCCAGGGGGGAGAGATCTGTTGTGTGGAGTTCAGTTGTGATACCTGGTGATCTTCAGGCTCCACCTGGAGGTTGGCTACCCTAGGCATAGCAGTTAGCGCTTCAGAGCAGGGTCTGCTAGACCCAGGTTCTTGTTGTGGGATTTCAGTGGGTGATTTTGGACCAGTCACAGACTTTCAGCCTAACCTACCTCACAGGGTTGTTGTGCAGATCAAAAGGGGGAGTGGAGAATGATGTAAGCTGATTTGGTCTCCACTGTGGAGAAAGACTGTACTTTTCCTCCTGGGGAATCATTGGTGAGGTGAGGGCTGGAGCTCACTCAGAATTAAAACTGCTCTCCAGATGGTAGAGATCAGGGGCAGATAACAGTAGGTTGATGGTTGGCTGGGAAGGAGATAGGGTTGCCAGCTCCAGGTTGGGAAATTCCTGGAGATTTGAGAGGTGGAACCTGAAGAGGGTGGAGTTTGAGGAGGGGTGTAACCTCAGACAGGTACAGTGCCATAGACTCTACCCTCCAAACTGGCCATTTACTCTGGTGAACCATTGTTGCCAATCTCCAGGGGAGGGCTGGAGATCACTCAGAATTACAACTGCTCTCCAGATGGCAGAGATCAGCTCCTGTGAAAAAATTGTAGGCTCTGTATCAGTATATCCTGCTGAGGTGCTCCCCCCCCCCAGACAGCCAGTGTGACATAGCAGTTAGTGCTTCAGAGCAGGGTATTCCAGACCCAGGTTCTTCCTGTGGAAGCTGATTGGGTGATTTCAGATCACTCACGGGGGGAGGGAATAATTTAACTTGGCCAGTTAGATGTTACTTTTTTCACAAGTTCACTGTGGGAAGCCGCAGCTTCACAACAGGTTGAATGACAAAAATTTTCTTTAGTTTAAAATGATTTTGGCCCAATCAGTACTAGGGAGTTATTCTATCACTGGAATCCTAGTGCCTTGTGTAACTGCTGTTTTGTTTCCTGTTTCCATAATTCTCTATCTGCTGTCTTGCAAAATTTCAAATGTTTCCTGATGTATGTGTCATCAATTAGCAAGTAAAGTCCAGCGCTGTAGAGACCATATCACCACAGTCGTGACCCATCTACATTGGTTCCAAATCTGTTTCCAGGCACTTTTCAAGGTGCTGGTGTTCAAGGTGCCCTGTGAGGCCAGCACATCTGAATGCACCTAGAAGTCAACTACCCCTACCTATCTACCTACCTCTTTACAAACCTACCTGACCACTACAGTTACTTTCTGCAGCCCTGCTTTGGGCACTCTTACTGTCTGAGATTAAATGGGTCATAACGTGAGAAAAGGCCTTTTCAGTTGGGACACTGAAACTTTGGAACTGTCTCCTAGGGAAACTCACCTGCCCCCTTCCTTTGTTGTCTTTCACCAGTGAATCAAGATTTTTTTTTTGTTTCATCTGATGTTCCTTCAGTGACCCCATTTTCCTGTTCTATTATTAATTGCTGTTATTATATATGTGTATTTTATTGTATATTAAGTTGTTTGATGTATTTTTATTTGGTTTTAATGACTTTAGGATTTTTTAAAATAGATAAGTGGCTGTGAGGATAGTTTTCCTGTTAAAGCCTGGACAACCATTGTATAATGTCTGAATCACTACTTAAAGTATCCCTAAACTGTGTTAGTCAAATTGTTCTATTATTTAATAAAGATGGGGAATTATAATGATTAATATGCAATTGGCTTATCTATAGGATCTGACCTGTGTATACCAGAGTTAGAATTCCCAAGAAACCAGGAACAGACACAGAAACTGGGTGGCTAAAATAATGATTTCTTTACTAAATATTCTCAAGCATACACACAATATTCACACAGTATAGCACTAAGGAAGCAGAGGTGATTGATGGGTTATAGAGGGGTGATACAACCTGTCCAGATGTGCAGAGGTCCATGGATTCTGGCTTAAACTCAGAGAGTTCAGGGGTGGCCTACCATTTTGGATCATGGAAGAAAACACACGGTCTAAGGCCATGTGAGTGCTGGGATATAGGCACTGGCAAAGAATGCAAACCAATGGGTGGCCCTGGGGGCTGGTCTCAGGTGAGAACAATAGGTTACCTGGACCAATGATGAGTCCCAGGGGTGTGTGATGCCAGTAGGGGCAGACCTTAGGTATGACCAATGAGCTTCCAGAGAGGCAGGGTCTGGATTTAACAATAGAAGCCAGGTGTTGGGTAGCTAGTTAAATGGATTATCTGACTCACTAATGGTCCTGGCCTGGGGTGGACAAAAGATGGGAGACATCCCTGATTAGCTTCAGGAAGGATTGCTAAACATTTGAATGATTGATTGATTTATCCTGGTATGTTGAAGGACAGAGCAAGAAAGACAAAGAATTACTGGAGACAGAGTTAACTGCCAGATGGCCTCTAAACAGACATTTAGAAATGTAGATATACTGTACCTGGTAGAACCCATTGTCATTCCATAAGCATAATCTCTGCTGGGTGGAGGGGGAAGACTGGAGGCTTGCTCTGAGGTCAACCTTATGAAACTTGAATATGAAATCCTTTTTGCAGACCATTTGCAGCCTGCCTCTGTGGTCAAGCTGAGAGTGCCTGGCTTTTTTGGACTTCAGGTTAGAAAGTAGGGCACCCCTGTTTTGGGGCTACCCAAGAATAAAAGGCAGTGCCTCTGGCAACAAGATCTGTGCATATGCTTTGGCTTCATTATGTGGGCTTTGGGCTCATTTTTGTCAACACTTCTTCCAAACAACTCAAAATTTAACAAGTCCAGACCTCCTTAGATCTTGAAAAGGTATTATTTGTGTCAGAGTGCCTGTCAAATAGTTGCCTGTAGCCAGACTTAAGATCAATCATAGATTTCCTCAAAAAGGATAGTGAAGTGACATGTATACCCTTTTTCTTCCATTTCCTCTCCCTTCCTAGGTATTTTCAAGAGAAATAATTCAAGGCTGATGGATGAAATTCTAAAGCAGCAACAGGAATTATTAAACCTTGACTGTTCCAAATATACCATAGAATTTGCAAATCAAGACAAAACAGACCAAGGTAAGTCTGCCTGTGATTTTTATCTTCGCTTTATACTGATGCAAAGCCAGCATTCATTCCCATTCATCTTTCAGTGGGAGAGGATGGTATCTCCATGAACACGAAAGATCAAGTTGACTTCTAGGCATGTGCTCAGGTCTCTAAAATTGTGCATACATTTACATAACTCTGAGACATGATAAATGTCCTTTTGGACTTCACTGAACCACGTCACACTCAGCAAATACTGTCTTTAGTGTGTATGTGCAATTTAATCATTTGTAAGATGAATTTCATATGCTGATTGAGGCATGTTGGGCAATGGATTTGATTGGGGAAGAAGGTAAAGGGGTAGAAGATTGCAGTGTTACTCATCATGCACTTATGGGGGGGTGCTGACTTTGAAGCACTGATGCCATTTTCCATCTGAAGTTTAATATCTTTGAAATATTTTATTACAGTTTTAAATTGCCAACCTACATTAAATGTGCTGTCTCCAGAGGATGGAAAGATGGATATAGTAAGAGCAGCTCAGAAATTTTGCCATTTAGTAGCACAACAGCAAAGAAAATGCACAGATCTGGATGTGAATGTCTTGGACAATTTACTAAGTAGTAAGTATGGTGTGGAATTGATTTGTTTTTAATTTTAAAATGTATATTCCACATTTACAAAGTTCAGGATACCATACTCAGGTTATCAGGCAACAAACATACTAAAATACAGTGTGATAAACAATGACCTGATAGAAACTGCAGAATTATGCAGTCCCAAATGCGTTTAAAACCATACAAGACAGTCTTAAACAAGCCTGATGAAGGATATCAATGTGGGTGTCTTATGGGCTCTTTCCAGCAGACCATTCCATAAGACAGGATCTGTAGTGAAGAAGGCACAAGCTCTAGCAGAAGCTGCAGAGAACTGCTGAATTGAGGTTTCTATAAGAGAAGCCTGCTGACCTGACTTAAATTGGTGAATGAGCTCATACAGGAAGAGATGGTCGTTCAGGTATACAGTTCATAGATGTCTTTTTAGATAAAGAACTAGCACTTTGCATTGAACTGAGGAGCAAACTAGAATATAATCCAGGTCCTACTAAAAGACAGGCAGGCATTTTTACATCTGTTATAACTTGGCTGTCACCACAAAATTGGATAAAGCAGTTTTTGTCAACTGAAATGTATCTTTAGAAAAACTGTAAGAGACCGGCCTCTAAAATGCAACTTGAAAGATTTACCTATTTTGAATAATGTCAATAGGAAGACTGCTTTTATAATAGTAGTAATTGTTAAGATCATCAATATATCCAGTTCTCAACACAGCCAAATCTGTGGATACTAAATCCAGACTAAGCCATGACAAGACAGATTTTTCTGCTCACATGAAAAAGACCCAGGTTTGCAGAAAAGTATGAGATTTTTAAAATATGATTAAACTGAAGATGGGAGCAGATAAAGGGCAGGTTGGCTGAAGGGTAGGAAGAAGAGAAGGAAACAAGAGGGAGAGACTTATGGAGGCTTTCACGGAGGAGAAAGAGGAAATAGTAGGGGAGGGGGAAATGAGATGCCCCTTGTAAGTCCTTGTGATTCACCCACTTGTAAGTACCATATGAGAATAGTGTAGATTTGTGAGTTTTTAACTAGTTTGAAAACATTAAGTTGCATTTGACACTTAGAAGAGAGTGTGCTTCAGTTTGATTAGAACTTAAAATACCACTTAAATTACTTCAGAAAACTATGAATTTACTGAGGGGCCATTTTGGTGTAGAGGGAGCCAGTTTGGTGTAGTGGTTAAGTGCGTAGACTCTAATCTGGGAGAACCAGGTTTGATTCCCCACTCCTCCACTTGCACCTGCTGGATGATCCTGGACAAGCCATAGTTCTGGCACAGCTTTTCTTGAAAAAGAGCAGTTTCTGTCAGAGCTCTCTCAGCCCCATCTACCTCACAGGGTGTCTGTTGTGGGGAGGGGAAGGGAAAGAAGTTTGTAAGCCACTCTGAGACTCTGAGTGAAGGGCAGGGTATAAATCCAATCTCCTCCTCTTCCTCCTCTTTGTTTGCAGTAGTGTTCAAGTGTCTAGCTACAGCGTGAAGATGGAAGTCTCTGTTTTTGTGTGATGACATACATGGGTCCACAATTATGTCTTCCTCTGGTGATTTGGTAGGCATATCTTCTAACCTGGCAAATGTCTGCTTCAGCACCAAGCAGGGAATAGGAAAGGGCTTGTCGGTCATGTCACATCATGGTGGCTTGAAGCACTAGGAAATAGGATTCCTTGTGCTTCTGAACCATTGTGCGAGTTCTTCCCAAGTCAGAGTAAGGCAGGGTCAGTGGTGACTGCAAACTACAGCTGTGGTTTCTAGCATTAAAACAAAAGATTTAAAAAAACCCTTCCATGTTGCCAAGCAAATGGCCACGATCCAAAGAAGCTTTACATCATTATGAGGGAAAATTGAACAAATGGGTATAGGCTTTCTCAAGTAAATGTGTTCAGAATTTCAGGGACTAAATGACTACCTTCGACCTTTACTGCTATCATAGGCGTCATCTTCGGGGAGGCTCGGGGCCCCCCCCCAAATTTTCCAGCCTTCCCCAGGGCAACTAGTGCATGTAGGCTTTAAAGCATGGGCAGCCAGTTCAGGGCGCCCTTTTGCTCCCCCCCAACCCTAAGAATGGGAAGGAGCAAAGGGGAGGCTTGCAATGGCTGTCCGCCCTTTAAAGTGAGCAGCCCAGCAGGTCCGCCTGCCAGCTGCTTGCTTTAAAGCATGGGCAGCCAGTTCAGGGCACCCTTTCTCCCCCCCATACCTAAAAACAGGAGGGAGATCCAGCGGGGGGGGGGGAGTCCAACTTTCTGAGTCGATCCTTTGCCCTGCCTGCATTGCACACGCGTCCTGCCATGGCAGAGAGGCAAGCAGGGAAGTGGCTCCCTCCACACATCTCCGGGGGTGAAGAAGGTACCTTCTCCATGCAGGGGAGTGGATGCAGGTGGAAGGGCTGTGCTCTGCCTCAGTGGGAGCCAGCCATGCAAATAAAAAAAGGAGCCACTCCTATGTTTATATCTATTCCGTCCGGTTACCAGGAATGTAAGTTGTTATGGGGGGGACAGGAGGAGAGACATTAAAAAGTGTTTGCAAAGGAGAGGGGTAGGGGAGAGAGGGCTGGCCTGCCTGGGCAGAAGCGGGGACATTTCAACACCAGCAAGCCTGGCAGGGATGTTGTCACTCAACTGGAATCTTCCTTCCTATAGTTTTTTTGCCTCTCTTTCTGTCTTCTTTCCTTCCTTTCACTTTTCTTTCTCTCTTTCCTCTCTCCCCATCTTTTTTCTACCTCTCCCTTCCTTCATTTCTCTCTTTCTCTGTGTTTCTGTCTTTCTTGCTTTCTTTCTATCTCTTTCTCTGTCTGTCTTTCTCAGTCCATTTTTTTTCTTTTGGTGCATAATGCCTTCAGCTCACACACACAATGCCACTTCTGTCACCTCTTCCAGATGATTCCTTAAAGTCCATCTTTTCTATTTGGACTTGGAACAACTGCCTAATCCCCATTTTCTGCTGAACTTGACCATTAAGACTAAACTGCATATTTTTCCTCTTTCTTTCTCTTTCTTTCTTTCTTTCTTTCTTTCTTTCTTTCTTTCTTTCTTTCTTTCTTTCTTTCTTTCTTTCTTTCTTTCTTTCTTTCTTTCTTTCTTTCTTTCTTTCTTTCTTTCTTTCTTTCTTTCTTTCTTTCTTTCTTTCTTTCTTTCTACATTATATTTGAATAGTTTCTATAATTTTTTTTTAAAGTCAGTCTGCTCACAATTTTAAAACTAGCTCCATAGCAAACACATGGTAACCCTGTAGGGTTTTCAAGGCAAGAAGCATTCAAAGGTGGTTTCCTGCCCCTGCATACCAACTCTGGGCTTCCTTTATGGTCTTCCATCCAACTACAGACCAGAGCTGTCTGTGGGAAAAGAAAGTATAGTCCTTAACCCTGGCTGTCTCCACCCACTTTCAATGTAGCGACAGTCAGACTGCAAAGCCTCTGAGCTCCAATTTACATTTTGGGGGAAAGTGTGTCCCTTTCGCCTCTGGTCCAGCCCGAGCCCCCCCCCCCGGAAATTGGAAAGTCTACGCCCTTGACTGCTATGCGTACTTACCAACATTCTTAATTGTTACCTTTGAAAAGAGGGAAGTATGAAGAACTGCAGCTTTCGTTGCTGTACCAGCTAAACTAATACACAGTAGTTATAAAATTTTAATATTGGCTTGGATTCTGCCTAGACCTTCTACTTGCATGAGAAAAGGGAGGTGACTTTTACAGTCCCCCCCCAGCAGCCCCAAATGCCATCCTAAAAAGCTTGTCGAGTGCAGGAGACCACCAAGAATTGCTGGTGAAGTCAGAATCTGAAGTCTCCTGTAGACAAATGAAATTGGTAAAAGTCACTCCCCCATGTCCATGGAAATTCTAGATGGGATCCAAGCCATCATCTTCTTGGGATCTCTGAAATTTCCTAGTACCATCTGTCTGCAAATGTGTGTTACATATCATGGTGAAACTGTGTTAAACCTCTACTGAATTAAGTGGGTCTTAATTCTACAAACCAAACTTATTACTCCTTGTATAGGTACTAAAGGCTTTCCTGACCCTGACTTAATACTGAAGTTTGGTCCTGTGGACAGCATATTAGGATTCCTTCCTTGGCACATCAGAGTGACAGAGATCATGTGAGTGGACAGTGCCTAACAGTGTGCGATTAAAAATACTGTTCTTCAAATTGGGTGCAGACTTGTATTAAAAAGAGATCAGGGTACATCAGTGTCTATAGATGCATTAATGAAAATGAAGTCTGTTCTCCTTTAATTCTCTGTGCAATGGACATTGCAAATGTTTTCTTCAAAGATATTTTAATGATTTCTCTTCCCTGATCAATAAGATGTAGCCTGTCAGTCTTTACGCAAATGCAAAAAAAAAAAAAAAAATCTCTGAAATCACATGTAGCAGAACAGGCGTTGGCAGATATTTCTCAACCAAATAGGTATTTAGTATTATAAAGCAGTATGGGGGCAATTCAGGATACCCTAAGGAAGAAAGGCAGGCAGCATTTCACAGGACACTGTGGTATGCATTGGCAGCCTACAGAAGGAATGGTAGGCAACAGTACAGTTGGCACTTCTGCCCTAGATGGCAAGGCAGAGGTACATAGGCAGAAAATGTTGCTGCAGGGCATAATAGACAGGTACAGAAGGAGGAGAAGGAAAAATGTGCTACTCTTTAGTCTGTACATAAAAGATCAGGAATCCTAGTTCTATGATCTGTTGTGTACATAAGATCATATCCTTGTACTCCAGTTAGTTAATGATCTAGAATAACTACTATCCCTTTGTTTTGCATTTTCTGTTCCTTATAAAGATTGATTTGGGACAATGGTATATGTAAACAGCAGAAATTTCACTTGTCCATTCTTGGACAAGGTCTTGTTCCAGTTGTGGAGGAAGTTGCACAAGAGCAGGGAGAGAGATTTCTGCCAGTACCCTTCTTGCCACATGTCTTCCATGCTGTTGTTGTTCAGTCGCACAGTCGAGTCCGACTCTTCATGACCCCATGAACCAGATCACGCCAGGCCAGGTCTTCCATCGTGCCACATTATTCCCAAGGTTCCTCTGTCCTTTATGTGTGGCTTGAGGTGGTAGAATAGGATGATATAGTGGGAAGGGGAAGGCTCTGGTTTTCAGTTCCCTAGAGTCCTTTTTCCACCATCTTCCTTTCTTCTGTTAATGTTTAATGGCCTTCTTCTGTTAATTTTTAATGGCTTCTAAGCAGTCTGCTCTACTGTTAAGTGGTCCTCATGCTTAAATAGCTGACCTTAATTAGTCTTATTTCATAGTTTCATGCTTTAGTTGAATCCAAGTCAAAGTTATGACTAATGAAGAATATGTTTTGCACCAAACCAGAGAAATTATTTGAAGTTATAGTTTGGGATGAATGGTATCAGAGTCATCTAATGCACACACCACAGTGGCCACATAAAATGCTTAGTTTTTCTTTCCCATTTATATTTTCCCAGTTCTTTACCTTCACATGTGAACATCAGCTATGAAGACTTTTTCTCTGCCCTCTGTCACTATGCAACCTGTGAACAGCGTTGGGGAAAATGAATTCTTGCTGAACATTATCAGGATTTCCTTGGAAAGGACCCAGTGTCTCTGTTTACAGATACCTGTGATATAAGTCCAGTACATAGTCTTTCTTAATTTATCAAATTCAATAAAGTGTCTTACCTTTCTAGAATTTGTGTGTGTGTACTCATCATCCTTGGAGGTGTGGGAAAGCAATCCTTTACTGCTGTGACATATGGCATAGCAGAAGTCTGTAAAGCAGAGCTGCTTGAAGGCTACAGGGCTCTCCTCCTTCCAGTGACCAACTCCTCAGTCTAAGGAATGCTTTGCATCAAGTTATGAAGGAACCGCTCAGAGTAGCTACAATCAACAGGTAACATTGGACCTCATGAAAGAGAAAGGATGTTCTGTTGTCACAGCTTCCTCCCTGGACTTCCATAATGGAACAGCTAGGAGTATACTTGCTTAGTTACCTTCAAATGTTTCTAAAACTGCGCATCAATTCTACTGGCAGGTAAATGGAATTAAATATTGCAGCTCATAATGAGCTGTAAATGAATATAAGCATATAAAGGTCATTTAAGCAGTTCCTAGAATGTGGAAATACTTTTAAATCATAGATTGATTGTACTATTAAACAAGCATTTGAACAACTAGTGGCTTCAACTGTTAATTACAGTCCATATTTTTTTCTTCCACTGGAAAGCAGTGGTTTAACAGGCATTTGGTGAATTGTATAAAGGATTCGGCGGAATTTGGTAGATGTTTAGTTGGATTATTATATGTAATGGGATCATATAAATTTGGTTTGCCCAAATGTAATTTAAACTTTAAGACACCTGTTTTACTACTGTGATTTTTACCAGTTTAAAACAGGTTCTAAGGTGAGTGATAAGACTTTTCCCTTTTTTAAAAAATGAAACCTTGATTTGATTTTGTCAATTACACTTCAAATGACCTATTATGTCTTCATTTATACATGTCAATCTGTTTACTTTTCAGCAAAATGTAGTATGATGTTCAGTCTGTATTTTGCCTGCACATAGCAGCAAAGGGAAGAAAAGTATTGTCAATATGCACTGAGGATTTCTAAATTCTGGGATTGTAAACTATGGCATGACTAACTGCATAATGACTGTGGCAATTATTCTATGATTGTGTGATTGCAATCTAGATAACAAATATAAAGAGAAATAAAATCCATGGACTGATTTTTGTCAACTGATTTACTACAGTTAGCTCCTTTTAGGTGCTACATAATGTTTACAGTATGCTGTGTTCCTTCAATGATTTATCCTAATGTTGCATCCCTGAATTGTATGATTGGCAAGCATTCAAAGTGATTGTATGTTCAGGTGTTTCTTTTCAAATGTGTATTTTATTAGGAATGGTAAAGCTAGGTTAGTGCAATTTTTTGGTTTAAAGAAGGGAACTGAAATATATTTTGTAAATGGTTTTTTAGTAAATGCCACAAATTAGGGAAATATAACAGATCATACTGAGAGTGAAAAGTGTATTTTTCCTCTCCTTTTAAAAAGATCAAATATGTAATGAGTTACAGAAGCCTGTAACAAAGTAAAGCGGTCTGTTTTTATGTTGCTTGTTTTTTAAAGAGATCTGTTTCATGGTGCTTGCTACTGTGACCAATTCATATTAACTGGAGTATTGGAAGCTGCTTCTGCTTCACTTGTGTTCTTCTGATTTCTGTTGTGAAGATCATGAATATGTGCAGTGCATTTTAGGAATATTTGTCACCATTTAGAAATCTAGCCTTCATTAGGAGAAAGGAGCTTGACTTTCCTAACCGAAGGATGCTAACCAGTAAAATTTGTGTCAGTCAAATTAATTGAAGATAAAACTGTCATCTGAACTCCAGCATGAGCTTGCCAAATCATTTCTGGTACCACAAATGACCAGAGCCATGAGAAGCAAGAATGAGGGACTCAGATCCATTTTCCCACCTGACAGTTATTTTCTTGTCTTACACCAGTCTGCTGCAGAATTGCCAAAGAATATTTATAGTACACAAAATGCATTTGTTTCTCCCTCTTGACTTAACTATGTTCCGTATTGGGGCCAGAGCATAAAATGAAGTTAACTGTGCCAAAAATATTGTGCATATCCACAATTTACACTTTGAATGTATGTCATTGCAGTAAGCTCTCCCCTGATCCTGTCTTGTGAAAGTGTAGACTGCAGCAGTAACATTCTGTATATCTTTGCATACCTGTAAATAATATGTAAAACTAGTTTTTATGGTCAAAGAACTGACTTACTGGACTTCATTACTGAGAATAAAATCTGAACATGTAAATCAAATAAATATATCTTTCTACAGGAAATGGTGTTACATGGACATTCTGTGCATACAGAGCTCTTCCTGTGGCTTATTCTAGGCTAGCAATATATAAGGCACAGGGAAGAGATGTTGCCTTGTTCATAGAGGCCTTCAGGAAATGCTGTCTAATACTTGAGTTTGAAAAGCAGTCCTGAACATTCCAGGTGTTTGCCAACATATTTACTAAAAAGTTATGTTTAAAATATTCCACCTTTCCCCTGCCTCTCAAAGGGCTTGTTTTTACATATATGAAAAAGTCCATGGATTTTTTTTTAAATAAATGAGGTTTGTGTTATGGCAGAATTAGCCCATCTTTATGGGAGAGAGAAACTGATATGAAATAACTTTCTGAAAGTAAAACATTATTGGCTCAACATGGCAGAGCAAAAGATAAGCTACCTCTGGGATCCGAAGAGGAAGTTAAGGTATTGGGTGTACCTAATGAGCTCTATTTAAAATATTTGTATTCTAGTTTTCTAACAGTCCAGAATCAACAAGCTAGCTAGCAACAGTATAATTTAAAAACAAGTTGGCCATTATTCAAAGCCTACTCGTCCAAAAGTCCTTTCCCACTTACAAATTTCATTATTTCTGACTTTCCTTTAAGTACCTGACCACCCCTCCCAATACCATACCACAATTTGCTTTTGAAAGACTCCTTAGCTTAGATACAGGCAGCCTGGAGAATTAATTGGAGTATTGCAAAGAAATCCTTAGTTACTCTGTTGTAGTTGCATTGGCCCTTATAGCCAGTCCACTGTCTACTATTTTAGTAGCTGGTGTCTGTGTTTGACACCAGATTTGGCTGTCAATCTTGGCCCAGTGTTGTTGTTTGTGATCATTTAAGTACCTTACTATTACCTGTTGCTGGTTGTTGAGCAAGTGTATACTTGTTAGTTATTAGGAAATCCAACCTACTAGTCCTGTAGAGTAGCTGGTTGTAATCTTTTTCCTCTTACTCCTACTTCCACCTCCAGTTTCTCTATTCCCTACTACCTGAAACTCATGTCTGCCTGACATATTAATTGCACATTAATTTGCTCTTTCTCTAAAGCTGGATCTGTTTTATTTTTTCCCCCATGTTTGTTGTTACTTAGAGGTTATGGTATTCCGCAATGCCATTTGCGGAGCATAGTAAGCTAGATTGCAAAGGTTTAAATCAAGGTTCTCCAGCTGCTTTAAACTTGCAGGCTTCCTTGGAATTCTGACACCGGGTGACGGCTCCATTACAAAATGGCTGCTGCAGGAGGTGGAGCCAGCCACAAAATGTCAGGGAATGAGGTTATGCATAACTTGTTTAACAAGATGTCTTTTACAAAGACCATATTGTTTTTAAAAAACAATTTAGTGCATACATAGCATACTTAAAGTCACACTGTGATGATTGTTGTGCTATGGTAGTAGCACAGACAATCTTTGGGCAAAAGCCCATCTGGCCCCACTCATTTCTAAAAACACAATGAGTACCAGGAAAGGTGTTTGTAGGGACTCCTAGTTTAAATTCATGCCACTGGCTCTTTGTCAGTTGCCAAGAGCTAAAGGGTTGGGTACCTTCACTCCTTCTAATAGAAAACTTGATGGTACTGTGTCAGATGAAAGGCAGAAAAATTGAATGCATACTACATACAGGGTTTCTACATATCCAGAGAGTCTCCGTTGGAACACTGAAAAATATTAACTTTTTTGTTGCTCTGTGCTTTGAAATTTATGAACTAAAACACCCCTGTAGTAAATTGAGTATGCTCAGTGCTTACTCGCTTGACCTCAGTCTCTCAGCTAGGGACAGGTTAAAGTACTGTGTGCCATCCTCTCACCCCCACCCCACTGAGTTACACAGGACTGTCAGGTTCTTTAGCTAATGGATTGCTTTGCACTCCCCCAGCGATGATGCATGGGGAGTGCTAGAAACTTGGCAGTGATATTCCTGACCACACTGAATTCTTACATACAGAATGTTACACTAGTGTGGGGGAAGACGATAGAATGTTGGGCTATAATCTGGGAGACCTAGCTTCAAATCCCTACTGTGCCATCAAAGCTTGCTGGATGACCTTGGGCTAGTTGCATACTCTCAGCCTAATCTACCTCAGGGTGGTTGTGAGGATAAAATGGAGAAGGGAAGAATGTTGTAAGGTACTTTGGATCTCCAAAGTAAATAAATGTTTCTCTCAGCGACATGAGTCAGTTACACACTCATGTTTTTACCTAGAAATATGGCCTGGGAATGCAACTCAGATGGTTTGAACATGTGTTGTGCAGTGTACTCAGGGCTCTACAGTTGTCTGCAGATCAATGCTGAATGTCCATGCAGCAGAAAATCTGCCTCAGCAAGTGTGTAAAATTTGGACCTTCAGGTACTTTCTGTAAAGAACCTTACACATCTTGGGGATTGTGACTTTCACCGTCCCTGCTTAGTCACGTTTTTTTTCTTTTTCATATTACATTGGAGTATTAAACCTGTGACTTTGGTGAGCAGAGAGTTCAATCATATTCTGCTACACTTATATCCACACTTAGTCCACTGCATCTTCAGAACATTTCCAATGATTATTTTTTGTTAGAACATAATAGTCATATATTCATAATGTTAACATCATGGCCTCCCAAAATGTGGCTCTTAATTTAACTGGTTTTCTGAAAATACAACTTGAAGTTCAGTAATGGAGGGGGTAGGATAAGGGTGATGTGGGTTTGGGTTCATATACCATTTGTTGCTGTTTTGCCTGTGTAAGGGCCATAGTGGTATAGGGCTAGAATTTGATATTGAATGTATGGAAGTCAGTGAGAGCTGTTTGAGGTAACAGGCGAAAATATATATTGCAAAAATGCTTGGAAAATGTAGTATATGTGCAAAAAGACAAAAGGCGAAGACAAATGTTGATAGTATAGTTTTTGAATGTAAATGTATTGATGGGATACTAAAAAGAAAACCCTCTGTTTTTGCTGTGGCTTCATCAGGGGATCTGAAGTATGATGTAAAAGGAACAAAAAACATTTGAAAACAGTCGAAGTATAAGATATTAAAATACATTAGAAGAAACCTGAATGAGCACCAGTGAGAATGTTACGTAAGTTGAAAAATCCCATTAACTATAGATATATAGTTATAGAGAGCCAGTTTGGTGTAGTGTTTAGGAGTGCAGACTCTAATCTGGGAGAACCAGGTTTAATTCCCCACTCCTCCACAGCTGCTGGAGTGACATTGGGTCGCAGAACTGTTCTCTCAAGAGCAGTTCTCTCTCAGCCCCATCTACCTCACAAGGTGTGTGTTGTGGGGAGGGGAAGGGAAAGGAGATTATAAACTGCTCTGAGACTCCTTTGGGTAGTGAAGGGCATCCAGTCTCTTCTTCCAAATATATTGCAGACAACAGTACGTACAATACAACCTTAGCAAAGCAAGGAAGGATATAGTGGGCATGGTGTTTGATAAAGGTATGGAGCATAGTAAGCTAGAATCCTTTAGAGGAATAAAATTCTGCACAGAATCACCTGTGGATGGAAGATATTTATTTTTCACATTTATATCCTGCCCATCCCATAAATGGGTTCAGGGCAGGTTACAACATTTCCACGAATACAATAAAATCTTAAAAACATAAGCATATAAAATCAGTAGTTGTCGCTTGCTTTAGGGAGGGTCCGGCCCACTGATGTTGGTGCAAAATGCATTTTACTTCTCAGTGAATAATCATTGTCAAATTCCTTCCTTCCCTGTGCAAAAACAAAATAAAATCTGGGATTTGGGTTTAAGGACTGAAGAGGCATAATGATCAGGAGGGTGTAAACCACAGAACCTTTCACAACAGAAAGCCATACTTTACTACAGAAAGCCAAAGGGCTGATGGGCATAATATCCAAGCAGTCTTAACCCCATAATCACTGTGCTAAGAATGATCAGTTCTCTGAATAGTAAATCTGTATGTTTGCTGAATGCTGTTTCACCCTACACAGTAACCACACATATGTATCTACCTAGTATAAGGGGATAATTTTTTGGTTGGAGGAAGCAATTTGCAGGCAGGTGTAACTTAGGAACCTCCTGCTTTGGTAATTAAGGCCCTGATTAGTTGCTGGCACCACCTACCCATCCACCTCCAGCTTTCCCAACATAGTTTTGCATCTTACCTTGCAGTCTTATGTGCTATAACATCTTTTGACAGAAGAATATAGGTACCTAATGAGCAATGCATTTCTAAGAAGAGTTGCATCCATCCAAAGCTGAAGTCATTGGACTTAAATGGGTATAACTGCTGAGGATTGTACTGTAAATCAAAAAAGGACTTGTAGTATGATCATAAGCAAATTACATTAACCTAGATACCTGATAGTGTGTCATATTACAGATAGTTGCCTTCTCATGTAAATTGGAGATGAGCAACAACAATTAGCACTAAAGGCTCAGATACATTTTACTTTTAGTCTATAGTTCATTTCCACATATTGACTTTTAAAGTGTGACAATTAGCCCATGCCTTCAAAACTGTATGATGGTGAGTGACCACAAGTGGAAAGTATGTAGAACATACCTAGTGGTGTGTAGATGTGTTATTATTAATAGTACTGGCAGTATTACTTCACCAGGCCCATGGCATTGTGAGACCCCCCCAATCTGATATCATGAGGCCAGTGAGCTGGGGGGCAGGGCATTGGCTGCAAACATGGTGGACGCTTGTTGAGAGACCTCCAATTAACCCCATGGTATCTCATCGATAATCCTCTCGCTCGCCTATTTTTAAATTTCAGCAAGATACGGGAAAGATAGGAGGCAACCGCAACAAGCCAAAAGAACTGCCAGAAAGACAAGTAAGCACTTACTTTCAACCTGATACTTTTCTTGGCCCACAAAAATCGTCACAGCAAGAAGCTGTAAATATGGCGTCTGGATCTCCGCGTCACCCTCAAGGGCCTTCTTCCTTTACTAAACATGTTTTAAACGAGACTCTGACTTTGTTCAAAAAAGACATTCTAAGTGAAATTAATATGCTTATCCAATCTCTTTCGGAATGAATGGAAGCCATACATGTCTCTATGCAACAAATAGCCCAAACTGCTGACATGGCTATAGAAGCCACGATTTCTAACCAAGAGGACATCAAACTTCTAAACAACGCCTATATGTGGACAAAAGAACACATTATGCTTTTAGAGCATCACTCAAGAGAAAAAAAATTTAAATTAAGAGGCTTCCAAGAATTAGCTGAAGGATCCGAAGATCTTGTAACCTTTATCGAAACTTGGCTAACAAACGCTCTCTCCTTTGAAGAAGACTCGGGTCCTAAGTTACTATGCGCATATAGGATTGGATCCAAAGCCGCTGACAAATGCAGAGGTGCTCGAGATATAATTATTGAAATCTCACAACTATCCATGAGGCACCGAATTCTCCAGGAAACAAAGAAAAAAGGACATTTAAAATTTCAAGACGATGACATCTTTATTTTCCCAGACGTTCCCCCTGAAGCTCTACAAATTCGACGCTCCCTTAAACAGGTTACGACTAAACTCAACAATGCTGGCTACAAGTACCGATGGTCCCAGACCGGCTATCTTCAAGTCAAACATCAAGATGTTACCTACCAAGCAGATGACGCCGAATCAGGAGAAGCCCTATTGAAATCTCTAGGCCTGTCTGTGGTTCAAGAAATGGACATAGACACCAATGCTCCTCGCAAGAGAAAATGCCCTGATTCGAATGCTTCACCGAAATGGACTTAAAATACTCACGAGACGCAGACTAAATCTTTGAATTCAGTACCACAGTTGGTTTGTGCTTCCAGTTAGTTGCCTTTGGAGTCCTCTCCAAAATCGATTCCCCTTTCTTGAAAGCCACCCTTAAAATTTGGTATTCAATCAAGAAAATTTTGATTAACCCCCTTTCGCAACTAATGCCCTTCATAGACCAGGCATGGTTTGTTCCTGCCAAATCAAATGACACCTTTTTAGTATGGCGAAACACTAATGTAACCAGAAATATTGACTGTATTCATAGAGGTAAACTTTTGACCAAACAAGAGTTAGAAAGAAAATATAATTTCAAAATCCATTGGTTCTAATACTTGCAAATTAAACATCTTATTGAATCATCTAACTTTCAACTTTCTATCTCACAACCTCTAAGTGAACTTGAATCTCTTCTATATAAGCCTCCAAAAAAAAACAAGGTCTATTTTCTAAAGTATATAAGATACTTCTCAACAAAAAAGAGATTGGTACTTTAAGCTATCAAAATGCATGGTCTAAAGACCTCAACCAACTCATAACTGACCAGCAATGGTTAAACATTTGGAATAGACAACATAAAGTCTCCAAATCATTATACATTATAGAAGCTAATCTTAAAGTCCTGTTATGCTGGTACTTAACACCTGTTAAACTCGCTCATTTAATACCTAATATGCACCCATTGTGCTGGAAACAGTGTGGAGAGAGAGCGACATACTTCCATGCCTGGTCGTCATGCAAATATATTCAAATTTTTTGGAAGCAAATAACAAAACTTATTCAGAAACTTACCAATTGTGACTTACCTCTATCACCATCAGTGATCTTCTTGGGTTTATGGCCCCCAGATGCTCCATCTGAAAAAGAAAAATAATTCATATTCTCCTCACAGCGGCAAAAAATTTGTTAGCAAAATCGTGGAAATATAAGACTCTTCCAAGTATGACACAAGTGGTACACAAAATTTGGGATTTGTTTATGCTTGATACTTTTTCTATTTACCATTCTAATGCTCAAAACGAATGTGCATTTTATAACCCTCTAAGTATTTGGTACCCAATTTTAGAGAAAATTGGTATAGATACATTTGACTGGGATTCAATTAGAAACGCTAAATATAAACTGCTACTATTTAGTTGAGAGTTTACTTATTATGACATACTGTAACTTTACCAGCTTTAATAAGCCATTCAAATCTATATGTTATCTAACCTTATTCCTAGTTTGATTGTTTGTTGTTATATTGTTGTTGTGTTTTTTGAAAAATCTTTAATAAAATTTATTTTTTAAAAAAGGAGGCCACTGAGCTGATAACTCTCCTCAGTGTGGTCATCCCCTCTCACCACACAGTTTCTGGCTATGAGTCTGGGGATGTCTGGGTGGCATGAGCAGGGGAAGAGGAATCTTTTCTGAGGGCTTTGGTAGCTGAGGGCAATGAAGATGGTCAAATTTGGGAGGGGGGGAGATGTTTGGAGGTTATTTAAAGCCAGACTAGGTGAAGTTCATATAATGTATGTTACAGATTAAGAAAGGTATAATTAAATCTAACACGACACCAGTATGGCTAATGACAAAACCATAAAAAACAATAAGACTTCATTTAATAACTGGAAAACTTGCACTAATATGAAGAGGGAGCATCAGCACTGACAAAACAGACCTAAGTCAACAATAGGCAAACATAAGGAATTTCTTTAAATATCTGAGAAGCATAAAACCAGCCAAAACCAACTGGGACTTAAGATAACAAAAGAAAGGATTGTTAAAAGAAACTGCAAAGCAACTTGAATGAATTCTTTGTATTGGTCTTCACTGTGGAAAATGCTGGACAGTTGCCTACACTGACACCACTGTTTTCTGAGGGCACACCTGAGAAACCTGAGTTAGATATAGATGGTGAGAGATGAATTCCTAGAATTTAATGTCACTAAACCTGGAATGCATAACAACAAAAATTGACCTGCTTTGCCAGAAGATTAACAAGTAGCCCATATAACACCCAAGTTTTAAAACAGGATCCAGGAATGATCCGGGAATTGCAGTAATTGATGGAAATTGTTATCAATGATAGAATAGATTAAGCACAGAGAAGAACAAGTCCCACTGGTGAAAAATCGGTATGGCTTTGTATGATTTCTTTTCCCCACACTAAGCCCATTGAAATGGGAAAGGAAGTGGTTAAAGAAGAGAGGAGCCAATGGGAAGGGGCCAAACAGATGTGATTACAGGAGAAAGGGCTGTACCAAAGGGGAGAGGAGGCTCAGATGTAATCTGTTATTCAGGGCCTGTAAAACTTGGAAATGGCCATGCCTTTTCCTGTAGCCCCTCCTCTTCCTGAGGCAAATGCTCTATTGCAAAAAGAGGTGGCAACACCAAAATAGTATCCTGTCCTTATATATATTTGAATTTTGGTTCCACAACATTCTATGCTTGCCATAATTGATTCGGCTCAAGAACTGGCAGTTAGAAGACACTGGCCAGGGCTGACTGGCTGCTTCGCAAAGTACCACCCACGTCAGCCCTGGTCAGTGTTTTCAGCTCAGTCTGCTCCAGTCCTCCGACAGGAGAGGACCATCTGGAGTGTGAGCGCAGGGACAGGCCCTCAAGGATGAGGCAAGTTAGAGAAGCCCTTTTCTGCCCCCCCCCCCATCCCCTGGACCTTCTATGGAGCACTAGGCCCAGAGAAGGCCTTTTCCGCCCCCACACGCCATCCCCTGGGCCTTCTATGGGGGCAGTACGCCCAGACAAGGCCTTTTCCGCCCCCCACACCATCCCCTGGGCCTTCTATGAGGGGACTAGGCCCAGAGAAGCCCTTTTCCGTCCCCCACAAGCCATCCCCTGGGCCTTCTATGGGGCACTAGGCCCAGAGAAGGCCTTTTCCGTCCCCACACACCATCCCCTGGGCCTTCTATGGGGCACTAGGCCCAGAGAAGGCCTTTTCTGTCCCCCACATGCCATCGTCTTGGCCTTCTATGGGGCACTAGGCCCAGAGAAGCCCTATTCCGTCCCCACATGCCATCCTCTGGGCCTTCTATGGGGCACTAGGCCCAGAGAAGCCCTTTTCCGTCCCCACACGCCATCCCCTGGGCCTTCTATGGGGCACTAGGCCCAGAGAAGCCCTTTTCCGTCCCCCACACGCCATCCCCTGGGCCTTCTATGGGGCACTAGGCCCAGAGAAGCCCTTTTCTGTCCCCCACACGCCATCCCCTGGGCCTTCTATGGGGCACTAGGCCCAGAGAAGCCCTTTTCTGTCCCCACACGCCATCCCCTGGGCCTTCTATGGGGCACTAGGCCCAGAGAAGCCCTATTCTGTCCCCCACACGCCATCCCCTGGGCCTTCTATGAGGGCACTAGGCCCAGAGAAGCCCTATTCTGTCCCCCATACGCCATCCCTTGGGCCTTCTATGGGGCACTAGGCCCAGAGAAGGCCTTTTCCGTCCCCCACACGCCATCCCCTGGGCCTTCTATGGGGCACTAGGCCCAGAGAAGGCCTTTTCCGTCCCCCACACGCCATCCCCTGGGCCTTCTATGGGGCACTAGGCCCAGAGAAGGCCTTTTCCGTCCCCCACATGCCATCCCCTGGGCCTTCTATGGGGGCAGTAGGCCCAGAGAAGCCCTTTTCTGTCCCCCACATGCCATCGTCTGGGCCTTCTATGGGGGCAATAGGCCCAGAGAAGCCATTTTCCGTCCCCCTCACGCCATCCCCTGGGCCTTCTATGGGGGCAGTAGGCCCAGAGAAGCCATTTTCTGTCCCCCACACATCATCCTCTGGGCCTTATATGGGGGCAGTAGGCCCAGAGAAGCCCTTTCCCCCCACACACTGCCTACTGCCCCCATAGAAGGCCCAGGGGATGGTGTGTCGGGGACAGAAAAGGCCTTCTCTGGGCCCAGAGAAGCCCTTTTCTGCCCCTCTTCCCTTCCTTTCCCCCTTTTCCTTTCTTCCTCTCTCCTTCCCTTCCCTTCCTTCCCCTTATTCCTTCCTTCCCTCCTTCCTTCCTTCCTTCCTTCCTTCCTTCCTTCCTTCCTTCCTTCCTTCCTTCCTTCCTTCCCTCCTTTCTCCAACCCTCTCTCCCTTCTACCTCCCTCCCTTCCTTTCTAGGGCCCATTGTCTTCCACCACAACGGGCTTTGCTCCCTAGTAAATAGTATAAATCAGAGCTGCCAGCCGTGACCATTGGCTGACAACTGGCAGGAATATGGGAGGGGTATGGGGGACTGCTATCAAATGATAGTAATTTTTGACATCTCCCACCAGCCACCAGAACAGTGGTGGGAAATGGGGGCTGGGGGGGGGTTAAGGTTTTCCTGGAAAGTTAATCTGTGAACAACACACACAAAAAAAATGTATCTTGTGGCACGTGGGAAGCTTTGCTCAATAGGCCAATTTGCCCATTTTCACTGAGGCA
Organism: Gekko gecko; assembly: GCA_029375565.1. Lineage (NCBI taxonomy): Eukaryota > Metazoa > Chordata > Lepidosauria > Squamata > Gekkonidae > Gekko > Gekko gecko. Next base: position 177,605,957 of record JAPDNY010000001.1, on the reverse strand, counting down.
TGAAGCGACTACTTTGGTATTAATCCCTCAACTGTAATCTAGAGACGATGAAAGGGTTGCTACTGCCAGTGTACATTAGTATTAATGTTTTCACAAAGTACGTAAGGTATTATTAACTCTGGTGCCTTTAGGCAAGTTTAAAGCTACTCTTACTTTGAACTATTATCAGCTTAAAGGTGTTTAGGCTGTTGATGACTTGAATGATTGGCAGTGTGATGGATATTCCTCAACCTAAGATATATCACCTAGCTTCTGGGTTTGTTGTGAAGGCAAGCCATAATACAGAAGCAGCCTGCACCTTTAAAAATGCAATATGAATGATAAAGTTGCCAACTGCAGATAGGGACCTTCCTGGAGATTTGTGGGCAGAGCCTAGGAAGGGCAGAATTGGGGGACAGGAGGGAGCTTGTCAGCGGGGATGTGAAGCCATACAGTTCAGCCTCTGAAGCTTCCAATCCTGGAAGAACTCCAGGCTCTGTTTGAAAGCTGGCAAGCCTAAAGCAGCAGTAAAAGAGAACCACAAAAATGCCAACTTTCTTTTCTACCTAACTCCATGCCATGGGACTACTGTGTCTGACACTGCTTAACTAGTCGCTGGATCAGCATTCATTGTTTTGACAACACAACTTGCAGAGGTGCCGAACCACAACATAGGCCTCATCTTAAATTCTGGAATAAAGGCACTATTTTAAAAAATAAATTCAGGTTACTTACAGGCATGAAGTATCCTGCATTTCATTTCCTATTCCTTTTTCATTCCCCTAAATCAGGGCCAAAGTGCATGTTGATGTGTGACATGAGTTGGGTGGGTCGCGGGTGCCTGACCTGACTCTCAGTCACATGTTCATGTGTGGACTAACCTTGAAAAACTTCTCAGGTCCAAAGTTTTGGTGCCATGACAGGGAAAGCCCCTTCTCAGGCTGCCACCACCTGTCTAGTTTCAGACGGCAGAGGCAACCATAGCAGGGACTCCAAAGATGACTGCATTGTATGTGTAGGTTTTTATGGGAGAAGGAGGCCACAGAAGCAAATTGGAAGACAGTGTAGATGGAACAAGACTGGAGTGATACAGTCCCCTACAACCCACTTCTGTCAACACTCTAGCCACAGCATTCTGTATCTTCCAGACAGTTTTCAAGCATAGCCTCCCCCTCACCTGTAGAGTGCATTACAGTAATCTAATCTAGATGTTACCAGAGCATGCTTCACAGTGGCAGGATCTTTTCTCCCCACAAACAGCCACAGCTAGTGAAAGGCTGAAGTTGGTGAAAGACACCCTGACCACCACTGCCACCTGTTTATCCAACAGGAATCCCAGGCCCAGAAGCAACCCCAAGCTAAGAATCTGCTCCTTTAGGGGGAGTGCAATACCATCTAGAACAGAGGATAACTCACTTCCTAGGTCAGACCCTCCCCCCACTAAATAGCACTTTCTCAGGATTAAGTTTCTGTCCCGACCCACAGCTGCTCCACTGCGGCCGGAGTGCAGGCTGGGGCTGGAATGTGGGGGGGGCGGCTGCACCTGAGGCCGCGTCCCCCTGGGGGCCCAGAGAAGTGGCGCAGGAGAGACCCGGTGGCCCAGCCTCACGCCCAGGCCCGCTGAGACCAGCCTCCCCCGACTGCCCCACCCCGGCTCCAACCAGGCAATGCCGGGTCGGAGCAAACGGGGCGGAGGACAGGCTCCCGGAGAGCCGCGGCTGACCCCGCCTGAAGCCTCGCCCGACCCAGGCGGGGTGGGCGATGGGGAAAAGAACGGCCGGCCACAGACACCAGCAGCAGGGACTCGGGCTGCTCCGCTGCCCAGGGACAGCCCACCCACACCAGCCCAGCCACCCAGGGCTCGGGGATGGGGACGAGCCTGGGTGGAGGAACTGCTGGGGGAGGCGTCTGGAGGGGCTCAAGAAGGGTTGGGGCCTAAACCCTCCCCACAGGGGTGCACCCGCAGACAGCCCCGCAATCCCCGCTACCCCTCTCCCATTCTTGGTCCCGGGGCGACCTCCTTACCTGCAACTCTTCACCAACAGGCCACACCAGAAGGACCGACAGTGCTCAGCTGACACCCTGCTGTGAAGACTGGGAGGGGCGGAGCCCAGCCAGCCTTAAAGGAGGTGCACAGGAGCCAATGGGAGGAGGAAAGCAGGAAAACGGGCAAGACCAGGAACCAATGAAACCACGATTAAGGAGGGAGGGAGGGGGGAGGCATGGTGGAAGGGAATAAAAGAGGGGTAGAAAGCCAGAGCCGGGAAGGAGAGACGGAGTTTGGAGAGAGAGAGCCTGCCCACACAGAGAGACGTGAGGAGGCTTCTCTTTGTACGTACTCCAGCCGAGGTGGCTGCTGACGGTGACGCAACCTCAAGCCCCTCTTACATCTGAGGCTTGTGGCAGGATCCCTCGGAGTTCCCCTTCGGCTGGTCTGCCCCGAGTGCCTCCCGCCTTCCCCCCGAGGCTGGACCAGAGGCACGACAATGTGGTGGAAGATGCGAGCAGTGGTGACCCGCTAGAGAAGCCCCGCCCGCACCTACCGGCACCCTTAGGCTGGAAACCTCCTCAGTTATGGGTGACACCGACCCCAGGGGACACGGGCGCTAGCACGTCTTTCTCGAGTGACGACTCCTCGGGGTTGGAGAATAGCCAGGCCGGGGTGCCTGCCACTGCCAAACCCGCTATGGATCTCCAGCAGTTCAGGCAGTGGCTTACGGAACACAATACGCGGCTATTACAAGATGTGGCGCAGCAGCAACAGGATGCCCAAGCATCCCTGGTACGAGACCTCCAACAGACCCTGGCGGCCAGTACCCAGGGTACAGATGGGAGTGGAGGGGCCCGACTGGATGGGGGCTGGCCTAGTCGTGGCTCGTGGATTCCGTTAACCAAGTTGACAGCAGAAGATGATATTGAAGCCTATCTGGAAGCATCTGAACAGGCTGCAGAGGCCGCTCAGTGGCCGCCCGCCCAGTGGCCTTTTATCCTGGGGCCCTATTTGACGGGTGAGGCGCAGGCCGCGGTAAAAGCCCTTGCCAAAGAGGAGGCAGCTGATTACACCACGGTGAAGGCCACCATTTTAGACCACTTTGCAATCACACCCGAGACCTCCCGTCAAAAATTCCAGGCCCTGACGTGGCATCCAGGGGACCGACCTTGGGGTGTCCTGGCCGCCTTGAAAGACGCGGCCACATGCTGGTTGTGCCCGAAGTCAGACGAGGCACATCAGATTGTGGAACAAGTAGTTTTAGAACAGTTACTACACATACTGCCGCCCCGAACCCGGCATTGGATCACATGCTGGTAACCCAAAACTTTAGCCGATGCGGTAGAATTATGGGAAAAATTTTTGGCAGCAGAAGGTACCGTGGCCAGACAGGAGGAGCCGAAACCACGAGAGATGACCAGTAAGGCCGGGGCAGAAAAGGGGCCCCGAGGCCCGGAGATTCCCCAGGAAGGAATGCCCTCCATTCTTATTGCGAGGCAACTCCAGAGGTGCAACACCCAGGTGGATTGCCCCTCCTGGTCCGATGAGGGGCCGGGGACTCCCTGAGGCCCGGGGGTCAGGAGAAGGAAAACTCCCAGGGGCACGGGGTAGTGAAGTGGGGCTGTTATACACACGGGCAAATGGGCCACCTTCGCCGTGATTGTCCCATGATGGAGTGTGACATCGGGTGGGAGTCCTCTCTCCAAGTCACAACTCCAGGAAGAGGTCTTCCCCCCTTTGTGGTGAGTGTCACGATTGGTAGCAGTGAGGTTCCCACTCTGCTGGATAGCGGTAGCTCCATATCCATGGTACGGGAGGATTACATGCCGGAAAAGCTACCATTCGTGTGGGAAACTGAGATCGCTTGTTTTCATGGTCACAGGGAGCGATGCCCGGTTGTGGTGGTGCCTATCCAGTATCAGAACCGCACGTATCAACTACCCATGGCACGGGTACGGATGCTGCCCTTCCCGGTGTTGTTAGGTCAAGATGCGCCGGGTTTCCTGCCCATTCTGGCCCAGCAGGCCGAAAAGCCCCCTCCATGGGCTGCACCAGCATTGGAAGAAGCCACTTCATCTAGAGGAGACGATGAGAGGGCGGTGGAGCCCCAACTGGAAGATCCAGCATTTGTGACCACGCAACATGAAGACCCCACGCTGGACGCGTTACGGGATCGGACCGCGGTAAGCGAAGGGCAGTTTATAGACGAGCAGTTAGGACAACGGGGGTCCTGTATTGTACAGGAAGGGGTGGTCTGGTTCAGGGAGTGCGTGGTAAGGGGGATGGTTCGTCGACAAGTGTTGGTGCCGCAAGCGTACTGCCAAAAGGTATTGGAGCAAGCGCACGACCCACCTTGGGCAGGCCATCAAGGGATTGCCAACACCCTGAAGCGGGTGTTGGAACGGTTCTTCTGGCCGTCAGTTTCCAAAGATGTAACCCGGTTCGTGAAGACCTGTGGACTATGCCAGCGGACCATGTCCCGCCCGGCACCGAGAGCCCCTCTGCAACCCGTCCTCTTTGAAGGCCGTCCCTTCGAATGGGTTGCTATGGACTTTATCGGCCTGTTGACTTGGACCGCCAAGGGTGCCAGATACATCCTCGTCCTCATGGATTACACAACATGGTACCCGGAGGCCATACCGTTACCTAGCATGAAGAGCGCTGGAGTTGCCCGCGCGCTCATGAGATTCTTCTCCCAGGTCGGTCTGCCCCGCGAAATCCTGACAGACCACAGGAAACGCTTCACCGCTGACTTTATGGCCAAGGTCTGTGATGCCCTACACATCCGACAACACTTCACGGCTGCATACCGTCCCCAGACTGACGGCCTAGTAGAGCAGATGAACCAGACCATCAAAGGGATGCTGCATCGCCTGTCGCACGACCACGCCCAGGCCTGGGACCTATATCTTAACCCCTTGCTACTGGCCCTGAGGGAGACCCCCCAAGCGTCCACAGGGTACTCGCCTTTTGAACTGATATATGGGTGGAACCCAAGGGGGATTCTCAGCCTGCTAGAAGAACAATGGGTCCCAACTGGACCAGGAAAGTCGCAAACCACCGACACCCATGTCCAGCAGTTGAGAAAATGACTGGAAACAGCTAGGGCTTTGGCTAGCCGCAATCTTGAACAGGCCCAAGAACAGTACCAGAGGCGGTATGATGTAGGTACCCGGCCCCGAACTTTACAGCCCGGCTCATTGGTCCTTGTGGCTAGCCGTGTTATGCCAAAGAATAAGGGAGACCCCTGGGTGGGCCCGTTCAAGGTCCTCCGGCCTTTAGGTCCGGTGACGTATGTTGTCCAGTGTGGGCGGATGAGTCAACAGGTCAAAACCCTCTATATCAACGATTTAAAGGAATGGGCTGAGAGGGACGCCTCTGTGGGACCCGGACCCACTCCCTGCCTACTCGCCGCCCATCCAGGGGAGGTGGAGATCCGAGAGGTCCCCCGACATATGACGGACGTCACCCGAGTGGAGCCGGTGCTGGGCGAGGGGCTTACCCAACAACAAAAAGACGAAGCCCGCCGGGTCATAGCGAACTGTCCCCCAGTGTTCTCGTCCGAGCCTGGTTGTACTCATCTAACAGAACACTGCATCCCTACCCCCGAAGGGGTGGTAGTCCACTGCCCATGGTGACCCGTCCTCTATAAACGACAAGGCGTAATCGACAGAGAAGTAAGCGACATGCTCCGTCTCAGCATTGTCGAACCGTCTCAGAGTCTGTGGAGGAGTCTGGTTGTGCTTGTCCCGAAACCGGACGGAAGTGTACGGTTCTGTGTTGACTACTGGGAGGTAAACCGCATTGCCCTCTTCGATGCCTACCCCATGCCTCAGGCGGAACACCTAATCGACCAGCTAGGAAAAGCACAATACCTATCAGCCCTGGATTTAACAAAAGGGTATTGGCAAATCCCGGTACGGGAAGAAGATAGGGCAAAAACAGCCTTCACAACCAACCAAGGCCTTTTCCAGTTCTGACGGATGCCCTTTGGCCTTCATGGGACAGCGGCCATGATTGATCGACCGGGCTCTCGCGCACTGTAGCCACTTTGCCTGGGCCTACATAGATGACATTATAATCTGTAGCCCAGACTGGGGTACGCATTTGGAACACCTCCAGCAAGTCCTAGAGGCTCTGGGTGCGGCCGGGTTGACTGCCAACCCAAAGAATAGCCGCATCGGCTTCCGGAAATTGAAGTACCTGGGATACCAGGTAGGAGGGGGCATCCTGCGTCCACTGCCCAACAAAATAAAAATGCTAGAGAACATCCCTGCGCCCACAACAAAAAAAAACTCTGTCGCTTTCTAGGGTTCGGGGGGTATTATAGCAAATTTATACCCCACTTTGCCTCTATTGCGGCCCCCTTGACCGACAGCCTCGGCAAGCACCATCCAAATCCTATCATCTGGACCACAGAGCGACAAACTGCCTTTGAGATTCTACGACATAGCCTCTCGGCCGATCCAGTTTTACACAACACTGATTTCGACTACCCGTTTACCCTCCAAACGGATGCCTCCAGCTCAGGCCTTGGGGCCGTTCTCTCTCAGGTGGTGGCAGGTGAGGAGCGACCCATCCTCTTCTTGAGTCAGAAGCTGCAGGCCACGGAAAAAGGATATGCTACAATTGAGAAAGAAGCACTGGCCATTAAGTGGGCGGTGGGAGCCCTTCAATTCTATCTAGCGGATAATCCATTCCACTTAGTTGTTGATCACGCCCCCCTTGTGTGGGTGGCCCAAGCCAAAGGTCATAACACCTGGGTGATGAGATGGTATTTGTCTCTACTCCCCTTTCGGTTCACCATACAACACCGTGCTGGCCGTGATCATCTTAATGCTGACTTCTTGTCCCGCCTACATAAGGGGGACCCCGACAACGAATCTCCCAGGGAGGGGGTATGTCCTGACCCGCGGCTGCTCCACCGCGACACAGAGCCATGACCGGAGTGCGGGCCAGGACTGGAACGCGGGGGGGGGCGGCTGCACCTGAGGCCGCGTCCCCCCGGGGGCCCAGAGAAGCGGTGCAGGAGACACCCAGCAGCCCAGCCTCACGCCCAGGCCCACCGAGACCAGCCTCCCCCGACCACCCCGCCCTGGCTCCGACCAGGCAATGCCGGGTCGGAGCAGACAGGGGCGGAGGGCAGGCTCCCGGAGAGCCGCAGCCGACACCGCCCGAAGCCTTGCCTGACCCAGGCGGGGCGGTCAACGGGGAAAAGAACGGCTGGCCGCAGACACCGGCTGCAGGGACTCAGGCTGCTCCGCTGCCCAGGGACAGCCCACCCACACCGGCCCAGACACCCAGGGCTCGGGGATGGGGACGAGCCTGGGTGGAGGAACTGCTGGGGGAGGCGTCTGGAGGGGCTCAAGAAGGGTTGGGGCCTAAACCCTCCCCACAGGGGCGCACCGCAGACACCCCCGCAATCCCCGCTACCCCTCTCCCATTCTTGGTCCCGGGGCGACCTCCTTACCTGCAACTCTTCACCAACAGGCCACACCAGAAGGACCGACAGTGCTCAGCTGATGCCCTGCTGTGAAGACTGGGAGGGGCGGAGCCCAGCCAGCCTTAAAGGAGGCGCACGGGAGCTAATGGGAGGAGGAAAGCAGGAAAACAGACAAGACCAGGAACCAATGAAACCACGATTAAGGGGGGAGGGAGGGGGGAGGCGTGGTGGAAGGGAATAAAAGAGGGGTAGAAAGCCAGAGCCAGGGAGGAGAGACGGAGTTTGGAGAGAGAGAGCCTGCCCACACAGAGAGACGCGAGGAGGCCTCTCTTTGTATGTACTCCAGCCGAGGTGGCTGCTGACGGTGACGCAACCTCAAGCCCCTCTTACATCTGAGGCTTGTGGCAGGACCCGTCGGAGTTCCCCTTCGGCCGGCCTGCCCCAGGTGCCTCCTGCCTTCCCCCCCAGGCTGGACCAGAGGTGCGACAGTTTCAGCTTGTTAGCTCTCATTGGCAATTCTTATTATTTTGTATGCTGTATCATGGAAATAACATCTGGGGAGCTCCCCAAATGACTGCTTTTTTGAGTCCTTTTTAATTTCTTAATATCACTGGAACTTCTATGGGTTATATACATGACAATTATACTTTAGCTTTGTTGTCAGGATTTTCAAGTTGAAAGCCAGATGTGTGCTAATATGTCAGCTGTACTTCCAGAAGAAGAAAAAAATCTACTTTTGCAGTCTTGGAAGTTGAAAATGATACTCCATTTATGTTCATGGAATGTCACATCCTTGAAAGGGTTAATTTGGGGATGAAAATGCCATAGTGCTAATTATGTATTAAGAATCATGTTTGCCAGTAGTGCTGTGTAGATCTTCTTCGTGGTCTCTGTGCATCACACCCATGGGATTCAGTGCGCCTGCACTGATCTGGTCGGTGCTGTACAAAGCTCACAATGGGATTTTCGCGCCTCCGCCCTGGGCCCAAGTGGGCAGGGCACGGACATCCTGCCAGTTCTCTTCTGTCCGCTGCACTGTTCGCAGCAATTCTTAGTTGGTGCTGAGAGAAATTTTTTCCTCACATCAGAATCCTTCGATTTGCTTCAGCTTTTGTTTTCCTCTCCTTACTTATCGATTTCTGCCTCACGGGATGTCTGCGGACTGGTAAAACCTTCCTGGTCTTCGGACCATTCCCCCCCACCTCCTGAGGCATAAATTCATTTATGGAGAGAAAGTGGGGATGCTTTAAACGCTGTTCCGCCTGTGGCAGCAAACTAGCTCCCCGGGACAAACACACCCTTTGTATTATTTGTCTTGGAGAGAGCCATCGGCCAGAGCCCTGCTCCTTCTGTACAAGATTTTCGAATCTGACATGAAAGAAACATGCCGCTAGGCTCAAAGTAGCCCTCTGGGAGTCTGCCCTACCCCCCCCCCCACATTGGCTATGGAAGGGGATCCCGCCACGATCCCATCCTCTTCATCTAAATCCTTACCACCTATTTCGGCATTGAAAGAAACAATCATGCCCCCGACGCTGAAGCCTCCGAGACTGACCACTCTTCCTGCCGATGGGGAATTAGTCCCAAAGAAGAAGCGTTCACTCAAAACAACTTCCTCGGCTTTGACCCCAGTGAAGAAGCCTAAAAAGGATAAATCGAAAGGGCATGCCACCGATAAGGGAAACGCACGTAAGTCTCTAGAGCTGAGCGGCGCAGTTTCACCCAAGGACTCTGCTCTGCATACCGATTCACAGATGCAATCCCAAATTGTACATCGTTCCACACCGGAGCTGCCCAAAATTCAACCTCAGCCTCCAGTCAAAATCTTGGACTCTCCTCCTCAGCAGCTGAACCCTCCGGTGTTGTAGAAGAAACCGAAACACAAACCTCCATCCTCCTCGGTTTCCGAGATCGAGGTCGATCTCATTTCAGATACCCAGGCAGTCGGTCCTCGTTCTCCGTCAACCGCTTCCTGGGCCAGTGGCCACTCTACCCGGGATGACCAATACCGACCGAGGGGCAGGTCTCGTTCTCCACGCCAACATAGTCAAGATAGATGGAACGACTACAAGCCTTACAGGGGCTGCCCATCTCATCCACATCGAGATTCTTCTACTGATTACTCTTACGGGCCAACCTTGTATCCTCCATATGACCACCAGCTAAACATGCCGTATTGGTTTTCCAACATGCCTTGGATTCCACCGAGGGATCCCACCGAGTGGGAGGATCACCACCAAAGGTACCGCTTGCCGCGTCACCACCCACCATCGGCAACTCTTTCCAAGCCTCCACCGTCTTGAGAAGTTCCCCGACCGTTGTCTCCACAGCAGGTATTGATACCGACACCAATCCAGGACCTTAGATCACCTTCGGAATTCTCGCGTGACACAGAAGGCAAGGGGTCTGGAGATGAGTCCTCTACACTGGAACCTCCGCCCAAACAAAATGTCTCTGACGAACTTCCCATCTCTCCATCTGAGGACATGTCATCATACAGTGATCTTATAAAGCTCATGGCTCATTCCCTCCATCTGCCTGTCACTCAATCCCTACCATCGGTATCAGATGAATTTTACAACATAGTCCAACAAGATGCATTCACACTGATAGCCCTGTCTATGTCAAAGGTACTCTTACAAGCTGTTAAGACACCATGGGAAAAACCGTCATCGGCGCCGGTTTCCACAAGACGCTTGGATCACATGTACCGTATACAGGAAGACAGGGCGTCCTTCCTTTACACACATCTGAAGCCTAATTCGGTCATGGTCTCGTCATCATCAAAAAGTAAACGTTCAAGTCTTGCACCTTCAGACAGAGAAAGCAAGAAGATAGATGCGTTTGGAAGATGACTCTACTCTGCAGGGGCCCTGGGGATAAAGACCTCCAACTATATTGCTTGCCTCAGCCGCTACCAATATTCTTTATGGCAGAGAATGGCCGAATTCCTCCACAATGTGCCAGAGGATAAGGTCCTCGAGGCCCACAGCCTCCAGAAAGAGGGTCTGGTGGTTGCAAAACAGCTTCTCAATTCGGCCAAGCATTCCCTCGATGCCTTTTCTACATCGATGGCTTCGTCAGTTGCCCTCCATAGACATGCCTGGCTACGCACCACCTCATTACCAACAGAGACCAGATCTTACATTGAGGACCTGCCATTTGATGGAGAAGGGCTCTTCCACTCCTCAATGGATTCAGCTCTTCAGGAGCTTGACAAAAGTATTAAGGCATCTAAGTCCCTAGGTGTTTCTGCATCATCAAGACCTTACTGCCCACGATTGTGGTCTAGGTATAATACCAAGCGAACCTATTCCACCAAACTGTCACCAGACGGAAATTGGAAGTTCTGCCAGTTCTGCCAGTCGCCGGCTGTACACCATCAACAATATACCTATCAGACAAAGCCTCGATATACCTCGCAACAGCAGCAATCGAGATCGAAGCCCCATCGGGGCCCTAAGCAGGGACTTTGACTTTCACAGCAAGAACTTACAGTCCACCCGTCTACAACCGTTTCTCTCTGCTTGGAAAGAAATTACTACGGACAGTTTGGTTATATCCATTCTTAGCCACAGATATCTCATAGAATTTGCAGAATTTCCAGCCCTACCAAACTACCGCGCCACCCCCCTTCTCCCATCCTCCTACAGGAAGTCAAAACAGTCTTGCAGAAGGATGCGATAGAGTCGGTACCGAAGGCCTCGGAAAGGACAGGCTTCTAATCCCATTACTTCGCCATTCCAAAAAGGGACAGGGGGCTGCACCCAATCCTGGTTCTCCAAGATCTCAACGCCTCCATCCACTGCCGCAAATTCAGGATGACGTCCTTAAAGGTCATCCTCTGCTGTCCCGGGGCTCCTGGATGGCTACTATTGACCTCCAGGATGTCTACTTTCATCTGAACATCCACCCTTCACACAGGAGATTTCTTCGCTTCGCCAAAGGGGACCTCCACTTCCAGTACAGGAGTCTCCCATTTGGCCTGTCCACGGCATCAAGAGTCTTTACCAAAACGATGGTGGTAGTGGTGGCCCACCTTCGTCTTCAGGGAATCACCATCTTTCCCTATATTGATGATTGGCTCTTGGTGGCGGACACTCCTACACTCCTGTACAGCCACATCTCCCACACCTTGAACCTTCTGGCCTCCCTCGGACTTCAGGTCAGCTACCAGAAGTCCAATCTGCAACCTACCCAGTTGGTCCAATTCATCGATGCGCTCCTCGACACGGTGTCCTGCAGGGCATACCTCCCTTCGGACAGGGCCACGACCCTATTGTTTCTAGCCAAGGAAATCTGAGCCCGGACATCATCTACGGCTCTTCAATTCCAATGGCTCCTGGGGCACATGTCAGCCACCATGGCTGTTCTACCACTAGCAAAGTTGCACATGTGGCCCTTCCAAATAGGTTCCTCACTCATTTCTTTTTTTTTTTTTTTAAACAAAGTTTTTTATTGGGATACACTCAACATTTCCAATCACGTTACCAATACAATTTTAAAAAAGAAGATCCCCGTCCCCACCCCCCACCCCCTAATAGGCTTCCAACACTGCTAATAACAAACAGAAAAATTATAAGGTAATCAAGCTTAGACTTAAAAGCATCGACAAACCAGGTAACACATTTCAATTACATATAACCTCTACAATTTCAACATGTTATATATAACAGTACATACAGTTCAAAATTCATTTCACTTCTCGCTCAATATCCATACGTATCCAAGTTATATATTTTCCCCTTCATTCTATATTCAGTTTCTAGATACAGTTTCAATCCTTCCCAGTCTTTTAAGTACTGTTCTGCCATTTGTCCATTTAATTTCTTTGTCATTTTGTCCATTTCCGCTAAAAATAACAGTTTTCTCAACCATTCATGTATATCTGGCACCTTCTCCATTTTCCATTGCTGAGCAAAGGCCATTCTCGCCGACGTAATCATGTACCATAACAGTGTCCTTTTTTCTTGTGGGATTTTTTCCATTGTCAAACCGAGGAGAAGAAGTTCTGGCTTTCTCTCAATTGGGATTTTTAATATTTTCTGCATCACACAATGTACATTAGACCAATATGTTTTCGCTTTAGCACATGACCACCACATATGGTAAAAAGAACCCTCTATTTTTTTACATTTCCAGCATTTGTTACTCAAGTTCTTATCCATACTAATATTAGCAATCTTTTTTGGTGTCATGTACCATCTATACATCATTTTATAACAATTCTCTTTTACATTGGTACAAGTAGACATTTTAAAAGATCTTTTCCACAAAAATTCCCATGATTCCATAGAAATTTCTTTGTTCATATTTATAGCCCATTTTATCATTTGCTCTTTTACAGTCTCGTCCAATGTATATACAAACAACAAAATTTTATACATCTTTGAAATCATTTTCCGCTCTCTATTCAACCATAAATTTTCAAATTCATCATATATGGCTCTAAAGCCAAATTCTTTACAATCTTTTTTATAAATATCCCTTATTTGACAATATTGTAACCAACCGTATTCGAATTCTAAATCATTATTTGGCTTTAAAACATATTTTTTCCCTTCTTTTTGCAATAATTCCTGATATTTCAACCAGTCATGACCTTTATATTCAGAAAACCGATGTATAACAGCAGCTGGTACAATCCACAAAGGCCTCTCGTCCGAGATTGTATCCTTGTACCTAGACCATGCATCAAACAATGTCCTCCTTACATAATGATGCTTAAACATAGAATCAACTTTATTTTTCCCATACCAAAGATAGGCATGCCAGCCAAATCTGCAATCGTGTCCCTCAAGAGCTAACAGCTTTCTATTTTCCAAATGAATCCAATCAGATAACCAAGACATACATACAGCTTCATGATACAAACGCAAATTCGGAACTTGGAAGCCACCTCTGTCTTTAGTGTCATACATTATCTTCATTTTAATTCTTGGCTTCTTTCCTGCCCAGATGAACTTAAAGATTTCTCTTTGCCATTTGACCAAGACTTTCCCATCTTTCACAATTGGTATTGTCTGAAACAAAAACATTAACCTGGGCAATACATTCATTTTAACAACGGCAATTTTTCCAAGAAGAGATAGTCTTAACCTTTCCCATTTTTCTAAATCACTCTTTATCGAACCCCACAATTTTTCATAATTATTTTTAAACAGATCTATGTTTTTCATTGTAATTTCGACTCCCAAATATTTAACTTTTTTAACCACTTCACATTCTGTCACATTTTGTAACATTTGTTGCTTTGAACCAATCATATTTTTACACAATATCTTAGATTTATTTTTGTTGACATAAAACCCTGCAAGATCACCAAACTCTCTTACTTTTTCAAATACCTTAGGCATATTATTAACAGGATCTTCAACAATAAACATGATATCATCCGCAAATGCTCTTAATTTAAATGAAAAACCTCCAATATTCAAACCTTTTATGTTATCATCATCTCTGACCGCTTGTAGCAAAATCTCCAAAATCCAGATAAATAACAATGGTGACAGGGGACAACCTTGTCTAGTACCTTTTCTTACCCGGAACATATCTGTTGGTTCTGCATTCACAATCACCGAAGCTTTTTGTTCTTTATATATCGATTGAATCATTCTTATAAATTCTACGCCCATCAAAGATTTCTCAAACACTTTAAACATAAAGTCCCAATTCAAATTATCAAAAGCCTTCTCTGCATCCAAAAATAAAAAAGCAACTTCTTTTTCAGGGTGTTTATCATAATACTCAATTGCATCCAAGACAACCCTCATATTGTCTTTAATTTGTCTATTTGGTAAAAAACCAGCTTGATCCTCAACAATAGTGTCCTTCAAAAACTTTTTAAGGTGCTCTGCCAATATTTTTGCAAATATCTTATAATCGTTGTTCAATAATGAAATGGGTCGGTAGTTTTTAACGTTTGTTAAGTCTTGCATTTCTTTAGGAATTAAGGTGATTGCAGCTTCATTCCAGGAATCTGGAATCTTTCCTGTCCTTCTAATTTCGTTTAAAAGAATCTCCAACACCGGGACCAAATCTTCATGAAATTTTTTATAAAATTTAGCTGAAAAGCCATCCGGGCCTGGAACTTTAGAGATTTTTGCCTCAGCTATTGCTTTACTGATTTCATCTTTAGTTATTGCAGCATTTAAAAATGTTTTCATTTCAGGGTTTGGTTGTATCAAATTAACTTTGGATAGGTAATCCAACATTTTTTGAGGATCCGCTTGCTTCACTTGAAAGAGAGTTGCGTAGTATTTATAAAATTCCCTCTTGATTCCTCCTGGGTCTGAGATCTCTTTATTTCCATCTTTCAAGCAAGTGATTGTTTTATTCTCTCTTCTTTTCTTCAATTGCCATGCTAAATATTTGCCAGGTTTATTTGCACCTTCAAAGGATTTCTGTTGCAATTTTTTCAAGTTCCAAAATACTTCTTTGTTCAACCTTGCCTCATATTGCTCCCTTAAAATCCTCAATTCTCTCAAAATCTTCTTTTTGCCAGGCCTTTTCTTGAGTTCTGTTTCTTTTTTCCGAATATTTTCCATAATTTCTTTGTCTATTTTCATTTGTTGTTTCCTTTCATTGTTATTAATTGCAATCAGATGTCCTCTCATCACAGCCTTGTAGGCTTCCCATACCGTTTGCGTCTGTACACTCTTATTTAAGTTCAATTGAAAGTATGTTTGGGTTTCTGTCCTTATTTTATCCACAATATTTTGCTTGTCCAGCAAATCTTCATTAAGTCGCCATCGAAATTTTTTCCTCTTAACATACGTTGACCATTTTATCGGACTGTGGTCAGAAAGAGTCCTAGGTAATATCTCAATTTTGCGTGTTTGCAAGATTAAATTCTCTGTCATCCACATCATATCTATCCTTGAAAAAGATTCATGTCTTGATGAATAAAAAGAGTACTCTCTATCTCTGGGGTTTTTAACTCTCCAAACATCTGCCAAGTGTTCATGTTTAGTCAATTGAAAAAAGACTTTAGGAAGTTTGCCCATGGCATCAATTCCTTTTTTTGATTTTCTATCAACAACATTATCAACAGTACCATTAAAATCGCCCATTAAGATCGTTTGCTCATAGGTCAACTGTCGTAGCTGTTTTCCTTCGCACCATTGGGAGCATAGAGATTAACAATTAATGTCTTTTTATTCTGCAACACAACTTCTACCGCCAAAAATTTCCCTTCATTGTCTTTAAAAATTTCTTTTGGTTCCAACTCCTTTTTAATATATGTAACAACTCCTTTTTTCTTTTGGGAGGAGAGTGAATAAAATTCCTCTCCTAATCTTTTTTGAATCAAAAATTTGGCATCTGATTTTTTAATATGTGTTTCTTGCAAGCAAACAATATCGCATTTCTGTTTTTCCAACCAGAGTCTAACATTTTTCCTTTTTTGGGGTGAATTCAGTCCATTAACATTCCATGAAATTATTTGACTCTCCATGTTGGTTTAATGATTATTTATCAGAGTCTTTAAAATTATCATTGATGAATCTGGTCATTTGCTCAACTGACTTGATGGTGACTCTCTTCTGCTTGAACGAAAAACTGACGCCTTTAGGAATTTCCCATCTATATCTTATGCCCTCTATTTTCAGCTTGTCAATCAGATCTTTGAAAAGTCGTCTATCCTGAAGCATCGCTCTGGGTAGTTCCTTTAGGACCATAATTTTCTTGTTGTCAATTGTGAAGTCTTCCTGAAATTGTTGCTTAAACAAATCCTCCTTCAGCTTCTTAGATATAAACTGGACAATTACATCTCTAGGTAATTTTTTCCTTTGCGCAATCGCAGAGTTGACTCTGTATACCACATCAATCTGTGCCGCCACCTTCTCCTCTTCCATTTTCAAAAAGTCTGCAACAGCATCTACCATAACTGAGTGGATGTCCTCATTCTTATCTTCAGGGATCCCCCTGAATCTCATGTGGTTAATCATTGCATTGTATTGGACCATCACATTCACTTTATCTGTTTCTATAGTGACCTCAGCTATATTGGATGCTACTCCCTTCACCCTTACATCCATCTCATCTGCTCTTTTAGTCAACGTCTGTATCTCTTTTGTAATTCCAGACATTTCTTTTTACAGCTCTGTTACTTCTGTTATTACAGTCTTTTCCAGCTTCAAAATCGCGTCCATCACTCGTTTCTCCATAGCTTCCATCATGCCCTGTAGCTTTTTTTCCTCTTTCCCAGCCATTTTCGGGGAGGACCAGGTATTTGCCCTCTGTCGTTGCCGCAGGTCGTAAGCCGTTGTTCAAAGTTTTCCCTCCAATCCACTCTAAGTCAAAGTCCTTCTTGTGCCCACCTAAATCGCACTAGTTTCACTTTTTTCTATTGAGACTTTCGTTTAAAATCAAAGAAAGTTTTTCTGACCTTCCCAAAATGGCGGGCGCAATTTCTCTATGGTAAATAGTTCTTCCGGGTACTCACTTCCTGTCCGGCAGTCTTGATGGTCCCCCTTATTCCTGATTTCCTCCCTTCTTCCGGCCTCCTTGGTCTTCTCTAGGACAATTACTTGTCTGGTCTGAAGTCACTTCCTGTTTTGCCGATTTCTGCTGCAGCAGCTACAGTACTTTTCCACTGTAATTCTCACGGAGTTGCTGTTAGTTTCTATTTTAAAGTCAATAATCTAACCGCAGGAATGATCAACAATTCGGCTTTTTGGCCTTTTTAAGCTGTTTAACTGCACTTTTTCCGCTCCAATGTTAGTACGACAGATACAGCACGATCATGCGCTTCATCGGATGTTGTTTATTTTTGGCCAAGACGCGTCTCCGGTGAGCAATTTTAAAAAGTTACCTTCAAAGTCCGTGTTTTGTTATAGCAGTGTTTCCTTGATGTCAGTTTCCGTAGAATGTCTTGGAGGTCTGGGTCATGCGTTCTTATGTTGAGAATCCAACTCAGTGGGGTCTTGTAGAGATTTTCCGAAGTGCCTTCTCTGGGGGAGGGGATCAAGGCTGGTCGCGATGCTCTTTAAAGCCCCGCTATCAGCCGATCTCAACTCCTCTCTCGGGCCAGGCTCGCTGCCAGTCACCCCCCTGCCTGGGGGGATCTGCGGTGGGCTATATGAAGCCCACCCTGTCGTCAAGACCCTCCGTATGCTCTGGGAGCTCTGAGAGCAAGCCAGAACACGTTAGGACGCCATGAATCCCAGACCGGAAGCCGGTTCTTCACTCATTTCAAACCGACCCGAATGAGCCCCTTCAGGTCATTCACCCCTCCACCGTGCGTGCGGGACTCGCTGTTATGGTGGACAGCACTCTCCAACATCACAGACAGTGCCCCCTTTCACCCGCCAAACCCTACCCTGACACTGACCACAGATGCCTCCCTCTGGGGCTGGGGAGCACATCTCAATGGGGTCAGGATAGGATACCGTTGGGATCCACTGTATGCAAACAAGTACATCAACTTTTTTGAGCTCCTGGCAATCTTCTTAGCTCTGAAGTCCTTTCAGCCCACCCTCCAAGGGCACTGCGTAGCGGTCCTCACAGACAACACCACGGCACTCAGCTATGTCAACCGCCAGGGAGGGACAGTATCCAGGAGCCTCTGCCGCCTGGCTATCAAGCTTTGGGACTGGTGTGTACTGAACAACGTTTTTCCAATTGCCACCCACATCCCAGGAACCCAGAATGTGGAAGCAGAATGCCTCAGCAGAGGCCTCACACACCACCATGAATGGGAGATGAACTGGCTCTACCTTCGACCAATCTTCCATCTTTGAGGCGTTCTGGAGATAGACATCTTCGCAACCCGAAACAACGTGAAATGCATCCAATTCTGCAGCCGGGGAGGAGCAGACCCCCTCTCCCTAGGAGATGGTCTGCTCTGCCCCTGGACCCGAGAGTTCCTATACATGTTCCCACCTCTTCCGCTAATACTACAGGTAGTTCACAAGCTGGCCAAGGTTCTGCCAGATTGCATCATCATAACACCATGGTGGCCCCAGGAACCCTGGTTCACCACACTCCATTTGGCACAGGGAAGGTACCATCACTTTCCAGATGCCCCAGATCTCCTCACGGAAGAAGGGACTCTCCTCCATGCCCAGGTGCATCACCTCAAACTCACAGCCTGGCAAATTCAACCATAACCTTCTCCAGCCAGGTAGTTGAGGTCTTGCTCAACACTAGGAAACCATCGACCCGTCTCGCCTACCAAAGGAAGTGGCGTAGGTTCCAGACATTTCTCCAATCTTCAACCATTTCTCCTGAGACGGTGGGCATGGACAAGATCTTAGACTTTCTTCTCTCTCTGAAGGATCAAGGGCTCTTCAACTCGTCCATCAAAGTCTACTTGGCGGCAATATCTGTGCACCATGAGGGATTGGATGGCTATTCCATTTTCTCCCATCCACATGTAAAAACATTTCTCAGAGGACTCAACAGGTTGTATCCCCCTGTGTCTACCCCCACTGAGCTCTGGGACTTACCCTTGGTGCTCCACCACCTCACCAGGAGACCTTTCCAACCACTAACTACCTGTGACCTGAAATATGCCTCCTGGAAAACAGCCTTCCTAGTGGCCATAACATCAGCTAGGAGGGTCAGTGAACTCACGGCACTCCGACATGACCCTCCATACTTAGTTTTCCAGCCAAATGGAGTACGTCTTGTACCAGACTTCAACTTTTTGCCCAAAGTTGTCACTGAGTTCCATCTCAACTTGGACATATTCCTGCCAGATTTCTTCCCTCATCCTGAAGGGGAGAAGCAATGCCTGCTCCATACTTTAGATGTAAAGAGGGTGCTCCTCTTTTACTTGAACAGGACCCTGCCTACTAGGAAAGACAACAACTTGTTCCTATTGTATGCCACCCCCTCCTTAGGGTCCCGAATCTCCAGTCAGCACCTATCCAAATGGATAGTTGGGATGATCAAGCTCTGCTACGCCTTAGCAAAGCAACCACTCCCTGTTCATTTGACGGCTCACTTGACCAGGTCCTTGGCGACTTCTACTGCCTTTCTGAAGGGTGCATCACTCTCGTCCATCTGCAGAGCGGCTACGTGGTCCACGCCAACCACGTTCATCAAGCATTACACTCTAGATGTCCGTGAGCAACAGAAGGATGACTTGGGTCGTCTGGTCCTGTCCACTGCAGCTCGCTGAGTCTGCCAGCACCCACCTCCAGGTGAGCCACTGCTTTGTAATCTCCCATGGGTGTGATGCACTGAGACCACGAAGAAGATAAAGCAGGTTGCTTACCTGTAAGTGATGATCTTCAAGTGGTCATCTGTGCATGCCCACCCGTCCTTCCCCTCTCCTGATAGCGGTCAGAAGGAACTGGCGGGCTGTCTGTGCCCCGCCCACTTGGGCATGCGCAGTAGGGATTCCTGTGCAGGCCCAGGGCAGAGGCGCGAAAATCCCATTGTGAGCTTTGTACAGCACCAACCAGTTCAGCGCAGGCGCACTGTATCCCATGAGTGTGAATGCACAGATGACCACTCGAAGATCATCACTTACAGGTAAGCAACCTGCTTTTTTTATAGGTTTAGATCAACAAATTGAATTTTATAGTTGTGTAATTTTCTATTTACATCTAAGAGTTCTATACAGTTTTGCTTTCCTGTGGTCAGTAACATCAAAGAAAGACACTCAGGATTTAAGTAATCAATATGTGCTTACTTAATCAAATGGTACAAGTTATAAGGTAACAGGAATATTGCCAGGCTTCAAATACAAGTACATTTAAAACATGTGATTTCTGGAATATGGAATGGCACATCATACAATTACAAAAATTGTTGAGATTTTAGTACCATGAAGAAATCAAAATAGTTAAAAATCTCCTAATCCTTGGCTCAACCATCTACAGAGAAGACTGCAACAAAGAAATCAGAAGTATGAACCAGGAAAATGTGGTTCGTTTTGGTTCGTGGTTCGTGGTGTGCTCGGTTTGTGAGCCACAAACTGTCATGAATTTTTAGGTGCCAGATGAACTGGTTTGGTTCGTGAGGTTCATGATGCAGTAGAATGCCCTCACCACAGCATGATAGAAAGTGTCTATGCATACTATTTAACCATTCCATTTTCTTGCTGGCTGTGCCCAGCATAAGCTGTGTGGTGCAGTTCTAAACAATTTCAAGTCTCTTTGCAGAACAATCTTTTAACCACTTCCTTATCTGTCCTTCTCTGTTGCCAGGATATATGATAGCATTGGAAGCACCCAACTCCCAAAGCGATCTTTAGTGGTCACGTTGGGCTTCTTGTGTTCGTATAGGTCCTCAAACACATCTTGAACTATTTTCAGAGGATCAGGACCCCTGAAGGATCCCTGTTCCCAAGGGCAATTGCCCTTCTTGAGTAGCCACTTCTCTAGGCAGGGCACATTACTCTTTGTGCGGAACATGGCAGCTAGCTTCTTATTTACCGGGAAACTTTTTAACTCTAGAGTGCCTGTCTGGGCTTTGTGCCTAGACCTGCACGTGGACAGGGAATTTCTTTACTCCCCGTTCCTGGACTGACCTCTCAGTCCTTGAAAGGGCACCTAGCCTATTTGATTTTGAGAATGAGAGTGATCAGCTGCTTGATTCCCTGACGGGGTAACCTACAGATCCCGTTTACTGGGTTTTGAGCTCTTGGCTCTGACCAGATCACCACTTAATCGGTTTAGATTTTGAGCTTCCTACGCTCTGGCGGGGAGCAACTTTAAACCCACAGGATTTTGGGCTTCTTGCCCTTGCTGGATTACCCCAAACCAGTGGGGTTTCATGACAATACATCCCAACAAGCTAACCTCCAAATTCACACTTAATTACATTCTGGCTGTGAGGCAAAGCAAAATGGCTTTCTGAAGCAAGAAGAGATGTAGGGCCATGGCTCTTTACCGAGCAAGGCTCCCTCAGTTGTTATGGTTTGTTGCTTGGGCGGAAAAGAAAAATGGCATGGGGATTGTGGTGTAAAACTAGTGCCCTACACTGATTTAATTCAGATCCCACCCTAGATAGCCCAAGAGTTGCCCAGGAAGGGCCATAGGAGGAGGGTGAAAAGGGAATAGCCAACCCAGAATAGAGTGCTCTCTAGAGCCACACATGCATACAGAAACCAGTCACACAAACCTAAGCTAGGTTTTCTTGGGAAAACGTCCTCCTACATTTGCCTGCCTGAAAAACATGTGTGTTGACTCACATGTTTTCAGACATGCAGGGCCTGCCGTGCATTCTCCACCATTTTGTTAGCCAAATTGCTCTATTATTTAATAAAGATGGGAAATTATAATTACTAATATGCAATTGGCTTATCTATAGGATCTGACCTGTGTACACCAGAGCTAGAATTCCCAAGAACCCAGGAACAGACACAGAAACTGGGTGGCTAAAATAATGATTTCTTTACTAAATATTCTCAAGCATACACACAATATTCCCACAATATAGCACTAAGGAAACAGAGGTGATTGATGGCTTATAGAGGGATGATACAACCTGTCCAGATGTGCAGAGGTCCATAGATTCTGGCCTAAACTCAGAGAGTTCAGGGATGGCCTGTCATTTTGGATCATGGCAGAAAACACATGCTCTAAGGCCATGTGTGTGCTGGGATATAGGCATTAACAACAACAATAATACAGTCCACAGTAAACAATGATCAAGAGAAAACAAAAAATAACAACTGTGCACTGCAGAAACCCGCACCAAAGCTTACAATAAGAGACTTCAATACAATAAGTAATTCAACACATGTAATCAATCATAGGAAAATATACAAGTCCACTATCTCCCAAAGGGAAAGAACAAAGTCCAGAATAGAAATCTCTCAGAAGGAAGCAATGAAGTCTGGAATAGATGTCCAACACTTTTCCTAGGTATTGATCAGTGTTTCAGACCAATGGGCGGCCCTGGGGGCTGGTCTCAGGTGAGAACAATAGATAATTTGGACCAATGATGAGTCCCAGGGGTGTGTGATGCCAGTAGGGGCAGACCTTAGGTATGACCAATGAGCTTCCAGAGAGGCAGGGTCTGGATTTAACAATAGAAGCCAGGTGTTGGGTAGCTAGTTAAATGGATTATCTGACTCACTAATGGTCCTGGCCTGGGGTGGACAAAAGATGGGAGACATCCCTGATTAGCTTCAGGAAGGATTGCTAAACATTTGAATGATTGATTGATCCTGATATGTTGAGGGACAGAGCAAGAAAGACAAAGAAAGACAAAAGGTGGGAGACGTCCCTGATTAGCATCAGGAAGGATTGTTAAACATTTGAATGATTTATTTGAATTGGTTTATTCTGGTATCTTGAGGCACAGAGGCAGGAAAGACAATGAATTTAAACATAGAACACAAAAGGGCTGGGTGAGGTACTGGAGAGTGCCAAGTGGCTTCTAAAGACTTTACCTCTGGAACACATTGTTATTCCATAAGCATAATCTCTGCTGGGTGGATGGGGAAGACTGGGGGCTTGCTCTGAGGTCACCTTATGAAACCTGAATATGAAATCCCTTTTGCAGAGTGCTTGCAGCCTGACTCTGTGGTTCAAGCTGAGAGTGCCTGGCTTTTGGGAACTTTGGTTCAGGTTAGAAAGTAGGGCATCCCTGTTTTGGAGGTACCCAAGAGTAAAAGGCAGTGCCTCTGGCAACAAGTGCATTGCTGGGGATGCTCTGGCGTTTCAGTAAAACTGCATTGGTTAACCAAAGAGTTTTGCCCAAATGCCAAAGTGTCCCCAGTGTTCTCCAGAAACATGCTGATGTGCTTCTAGATGCACAGGGAGTAATGCCCCCCCAGTTTCCTACCATTTCCCCCTGCCATCCATTTCTAAAGAAGCCTACCCTTGGCCCAGGAGATCTCAATAATTATAATTCATAGAATCATAAAATGTTAGAGTTGGAAGGGACCTTGCAGGCCATCTAGTCCAACCCCCTGCAGTCTGCAGGAGCATAGCCGGAAGATAGCCCTACAACATACCCAAAAGATGGTCGTCCAGCCTCCTCTTGAAAACGTCCAGCGAAGGAGCATCCACCACCTCCCAAGGCAGTCTGTTCCACTGCTCAACCACTCTAACAGTTAGGAAGTTTCTCCTGATATTTAGCCGGTATCGACTCCCTTGTCATTTCCACCCATTAGATCTAGTCTTGCAATCCAGAGCAAGAGAGAATAGATATTTGAAGCCTGCAATCGTGTCCCCCTAAACCCTCTCTTTCCCAGGCTAACCATTCCCAACTCTTTCAGCCTTTCCTCATAAGACTTGGATTCCAACCCTCTCACCATCCTGGTTGCTCTCCTCTGGACATGCTCGAGCTTGTCAACATCCCTCCTAAAATGTGGTGCCCAAAACTGGACACTGTACCCCAGGTGTGGCCTGACCATAGCAGAATAGAGCAGGACTACAACCTCCCATGATCTGGACACAATGCTTCTGTTAATGCATGCTATGATTGAATCAGCTTTCTTTACAGTCACATTGCACTGCAGGCTCATGTTTAGCTTGTGATCAACCAGAACACCTAAATCCCTTTCACATGTGCTGCTGTCAAGCCAAGTCCCTCCCATTCTATATCTGTGCCTTTGATTTTTTGTACCTAAGTGTAGGACTTTGCACTTATCTCTATTGAAATTCATTTTATTTCTCTCAGCCCACCATTCCAGCCTATCTAGATCATTTTGAATCCTGACTCTGTCTTCTTCAGAATTAGCAACCCCACTCAGCTTTGTGTCATCTGCAAATTTGATAAGCATCCCCTCTATGTCTTATCTCCATTTTTGACAGAGTTACTAAAATGGTTGACTCTGGCAATGCTGTGGACATAGTGTATTTAGATTTCAGTAAAGCATTTGACAAAGTTTCCCCAAGTCATTTATAAAAACATTGAACAACACTGGGCCCAGGACCGAGCCCTGCGGCACTCCATTCAAGACTTCTCTCCACATAGACACAGAGCCATTTATGAGCATTCATTGGGTATGATTTTTCAACCAACCATGAATCCATCCAACGGTTGCACCATCCAGCCCATATTTAACCAGCTTATCCTCAAGGATATCATGAGAAACTTTGTCAAATGCTTTACTGAAATCTAAATACACTATGTCCACAGCATTGCCAGAGTCAACCATTTTAGTAACTCTGTCAAAAATGGAGATAAGGTTGGTCTGACATGACTTATTCTTCATAAACCCATGCTGGCTACTATCAATTAACTCATTTTGTTCAAGGTGCTCACAGACTCTAGAATTTTTCCAGGTATTGATGTCAAACTGACGAGTCTGTAATTTCCAACCTCAAATTCAGTCTCAAATGTTCCATTCTTGAGCAAGATAATTGAACAGGCAGTGGCTGGACAACTCCAAGCCTTCCTGGATCAGGCAAATTGTTTAACTCCCTTCCAATCTAGTTTCACACCTGGTTATGGGACTGAAACAGCCTTGGTCACCCTGGTAGAGGGAGGGTAACTCTGTTGATTCTTCTGGACCTCTCAGAAGATATAATCGATCATAATATCCTTCTGGACCACCCATCTGGACTGGGATTGGAAGGCACTGTTCTGTGGTGGTTCTGGTCTTATCTGGAGGGTAGGTTTCCAGAAGATGATGCTGGGGTTCTGCTGTTCAGCCCCTTGGCCTTTAGCCTATGGGGTTCCATAAGGTTCCATCTTGTCCCTTATAATCTTTAACATCTACATGAAACTGCTGGGTGAGGTCATCTGGAGATTTTGGCTAGATAGTCACCAATATGCAGATGACACTCAGCTCTATCTTGTACTTCCAGCTGATCCCAAAGAAGCTGTAGAAACCCTGAACCAGTACCTAGAGGCAGTTTTGGAGTGGATGCAGGCTAATAAACTGAAGCTTAATCCCAACAAGACAGAAGTGCTACTGGTGAGCGGAAGGTCTGACCTGGGATTTAAGGTGTCACATGATCTGGTTGGAGTTGCACTGTTCTTGAAGGAACAGGTCCGTAGTCTAGGGGTCTCTTAGACCCAAGCCTACTACTGGATAAGTAGGTGACAGCTGTGACCAAGAATGCCTTTTATCACCTTCAGCTGATTAGCCAGCTGTGGCCTTTTCTGGGTGGAATAGGTTTGGCTACTGTGGAGCATTCCCTGGTTTTGTATAGATTAGATTACTGCAAGGCACTCTATGTGCAGCTGTTCTTGAAAAGTGTTCAAAAACTTCAGTTGGTTTAGAATGCTGCATCCAGGATGTTGCCTGGAGTGGGTCATAGACACCAGCTCACACCAGTCTTGGCCCACCTACTCTGGCTACCTGTTTGTTTCCAGGCACAATTCAAGTTGATGATTTTGACCCTAAAAATTGTACATGGTTTGGGACCAATGTACCTGAAGGACTGCTCATTATGAACCTGCCCAACCATTAAGGTCATTTTTGGATGCCCTGCTTCAGGTGCCCCTGTCTTCTGAGATCAGGTGAGTGGTAACCTGGGAGAGGGCCATTTCAGTCATGGCTCCAAAGATCTGGAACTCTTTCCACATGGAGAGTTGTTTATCCCCTTCTGTTGCTGTCTTCTGCCAGCGGGTAAAGAGATTTTTGTTTCATTTGGCATTCCCTCAATGATCCCTCCTTCCTAAACAATGCTTTATGTATTGTATGTATTTTAGCTGTTTTTAAAAACTCTTCTAAAAGTTGTTTTAATGAGGTATTTTTGGAAGGGGGAGTTATTTTAATAGTTTTATGATGTAATTTTATCATGTACGTTTTAGATTGTTAGCTCCCTTGGCAGCCCTTGTAAGGACAGAAAGATGGGATATAAATTTACACTGGCTTCCAATCTGCTTCTGAGCCCAATTTAAGGTGTTGCTTTTGACTTTTGAAGCCCTAAATGGCTTGAGACAGGAGGGAATTTCAGACAGGCGATATATTCCGGTTCAGGAACGGTTCCCAAATGGTTTCTGGTCTGACGTTTTAGACAGAACTGTTTTAGAACTGGTTCCCTATCAGAATATATTTGTACTTTCACACACAAATGCTTCTGTCCTGTTCAGGAAACGGGGCTGAATCGTTTTACCTGTAAACCACTTCCAAGTAGTCTTCAGTTCCTTCTTCCAGATCTGAAATGCTTTTTCCTGCCGTTTTTCACCTGCGCAGGTGATCTCTGGCTTTTTTTAAACATTCGCTTTAGAGCGCTATAGTGCTATAACACAACGTCAAAACAGCACCATAGCAATCCCATCAGAATCACATCACTGTTTTTGAGGTTGTGTTATAGCGCTATAGCGCTCTAAAGCGAACATTTTTTTTAAAAAAAAAAAAGACGGTGCGGGCAGGAAATGGCAGGAAAACAAAGTGGTGCAGTCTGAATTGCCAAACCGCTTCTTTTTTAAAAATATATATTTATTGCTTTTTGTGAATGAAACACACCACATACACACAAAATAAACAAACTAACAAGCGAACAAACGAACACCAATACATAAAGTACCATTACTATCTATCTACAGCTACACTGCTTAATTCTTAAACATCTGGTTAAATCTTTTCCCCTCTAAACACACCTTTCCCCTAACACCTAAGCAGAGTATAACTATTTACTTATTATCCAGATTAAATTCAACCACTCCTCATCAACTTTGTTCCTTAGATAAGTTTCTCACATCATTTCACACTATAACTAAACATTATTATCCCTTTAGGCCACTTTTCACTGCCATTTTCCAAAAATTTCCTTCATCTGTATTTCCCATGCATTTATCATATACATATACATACATAGACCTTTATTGGCATAACACAGCAACAATAATGAAGGCAATGGGATAGATTAATGAAACGAATTAATAGATAGTAACAGGTTACACCAAGTTACACCAACAAGGGATCATTTTTAAGCTTCTCAGAAATAGTGAACTCAGTTAAAAAACATAACAATCCAAATGAGCACAAGGGAGATTAAGACTTGCATGCCCTTACCCTTAGCTTCCAAACATAGGCTAAGAATTCAGCAATAGATCAACAATATCTCCTTATAACCAAATTTATATACTCCTTTTTTTCAAAATAATTTACATCAACAAAAGTAAACAGTTCCGCCCCCTTCATTACATTTCCTTCTATAAAACTATTTCATCCTTCCGTATGTAATGCATAAATAACAACTTATATATGACTTGAAATTTATCATAACCTAAACCCATTCTTATCATCATTTTAAATTTAATCTACATTTCTTGAACAATTAATTTCTATCCATCTTAATCCCTATTCCTAAAGTTTTGTAGCTTTTATTACCTTATATCCCCTTAAACACAAACCAAGAAACAATTTTTCCAATTCCATATTAATCAGCAACATCCCATCAGATGTTTTCCAGACTTTCCCAAAAAGTAAAAGAAAAACAGAGCACGGTACTGTATCTTATTAATTATTTTAGTTTAATTAAGTATATAAAACTCAAGAAAGAAAAATAAAACTTTTCCCTGTTAATTTATCACATTTCTTAATCCAAATTGGACCTCTATCATTACTGTTACTACTTATTTCACCCTCTAACTCTATAGTTCACACTTATACAAAAACTATTTAAGAAAAAAGAAACAACAAAAGATAGAAAAAACAAACACACAAGCAAAAGATGCAAAAAGAATAAGAAAGGAAAAGTATACAAAAAGAAAACCTCTTGTTGCTCAGTAACCAGTATCAAAGCAGGAGCCATAATTTCATTTTCCACTTAAACAAGGATCAGTATCATATTAAAGCAGGAGCCATAATTTCATTTTTCTCTTAAACAAGGATCAGCACGAGTATTATTCATCCTATATATAGCTTGACTTTTCCCCTGAGGATTTGAAGCCTGCTTTTTAGCCTCAGAGAGTTCACATGTCTTCTTCCCTTGTATGTACATAGAGTCGCTCCTAAGCTCCCTTCTCTATATTTCCGCTTCTCTGTGTCCCACCTTTTACTTTCAGTCTCATATTTCCAAGCATAACTTTTGAGTCTCTTTTCTTTCTTCTTCTTTCTTCCTTTTCTACAAGTTGATTTTAGCATTTTCTTTTTTTAAGCTCTGTCTTTACGCAAAACTTCCTCCCTATTTCTTTTCCTTTTCTATAACTACTGCAGGCTGATTATCCACCAGTATCTCCTTTGCCTCACAAACTTGTTGCTCCATATCGCTCTGTGCATCCTGTTGCACTTCCTCCTCATTTTCCATACTTAATTGTTCATTCTGTGGTTTTCCAAGTACTTTGGCACATGCTGCCTCCATACCTTTTTGTATTTCATCTCTCAGCAACTTTAAAAATTGCTCCACAGTTAGTTCTCCCACTTGCATATTATTGTCATACTCCACTTGCTCTGTTCCCTCTGCAAGTGCCATTTTTGCTACCCAGTTACTCTCCATTCAAATACCTCAATCTTTCAAAATCCGACTATGATAACATATATAGTTGCAAGTCCTTTCTTACTGAGTTCACAACCCTGCAAAAAACCAAAATTCAATGACAGAGTTTTCCCCGTTTTTTTTCTGGCCGGCAATCCTCTTGGGCACAGAAGTTCAGGGTATATTTATAAAGCATCGTCTCCTATTAAATTCCTGAAAATAGTCATACTCACAGTCCCATGGAATCACTTGAACATTGGTGTGTTGCTGTAGACCTTATAAGCGAAACATAAATTATAAATCCAAAGAAGTTAAAAGAAAACGGATGGTCACGGCTGGAAGAACATTGCAGCCATGTTCTGTCCGCTAATCACTCCCACTTCGGGGCAAAACCAGTCACCCCCCCCCCGTGTTTGCCAGTTGTAGAGGGGGCCAAAAACAAGCCCCTTGCCACTAGACCTCTCTCCGGGAGATCCGACGAAGCTCCCCTGGCACTGGGGGGCTCCAAAAAGAGCAAAAAGGGAGTGGACGGCTCGGAGCAAGTCTATGAGCTGCCTGTCGCCACATCGTACCAACCGGAAGTCCACCAAACCACTTCTGATCTGGCTCTTTTCCAGTAGGGGAAAGCCATGTGTGAAATGGCAGCCCTGTACCAGTTTACTTCAAGACAGATCAAAAACGGCTTCAAACAAAAATATTGGAAGATGGTATTGGTGATCTTGCGAGAAATCATAGACAAAGAATTTGTATTAAAACCAGAGACTTTTTAAATTAAATATAATACCGAAGGTATACAAATCCAATGGTAGCTATTTGTTATCTTATATAATTTCAGCTGCGCTTATTCTGTGGGCAAGAAATTGGAAATCCAATACTATACCTTCTAAGAAGGAATTAATTTGTAAAATTTTAGATCTCTCCCAAATGGACGATTTAAGTATAAGACTGCAAAATCGAGATTCGAAAGTACATGCAAATAGATGGTCTAAACTTTATAGTTGGATAGAAAAATGTATTGAGACCTAAAGACTGTAAATATATGGAAATGATTTTGTAAAAAATATGTGTGTTGGTATTGAAAAACCCTAAAATAAATAAATAAATAAAAAACCGGCTTCAAACTGGCTGAAACTTGGTAATGTGAAATTCCCTAGGGGTACCTGAAGGACCATCTTCTTCCATATGTTCCTGCCGATAAACAAAGATCATAGGGAAAGACCCTCTTGACTGTTCCATCGACCAAAGAAGCTTGTCTTGTGGGCACACAAGAGAGAGCCTTTTCAGTAGTAGTTCCCCCAGAGAGGTGTGGCTGGCCCCCTCACTCTCGATCTTTAGGAAGCAGCTGATGCTATGATTAGCTCTTCTGCCTACCAATAGTTTTAAATTATTGATTTTAATTAGTGGTTTTTATGTATTTTATGTGTTCGATTGTATTTTATTATTAGTTACATTGTAAGCTGCCTTGAGTTCCTATAAGGTAGAAAGGTGGCTAATAAATATTTAAAATAAATATATAAACAAAAATACTGCAGGAAAACCATACAGAGTGAACTGATTACTCCTATGGCTAATAAAGTGTTAGAAAAATACATAATAGATTGGACAGGGCCAAATATTACTCAGTCATATTTGACTGCATGGCTGATAAAATCAAATATCTGTATCTCTGGTAACTAAGGGCAATCTTAGCTAGTTTGATCGAAATCTGTGTTTTTTTTTATAACTTTTTTATTGCTTTTTTCACTACACAAACTACAAAGAGTAAGGGAAAAGGGAAAACTAAACTAAAATACAAAGCTAAAGCAAGGATCATAACACATTAATTGTAACGATATTTTGATAGTCTTCCCACGATTAAGAAATTAAAAAGGGATGTTACTGATTATTATTTCGAGATCAAACTAATACAAGCATGATTAACCAGAATAGGTGCATCCTAGTTTCTTATATATAAAAAGAAAGTAAGACTTTCAGTATTAAACTACACAATACATTTTTATCTCCTGCGCTTGTTTTTATCATAGTTCAATTTAACTTTGAGGAGTTTAGGAGCTGTTGCTCCTTTTTCAGATTCAGAATCTTCTGAGGGGCTGCCTGAAGTGCTTCCACTGCTTCCCGATCCATGTTCACTATTTTCTTCTGTTTTGTTGTTGTTTTTTCTTTCGCTGTTGTTTGATGTTGCTCCAAGAACGCCTTTGCTTTGGGAACAGAATCAATCTTCTCTTTTTTTTTTCTCTTTGTAGTTGAAGATAAGTTCTTCTGGAAATATCCATCTAAAGGGGGTGGAATTTTGCTGTAGAAAAGAAATTAGATTTTTGTACTGTATCCTCCGTTTTCTTATCTCAAATGGAATGTCTTTTAAAACTCTCATCTCTTCACCTTTGATTTTCAGGGTTATCCCATTAGTCACTTTCAAGACTGCATCTCTCGTTGATCTCTTGGAGAACTTAATAAATACTTCACCGATCAGTTTATTTTTCTAAATGAAGTCTGGATAGGTTCGATAGACCATATCCATGTCACTTTGTAAAGATTCCGCTTTAAGATCTGCCACTGGTGCCAAGGCTTCACTTAAAATCTCTTTTAAGTTCTCCCCTTTCTGCTCTGGGATACCCTGAAACCTCAGGACATAATAATTTTTCCATTTGTAGCTGTAACAACTGCTCCCTGTTGGACCTCCTCTCTTTTTCCACAACCTCCAGTCTCTGATTGATCAAATTTGTTTTAGCATCAACTTTTTTAAGCGCCTTAACTGTTTCTTCTCTTTTTGTAGTAGTTTCTTTCAGCTGCTTCTGGAGAGCATCAAAATTGCTGTTGAGGTTAGTCATCTGGTCCAGCAGAGGGCACAGTGCTGTGGCCAACCTGTTTTATCTCCTCACAGCGACATTGTTTACACAGAAGAAAGTCCGTTTAACTTTCTGAAAGTCTGTTAATTCTATGCACTTTATACTATTCTGCACGACACTTGGCTAATTAGTACTTTTCCAATCAAAACCGTCACTCTGCCCCTCGCAGTCACTCATACATCGTAGTTTTTTCCAGGGGAAATTTAGACTCCTCCACTCTGCACCACATTGGCTTGGGGCATTGGAGTGGTTATCCGCTTGAACGTTTGATTAGTTACAAAGAAGCTCACACTCACAGTTCATTCCATGGGCTACTTCAAAAGGTAAGGAGGACATCAAAGCGCTGGTTCACTTGCTTGCTCGGTCTGGCGTGCACCTCTGCCTCCATACTGGTATCGTGGCGGTGGAACCTATCAGGGCACTCCTTGGAAGAGGCACTCCTCATGCCCCAGGCTACAAGCTCCCTCCAAGGGTTCTGATCAAAATCTATGTTAATCCTTTTATTATAACCTTCCAACCCATATTTATTTTTAAAGTCCCAGTGTTTCTCTTATATGAGCTTGTCCACCTGCTGAAAAAGGGCTTGTATCTGGGAGGCATAATGGCTAAAACATGAAATTTATGTTTCCCATGACATAACAAAACACCTATGACAAAGTAAAACTATTTAGAATTCTTATGTGTAAACAGTATAGCAGACATGTGGCTTCCACAATTGTTGATTTAAAAGTGATAAAACCAATTGCCATGCAAATGTAATTCCTTCTACATAATCACCCTCCAATCATCCCCTTCATGCCTACAATCCAGAATTCATCACCACAGGTATCATTTTTAGCATCCAAAAGTACATCTTTGTGTGTGAGATGCCTGTTTTTGTAAAAGAACTCTATAACTCATTAGTGGACAGCTATCTTAGAAATCCTCATAGCAATGCCAAATTATAATTTGCCAAGCAATTATCCCTTAAAATGCTTCCTCAGGCAAATGCAGAGCAGAAATTAAACACTAAAATATTGTGAAATTAAAAAGGAATCTAAGAAACAGAATTCTGGGGCTATTCTCATAATCTAGTGTTATGCTGTTTAGAGTACACGATGGTATAGAGGACATGAATGGCAAAAGCTCACCTGATTTACCTCAGCTCACCTGTCTTGAGCTGGTTCTGCCAGAAGCAAAATTTTGAACCCTGCCTCTAACATTCCAGCAAAACTTTCAAAAATCAAATTGCTGAGAGATCCTTAGTATTGTTAACACAGTTGGTATGTGGTAACGAATATGGTCCCCTTTTCCCTAACCTGTTAGGCTAAACCAATAAACTATGACTTATTATGACTTTGGCTCTGTTCACACAGAGCATTTGCTCCGCTGAAGGCACGGTAGCCTTGTGGACTTTCCATGCGTGATCACACCAGCACATCTGGGAGGCATAGCGCTCCCGTGGCCAACCCGGGGCTTCCCTCCGAAGACGTGGAGTAAAAAACTACTAGAGTCGAAGTACTAGTTTCCGGAAACCGTGGGGTAGGAGCGGGCATCTGATCGCGGGCCAGCAGGAATCCTGTGGTATCTGGTGCCTGTCCTTGTTCCGCAGCAGACCGGATGTTTTTCTGCAAGTAGTCACAGGATGCGCAAGAGCAAAAAATCACACACGCGGGCTTCCGGTTGGAGTAAAATGGCGAATTGACACACTTTGCGAGTTGTGCAGAGTGTACTGCGGTATCTGACAACAGCCTGGGCTCTATTTGGCCCAGCGCAGCACTCCCCAGGCGGGGGGGTGGCAAGCAAGCAGCCAAGCCTGAGGGGGAGTTGAGATCGGTGTGGATAAGCTTCGGAGGAAGCTTGTTTACACTTTGATCTCCTTCCGTGAAGAGGGCAGTTGCAAATCAGCACTACAGATACCAGCTGGGCTGAGAATTCAGCATAAATTCGTCGTCTACCGACCTCTTTAACATCAAGTTTAACATCGATTACAGAAGAAGCACCGCGAAACCCCGAGATTACAAGCAAGGTAACAAACGATTAAGCGCTTACCGGTTTAAAGAAGAACGCGAAATTGAAACGTACGGATAAGCGTAGAAACCTTTGATGAACTATTCCGTTTGATTTAAAAGTAAAATGAAAGCTTTCCTTTAGAGAAAACGGCTGAAAAGTGACTTTGTTTTGCATTCCTGTGGTCAATCAAGTCTAAACTTTACGTAGCAGAAACGAAACTAACTGTGACTCTATAATACAGGAAGTAGGCTAGAGTGGACGTATTAGAGGTTGTTGTGCCGGAAACAGACGGACGTCTGATTGTGTGACACCACCTTTACCGGAAGTTGGATTACAGAGACGGACAGATAAACAGGAAGTTTGGAAGGAGCCTACTCTAGCCAGAAAACCATAGAGAAATTGCGCCCGACATTTTGAGGAGGACTAAATTTTAAAAAGTTATTTTTAAGCCGAAAAAGCGCTGATACAAGTTATAAAGGTGGCGATTTGGCTTGAAGATTGCTAATATAAAGATTGATTAGTACTGAAGTTGCTTTCAAAACGGATTTGAGGTCAAGACCTAGAGCTGCGTCATCACCTAGTCCAAGAATGACTGCAAAGGAAAAAAAAGAGTGGCAAGCGGCTATGGAAGCGATGGAAAAACGGATGACCGAAGTGGTGCAGAATCTTGGAAAACAAATAGAATCACAGCTGCAACAACAATTGCAACAACAGCTGCAAATACAACTGGAGCAAATAGAACAAGTGCAAGTCCAAGTACAGAAAAAAAATATGGAAGAACTGAAAGAATTGGTACTGACAGAAGTGTCAGGGATTAAAAAAGATACAGAAGAAGTCAAGAAAGAGGTCAAAAGTCTGGTGACAAAATCTGAAGAAATGGAACAGAAGGTTAAAAAATCCCTGTTAGAAAATACAAGGCTGGAGTCTATGATGGAATATAGAGCTACTCAAAATCATCTGAGATTGAGAGGGATAGAAGAGGAGGAAGATCAGGACTTACGAGCTCTAGTAATCAATACATTGACAACTTATGTAGGGGAAGATGTTGGAGATTTGGATCCAGACTTTGACTTGATTTACAGAGTAAATTCAGCTTATGCCAAGAGAAAGCAATTACCCAGAGATGTGATTGTTCAATTTGTGACAACAAAAATGAAGGAAGATGTTTTCAAGAAACAATTCACACAACCGTTGGAAATTAATGGAAAAAAAATAATAATTCTGAGAGAAATTCCGAGATCGATCTTACAAGACAGAAAGAAATTTAAGAAATTGACAGACAGACTAAAAGAAATGAATATTAGGTTCAGATGGGAGATTCCATATGGACTTTCATTCGTGTACAATTTGGTGAGATCTACTCTTAAATCTGAAGGAGACCTATACAGATTTAAAGAGAACAATTTTGATGATTTTAAAGATATTTAATTCAACACAACTATGGATTACAAATTTTTATCTTGGAATGTAAACGGACTAAATTCACCGAGTAAAAGAAGACTAGTGAATCATTGGCTGGAGAAACAAAAATGTAACATAATTTGTTTACAAGAAACACATATAAGAAAACAAGATAACAAATACCTGATTAATAAAAAATTGGGAGAAGAATTTCATTCCTCAGCAACTAATAAGAAAAAAGGAACAGTGATTTATGTCTCAAAAGAATTGGACCCTAAAAGAATCTTCTCAGATAAAGAAGGGAGATATGTTGGCGTGGAAATATTGATGAACAGAAAAAAGACATTGCTTGTAAATATATATGCGCCCAATGGTGCAAAAGAGACTTTCTTCAATGACTTGACTAAAGAGTTGGACTGTTTAAATTATGATCAAATAGTCCTAGCTGGAGACTTTAATGGTACAGTGAATAACATATTGGACAGAAAATCCAAAGCAACTGGAGAGACAATTGGAAAGTTACCAAAAAATTTTTTTCAATTGATGAAGCAAGAGAAACTGGAAGACGTTTGGAGGAAGTGGAATCCCAAGACTAAGGACTACACTTTCTATTCTAATAGACATAATTCCTTCTCCCGAATTGACATGATTTGGATGTCAGAGGAGATGGCGCAAAAAACTTATAAAATACAAATTTTACCGAAAATTAATTCTGATCATAATCCCTTACTCTGGATATCTAAAGAAAAAACTAAACAACTATATTGGAGAATTAATGAGGACTTATTAGATCAAAAATTAATCAATGAAACCTTAAAAAAAGAAATGAAAAATTTTTTTGAATTGAATTTAAACAAAGGTACGGATATACAAGTTGTATGGGATGCGTACAAAGCGGTAATGAGAGGTATGCTTATCTCTCTGAACTCCAAGGACAAAAAGCAAAAGATCCAACAACAGAAAGATCTTCATGAAAAAATTCGACAAAAAGAAAAGGAATTAAAGAAAAGACCAGGGAAGAAAAAGATTATTAAAGAGATCCACTTTCTGCAAGATCAACTGAATGTTTTATTGAACAGAGAATTATATTGGAATTTGAAGAAATTACAGCAAAAAGCATTTGAGGGTGCAAACAAACCAGGAAAGTTTTTAGCGTGGCAATTGAAAAATAGAAAAGAAAGGAACTTTATATCCAAGATTATTGAAGATGGAAAGGATGTTATGAATTTGAATGGTATAAAAAGAGCTTTCTTCAAATATTACGCCAAATTATTTAAAAAGAAAGGAATTGATCAACAGAGAATTAAGAAATATTTGGAGACTATTGAAGTTCCAGAGTTGGGAAAACAAATTAAGGAATCATTAAATGGTTTAGTAACGAAAGAAGAAGTGACAATGGCGATAGAAGATGCAAAGTTGGGCAAAGCTCCAGGACCAGATGGCTTCACAGCAAAATTCTACAAGAAATTTAAAGAGGAGCTAACCCCCATTTTAGTACTTCTGTCAAATGAGATAAGAAAGACCAAACGGATCCCAGATTCATGGAAAGAAGCAAATATTTCACTGATACCTAAAGAAGGTTTGGATTTGACTCAAGTAAAGAATTATAGACCAATATCGCTATTAAATAATGATTACAAATTATTTGCAAAAATAATTTCGGAGAGATTGAAAAAATATCTGAAAGATACTATAGCGGAAGAACAAGCTGGATTTTTACCAAACAGACAAATTAGAGACAATTTAAGAGTGGTAATAGACGCAATTGAATACTATGACAAGCATCCTGAAAAAGAAGTTGGATTCCTCTTCCTAGATGCGGAAAAAGCTTTTGACAATTTAAATTGGGAGTTTATGCTGCAAGTTATTGAAAAATTGGACATTGGACAGTTCTTTTTAAACATGATTGTGGCAATATACTCAGAACAAAAAGCGGCTTTGAACATAAACAAAGAAAGGACGGATTTTTTCCAAGTACAAAAGGGAACACGTCAAGGCTGCCCGTTGTCCCCGTTGCTGTTTATTTGGATGTTGGAAATATTACTGACAGCAATAAGAAAAGATAATAGTATTGAAGGACTTTCAGTGAAAGGATTCGTATACAAATATAGGGCATTTGCAGATGATGTGATGTTTATGATTCAGGATCCTATTGAGAAAATACCACATTTGATGGAGAAAATTGAAGAATTTGGTTCAGTTGCGGGTTTCTACGTTAATAAAAACAAAACTAAGGTGATGTGTAAAAACATGACGAAGCAAAGACAAATAGAACTTCAAGAGAAAATTCAATGTGATGTAGTTACAAAGACTAAATATCTTGGAATTGAATTAACCATGAAAAATATTGACCTGTTTAAAAACAATTATGAAAAGGTGTGGCACAGAATTCAGCAAGATATGAAGAAATGGGACACTTTGAATTTATCACTGATGGGAAGAATCGCAACTGTAAAAATGAATATTTTACCGCGTTTGATGTTTTTATTTCAGACAATTCCAATACTAAAACAAAGGAAAGTATTGGATTCGTGGCAGAAAGAATTATCCAAATTCGTTTGGGCAGGAAGAAAGCCAAGGATTAAAATGAAAATTTTATGCGACGCAAGAGAGAGAGGAGGCCTACAATTACCAAATCTAAGACTGTATTATGATGCCGTCTGTTTAACATGGTTGGAACAGTGGATTAATCTTGAGAATAAGAAGTTATTAGCTTTAGAAGGGCATGATAACAAATTTGGATGGCATGCATATTTATGGTATGGAAAAGTAAAAATGGACAAATTTTTTAAACACCACTTTATAAGACAATCACTGTTCGAGACATGGATGAGATATAGAAAATTCTTCTCAGAAGAAAGACCACTTTGGATAGTACCAGCTGAAGTGATTAACCCACATTCAAGAAATCAAGGGTTAGATTGGCTACCTTACAAAAATCTTTTAAAATTAGAAGGGAAAAATTTTGTTTTACAAGATAGATTTGATCTTGAATTTGAATATGATTGGTTGAAATATAGACAGATTTATGATTTATTTAAGACCGATAATAGAGAATATGGTTTCAGAGAAAAGAACATTGAAATTGAAACTGTATGGCTTGAGAAAGGTAAAAAAATGATTTCTAAACTGTACAAGGTTTTATTGAAATGGTACACTGAGGATGAAACTGTAAAAGAGCAAATGATAAAATGGGCTGTAAATGTTAATAATGAGATATTAATGACATCCTGGGAATATTTGTGGAAAAAGTCAATGAAAATTTCAACTTGTGTAAATGTTAAAGAGAATTGCTATAAAATGATGTACAGATGGTATATGACGCCTAAAAAAATTGCTATTATAAATGAAAGTATGTCCAACAAATGTTGGAAATGTAAAAAACATGAAGGGTCTTTTTACCATATGTGGTGGACATGTGATAAAGCAGTAAAGTATTGGACTGAGATCCACAATGAGATACAAAAAATGTTGAAATGTACTTTTAAGAAAGACCCACAGATGTTATTGTTAGGTCTTAAAATGGAAGAAATAAATGTAGCCAAGAGAACACTACTATGGTACTTGATTACAGCAGCCAGACTGACTTTTGCTCAATGTTGGAAACAAGATAAAGTACCTGAAACATGGGAATGGATTAAAAAGACGTTGTTTTTGGCAGAAATGGACAAACTAACAAGAAAGTTAAACAACGAAGAAGACGAAACTTTCTTTGAAGACTGGAAAGACTTTCAAAAATACTTGTTGAAAAATTGGGACATTAAACGTGGTTTGATTTGCTTTGATAGTTATTAAGAAGAAAATGAAATAGAATTTGATTTTTGAATTGTTACCGTTTGTAAGAGAAAATAAGTTTAGAAGTAATTGTAACAGAATAAGAGAGATATTAATGGGGTTGGAGCAGTGCGGGAAGCCTTGTTTGGGGGGGGAGAAGGGAAATTAGAAAAATGGATATGTAGGTAGGTTTAAATTGTATGAACATGTGATATATCCAATAATAAACTGTATTTACCAGAAAAAATCACACACGCGCAGAGAAATGAAAGCGAAACTACTGTTGCTTTGCGGCATGGCGCATGCGTGTGAACATGAAACTGAATGCCCCATTGCTCCGCCACACCATGCATGCACACAAACACGACTCGCCACGGCAACCCGACATGAAGTGGACCGCAAAAACGCCACGTGGCGATCCCGCACAGCGAGCAGTGACCTCGCCGGCCCCCACACGAGCAACAGAAACCCCTCGACGCACCCAGCAGAAGGGTAAGGCACGTGGGATGTGTGGCCTCTCATGGAAGCGCCCAGAGACCCTGGACCTCCTAGACCTCTGGGCATAGGCGTAGAGTTCAGGGGGGCTTGGGGGCGAAGGCTACCCCCGAAATTTCCCAGGGGGTCTCAGCCTCCCCCGGGGCTTGCAATGCTTGCAACCACCCCCCACCCCCCTTTTAAAGCAGAAGGGTTTTTTTAACTTTTAAAAAACCTTCCCCCCCCCCAGTTTGGGGGCAGTTGCCCTGGCTGTGCTTGTCTGGTCGGCTCAGCACCTCCTCTTTCTCCTGGTCCCCTCTGTCGCCGCCATTGCAGAGGGTGCTGGACCTTGTAATCCGGGCACTTTGCTGGGGGCGGGGACTGAGCGGCTAGCCGGGAGAGCATGGCCCCGCGGTTTCCACGTGCTGCAGAGCCGGGCGCGCCTGGCAAGGAGAGGAAGGATTCTGTGAGCCCAGGGGAGGAGGGGGAGCGAGGGGACTGAGACAGCAGGTAAACGGCGGCAGCTGAGGGGGGGGGTTGTGGGGTATACCACGTGGGAGGAGGAGAGGGAGCCTTGAGGAAACGGAGAGGAGGGGGAGGGCTGGGAAAATAAAACAATTTTTTAAAAGGCCGGTTGGAGCGGAAGGGGGGAATGGGGATGCCTCCCTTGAATGTCCACCTAGTAAAGCCTAAATCGTCCCTGCAAATATGCATCCTCACGTTTGTTAGGAAGGAAGGCAGTAAGGCCCTCCAATGCTCTCCCCCTTATTGCACTCGCCTTCTACGTGAAGGGAGCTTCCATTTTGGGCCAGTTTCCCCTTGTCCTGCAGACTTTCTACTTGCAGGGAGTTGGGTGTTTGTTTTTTTTAAGTAAAAAGTGATTGGTGTTTGTTTAGCAGTTCTAGCTTTCAAAGTGGGTTTGAGTATATGTGTTTATTTGGTTTGTTTGTGTCCTGCTTTTCTCTCAGGGTTGCCAGCTCCAGTTTGGAAAATTTTGGGAGATTTGGGGGTAGAGCCTGAGGAGGGTGGGGTTTAGGTAGGGGAAGGGGGGGTCAGCAGTGGGTGGGCTTCTAGTGTCCTGGCCCCACTGCTGGACCTCCTGAGGGCACCTGGTATTTTTGGCCACTGGATGACACAGAGTGTTAGGCTAGATGGGCCATTGGCCTGATCCAACATTGGCTTCTCTTATTTTCTTATGAGCCAGCCTCACTCCCTGAAAGGCTACCTTTTTGCCCCTGCCTGGATGGCTGCAAACTGCAAAGGCTCTTCTTCCTCCCAGCCTGAAACAGATCTTCCTGTTTCGCCCTGATTCTCTCCCTGAAACAACATGCAGCCACCATCTGATTGAAAGGTTTGTGAAGAACACCCTAGATGGTATCATGGATCTAACACTTCATGATTCTTTGTGACACAAAAGCTATTTTGCAAAATGCCCTGGAGGTTGCAAAAAACCTCTGGATTTAGAAAGCACCCCAAAATGCCCAGCAATCTGCTGTCCATCTGCCAGCATGGTCAGGCTGTCTGAAGGGGGATGTACTAAAAGGAAGGACAGGATTGCCCATTGGAAACAATGGGAGAGGTTTGAAGGCCCATTGGAAATAATGGGAGCCAGGAATGCCAATTGACTTCCGTGGACTCCTTTGAAATACGTTACAGCACAAGAAGAGTTGCAAAGAAAATGTGGAACGGATTTTCCATTAAGATCTCTGGAATGACAGCTCCTGGGAGTAGCAGGAGTATTCTGGCACACAGATTCCGTTCCCAAGGGCTGTCATTCCATTCAAGGGCCTGTCATTCCAGTCCCAGAACACATATTCGACCCCTAGTCCCAAAACACTTCTTCTACTCCCAGGGGCTATCATTGCACTCTGGGGGCTGTCATTTCAGTCCCAGAAAAATTTGCTACCCCCTGGGACTGTCAATCCATTCTGGAGTCTGTCAATCCAGTTCCAGAATGCTTCTGGGTTGAGGTGTTTTTGCTTGGAGCAAACTCCAAGAATGAGAGCTATAAGAGGGGATGGAGATTCCTTAGGAGAGAAGGATCCCATAATGATAGTCTCCCCCCCCAGCCCATTTCCTCCTCCTCCTCCACATTTCCAAGCCTAGTCAGCTGCAGAGATTGGGTGGGGGGAGGTCTAATGCAAGGGAATCTGCTCTCCAAAGTAGTCATTTCCTCCAGGGTGATGCTCTGTATTCTTGGTGCTTGGGGGGGCAAAACTGGGAGGGCTTCTGGAGTTCCGGTCCTGCTGGTGGCCCTCCTGATAGCCCCTGGGCTTTGGCCACTGTGTGACACAGAGTGTTGGACTGGATAGGCCACTGGCCTGACCCAACATGGCTTCTCTTATGTTCTAACTCAGTGTGCTACAGCATTGAAAAAAAGTCAAACTCTTAAGGTAGGAATGATTAGGAAAGGTATTGAGAATGAAACAGCTGAGGTTTCGGTTTCTGGCGTTGCGAATGGCGGCCGCGTCTCGGGACGATCCCGGAGGCGGCTAGCCCACACGCAGTCAGGGGGGTCTTCGCTTATGCGAAAGACCCTAGTGAGCCTTAGGATAAGGCTCCGAACCGGGGGCGCTTGGGGAGTAGCCTCTTTGCCGGCAGACAGCCGGGAAATTGAGGCTTTCTCCCCGCCCCAATCGGCCCCGCTGCGTTGTGCCCGTAATGGGACTTAGCAGCGCCACCGACTTCCAGGAGTGAGGAACAGCGATATGAACTAAAGCAAAAGAAGAAGCGGCGGTGAACCGTGAGTCGAAGGTCTTACTTTGAAGCGAAAACCCGAATCCTTTCCCTCGAGCGAATGAGCGTTTGGGAGGAGGGGGAATCCCCCCCCAGTGAGAAGCGGGACTTTTAAAAGAAAGCGAAGGGGTTATAAGGAAAGAAGGGTTGATGAAAATACCTTTGGGGTGCTACTGAAGCCTGAGTGTAAGCGGGTTTCCTGAGGGACGTGTCACGAACTTTTAAAAAGTAAACAAATAAAGCAGATGTCGGCCATGAAGAAGGTCCCTTTCAAACCGGAAAAGAAGGGAGGCGGGACTTCCGGCCCGGGTAACCCCCCCCAGAGCCTGCTGTCAGTCAACAGACAAGCGAGCTACTGCACCCTCTGCTGGTTCAAATACAGAAAATCAGCGAAACTTTAACTAGCATGGAAGGTGTCCTCAGCAGCCAACAAAAGCAACTGACAGAAACGTCTAAGAAGATGGAGGATATTGCGCAAAAATGCTTGGTCTCGACGGAAGACATCGGAAAAGTTAAGAAAAAGGTCAACAAACTAGAAAAACATCAAGATGAGCAAGAAAAAAGGATTTTGATGCTTCAAATGGAGAAATCGAATCTGATGCTTCGTTTTCAGGGCATTAAAGAAGAAGATAATGAAGATCTCAGATCTATACTAGCAAATGCCTTGGCACCAGTAACTGGCAGGGATCAGCGTGAAATAAAAGAAGAGATGGATAAGGTCTATAGGGCCTATTCCACCTTTACAAAGAAAAATAACCTGCCAGCAGAAGTGGTGGTCAAGTTTGTTAAACAGAATACTAGAGATCAAATCTTGCGTGCAGTCTCAGCGGTGCCCTTGAAAATTGGAGAACAGATTATCAGAACTCTGAAAGATGTGCCATATGAAATTCGGATGAAGAGGAAAGCGTATAAAGGATTGACCAACTTTCTACAAAAGCACCAGATCACGTACAGATGGTCGTTCCCGGAAGGCCTAGTGTTCAAGTACAAGGATAAAAGAGAAAAAGATTGACTCTATCTTCAAAGCACAAGAGTTCCTGAAGAGGCACGCCAGCTCAGAGGAAGATGCAGCTCTCGCAACTTGGACAAGTAGCGAAGATGACAGCGGTCCAGAGGAGGGAGGTGCCGGTGCGGGAGGTGGGAAAGCTAAAGAGGGCCCATCGTATAACCTGAGAGACACTAAAGGAAGACAACCAAAGAAATGATTGTTCATGAGACGTCTGAAAGGAGTTGATTAATAACTAACCCCAAAGGACACTACTAACCTGATTAACAGAGCTATTTTGGATTTTTGTTAAGCTAAAAAGAAGACTCTTCGACCGCGGTGACCGTCAAAAAATGTATCTATACTAACTTAATCTAACCCCCATTAACAGGATACTCACTCTGCCCTTTTCTTAGTCCCTCTATATACCCTACCTTTTTCTATATATAAAAAGAATAAATTTCTCTCCTTTTTAGGAGGGTTTTTGCAAAAAAAAAGAGAATGAAACAGCTGAGACTGTAATGCCCCTGTATAGATCTATGGGATGGATCTGTTGTATGGAACAGCAGTCACTGAGGGTGTGGAGGGGGAGGTATTTGTGTATTTCCTGCATTGTGTAGAGGGTTGGACTAGATGACCCTGGAGGTCCCTTCCAGCTCTATGACTGTGATTTGTATTAACCTGTTATGATGAACCCCTGTATCTCCCTCACTGTCTAGCAGATTTCCCCCATCAAATCTTCAGTTCCCCTCAGTGACTGAGTTGCCCTACGGTAGCCCTGCGGACTTTCCATGCGCGATCATACCAGC
This sequence comes from Gekko gecko, assembly GCA_029375565.1. NCBI lineage: Eukaryota > Metazoa > Chordata > Lepidosauria > Squamata > Gekkonidae > Gekko > Gekko gecko. The sequence goes on along the minus strand of JAPDNY010000001.1, from coordinate 177,562,244 downwards.
ACATCTGGGAGGTGTAGCACTTCCGTGGCCAACCCGCGGCTTCCTGTGGAAAACGCAGAGTAAAAAACTACTAGGGTCGAAGTACTAGTTTCCGGAAACCCTGGGGCAAAGGCCGACGTCTGATCGCGGGAGTGCCAATATCCCGCGGCTTCCGACACCAGCCCATGTCCTAGGGTTTCCGGATGTTGTAAGTTTCCATGGGATGCGCACCAACGCTGAATGAGGCATGCGCATATGCAAGACACTGACAGTTAGGATTACCCGATCCTAATTTTACTGGTTTTATTTTTTTATCATCGTTATTCTATCCTTTTTAAGATCTAATTTTGTCCCACACTTTATCGAATCTTTGGTTTTACTGATCAAAATGCTTGTGCAATTTTATTCTTATTAACCTTGTCTTATCTTAACAGTAAAAGCTCATCAGCGTCCAGGCAGCCATTTGGGTTCGACTACCCGACCCTAATTTTATTGGTTTTATTTTTTTATCATCGCTATTTTATTCTTTTTAAGATCTAATTTTGTCCCATACTTCACCGAACCTTGGTTTTACTGATCAAAACGTTTGTACAATTTTATTCTTATTAACCTTGTCCTATCTTAATAGTTTTACCATCTGGGTACTATTTGTTTTTGTAATTTATTGACATGGTAATTACTTGTAAGTAGGGTTGTATACCGCTGGCTGTATGCTGTGACAATAAATTCATTCACTGACAGTGGCCTGCCCCCCCCCTTCCAACGGCACATGTGTCCTTTGCTGCAGCGCAGCTTGCTGTTCTGCTGCGCTGCTTTTTTGCCGCACTGTAGCAGTGCTGTGTGATCGGCGCTCAGCACTGGAGCGTGGCAACCCGGTGGCCCCTGCGATTGGGCTACCGCGCCTTATTTTGCTCTGGGGCGAACTGCCACACCTCCCCCCCGCATTTTCTGGCCCGTATGACCGGGGCCTATGTACAGCTTTCTATGTCGTGCTTCATTTGGACTGCTTTGCTTTCTCAGGTCCTAGCCTCCTCCTTTTCTATAACTATGGATCTACATCCCCTTCCTCAAGCCTTGCTGCTTGTCCCAACTCTCTAAAGTCAGACCAGTTTGGCCAGTGGCAACCCAAAATACATCTGTCTGTCCAGGAAGTTCAACTAAATGCCACTAGAGGTTTTGTCACCACTGCTACATCACTTAATGCATTACAAAATAGGTTCATGTTCAGGCTATAATTTATGATGTTTTAGTTTGAGAAGATCTGTTTTCTTGGTCACATTAATTGGTACCATTTTTTCCCTGTAAACTCCTCTTCCATCCCAATGGACTCTGCTAGTCACATGTTGTCTGTCAATCACCTCTTTATCCCACTCTTCCTCCAGTCTCCCTTCCCTTATATTGACCTCACAACAATGGCAATATCACCCAGCTCGATGCAGGGAGCTTTGACTCTTGGAAGCTTATTCTCTGAAACTCTTGTTGGTCTATAATCTGCTACTGGACTCAAATCTAACTGTCCCAGTATCACCGAGTAAGCGTCATGCAAAATGTAGATCTGAACATGGGTCTCCTCAGTCTCCCCTGGTCATTATGCCATTGGTCCATCTACTTCAGCATGGTCTGCTCTCTCCAGTAGGAGAGGATGTAGAGGATTTTGCTTATGCTGTGCTTTGTTTCTGAGTCATTGGGGTCTGGCTAGGGAGTTCGACCCCCTAAATTTCTGGAGGGCCCTTTCCTAAATCCCACATATCTCCACCTCCATAAATAGTGACAATGGCTTGTGATGTCACTGGGCCTCCGTTCTTTTAAGGACCTAGCACAGCAATGCCTCTGGCCCAGCCCCAGCCCCCCCTGGGAAATTGGAAAGTCTACGCCCTTGCCTCTGGGGGGAATTCTCTTTCTAGATCTACCTCCATTACTTGGCCCAAAAGGGAGTCCTTGCCTACTTCCCAAAATTCCTTGCCAACTTTCCTCCAGTTCTCCTGCTCCTCCCAGTGCCACTCCTGCTCCTCCTGGCACTGGTCTTGCAAGGCAGTGTCAAGGCGCAGCTCGACGAAGAGTTGCCGCAGCTGGGCCAGCCGTCTCTGGGCCACCTCCAGGATCCGCTCGTGCCATTCCACTGTGGGCCAGAGGACACAGGGGTGGCAGATCAGATGTGGGGGCACTGAGAGGGGCAGCCGCTAAACCCAACACGACAAGCCGGGACACCAGTCCGGCCCACCCTTGCACCCACGGCGACCATGCCAAGGGAGCCCTTGCCGCCAGAGGCCCAGGCGGTCCGGCCACCCCCAGCTGGGGCTGGCCACCCGACAACTGGCCCGAGGGGCTGTGACCCACCCACCTGCTGCCTGCATCTCCACCATCGTCCCCTCCAGGATGTCCAGCCGCCGGGAGACCAACCATCCAATGGGGTCTGGTGTGGCCGCAGAGCGTCGTCCCTCCCCTGCAGGGACATGGCAGTGGATGAGAACACAACAGTGGTGCGCCTACCAGGTTCTGAGGGGGACAGGCCTACCTGCATCGGTCTCCGTGGCTGAGCTAATGACCATGGCAGATCCAGCTGTAGCCACCACTGCCTCCTCCTGTGCCTGGGCACCTAAGCAGAACAAGGGGGCCATTGGGGGGCAGTGCCCTTAGGAGGCTGTCACGCCACCGCAGGCCCCAGATGGGCCACCTGTACTGCAGGCAGGCCACAGGTGGGGCCAAGGGCACCGCCCCGTATGGATGGCGCGGGACCCAGGGCTCAGGGCCCCAAACATGTGCCAGGTTGCTGCCATGGCTCCTGAGCCCACCCCCCCGGGGAGTCCCCAACAGCTGTCACCCACCAGACCCCTGCGGGGAGCTGATGACCATGGGTGCTATGGGGGAGAGGGAAGCAGCCACACATGAGGCCAGTGGTGGGCATGCCCTATGCATGTCGCACACCAAGTGCCATGGGTGTCAGGCCCCTCCCACATGCCAGCACAGGCACCCATCCAGCGTGGGCTGTCCAGCCAATTGGCACCATGGCACCTCAGCCGGTCCCCGGCCACCACTGCCATGTGGTGGCAGACATATGGGCACAGTGCGCAGATGCACGTGGCAATGGGGCACTATGGATGCCACTGTGGTGACCATACCTTGGGCCTCGTAGTCCTGGTTCTGGCCATGGGGGGGGCTAGTCTCCTCATCCCTGGCGGGGACGGCGCCCTCACCCATCGTGCGTGTGGTCACCCTGTGGGTGAGGGAACAGGTGGTTGGACGGCACAGTTGTTTACCATCTGGGTGGATGTGGCCAGGGCAGGAGTTACTTACTATTGGGGGTATGATGCTGCCATCTTGGCCGGCTGCCCTGGTCCCAGAGGGCCCGGAGGATCTCAAACCGGGGAGGGCGCTCCCTCCGTGGTGGGATGCCCTCCCAGTCCTCGAGGGAGTCGAAGAAGGTGTCCTTCTCCCTCTTATACTTTGCCCAGCATTGGGCAGCCGTTCGCTGGTACCCCGGGTGGACAGATGCTTGGCAGCTACCTCAAAGACCCCCAGGGTCTCCAAGTGGGTGGAGATCATGATCCAGGGGCCAGCCTCGAGTTGGTGGAGCATACGGAGTAGGCACTTCACCTCCTCAGGGAGCCAAAGCACCCCCATCATTGGAAAGGCCATTCCGACTGCCACGCCAAGCCGCATGGAATGCACATGTGCCCAGCCGCACTGTGTCGCCTTTCACCTGTGTGCCAAGTGATACATGAGCATGCACAGTGAAGCGCATGCCCGAAGGCCTCACGGCCGCCCAAGGAGGGCAGGGCCTCCGCACGCTGGGGGGGTGAGAGGTGTGGCTGTGCTCGGCCTGGGGGGGCTCAGACAGATGTGCAGGCGGACCTTCACCGCAAAGACCCACTCTCGTGCGGGGTGCAACTGACGGCCCCTGGCTGCCATTGGGATGCGTCCTGGTCATTGCCAGCTGCATGCACCGGCCAGGCACCAGGCAATTGGGTGGCCTGGCTCAGTCCCTCCCGGTCTGGGGGCAAGGGATCAGAGAGCAGCCTAGGGGTTGTGGATCCAGGAGCCAAGTGGGTAGGGTCGGCCACGGGCATGACGGGGCCAAGGGAGACTATTATTGAAGACGATCTGGGGGCCTGGGGCAGCAGTCCACTGAGGGACCGCTTCCATGATCCCGGCCGCTCAGGTGCAGAATGGGGCTGGGCATGGGGGACGTGACCGGGGCTGCGCATGATCCGGATGGAAACCTACCGGGGCTCAGGAGGCATTGATTATTCCCCCCCATATGCTTACCTTGGTGCTGCCATTGCCCCTCTTCCTTTTCCGTGTTCCCCCTGTCCCTTTGGGGGTGCCACCCTTCAGGTGGGGTTTGGCAACCCCCTATCAGCGACTGGCAGCACAGATGCTTCCGGGTCGTCGTGTTAGGACGCGCTGGGAGGGAGGCGGCTGGCAGTTCCCGCCCCCCTGGCAGTGGTGGTGGGGCTACGGTGACAAGTATTGAGACGGATGCCAGGCTGCCAGACCAGACGTTTATTTGTGCCATGGGACGCAAACACTCATGGCTGCCGTCCGCCCCTGATCTCTTACCCCCCTAGTCACCTCCACACTCCTGTGCTTGGCACCTGATGGTGGGTGAGAGTTCCAGTGTTCCCAGTTGGGGCCCTGGTCCTCAGATGCGCTTGTGCCAGGCTGTGGGCAGGCGACTGTCCTCAGGACCACAGCTCGGCCCCACTGCTGGACCTCCTGATGGCACCTGGTATATTTTGGCCGCTGTGTGACAGAGTGTTGGACGAGATGGGCCGTTGGCCTGATTCAACATTGGCTTCTCTTATGTTCTTATGTTCTTATGAGAGCTTTGCATGATTGTGTGCCACCCCGGCTGCACAGGCGGATGAGTCTGCCTCCAGCACACCGGGACAGTGGCGGCTACGGCAGTCGCTGCTGAGAGGGCAACCTAGCGAACACCCGGCCACGTCTATGGCCCCCCTAACAGATTCTCGCCTGCCTCCAGAGCCATGTCGTCAGTGCCTGACGCACTGCCATGCCCCCTGGGCCCTCCGGCTGCTGGTCAGGGTCGGGGGGGCTCATCCTCCTCCTGGCATGCCCGTCGTTCCTCCTCAGCAAGCGCTTCTGGGACTACATGCCCACGGTCCTTGCACACATTGTGCAGGACAACGCAGGCAGCAACGACCGCCTTGACGTGCTGCAGCTCCAATGGCACCTACAGTAGCAGACACCACCACCGTGTCTTCAGGCGGCCGAATGCATGTTCCACAACATTGCAGACCCCGCTGTGCACCTTGTCGAAGTGCACCTGCCACGCATCGAGTCACCCTTTGTAGGGAGGGATGAGCCAGCATCGCAGGGGGTGTTGCCGCATCCACCAGTATGAGTGGCAGCACCTGGACCCCCTCAATGGTACGGGTAGGGTTTCCCAGCACCCACAGTCCTGCATCCATTGCGGCCATGATGTTGGAGCGCAGCAGGACATGTGCGTCGTGGCTCTGACCGCTTTGCCCCACCACTATGTCCACAAACTGGCCCACGTTATCAAAGGTGGCCTGCAGGAGGATCGAGCAGTAGTTCTTCCAATTCATGTAGAGCTTGGCCAGGTGGACTGATACTCGAACGCGGATGTGGCATCCATCCATTGCCGCAACGCACTGCGGGAAGCCCTTGGCGGCGAAGGCCCTCATAACCTGTCGGCGATGCATTGGGGGTGAAGGGTCTAGCAGGCACTGGCATGCCCCGGGGACACGTGCAGGGGATGTCACCTCCTGTGGAGCTGCCTGTGGCATCCACCAGATGCTCCAGCTGCCCCATCCCTCCGGGCACTGTCCCATCTGCTCTCCCATCCCATGGCGCCACCCATCCCCTCCTGTGCTCACCCTGTCTGGGTTCCGTAGATACACCACTCGCCGGTGGAGCTCCTCTGTGATAGCTCGTGTGACCTCCATGACGATGCCAGCCACGGTGGACCGCACCACACCAAACTGCTGCCCAATGGTTCTGTAGGACATGGTGTTCCCCATCGACCACACAGCGACTGCAACACATTCCTCCACTGGCACGGGTTCCCGCATCACTGTCTGCTCTCGCTGCAGTCTATTGCAGAGGGCATCCACCAGCCACATGAATGTTGACCTGTGAATACAGTGTTTAGTTGGGGCACCTTGCTCCGGGCGCAGTGGTCATGGGGCCTGCTCCACTAAACCCCTTCCCCCTCCGTGCACTGTCCTGCCATGAACCCTGCGGTCCCCTTGGGCCCTGCGTGTCATGCTTGTGGCCAGGGCTCCTGGATTTCGGACTAGGCATGGCCATGGTGCAGCGGCACCACTATCTGTTCGCAGACCGGCTGCTGGGTACGCTCTGTGTCCAGCTGGGCTACTGGCATCCCTGCGCCCCTGGCCATGGGTCCCTGTTTGGCAGGGGGGCCGGCGGTGGATTGCACCCTCCCCTCCACTAGCAGTTGTGTGCGGCAGGCCATGGCCTCGTGGCTAGGGTTCCCGTACAACCCCTGCGTGTTACCTGGACATCCTGAAGTGCTCGAGCCACTGCTGGTCGCCCCAGACATGGGTGACGAAGGTTGCCCACCATTCCTGGGGCCTGGGATACACCCACCAGCAGTAGGCTGGGCACTCTGCAGTGAACCAGGCTAGCTGGTGGGTGTGCCTCGAACTGTCCGCCTGGTGCCGCCTGATGAGGCGTTGGCGGCTGGCTAGCTGTGTAGTGGCCACAGCATTCCTCCATCTCCTGGCTGCAGCTGCCACCCCCTCCCACTGTAGACATGCTTTGCGCCCCAGAGGCTCCCTGCGGCCACTGCCACACAGGCGGTTAGGATGGCTGTGACCAGGAGTTCCACCTTGTCCTCCATTAGCTGTGGCTCAGTGCTCTGTCGTGGTCCAGGGGTGTGTATCCCCGTTGCCAGGATGCCCCACTCCTGCCTTCCACGTCCCTGTTCTGAATGGATGTCCGTGGCTGGTATCCGGTTGTGCGCATGTCCAGTGCTCGGCCACTCCACTCAGTCATGCGCATGCAGGACGGGCAATGTGAGGAAAAAAACCTCCCGTTTGCTACAGGAGTGACGCCAAACACCCACCCGTGTGATCATGCCACACCACTTTTTTACCATGCTACAGCACCGCCGTGTGATCAACAACTAGTGGGCTACCCATGGAACATCAACGGGCCGTGTGATCGGGCTACCACGCCTTATTTTGCTCTAGGGCGACCTGCCACACCTCCCCCCCGCGTTTTCTGGCCTGCATGACCGGGGCCTTTGTACACTTTTTACAAGACATGGGTTCTATCATTCAGTCTGTTGAGGCCATTAGGATTGTGACAGCTTTCCAATTCTGTGAAATTTGTGGTTTGCTACTGCAAAGCAACAGAAGCCTACAAATTTTACCTCTCCCCAATTATTGCCATGTTTATTTGCTCTTCTTTAATTTACATTCTCTTGTGTTTCTAATAAAAACAGTGTTTGCTGTTTTGATCCTACCATCAACTTCAAAACTTCTGTTCTGCTGCAATGTGTAACCAGCAGAGGCTGGTTAACCTTCCAGCATTGCCAGGGATTCTGTAGATGCATGAACACATTAATCTGCTTTGTAGTGAGTCTGACCACTAGTCTGTCAAGGTCAGTATTGTGTCCTTTATCTAGCTATGGCTCTTTAAGGTCTCAGGTGGAAGGATTTTACATTACCTACTATGGGATACTTTTTTAGGTGGAGATGCTAGGGATTGAACCTGGGACCTTCTGCATGCAAAGCAGATGTTATACCACTGAGTTATGATCCAGCTGTAAATGCATAGTACTCCATGTAGTAGAAACACTGAGGTAGGGATCCTAAGCAATGGGAGCAGACTTCTGCTTTGTTGTTGTTCAGTCGCACAGTCGAGTCCGACTCTTCGCGACCCCATGGACCAGATTACGCCAGGCCCTCCTGTCTTCCGCTGTCCGCTGAAGTTTGCTCAATTTCATGTTCGTTGCATCAATGACACTGTCTAACCATCTCATCCTTTGCCGTCCCCTTCTTCTTTGACCTTCAATCTTTCCCAGCATCAGAGTCTTCTCCAGTGAATGCTCCTTCTCATTTGGTGGCCAAAGTATTTGAGCTTCAGCTTCAGGATCTGGCCTTCCAAGGAACAATCAAGGTTGATTTCTTTTAGGATTGACTGATTTGATCTCCTTGCAGTCCAAGGGACTCTCAAGTGTCTTCTCCAGCACCATAGTTCAAAAGAATCTATTCTTCGGCGCTCGGCCTTCCTTATAGTCCAACTCTCGCAACCATACATTACTACGGGGAATACCATTGCTTTGACCATGCGGAATGCGGACTTTTGTTGGCAAGGTGATGTCTCTGCTTTTTATCATACTGTTTAGGTTTGCCATCGCTTTCCTCCCAAGGAGCAGGCGTCTTTTAATTTCATGGCTGCAGTCACCATCTGCAGTGATCTGGGATCCTAGGAACGTGAAGTCTGTCACTACTTCTACGACTTCCCCTTCTATTTGCCAAGGAGTGATGGGGCCAGATGCCATGATCTTAGTTTTTTTGATGTTGAGCTTCAAGCCCACTTTTGCGCTCTCCTCTTTGACCCTGAGCAAGAGGCTCTTTAGGTCCTCCTCACTTCTGCTAGAGGAAGGCAATATCCTGCCTCCACCCGCTCACTGCAGCGTTTTGCACTCCCAAAATAGTGCTCATGTGAATCAGTGGACCTGAAGGAACAGTGTGGGGAGCAAACTGTAAATCTGTAGCAGGAGGGGCAAGTGGTAACAATCTCTGTCCTCTGCTCTGCAGACAAAAATATTGTTCTATTAGAGGAGGTGCTGTTGTGCTGATAGAACAGCATCTTAGGATCAACCGGAAACCCTAACCTTACATGAACACATAGAACTGTCCTATACCAATACAATTGGTCTGTTAAGGTCTGTTTTTTCTGTTCTGACTGGCAGCAGCTCTCCAGGGTTTCAAGCAAAGTCTTTCACATTACCTACTGCCGGATCCTTTAAAAGTGGAGATTATGGGGAACAGGGTGGCCAACGTCCAGGTGGAGGGGCCATTCCAGGTGGAGACCACTGATCTCCAGACTATGGACAGTAGTTTCCCTGGAGGAAATGGCAGCTTCACATGTCAGTCTCCATGGTATATCAATAAATTCTAGGTGAAATCCCTCCTTAAATTCCCCGCTCAGCAGGCACCATCCCCAAATCTCTAAGAATTTACCAAGCTGGAACTGGCAACTCAACTGGAGAGTGAATCTGTGACCTTCTATATGCAAAGCAGATGTTTTACCACTGAGTCACAGCTCTTCCCCATTCATTATTTATTTTGCCCCCAGTGTACATGTTAGTAAGAAGAAATTGTGGGATCAATAATAAAACATACCCCATTATCCTCATGCAAAAGGTTTCATATAAACCATGATATACAGTTAACATATCCATTGTGACATAAGCAACTAATTTAACTAAACATCTAATAACTAATTAAAATTAATAATTTTAGTGGAAAGAAAAAGGAGGAGGAAATGAATTGCATGGTACTTAAAATGCGGCATATTCTGTATTATGAAGAAGAGGCCACACAGAAGGCACAATGAATAAATTTATTGTAACCACAAAAATGCATCAGGAGAACTCCTTGAACTAAGCTAGCTGCTAGTGAGAGCCAAACTGAACTGGAACTGAAAAGTGAACTGTTTTTCCTACGAATTGATCTCTAGCATTTCTTAGAATGACAGAGAGAGAGGGTGAATATACCACAGTGCCCATGTGATGCTGTGCTGACCTCTCCAGTTGTGTTGCCACAACAGTGTGAACTGGCATCAGAATGCTGACATTGGTTTAATAGTATCAGGCAAAGTGGTTGCATGCTGTGCAGTTAGGCAGAAAGGGAACATGGCAAGGGTGGGAACATCTCTTTATTGTGTCCTCCCACTATGGCTACTTATTTTAAATGTGCAGACTGCTTCTGTGTTGTGGCTTGCACTCACAACAAACCAGAAATATAGGTTGATATTTCTGTATTATAAACACACAATAAACCTGAAAGATTGCTTGATATTTCAGTTTTATAGATGGGAGTACTCTGGCTGACAATTATCCATCTTGATCCAACTACAGGAATAAGGGAAACCGCTTTAACTCCTCTAAGCAATCCAGTCATCTGGAGCACAAACACTTCTTTGATGCAGATATACAAGAGCTGCTTTAAATAATGAAATCACCTAAAAATACCTGAACTAGTAATACCATAAGCACTTCAAGGGGGGAAATTATGCAAACTCTCATTAGAAGGAGCAGCCTTCTCATAGTCACTGCCATTTTATGTTGCCAACAGTAGGCTATTTGAGGTATTAATTATAAAATGGAGGCTCTTTGTGCATCTGATGAAGCGGGTTCTGACAAAAACTTCTGCCACACTAACTGTAAAGTACTGGGTTTCGTGCCTCATGACTCGGACGACGACATAAGAGAAGACGCGTTTATTCGTACTTCACGCAAGACAAAAGACATGCAGTAACGGCCGGAGGCCAACTATATACAGTGGGGGGGGGACACGCCCCCACATTCCTATTGGCAGGTTTGAATCGCCCGCCAATGCTGCCATTGGTTCTCTACTGGCGAGCTCAGGAGCCTAGTCCCTATTGTTCTCAGAGAGCAGAGCTTGGCTGCATTTCGCCAGCTCAGACTCCTGATCTTAGGACACAACACCCCTCCCCCCATAGTTTGTCTCCTATCAGGTGACGTAGTCTTTTAGGTAGGCTGGTGGCCTCCGTTCTCTTAATGATCTTCGGGGGGCCGGCACCGGACTGGCGGGGCCCCCTTCGGGTGGTCCTCCCGCACTAGGAGCTTGGATTTCTAGCGGCGGCGGCGGCAGCGACGGCGGTGGCTCGGCTTGCTCTGGGACCCCCTCCGGGCTCCATGGTCTTTCAGGCACTTGCTCCGCTGGTGGTGCCTGCAGCCGATTGGGTGCTGGGGCGGCCGCGGTATATTCTGGTAGTGGGGCCTGGATCCCTGTGCCGGGGTCTTGCCGCCTCTGGAGTTGGTCCACGTGCTTATGGAGGACCCGGTCCCCGTCTGCCAGGACCTCATATGAAACTGGCCCGGTGGGTTTGAGAATGCGACCGGCCAGCCACTGAGGCCCCGCCCCATAATTCCTAAAGTAGACAGGTTCCCCTGGGAGGAAGCTCCTGGGCGCCTCCCAGGTTTCGACCAGCTTTCTCTCTGGGGCTCGGTCCGGGTGGAGCCTGTCTAACAGGGTCGTGGGACGGCGGCCCATCAATAGTTCTGCGGGGCAATGCCCGGAGATGGGGTTCGGGGCGGTGTGCTGTGTGAGGAGGAAGCGGGCCAGCCGGAACTCCCCCTCCCCCTCGGTTATGCGGCTCAGGGCTTCTTTGGCGGTGCGGACTGTCCTCTCCGCCTGTCCATTTGTTGCCGGGTGGAAGGGCGCAGATCGTATGTGCTTGATTAAGTTCCTTGCAAGGAACGCTTGGAACTCAGCAGATGTGAACGCGGCCCCGTTGTCCGACACGATCGTGTCTGGCAAGCCGTGCGTAGCGAATATTTTGCGCAGGGCCCTTATTGCCGCTTTAGCAGAGGTGGTAGACACTGCACTTATTTCTACCCACTTAGAGTAGGAGTCTACCGTCACCAAGAACTGGAGCCCCTGGAACGGCCCGGCAAAGTCTATGTGTAAGCGTGACCACGGCTTGTGGGTGGACTCCCAGCTTTGGGTTGGCGCACTTGGGGGATTGGGGCGGATCTCCTGACACCGTGTGCACCCCCGGACCCAGGTCTCAATTTCCGAGTCCATCCCGGGCCACCACACGTAGCTCCTTGCCAGAGCTTTCATTCGTACAATGCCAGGGTGGGCCTCGTGAAGCGTTTCTAGAACCCCTTGCCTCATGGGCCCCGGGATGACCACCCTGTCCCCCATAGTAAGCACCCTTTCAAGGCGGATAACTCTTCCCTCCTGGCTTTGTATGCCATGAACTCTGGCCCGGCCGGTTCCGCTGGCCATCCCCTCACCACCCAGTTTAGGACCCGGGAGATAATAGGATCTCGGGATGAGCGGGCGGCCACGTCTGCAGCCTGCAGGGGGGGGGTTGGGAAGCTCCTCCATCAACAATACTGTGGGAGCTGGGGCCGGGTCCTCTCCCGTTTGCGGCAGCGGCAGGCGGCTAAGGGCGTCGGCATGACCCAGCGCCTTGCCTGGCCGATGCTCCAACCGGTACTGATAGCCCACTAAGAACAAGGACCAGCGCAACACCCGGGGCGACAGTACCTGCAGCGTTTGTTTGTCTGCCGTGAACAGTCCCAGGAGCGGCTTGTGATCGGTTACTAGCGTGAAGGGCCGCCCATACACGAAGTTATGGAATTTTTTTACCCCCGCCACCAGGGCCAAGCCCTCCCGGTCAATTTGTGCATAGTTACGCTCCGCGGGGGACAGCATGCGGGAGTAGTAAGCCACCGGAACTTCCCTCCCGTCCAGTAGTTTGTGGCCCAAGACCGCCCCGACCCCATACGGCGATGCATCGCATGCGAGGATTACCGGGAGCTTTTCGTCAAAGTGGGCGAGTACAGCATTCAAGATCAATATTGTCTTAACCCCCCAGAATGCCGCCTCCTCCCTCGCTCCCCTTGCCCAAGGCGTTGTCTTATCCAGCAGTCTGTGTAGGGGTTCCACCACGGCGGCTTTGTGTGGGAGAAAGGTGTGATAAAAGTTCAGAAGGCCTAAGAACGCCTGGAGCCCTGCCTTGGACTTCGGGGCGGGGGCCTCCACGATGGCCTTCACCTTGTCCCTCGCCGGATGCAGGCCCTTTGCGTCGACCTGGTACCCCAAGAACTCCACCTCCGGCACCCCAAGGAGGCACTTTTCCCATTTCACCTTCAGCCCCGCGGCTTGGAAGCGACCCAGGACCGTTCGGAGGCGGGTGGCGAAACTCTCCGGGGTGGCCGCGGCGATGAGGACATCGTCAAAGAACGGCATCACGCCTTTTAACAAATCATCCATTAGGTTCTGGAAGATCCCTGGGGCCACATTGACCCCAAACTGCAGCCGCTTCACCCTGAAGGCCCCCCGGTGGGTTACTATGGTTTGTGCCTCGGCAGTGGCCTCATCCACAGGGAGTTGCTGGTACGCCTGCGCGAGATCCAGCTTTCCAAATATGTACGCCCCCGCCAGTGTGGCCAAGACGTGGCTGACTATGGGTACTGGGTATGCGTGCGCCTGAAGTGCCTGGTTAATAGTGCACTTGTAATCTGCGCAGATGCAGATTTCTCCGTTTGGCTTCACGGGTGTCACAATCGGGGTCTCCCAACGTGCATTAGGGACGGGCTCTAGGACTCCCTGGGCCACCAACCGGTCCAGTTCTGCCTCTATTTTAGGGCGGAGGGCCAGGGGCACGGTGCGGAAGCGCCGCCAGATGGGCGTCACTGTTGGGTCTAAGTGAAGCGACACCGGGGCCCCTTTATAACACCCCAGCTCCCCATCAAAGACCTCAGGAAATTCCTTGCACACCGCCCCCCAGTCCCGCATCCCGCACTTATTCACTCCCCCAATCGTAATGCCTAGGGCCTCGAACCACGCTCACCCCAGGAGACTCACCAGGTTTCCCTCTACCACCACCAAGTCCAAGTTCCCCTCAAAGTCTCGGTATTGCACTCGGAAAGTGCCGACTCCCCGAATGGGGACAGGGTTCTTTTGAAAGTCCACCAAACTAAGCGGCGATGGACGTAGAGGGGGTCCCCTGGACGGGCAAAGTTTTTTAAAAGTGTCCATGGAAATTATGGATGCAGCCGATCCCGAGTCCACCTCCATACAGCAGGGGGACCCCTCGATCCGCACGTTTACTTGGATCTTCAGGGTGGAGGAGAGATTGGGGTTGGGGAGGTGAAGTACCTGTAGCGGTTGATCTGTAAGATGGTACAGCTCGGCGACCTCTTCCATCGTCTCGTGGGCGGTGGACAGTGCGCATTGTGGTGGGGCCGACGACCTCGAGTTCTGGGGGCCCTTGGACCGGCAGACCCGTGCGAGGTGTCCCTGCTTTCCACACCCATGACAGACAGCGTCCCGGAACTTACAGGTCTTCCTCCCATGGCCTTCCCCACAGCTGGCGCACACGGTCCGGTTGCCGGAAGGCTTGGCTGGCTCTCTGTCGGCCTGCTGGGCCTGCGCCGGCCGGCGGTGTTGGGGTCTGAGGGAGTAGACCTCTTCGGTGTCTGAGTTCCCGGGGCTCGGACCCCTCCCGACCACATGGGCAGCCGCGGCCGGGCGTTCCCCTTCAGCGGCTTCGTGTGTGGTTGCGGTGTCGATGGCCTTGTCCAGGGTGAGCCGCCGGTTGCCAATCAACTTACGCCGCAGCTTGGAGTCCGCCAGGCCCCACACGAGCTGCGTCAGCAAGTTGTCTTCCACCTTCGGGAACCCGCAGTCCACCGCAAGCGCCCTCAGCACGGCCAGGAAGGCGGCAGCGGATTCCCCTTGGGCCTGGACGCGCCTCTGGAACTCCATCCTCTTGGCCAGGAAGGTAGGCCGGGGGCTGAAGTATGCATTGAGGATGTTCAGGATCTCCACAAATGAGCTTTCCAGGGCCATGCGGGGCACCAAGAGGCTCTTGGCGAGGCGGACCGTTTGGGTGCCGCACGAGCTCAGCAGGAGCGACCGTTTTTTCTCAGGGTCGCGAATCTCGTTGAGTTCCATGTAGCTTATGAGCTGGTCGACCCATGCGTCCCAGGTTTCTGGCTGTGACGGATCGAAGCACTCGAGTATCGCATGTGTGGCGGCCATAGTTCCGTCTGGGAAGGCGTGCGCCAGTGCGAGCGGTGCGGTGCTGCTCTCGGGGTCAGCGATGCGATGCTCGGCGAGCGGTGCGGTGCTGCTCTCAGGGTCAGTGATGCGGTGCTTGGGGGTGGCCTTGTTGTCCTCTTCATCACTCATGGAGTCAGGGAAGGCGTTGAAATCCCATCCTCGTCGCCACTGTAAAGTACTGGATTTCGTGCCTCATGACTCAGACGACGACATAAGAGAAGACGCGTTTATTCGTACTTCACACAAGACAAAAGACATGCAGTAACGGCCGGAGGCCAACTATATACAGTAAGGGGGGGACGCCCCCACATTCCTATTGGCGGGTTTGAATCGCCCGCCAATGCTGCCATTGGTTCTCTACTGGCGAGCTCAGGAGCCTAGTCCCTATTGTTCTCAGAGAGCGGAGCTTGGCTGCATTTCGCCAGCTCAGACTCCTGATCTTAGGACACAACACTAACTATTGTCAAAATATATTTAGTTCCCCTAGTTAATAAAAATAAATGTTATACCAAACTTGCATCACCATAATGCTTTCAGAAGAAACCTGAACTTATTTTGAACATTTGCCAGTTACAGGGATATAAATGCTTTGTTCATGAGTAGAAGCCACTTCTACTCATGTGTAACGGATTGTACTTTTTAAAATCTTAGAAGTGCTGTGTAAACAGGTAAAGGACTGTGAAGGGTTAATAAAGGACTGTGAAGGGTTAATTTTTCACAGAGCCAGAGAGCCTTGAGTGACAGGCTGTTCCAAGAGATCTGATTGGTTAGCATCGGTTCAGCAGAGAAAGACTTCTGAACTGGATGCTGAAGAGGATTCAGTCTGGAAAGAAGAAAACAGACAACTAGGGTGGCTCAGTCACAAAAAGGAAAGAAAAATGGAGGGAAAATCTTGCCTCTGAGGGAGGGAAGAGGATGGGGGTGTCATATCATGTAAAGCAGGTGTTTCTCCCTTGCTATATCCACACAATTCCAGAAGGTTCCTCTAATGCTCAGAAACAATCTTGAGGGGACGTAAGAAACTTTAGGAAGAAGGGGTCAGTGTGAAAGCCTCACAAGTGAAACTCTGTTTGTGGCACATAGGATCAAACCCCAAATTGAATATAATTATCAAATGTGTTCATTGAACATATTCAGTTCAGCAGTAACTCTAAACTAACTCTAAGCAATAACTCTAAGCTAAAATTGTGAGCACAAGAGGAAGGGAGTATCTCTTAATGTCATGTGACCTTTTGTCTATTACAGTCCCAATACACTTATCAAAGATTATACAGGAAAGTCTACTGGATGAAGGAGTTGGCAGAAACATGCTGTTGCCATGAGGTAGGATTCACTTCTCTGAGGCCACACTGCTTTCTTGCCCATCTTCTCAGAACATGGAGATGACAAAAAGGTAACCAGCATTTTCAGGGAAGATTCCTGCATCTTTAACGTATCCCCATCTCTATATCTTTTTGCTTGGAAACCGCTGAATTCCATTTGAAAGTTTCTTGGGAAGAAATGCTTGCTTAGGGTGAGCCTATGGAATAGAGTACCATAACTTTAATAGTTATACAGAAGTGAAAGTTTCAGCATTAGCTTCCATGACAAGCAAAGCTGCCAAAATCTTCAGCCAGAGGTACTGGTAGCATTGCCAGCTCCAGGTCTAGAAATTCCTGGAGATTTGGGGGTAGAGCTTCAGGTGGAAGCCCCCCAGCTGGTAATGTCATAGAATCCATAATCCAAAGCAGCCATCAGGGGAACAGATCTCTATCTCCTGGAGATAAGTTGTAATTCCAGGAAATCTCCAGGTTTCCGCCAGGAGGTTGGCAGCCCTTGGTACAGGAGCCCTGTCCTTCTTTGTATTGAGACATTCCTGAAAACTGACACAGCAGTGAGCCCTGGTGGCCTCATGAGCACAGAGTTCTTCCCTACGTGATATCTTGGAAAGGGGGTTGCTGATTTGCCATTAAAGCACCAAACTGGAGGTGGAGATGTAGCCACACTTCTCTGCAGACTGAACCCATAGTTGCAATCCTATATACTTTGGAAGTAAATTCCATTAGGACCTTATTTGTTTCCCAGTAATTACATTTAGGGATGGGATGCCAAGATTCTAGAATGTAGATTTAGTTTTACTTTGGGTGGGTTTGCTATTTAATGCACCAGACTAGAGAAGGTACTGCAGGCCTACCTGTCTGCTGCTAACTTGGTCAGGAACCTTGCAGCCCCATCTTCCTAACAGTCCATTCCTCTTGCTCTGACTTAAAAGGCAGGGAAGCAGAGAGGGAAGGAGGAGGATTCTGCTTACCTGCAGCAAACTGCTTGTTAAGCATCTGGGAGATGGCAGCAATGCTTTACCCAGCTGGAGCATCTGCCTCCCTCATTAGCCATGCCAGAAGCAGCTTTTGATCAAGTAAGAAGAGGTGATATTATAAGGCAATACAGGAAGACGATTGCTGAACACGACAACATGGATTCTGATTTATAGGATTAGCTTTCAAGAACGCATACAGTTGTGTGGGTGGCAAGAGCAGCAATTGCTTAAAGGGTGATTTCCTTAAATAAAATTATATACAACACTTTTATAGTTGTGTTACAGATTTATGCAGTTAGACTAGGGAAGGGTTCTTATGGAAACTCTGTTGTTCATACCACACATAACAGCTGGGAATCCATGTGCAAGCAGAAAGCAATTCCGTGCAATTGTGTGGTGATATTTCTTTCTGGCTGCAGTTCCATGGTCTCCAGGGTAAGCTTTTTTGGGGGAAGGGGACACATAGATCTACCATGGAGAGGCAGTCCAGATGCTTCTGGCCCTTTGGCTCTTTGCAGTTATTTGTATAGAGTGTCATTGTTTCTATGAGACTTACCTTTGGGAATTTCCTGATGACTGCACACATTCTTAGCTCCAAAAGACTGTTTGGAGGGGGGGGTTCCCATTCCTCCAGGAGCAGCATTTTGGGTGGTATTTTGGGAAGCATAGTTCCAGGTTCAAGCCCTGGCACCTTTTGTTAAAGGACTTTGGGTTACAGATCATGGGGAAATCTGCTTTTCTCTGCCTGAGTCCACAAGCTATTGCTAGTCAGAACAGAAAATATTTTGCTAGACAGACCATTGGTCTGACCCAGTACAAGTCCACTTCCTATGTGTTGGAAGAACCAGATGCAATGTTCCTGTGCCTCAGCCTCCAAGAAGCAAATGACCAGAGAGTTACAGATTGATAGGCAGAAAAAAGTTTGAGTTACCTTTAAGACCAATAAAGTTTTATTCAAAGTGTAAGCTTTCTTGTGCAAAATATACTTCTTCAGACAGACGGATAGGCATCTTCCTGTTTACTCTTCTGTCACTGAAACCTTTGAAATGGAGAGAAGGAGGAGGAGGAGATTGGATTTATACCTTGCACTTTATGGAGTCTCAGAGCAACTTACAATCTCCTTCCCTTCCTCTCCTCACAACAGACACCCAGGCAGGGCTGAGAGAGCTCTGAGAGAACTGTTCTTGAGATAACAGTTCTGAGACAACTGTGGCTTGCCCAAGGTCACCCAGGTGGCTGCGTGTGGGTGAGTGGGGAATCAAACCTGGTTCTCCAGATTAGAATCCACCACTCTTAACCACTACACCAAACTGGCTACACCAAACTTAGGGAAACAACTTCCTTCTGCCTCCTCTCTCTCTTCTCACACGCACACAAAGAGGGAGGACACGTTTCTCCCTCTTTGGCACCATGGATGCAGAATGCTTCTCTAAATCCGCATCAGACAGAACAGAATCTGTCACTGTCTCTGAGTTGCACTGTCCAGTATGTATTTCCTAAGTAAAGTAGTTCATTTTTTTTTAATTGGCAAGTGGCTCTGTGTAACTTTGTAGTCTTACAAGCATATGCTGAACAAAGGAGTTCTGCTGCGTTTAATGCACTCTGCAAATTTAGCAAGGGATCTGGACATACCAGCTCTCTCAGTACTATGATCCAAACAACCAAGAAATTAATGTTGGGAACTCAAAATGATTCATTTTTTTAAACAGCAGTCCCCACCCTTTCCATGTAATAAACAGCTTTGAAAACTGATGGAAGTTTCAAGAACAGTGTGTGATGTCCCACTTTTCATGCATCATTGAACTCAAGGTAGCATAAACTGGATTCCCAGGAGTTCTGTCCTTCAGACACTGCCCAGAACAGCTTAATTTATGCAAGGTGGCTGCAGCATCTGCCTTCCAACCATAACCAGGAAATGGCATGGGTATCTGCTGTGCATGGGGGGGGGGGCCACACTGGCCAAAGCCATTAAGAACATAAGAACATAAGAGAAGCCAATGTTGAATCAGGCCAATGGCCCATCTAGTCCAACACTCTGTCACACAGCGGCCAAAATATACCAGGTGCCATCCGGAGGTCCAGCAGTGGGGCCAGGGCACCAGAAGCCCTCCCACTGCTGCCCCCTCCAGCACCAAGAATAGAGTGCATCACCTGCCCCAGACTGAGAGTTCCCATCCATACCCTGTGGCTAATAGCCACTGATGGACTTCTGCTCCATATGTTTATCTAATTTCCTCTTGAAACTGTCCATGCTTGCAGCTGCCACGACCTCCTGTGGCAGTGAATTCCATATGTTAATCACTCTTTGGGTGAAGAAGTATTTCCTTTTATCTGTTTTAACCCGACTGCTCAGCAATTTCATAGAGTGCCCACGAGTTCTTGTATTGTGAGAAAGGGAGAAAAGTACTTCTTTCTCAACCTGCTCAATCCCATTCATAATCTTATAAACCTCGATCATGTCACCCCTCAGCCGTCGTTTCTCCAAGCTAAAGAGCCCCAAGCATTTTAACCTTTCTTCATAGGGAAGGTGTTCCAACCCTTTTATCATTCTAGATGCCCTTCTCTGCACTTTTTCCAATGCTATAATATCCTTTTTGAGATGTGGTGACCAGAACTGTACACAGTATTCCAAATGAGGTCGCACCAATGATTTATACAGGGGCATGATGATACTGGCTGATTTGTTATCAATTCCCTTCCTAATAATCCCCAGCATAGCGTTGGCCTTCTTTATTGCAGCTACACATTGTGTAGACATTTTCAGCGAGTTATCCACTACGACTCCAAGATCTCTCTCTTGGTCAGTCTCTGCCAGATCAGACCCCATCAATGTGTATTTATATTTAGGATTTTTGGCTCCAATGTGCATCACTTTGCACTTGGCCACATTGAACCCCATTTGCCACGTTGACGCCCACTCACCCATCCTCAACAGATCCCTTTGGAGTGCCTCACAATCCTCCCTGGTTTTCACCACCCTGAACAACTTCGTGTCATCTGCAAATTTAGCCACATCACTGCTTACTCCCAATTCCAAATCGTTAATAAACAAGTTAAAAAGCATCGGACCGAGTACTGATCCCTGTGGTACCCCACTGCTTACCACCCTCCACTGAGAAAGTTTCCCATTTATACTCACTCTCTGTTTCCTACTTATAAGCCAGTTTTTGATCCACAAGAGGACTTGTCCTTTTATCCCATGACTATTGAGCTTACTTAGGAGCCTTTGATGAGGAACTGTATCAAAAGCTTTCCGGAAGTCAAGGTAAATAATATCTATTGCGTCCCCCTTGTCCACATGTTTGTTCACTCCCTCAAAAAACACTAACAGGTTAGTGAGACAAGATCTTCCTTTACAGAACCCATGCTGAGTCTGCCTCAATAGTTTTTGTTCATCAATGTGCCTACTAATTCTTTCCTTAATAACAGTTTCCACCAATTTACCCGGTATCGATGTCAGACTGACTGGCCTGTAATTTCCTGGATCTCCCCTGGAGCCCTTTTTAAAGATTGGAGTGACATTAGCTACCTTCCAGTCCTCAGGAATGGAGGCAGATTTTAAAGAAAGATTACATATTTTTGTCAGGAGATCCACAAGTTCACATTTGAGTTCTTTCAGAACTCTCGGATGAATGCCATCCGGGCCTGGTGATTTATTAGTTTTAAAATTATCCATCAGTCGGAGGACTTCCTCTCTTGTCACCGCAATCTGATTCAGGTCTTTCAAACCCCCTCCCGAAATCGGTGCTTCTGGAGTGGGCAAACACTTCTCCTCTTCCACAGTGAAGACAGAGGCAAAAAATGCATTCAGCTTCTCAGCCATTATTCATATTGCATATGCATATTGCATATTCAGATTGCATATGGGCTGTGAAGGCTAAAAGAGAAGAGAGAAAGGCTGTGTAGTGATTCCATGACTGAGAAGAGACTTGAATAGAGCTGCTAACTACAAGTTTGAAAATTCTTGGAGATTTTGGGGGTGGATCCTGGAGAGGATGGGACATGGGGAAGGTAAAGAGTGATTAACATATGGAATTCACTGCCACAGGAGGTCGTGGCAGCTGCAAGCATGGACAGTTTCAAGAGGAAATTAGATAAACATATGGAGCAGAAGTCCACCAGTGGCTATTAGCCACAGGGTATAGAATGAGAACTCTCAGTCTGGGGCAGGTGATGCACTCTATTCTTGGTGCTGGAGGGGGCAGCAGTGGGAGGGCTTCTAGTGCCCTGGCCCCACTGCTGGACCTCCTGATGGCACCTGGTATATTTTGGCCGCTGTGTGACAGAGTGTTGGACTAGATGGGCCATTGGCCTGATTCAACATTGGCTTCTCTTATGTTCTTATGTAGATGTCAAGTTCACTAGCAAGTAGATCCAAGCATTCTTGTGGATAAGAAAGGCTTTATTGGAATTCAGTGCTAAAACCCACAGCAAAACGGTTATTGTCAGGAATGGTGGGACAAGCAGCTCAAGCATGGTTATAGTGTGATGCAAAATGCTACTAGCAAATGAACTTCAAGCGCGTGCACGGGAAACTCCCGGCGGGAGGGTTACTTAATAGGCGGGAGACAGCTCCCTCCACCCCTCGGTTTCACAGGACTGGAAAATTCTCATAGACTTAAGAATAGTCCAAAGCCTGCAGTCAAGGCCACCATGATAACACCGAGCAGCAGTAGAGAAGCTCCCACGTTACAGCTAGCATACCTACACAAGCGCAGAAGCAGGGACAAGATAGGGAACACAGAACAATGGGCTCAGTATGAAACACTAAACAAAGAGCCATTACTGACACTCTGCCCTCCCCAAAATTCACTCCGCCCTCCCAGCAGAAGGACCTCCCGATTTGGTCGGGAAGCAAGAATGGAAGTCTTTGATAAGTTCAGGTGCTCGCATATCTGTGACTTTCACTCATTCTCTGTGTTGGGGACCAAAATGAACCCACTCGAAATGTGGTAGCCTAGAAAGTCAATTCGGGTCTGATGAAACTCGCACTTCGACAGCTTGACAAACAGTTTGTGCTCCAACAACCTAGACAGCACCTCTCGGAGCAATTTGACATGGGTTTTATGGTCCGGGGTATACAGCAAGATATCATCCAAGTAAACAACCACCCCTTTGAACAAATAGGGGTGCAGCACTTCATTAATCAGATTCATAAAAACTCCTGGAGCCCCCTGGAGCCTGAAGGGCATGACTCTGTACTCGAATTGCCCCAGTGGGGTGTTAAAGGCAGTCTTAAATTCATCGGCTTGTCGGATGCGCACTCGGAAATATGCATCTCGTAGGTCCAATTTTGAGAAAATTTTTCCCTTGGCCACCTCTGCTAAGAGATCTTTTATGAGTGGCATGGGGTAGGCATTAGTGGCCGATACCGCATTCAGTCCCCTATAGTCCGTACACAATCTTAGCCCCCCATCCTTCTTTTTGCAGAACAACACAGGGGCTGCGAAGGGGGATGAAGCTGGTCAGATGAAGCCACGCGCCAAGTTTTTATCAATGAACCTGTGTAACTCCTCTTTCTCCATGGGGCTCATGGCATAAATTTTGCCCCTTGGCATTTTCTGACCCGGGAGGATCTCAATGGCACAGTCTGAGTTACAGTGGGGGGGAAGTTCCTCGGCTTCTTCCTCCTCAAAAACTCGAGCCAAGTCTCTATACTCTGCGGGGATGCGATTAATCTCCTCCGCTGCTAGGCAGGCCCGTGGAGGTTCATTATTGGGTGGGGTGCCCCAGTCTGGGTCCCATTTGTGCCCTGAGCACTTTGGGGAAATAAAACGCACAACCCCTTCCTCCCATAGAATGTACGGGTCATGTCCATGTAACCACGGGCTGCCTAACACCAGGGGGAATTTGGCTTGTGGTGCCACCACAAATGAGCGGAGCTCCCAGTGCTCGCCCACCCCCACACGCAACAGTACAGTCTCAAATCTGCAGGGCTCCTTCATTGGTGACCCGTCCATCTGCGTGAATGTGATGGGGTCTTTCAATTTGATTACGGCTGCCTCTAACCCCGTCACTAGAGAAGGGTTAATGAGGTCCCTCCCGCACCCAGAGTCAATAAGGCCACGCACCCTGATGTGGGTCATCATGGCTGAATTCATTATGATCACAGTCACAAAGAAGAGTGCTCACCAATTTAGGCACTTCAGGGGCTGGGTCCTGATGTGCTGCGCCACTTACAACAGGACCTTCTCGTTTCCCTGCTGCTCTGTTTCATCCTCCTCTGGGAACAGAGGGTCCACAACTTCCTGGTCAGCAAATAGGGCCCGGGGGTTGCGTGGCTTGGCTGTGCCCTGTTTCGGCGGGGGCCCTGGTCGTCGTCTGTCTTCCTCTCGAGGTGGCAACCGGCCGGAATCCTCTCTGGGGCAGGAGGTGGCAAAGTGCCCTTTATCCCTGCATTTCAGGCACAACCCTTGTCTCAGGCATTGATCCTGGAGCCTGCTGGAGGTCGGGGTTGGTTTCCCTCTGGGCTGGGAAGAGGAGGTGGCTGGGCGATTATTCCCCAGGGACATGTCCAGCTTCATAATGCGTAGTCTGCTCTCAGCCTGTTCAGCTTCTTCCATCCAGCCCTGCAGTGTATGTGGCTCCTTGGAGCTAAGGACATTATTTCGGACATCCACAGCTAGCCCCATTCGATATTGCTGGGCTAACACTGGGTCAGTCCAGTCTCAGATCTTGGCAGCATGCTTTTGGAATTCTCTGGAGTACTCCCTCACCGTAAGCTTCCCTTGTTTAAAGGTGCGGAGGAAGGCTTCAGCTTTCGGGGCAGCGGCTGGGTCTTCAAAGTGGTTTCTCAAGGCCCACATGAAGTCATCCACACTCCCCAATTCCACCACCTCTAGATCATGTAAAGCCACATACCAACTAGTTGCCACTACTCGAAATCGAGAAGCAATAAACTCCACCTGCTGCTCTTCATCCGGGCACAGGTGGCCCCATCTCTGCACAAACTTCCCGACTTGCAGTATGAAGAAAGAGACGCTCTCAGGGTCCCTGTCAAATATGATCTCCAGCATATCTTTCGGGCGGATAATCGGTGGAAGGGGCATTGGACCTGGTCCGGGTGCAGACCCTGGGGCTGGCATCGGTATGGGTGCTGGCACGGGGGGAGGCGGTGGAACCCCCGGTGGCGGTTGACCAGGGGCCGGCTGCCCCGGAATTGGTTGCCCTGGTATCGGTTGCCCCAGGATTGGCTGCCCTGGGACCAGCTGCCTGGGGACCGGTTGGCCTGGCACTGGTTGCCCTGGGATCGGCTGTCCCGGAACTGGTTGCCCCGGACCTGGTGGACCTGGCAGAGGGTGCCCCAGCAGCAATGGGGGTCTGGGCGTGGGTCCAGGCTTGGCCAGCATATGGGTGCGGATAGCTTGGTCCATCATCCCTGGGAGGGATTGCATTAACTTGCCCATGTCCCGCATCAGCCGCCGGCAATCATCTTCTATTGTGTCCATCCTAGTATCCACATCTTTACTCAGGCTGGGCCTCATTGGCCCACGGGGAGTTCATCCCTGGGGTAGTCCAAAGCTTCCACGGGGATCCATCAGGCTGTCCCAGCTCTGGCTCCCCGGTAAAGACCATGTTGTCTGGGTAGTATCCAGTAAGTTCCTGGACCAGTCTCTTGACTTCCGTTGGGTGACCCATTTGTCCAATGGAATCGGGGCACTTTGATAATACGTCCGAGGTATGGCCCCTCCATGGCTCTGGATCAACCTGGCCGAGCTGTAGACCGGGAAGGTGTATGAAGCTCCCAGAGTCCCCGTGGCAGGAGGAGTGATGGGCCCCGCTGAGGAGTAGGGAACCAACACCGTTGTCACAGGAATCGTTGTTACAGGTGCTACTGTGGCTGGCACCGTGGTAACTGGAACAGTGACGGGGGTAGTGGTAACCGGGACCGTCACTGGAGTTCCACCGGGGCTGCTCATCCTGGTGTGGAGAGGTCCAACTGGTAGGAATACTGAAGTAGGATTCCTGACAATCACACTATATTTTGCATCACACTATAACCATGCTTGAGCAGCTTGTCCCGCAATTCCTGACAATTTCTGTCAGGTTCACTAGCAAGTAGATCCAAGCATTCTTGTGGATAAGAAAGGCTTTATTGGAATACAGTGCTAAAACCCACAGCAAAACGGTTATTGTCAGGAATGGTGGGACAAGCTGCTCAAGCATGGTTATAGTGTGATGCAAAATGCTACTAGCAAATGAACTTCAAGCGCGTGCGCGGGAAACTCCCGGCGGGAGGGTTACTTAATAGGCAGGAGACGGCTCCCTCCACCCCTCGGTTTCACAGGACTGGAAAATTCTCATAGACTTAAGAATAGCCCAAAGCCTGCAGTCAAGGCCACCGTGATAACACCGAGCAGCAGTAGAGAAGCTCCCACGTTACAGCTAGCATACCTACGCAAGTGCAGAAGCAGGGACAAGATAGGGAACACAGAACAATGGACTCAGTATGAAACACTAAACAAAGAGCCATTACTGACAGTAGAGACCTCAGCAGGATATAATGCCAGAGAGTCCACCATACAAAGTAACCATTTCCCCCAGGGGGACTAATGTGTGTAGTCTAGGATTCAGTTGAAATTCCAAGGTATCTCCAGGCCCCACCTGGATGTTGACAGCCTTATACCACACACAATCTATATCTATACCTCAAGTGTGGCCCTCCTATAAGCATATCTAAATCTATGGATTGGGGCCACTCTAAGATCTTTCTGTAAACTTGGAGGAAAACCCATGTTTGCAGAAAAACCTGAAATCTTAAAAAATACACTGGGTTTTTAAATCCACCCCAAATAAAAAGGTTACAGTTACCTTTTGTCTTCAGAGCTGGTGGTGTCGGTGTCTGGGAGCCACTCTGGGCATGGCTGCAGCATCAGTGTCTGGGAGTTACACTGAGCCTGGAGGCAACAGCAGTGCCCAGCTCAGCCTGGAGCAACTTTCAGACATCACAGTTGCTGCAGCTGGTAAGGTAAGCTGAGGAGGGGGGAGAAAGAGAGATGGAGGAATATTGACAAGAAGGGGAGAAGGGGGGAAAGAGTGGAGATTGTCAGAGAAGAGAGGGGGAGCAATAGAGAAGGGGAGGAGGTGAGAAAGAGGGGAAGACTGTTAGAGAAGAGGGGAGAGGGAAGGAAGCAAAAGGGAAGAAGGGATTGGAGAAACTTTTAAAGAATGTAGATTCCCCATATTCCTTTAGCAATCATCATTATTTCAAATTTATTTTGTTAATGTAATGATTAAGATAACATTGAAATCTGCCTTGTAGTATAGGTATTTCAGTTCTGTTGTTGATGATGTTTTGTTGATGTTCTGTTACTGGTTGATGTTTTGTCACTGACTGATGTTCTTTTTGAATATTTTTCTTAATAACATTTTTAAAAAGAAGATTTTTCTCCAAACTGTGAGGTCTGACACTGATGAGAGGGATGGGTGGGATCCACAGCACCCCTTGGTGATGGCAGCAGCAGTTGGGGAGGGTGAAGCCACAGCAGGCCCAGCTGGGAGCCACACCAGGCCCAGTGCCAACAATGGGGTGGGTGACCAGGAACCATGGAACCATTGACAGCAGCAACTGAGGAGGGGGAAAGCCATGGTGTGCCCATGAGTGGCATGGTGGGGAGGGGAAGGAAGCTGAGAGGGAGAGATGGAGAAATAAAGAGAGTAATGGAGTGAGGGGCAGAAACACAGAAAGAGAATGATGGGGTGGGGAGGCAGTAAAAGAGAGAAAGAAATCATGATGAGGTATAGGACAGAAACAGAGAGAGTGATGGGTTGGGGGTAGAAAGAGAAAAGTATAAGGAGACAGGAAGAGTGGTGGGGTGGGAAGTAGGGTTGTCAGGTTCCCCCCTGCCACCGGCAGAGGATGGAGGGGTGGGGCTCCCAGCAATGTTCCCTCTAAGCTGTGGGGTCTTGTAAGCAAAAACTCTATTTTGTGAGCTGCTTGCATTAAAGTTGTGAGCAAGCGATTTGGCTACTGCATAAATTAGGCCATGGTCACATGACAAGGAAACTGCAATTTTTCCCAGTATAATTTAATCCGGGAATATTTTTCTTCGGGTTGGGATGATCACACCATCCCTCCCTGAACCGAAAGCATTGCGGGAGGAAGCTCTGGGCACCGTCTAGATGCAGCTGGCCCCTCTCTCTCCACCTCCTCCTCTCTCCCAATGAGGCTTCTTCGGTGCTTGGAGGAGCACGCAAAAGCAAGAGTGGGCTAGCCGGTGGTGTCGGCGGCAGATCGACTAGGGACGGGGGAAGGCAGCATCTTCTCCTCCAGCACCCAAACCTCTGCCACCACTGCTACTCCCCGTCAGCAGTAGCAGCCTTGCACTCATCTCCCTGCCCTTGGATACACACACACATATGCCACTCCTTTCAGTGAAGGAGAGGAGCCCCCCTCGCACTCACCTCCCTGCCCTTGGATACACACACACAGACACGCCTCTCCATTCAGTGAATGAGAGGAGCCCCAACAGAGTTGGACACGCCAGGGAGGAATGTGGGCAGGGAAGGAGGGAGAGTCATATTCGCTTCCCAAGCTCTGTGGTCCCTCCCTCCTAATGCCGCAGCTTCGGGGACTCCTCGGGTGCACTCCGCTGCTTGCTCATCTGCAAACCTGCTGGAAGCAGTAAAAAACAAACAAACCCTCATCGCGGGAAGAATGGTCAGACGGCCTGTTATGTC
Organism: Gekko gecko; assembly: GCA_029375565.1. Lineage (NCBI taxonomy): Eukaryota > Metazoa > Chordata > Lepidosauria > Squamata > Gekkonidae > Gekko > Gekko gecko. Next base: position 177,534,503 of record JAPDNY010000001.1, on the reverse strand, counting down.
CTGACTGGTGAACTAACTGTATTCTTTTCTATGTTAAGCTTAAAGTCAGGACAGGATTGTAAGCCTCGACAATCCTATTGGTTGTTGTAAACCTGCACTATTTGTAACCAATCAGAGCTGTATAAATAGTTATGGAGGGAACAAACCTCATTGGTCTTTGTCCCTCTAATGTTATTGGCTGTTAACTTATGAAGGGGCATGGTTTTGTTGGCCCGCACTGTTTAAAAAGGGAGCTGTGCTCCACTGTTGTGTGTGTGTGTGTTGTCTGATCGTCTTGTTGAGTTGAATAAAGCTGAAATCACTGTTGAAATCACTCTCTTCGTTAAGTCTGATACTTAACATGGCCCTAATCATGATCATTGCAATTAGGGGGCTGTCCAGATGGGCAAAGTTGCAGATTCAAAGCGGAAACACCCAGAAAATACTCATTTTTCTGGTTGTAGGAAAAGATGGGAGAGAACCAGCAGCATTGCGCAACTGAACCCACTTCAGAGTGGGAGGTGGATCGGCCCACCTGATCAGTAAATTTAAATGCGAGAGAGAACAGCGGCGAACCCCGATCAAAAGTTTAGTGTGACCGCACCCTTAGTTTCCTCTGGACAAAAATGTGTGAGCCAGAGGCTAAAAAACTGTGAGCTAGCTCACACTAACTCGGCTTAGAGGGAAAACCGGTTGCCAGATACAGGTTGGAGAACTCCTGGAGATTTGGGGATGGAATGTGGGAAGGGACCTCAATGAGTTGCAATGCCATAGAGTCCACCCTCCAAAGCAGCCTTTTTCTTCTGGAGAATTGTTCTCTGTAGTCTGGAGATGAGCTGAAATTCCAGGGGATCCCCAGTCCCAACTGAAGGCTGGCATCCCTAGGTGGGAACAGAAAGAGATAGAAAGAAATAGTGATGGGTGGGATGCAGAGAGAGTGATGGGGACAGAGCGAGAGTGAGAGAGAGAGTGAGAGAGAGTGATGGGGTGTGGGAGCAAAAAGAGAGACTGATGGGATGGAAGGAGAGAGAGAAAGCAATACAGTTGAGGTCAGAGAGGCAGAAACAGAGTGATGGGGTGGAAGACAGAAAGAGAGTGAAAGACAGAGAGCTGGGGGAAAGAGGAGAAAAGAAAGGTAGTAGGAATGGGATGGCTGTTCCCACAATTTGGTGGGGGTTCCCCACTTATGTGTGTGCACCCATTGGGCAGACTTTTAACTTGCAGTACATTCTTTCTCTTTGCAATGTTATTTATTTATTTATATAAAACATTTCTGTGTTGCCTTTCCACCCAACTAGGGTCCCAAAGGCAATGAAGATCAAAACATTTTTAAAAAATTAAAACATTAAAATGAAATTTAAATGAGGTATATTTAAAATATTTTTTAAAAAATTCAATAAAAACATGCAGACATACAAACACAACACAACCACAGAGTAGGGCCAATAGTTAATGCTCTCTCTCGCTCTCACTCTCTGTGATCAAGTTTATGCTGTACTTCGTTATGTGTGGCATGGAAAATGTGTGCAACACTGAAACTGGAATGGGAGGACCAAGCTACAGGTATTTATTAATGTTCCATCCGAAAAGTCCTTTGTCCACCACTGAGTTAGCTAAATGAACATGATATCAAACACTTCATCTACTGTACTAACTTTAAGGCAATGCAGGCTTCAGTATACACATTAATTACAGTAATTAAGCTAATCAGTGTAGGCATGGCATTACAGCTATAGTGTGAGTTACACTACAAGAAAAGGTAGGAAGAAGAGAGCTACAGAGAGAGAGAGAGAGAGAGAGAGAGAGAGAGAGAGAGAGAGAGAGAGAGAGAGATGCCATAGTAAGGAAGCTACAATGAAGATGTGGAAAACAATACTTAGGAACGAATCTCTACCAATTAATTAAAATCAAGCTAAGATCTTAGTGTTCTCTGATGGATTATAGATGCATACTTAGTTGAACAAGTCAAAACTTTTCCTTATCTAGGTATTCTGTTTTCAGGTGATCTATCCTGGAAATCTCACTTTAGAACCGTGATTAATAAGGCAAACCTGTGTTTTGGAGCTATCAGAAATTTCTTTTATTCCAAAGGGGGCAGAAATGTACCTGGAGCTCTTCTAGGGTTGTCAGGTCTGGGTTGGAAAATACCTGGAGACTTTGGAGGTGGATCCAGGAGAGGGCAGGGTTTAGGAGGGAATGAGCCTCAGCATGGTACAGTGCCAAAGAGTCCACCCTTCAAAGCAGCCATTTTCTCCAGGGGAGCTGATCTCTGTCAGCTGGAGGCTGGCAACCTTAAGCTCTTTGGGCTTTCAACCTGAAGGCTGTTCCCCTTGCTCTCTTTGGATCTGCAGTCTGGATACAGTGACAGAGAAACTGATGTTCCACTCTCCCAGTTTCTGAGAAGACTAATATTCTTTATTGTGTTTCCAATGTTGCCCTACAAGCTGAATTTGGACAGAAATCATTAGAGGCTAGAGCATGGCTCTTTGCTTTTAAGCTGACAATTTTAAAAAATTGTTTTCTGAGGATGGCCTGCTTCATTTTCTGCAAAAAGACTCTTTAAAATCTACATGACTAGAAACTGTGGATAACCATCTATTATTAATTGACGTGAACCCCCCCCAAAAAAATATTGGCTTGGGCAGAGCTCTTTTTGTAGCAGGAACTCCTTTGCATATCAGGCGACACCCCCTAATGTAGCCAATCCTCCGAGAGCTTACAGAGCTCTTCTGACAGGGGCTACTGTAAGCTCATGGAGGATTGGCTACATTAGGGGTGTGTCGCCTAATATGCAAAGGAGTTCCTGCTACAAAAAGAGCCCTGGGCTTGGGGAAGACATGATTCTCTTATTTTGATTAGGAAATGTGTCTTGGAGATTGACCACTGCAATACTTAAGTGAGAAGCCACCAAGTTGGTGGTTCTTTGTTTTATGGCATCTTCCCCTCTAACATATTATCCTCTTACTTTTATTATCTCTCAGTCCCATGGTTTTGTATGGCCTTTTGGTTTCCTAGGTTAAACATAATTCCTTCCATAGTTTTTACAGGGCACATTTGCTGGCAAGGTATATTCTGCCCTTGTGGTCTGCAAATTATTGAGACACCTTTTCATGTTTTGCTCGAGTGCCCTTTGTTTGTGACTTTCAGGAACCCCTATTAAGCAATCACTTACCCCCCTACTTCGCAAAAGCTGTTTTCTTTTTGCTCAAATATAATGATCCAAAAATTACATTGGGCGTGGCTAAACATGTAGCAGTCTTTTTAACCCTTGGTTTCAAATAGTATATCTAGAAATTTCCTGCTGCTCAAGATTATATATCTATGAGCTTCTAAGGTTGGAAGGAACAAAAAGTATGGGGGACAATATTGAACCTTGTGGGACTCCACCAGGCAGGTCTCACACTGTAGAAACTTGTTCCTTCAGCAGCCTTCTGAGTTCTGCTCATAAGGCACACCCAAAACCAATCCAAAGCATATCCATTAATCCCAACTTTTATCTCCAAATGTCTCAACAGGATGGCATGGTTCATGGTGTCAAAGGCAGCTGACAAATCTACTAGAAGAAGAAGAAGAGAGGTATAGCCTTTGTTTACATTTAGACAGACATCTGCTAGGGCGACTAGTGCCCTGACTCAATGCAAGGTTACAGTACACTGTAACCATTAAGAAATACTATTGAAGAAACTTGTACAAAATGAGCAGAACTGTATAGAGCCAAAGAGGGAACAAGAGAAGAAATAAAAGGAAAGGGAAAGATGAAACAGATTACTTTTTTAAAAACGTTAAGGAAAAAAAACCCTCACACATTCCAGAGGGGAAGTCATGTTAATCTACTGCAGGTACCATAATCATTTTATTGGTACCTAAGATTGCATGATCCAGAAGTTACTGTCAGATGTGCTGACCTCACTGGGCAGAAATATATAGGCATAGCATCTAGAAAGCCACTTAGCAACCCAAGCAGTTGCTCAGGGTGCTGCGTTTTGTTACTTGTTACTTGTGTAATCTCTTTACAGAGCATAGCCAGGCTAAGGGTGAAGCTACTAGCTATGTGCTTTATCTTTGCCTCCCTGTTTTTCCTGCACTGCAGTTCTTCCTCCTTTTAAAAAGATGTTTCCTTTCTCTTATCTGATCTCTTTGTGACTGCTGAAAAAACAATGTAGACTTTTTTAAAAAAGCCTAGAGCCCAAATCTCTCATCTGATCTATTCCTGTTACCCAGTGAACTACCAAAAAAAGCCTCATGTGCATATATACATTTAGGGAACTATTTGTATGTGCTGTTTCTTCTCTGCACTGGGCAGAGAAGGGCATTGTGCAAAGACATGTATCATGTCATTTTGTACTAGATACCTCTGCCTACCACACTAGCAAAAAGCAGGTGGTTAATTTTGATGGCAGGAGGAGTCCTAATTAGGCAGTCTATGGAAATCAGTGCTCTTCGTAGAGCCATGTGTTGCAGTCTCAGTTATACCACCACATACCCTAAACATGCCCAAGAAGAATGATCTGCACAATAGTGCCAATGGGCAGCATGGCACCTGCTGTTATTGTCTGGCACCCACTTCCTTCTTTTCCAAAGCAGAGAACCAGTCCTGACTTTTCTCCAGCTCTTTGGAGCAGAAGGTATTTTAGCCCAGGAAGTATCTCTTTTGTGTCTTCAGGGAGCATCCATTTGAAAATAACTATCTCTATCACAGAAGGATGCATGGCTTGGAACCTCCCAATATTTTGTGATTGGCTGCAGCCCCTGTATTAGCCATTTTGTGGTTGACTGTTCACCCTTCCCCTAGAGTAGCCATTTTGTGGTGGTGCCTGCTAACTATTGTCAGAATTCCCAAGTCCTCACAGGCTCAAGAAAGTTAGAGACCCCTCGTAGGGTTGCTGTACTGGGCTTGGGAAATTCCCAGAGATTTGGAGGTCATGCTTGGGGAACGCAGAACCTAGGGTTGCCAATTTTGGTTTGGAAAATATTTGGAGATTTTGGGGATGGAGCCTGGGGAGGGCAGTGTTTGAGAAGGAGAAGGACCTCAGTAGGACATAATGCCATAGAGTCCACCCTCCAAAGCAGCCATTTTCTCCAGCTGAACTGATCTTTATTGGCTGGGGATCAATTGTAATACTGAGAGCTCTCCAAACACAACCTGGAGGTTGGCAACCCTAGCAGAACCTGAGGAGGGGAGGGAGCTCAGTGGGGATATAATGACATAAAATACACCTTCAAGAACTATGGATTCATCCAGAGGAACTCATTTCTGAAATGCTGAGATCAGTCATTATTCTGGGAGAACTCCATGACCCACCAGCAGGTAGGAATCTAGACTCCTGCCACAGAATATTCATATTCTGAAAGTTTTTTTAAATAATAATGACACAGAGAGACAAATATATTCTATTTATTCTGCATTTTGGTTCTTGTAACCAGTATTGGTTTGAAGAGATAATAGATTAACACAGGAGGCAGAGATAGTTGCCTTGTCCCTTATTGTAAATGGCTGAACGATTGCCTTGATTCTAGAATTTGCTATGTTGTAAAATATAGTTTCTTTTAAAGTCCCTGCTCCCCATAGCACATCTTAGACTGAACAAGAAGCACAGACTCACTAGCCAAAATGCCTCTCTGGCCTTAGGTGACAAAAGAGCTTGAGTAAACAGGTTAATTGCAGAGTACAAAAGTAGCAACACTCTGTATCCCATCAATTATCCAATTATCATCTGATGAATACTCCTTTGCCTACAGAAACAGGCAAACCTACCGCCTGCTTTCAACTTCAACCGCGTTATGATAAACAGTAAGAAAGGTCTTTTCTCTTGTATTGAATTCACCATCATGTCAATGCAGTTTTTGAGGAACTGCTATGATGGCCAACTTTTTAAACAGGAACTTGAGGCAGAAATTAGGTCCATACTTTCTCCATACTTGTCTCCATGCCAGAAACGTTATTATTAAGACTGGAGTATATCTTATCTCAGCAGTCTTTACATCAAGAGAGAGCATTGTTATTCTTCACTTATTTATATACAGCCAGTATAGTATAATGGTTAGACAGCTGGAGTAGAAGAAGAAGAGATTGGATTTATACCAGGCCCTTCACTTGGAGTCTCAGCGTGGCTTACCATCTCCTTTCTCTTCCCATCCCCACAACAGACACCCTGTGAGGTAAGTTGGGCTGAGAGAGCACTTTTGAAGGCTGCTCTTGAGAGAACAGCTCTGAGATAATTTCTGACTGACCCAAGGTTACACCAGCAGCTGCATGTAGAGGAGTGGGGAATCAAACCCGGTTCTCCCAGCTAAAAGTCCGCACTTTTAACCACTACACCAAACTGGCTCTCCCCAAATGGGAGACTCCAGATCAAACCCCCACTCTGCCATGGAAGATTGCTGGGTGACTTTGGGCCAGTTGTTGTCTGTCAGCCTAACTACCTCACAAGGTTGTTGTGAGGATAGGAGGAGGAGAGGAGAACAAGGTATACCAATTGGTGCCCCCCACAGAGAAAGTGGGGCACCAGTGGAGTAAAAAATAATGAACATTAATTAAAACAAACAAATAATAGCCTTATAATATAGTTGGATCTGTTGAAATTCCTGGAAGGCAGGCAGTACAGCAGTGCTGTGCAGTTGAAACTAAGCTGGCCTGGGTCTAGCCAGAGCTTTGGGTGGGTCACCACCTGGGAATTCCTGGGCATGGTTTACTGTGGGACTCCTCATAAAGGCTGCAATCTAAGTACACTCAGGCTGAGGGACTGGAGAAAGCAAATGCATGGGGAAATGCTGCATACTTGCCAGCAGGTGGCACTCAATTGTTTCAAATATTGTTTTGTTCTCCGTGGAGTTTGCTAGCAAGCACCATTATGCTTTTCATGGAGGAAATTCTCTTTTGGTTACTGGTATTGCCCCTCCCTCCCCCCCCCTCCCGGCTCCTTGCATTCCAAAAAAATATTTAACACACATGCCCCTCCAAAATATACTCAAGATGAAGCTTTCCCCCTCACTGAGTCTTCATGATGGGGAAATCGTCTGTCTTCTATGCAGTTTCTAAAGGTACAGTTGTGCTGCTTCAAAAGAAGAAGGCAACCTTCCTTCTTAAATGCTGATTTGGGGGTTGGCAAGTTTTAAAATTATCTGACACTAAAAAAAGATTGGGCCCTATCTAAAGTAAATTTTTAAAACAGAACCAAAATGTGCAATTGACAATGGTTTATCAGATTTTTCTGACTTTCTACAAAGCACCCAAGAATGACTATCCAAATGATCTATAAAACACATATCAATTTAAAAATATGCAAATAGTCTAATGAAACAGCTAGATAGATTTTCAAATATAAAAGCCACACCCCCATTTTCTGGGGAAGCTATTCATGGCTCTTTAGTTCCTTTCCCTTACCCCACCAGCCTCCTCTGTGACTCCTGAAAAGGCAAGGGTGGGGGAATTGTCGAAGTTTTTCAAACCAGGGCATGTGTATTTCAATGGAAGGACCATTACTGCAAGCAGGGTTTTGCTACAAATATAATTAGTGCATTACATCAAAGTGAAACAACCCACTTTTCTACATTTTTATGACCCTTAAGAGGCTTTGAGGCAGAATCCTCCTCCTAGAATCTGCTGCATCAGCACATTCTGATCTAAAAAAGCAGGCAACAATTATGTTGTGCTTGATCAAAGAAAATTCAGTCTTTACACACACACACACACACACACAAAACCCACCACCATACACCAACACTTTAAAGTGAACATAGAACATTTCCTCAGACTGTACATTGTACTACTCCCTTCACAGCCTTCCATGTATGGATACATGCAGGGCTCTTTTTGTAGCAGAAACTCCTTTGCATATGAGGTGACACACCCCTAATGTAGCCAATCCTCCAAGAGCTTACAGTAGCCCCTGTAAGAAGAGCTCTGTAAGCTCTTGGAGGATTGGCTACATTAGGGGTGTGTTGCCTAATAAACAAAGGAGTTCCTGCTGCAAAAAGAGCCCTGGGTACATATGAATATATATATACAGAGAGAGACAGTTTAGCGATAGATAATACTAGGGAGCAAAGCCAGTTGTGGTGGAAGACAACGGACCCTAGAAAGGAAGAGAGGGAGGTGGAAGGGAGAGAGGGTTGGAGAAAGGAAGGAAGGAAGGAAGGAAGGAAGGAAGGAAGGAAGGAAGGAAGGAAGGAAGGAAGGAAGGAAGGAAGGAAGGAAGGAAGGAAGGAAGGTGAAAGAAAGGAGAGAGGAAGAAAGGAAAGGGGGAAAGGAAGGGAAGAGGGGCAGAAAAGGGCTTCCCTGGGCCCAGAGAAGGCCTTTTCTGTCCCCACACACCATCCCCTGGGCCTTCTATGGGGGCAGTAGGCAGTGTGTGGGGGAAAAGGGCTTCTCTTGGCCTACTGCCCCCATAGAAGGCCCAGAGGATGATTTGTGGGGGACAGAAAATGGCTTCTCTGGGCCTACTGCCCCCATAGAAGGCCCAGGGGATGGTGTGTGTGGGGGACAGAAAATGGCTTCTCTGGGCCTACTGCCCCCATAGAAGGCCCAGGGGATGGTGTGTGGGGGACGGAAAATGGCTTCTCTGGGCCTAATGCCCCCATAGAAGGCCAGGGAATGGCATGTGGGGGACGGAAAAGGGCTTCTCTGGGCCTACTGCCCCCATAGAAGGCCCAGGGGATGGCATGTGGGGGGCGGAAAAGGGCTTCTCTGGGCCTACTGCCCCCATAGAAGGCCCAGAGGATGCTGTGTGTGGGGGACAGAAAATGGCTTCTCTGGGCCTACTGCCCCCATAGAAGGCCCAGGGGATGGTGTGTGGGGGACGGAAAAGGGCTTCTCTGGGCCTACTGCCCCCATAGAAGGCCCAGGGGATGGCATGTGGGGGGCGGAAAAGGGCTTCTCTGGGCCTACTGCCCCTATAGAAGGCCCAGGGGATGGTGTGTGGGGGCAGAAAAGGGCTTCTCTGGGCCTGGTGCCCCCACATAAGGACCAGGGGATGGCATGTGGGGGCGGAAAAGGGCTTCTCTGGGCCTGGTGCCCCCACAGAAGGCCCAGGGGATGGCGTGTGGGGGCGGAAAAGGGTTTCTCTGGGCCTGGTGCCCCCACAGAAGGTCCAGGGGATGGTGTGCGGGGAGCAGAAAAGGGCTTCTCTGGGCCTGGTGTCCCCATAGAAGGCCCAGGGGATGGCGTGTGGGGGGTGGAAAAGGGCTTCTCTGGGACTAGTGCCCCATAGAAGACCCAGGGGATGGCGTGTGGGGGGCAGAAAAGGGCTTCTCTGGGCCTAGTCCCCTCATAGAAGGCCCAGGGGATGGTGTGGGGGGACGGAAAAGGGCTTCTCTCACTTGCCTCAGCCTTGAGGGCCTGTCCCTGCGCTCACACTCCAGACAATCCTCTCCTGTCGGAGGACTGGAGCAGACTGAGCTGAGAACACTGACTGGGGCTGACGTGGGTGGGACTTTGCGAAGCAGCCAGTCAGCCCTGGCCAGTGTCTTCTGACTGCCAGTTCTTGAGCTGAATCAATTATGGCAAGCATAGAATTCTGTGGAACCAAAATTCAAATATATATAAGGACAGGAATAAGAAAGTAATATACACTTTTCTCCCCTAGCTAAATACATAAATAAAGAAAAATATTTGTATTTTAAGACTTCCTGACTGGACATTGCAATATTCAAGAAACAAAGAGCCCCTTTTGCTGAAATAAAAATGGAAGTTTTCTCCCTATTCTTAAATACAGCATTTTTGTGATTAGGCAGGTCTGCTCAGACACACATCCCATTTTATTCCATGGGGTTTACTCCCCGGGAAATGTTCTTAGGATTGCAGTCGTATCCATGTCTGTGATGTCCAAAATCTTACTAAACCATTCTTGAATTGTGGGGGTAAGAAGGCCTTTCCAGTTCCTTAGACAAATTTGCTTAGAAGCAGTAAATATTCATCAAAAACTTAACATAAGATTTGACATTCATTGAAAAGAAGTGCAATAAAATTAACAGAGACTGTTAAACTTCAAGAGTTTGAATCATATACATTCTCCCCATCTATGTAATTATCTTATTTTTAGCCAATTCACACTTCAGATTTACCAGATGAGAGCCACCGCTATGCTACTCTAAGAGCATCTTAATCTAGATAACAATTCACTCCCCAATTTTTAAAACCTGCTCCCACATTGCAAAATAAAATGAATGTATTCATTAATGAATGTTTTAATTTTGTTATACAACCCCCCCCAAGACCTTATAACTCTCTGTTGGATGTGAGGACCATGAGCGTATGGGAGGGTGAGTTTACTCCACATGGACCCATTGTGGAACTCACTTTCCATGGGACATAGTAACAATCCCCTCACCAACTTGTCATTTTGCCATAGATGTCTGTATTAATGGAACCTTCTCCTTTCTTCACTGGTCTCATGTTGGCCCTGAAAAGGCAATCCGTGTGTGTGTGTGTGTGTTGGGTAGGGATCTTCTGGCCAAATGTCATGTGGTACTAGGAGGATGGACACAGTGAGAAAGGAATCTGACAAAATCCTCTCCTCACGTTTTCACCAACAGAGGAAATATTATGTTTTTTTAAAAATTTAAAACATTTTTATGCTGTCTTTCCACCCAGCTCAGGGACCCTACAACAGAGAACAATCAAAACATTAAAATAAGCTTTAAAATCATAGAGTTGGAAGGGACCTCCAAGGTCATCTCGTCCAACCCCCCACACAATGCAGGAAATTCACAAATACCTCCCCCTCCACACACCCCTTGACCACTGTTCATTTGGGACCTCTGAATAAAATGATGCTTTAAATTATGTATGTAAAATGCCAACAAGTTGCAGGGGATTTCTGGCAATCCCAGCAAGGGGCTTTCAAGGCAAGTGAAAGGCAGAGTTGGTTTGCTATTGCCTTTCTCTGCAAAGGCTTCCATGGAGGTCTCCCATCCTAGTACCAACTCTGCTTAGCTTCCCAGATCTGATAAGATTGGTCTATACTACACCATCCTACATACCAAGTTTTAAATACACAGTAGAATATACCACACATTTCATTGCTTAAATGTGACTAGATTTGTCCATAATATGCTATAATGTGTTTGATGGTGATAAGTGAAAAGTCCAGTGTTTCAATGTTGTCAAGTTTAACTCTATTTAAATGTGTTCCTAGCCCTGTTATGACTGTATGAGGTTGTTTCATGGCAGATAACTCTTTCATTTCTTTACTACAAACTTTGTATTTTTTATTTTCAGTTCTTTCTTCCCTCTACCTCTCAAAAGACAAAATCTAAATACATGTGCTAAGATAGCATAAAGTACAGAAATTTGCAGCTGTCTCTCTTTTGCATTGGGTATATTCACATTTTTTCTTCTGGAAAACAAAGACATTTGTATGTTTTCACTTCATAAATATGCAAGTGGTATAACATTATATGCTTGCTAAGTTATAAATGAGGAGGGAAGGTGACATGGTATAGCCTGATCTTGTGAGATCTTGGAAGCTAAGCAGGGTCAGTACTTAAAAGGGAGACCACCAAGGAAAGACTCTGCAGACGAAGGCGATGGCAAATCAGCTCTGCTTCTCACTTTCCTTGAAAGCCCCTTGCTGGGGTTGCTGTAAGTCGCCTGTGTCTTGATGGTACTTTACACACCCAAGTTATAAATTATGCATTTTGCATTGTTGAACCAGTAAAATAAGTTTAGCGTTGATAAGAAAGTAAATATTGAATATATTATCATTTCCTCCAAAGTTTCTGAAATATACTGGGTTCAGACGCGTAGAGTGCTCAGCTCATGGTTTATTGTGATTTCAGCTCAAACTCAAGACAGACAAGCTGGGTCCAAGGCCTGCTTAAATCCCTGCAACACACCACACCCAAACACCCACCCACTCCCCATGATAGGCTATTTACAGTACAAGGTTCAACCATTGGCTAATTCTAGGATCCAGGCAAGCCTAAACGTCTGTTCCAGAATCCTAGCCAGCTTTTGTTATGCAGCCGAACCTGCACTTATTCGCATGAGTGGTAGGAGTTCATGCACAAGTACATGTGGCCATTCCAGTACATAACAGTTTCCATTTTTTAAAAATGGGGGAAAGTTTTTTTCCATGACTTCAGTGTGTCTAGAAAGTATACATATCTAGGTGCGTGCCTATAAAGCAGGAGCAACACTGTACAATCATGAGTATTACAGGGAGCTCCATAAGCATAAACCTGTCAGTAAACAAGGAGCTGCGGTGGCTCAAGTGGTTAAGATGCTGAACTGCAGGCTGTGGAAGGTCAGTAGTTCAGCAGTTCAAGACCCAGGTCCTGCAAGATGGAGTGAGCTTCCATCTCTAGTTCCAGCTCCTGCCAACCTAGCAGTTTAAAAGCAAGAAATTGCAAGTAGATAAATAGGTACCACTTTGGTGGGAAGGTAACAGCGTTCCGTGCACCTTGGTGTTTAGTCATGCCGGCCACATGACCACGGAAATGTCTTCAGACAGCGCTGGCTCTTCGGCTTTGAAACGGAGATGAGCACTGCAACCCTAGAGTCGGATTCGACTGGCTTTTGAGCAAGGGAACCTTTACCTTTACCTATACCTAAACAACTGGGAAGAGATTCAGCAGTTTTTGAGGGGATTTAGCTGTAATTCAGAGGTCCCCAGATAAATCTTGTTTGTCCATGGGTTCACTAGGCAGACTTAGTCTCCCCCCCTCCCTCCCCCCTCTCTTGGGGCTGCCAGGTCTCCTGCCATAGCAGGAGATCTCCCAGAAATCCCTCTCCGTTGCCCTCTGGTGCCTCAAAGCCAGCAGAAAGAAAAATGGGGGAGGAGACAGGGGTGAGCATGCAATGTCACATCCAGTGAAAACTGGAACTTATGTCCTGACATCGGGGAGGGGGCATTCTAGGATTTGCCAAAAATTCTATGGTTTAATTGTAGAGTTTTGGCAAATCCTAGACCATCAGCCCAACATGATGATATCACTTCCGGCTTTTCGCTGAAAGTAATGACATGCAGCTGTGCGACACTGGCATGCCTTTTTCCTCATTTTTTTATTTTATATTTTTTATGTACATTACATTCAAACCCTTCCCTATTCCCATACATATTGTATACTGTGCCCTCCCTCCCCTCTCCGCAAAGTTTATATGCTATTTCTGTATCTTCAGCAAAGGTCCCTTATATAAGTCCTCCTTCTATCCATCTTGCTTCATCTTTTTCCTCGTACCCAGTTCAGCAGAGTTGGTCTTTAAGTCTTCTTCCTTTTTTAATCCTTCTTAATTTCCTTTTCTTCTTTCTTATTCTCTTTAAAATTGTAGCCGAAGATTCTTCATGTCCTGAAATCGGAGGTGAGAAGTTTTAATATGACTTGGATGATTATTTTTCACACATATTTTCATCTTCACTTTCTTGCTTTCAGTCCCTCCCCCCCTCCTTAACTACTTATCCTTTCTAGCCAGGGGCACAGACATAAGAGCTTCCACCGAACGTCTCACCTTTGACCTTCCATGACCCATTTTAAGTACAAATGCCATTTTTTCCTAATCTTTCCTATTCTTGCTTCCCATAGTTCATCTTGGTTAGTGATGGCTATTATGTCTGATTGGATGTATTCAAATAAATAATTCTGCCAGCTTACCTCTGTCCATTTGGTTTTATCTTTCCAACCAAATGCTATCACTGCTTTGCCAGCTAGCACCATTGCTTTAAATAGATCCTGTCCTCCTTTCCCAATAACTTGGTTTCCTAAGGTGCTACTTAGCATCAGTTTCAGGTCTATCTTCGGTCTTATTGCAAAAAACTTATAAAGCTGCTCTATCACTTTCTCCCCAAAACCTCTAGCTTCTATGCACTCCCACCACATATGGGAGTACCATCCTTTCCCATTCCTGCAGTGCCAACAGTTTGAGCTTAGTTGTGGGAACATGTTAGCTAGTATAGCCGGGGTTCTGTACCATTTGGTGTAAAATTTTAATTCCAGTTCTCTAAATGTGTGTACTTTTATCTCCTGTATACCATCTATAATTCTATTAGCTATTTGATCCACTAAACATGTTTCTGCACTGCATTTTCCCTGAAACAGGGTTCTTATTTGATCCTTGTCAATTGCCATCTTCCTGTATATTTTACTTACTAATCCTCTCTTTGCATTTGTCATTGATCATAATAACTCCTCCATTGGTTCCCCCATAGCCAAAGTTTTGTTTTCAATTATCTTTTTGAGTCTGTTATACAGACCTGTAATCTTCAACCAGTGTTTCCTTCCTATTTCCTCGTATAATGTTGGTAATGATTTAAGTGTCTGCCCACATATTATATTTCGTAACCTAGTATACCCTTTCTGTTTAAGTAATAGCCACCATTTCTCATCCCCTTCCTCTAAATCCAGAGCCTCTAATGGAGCGTACTTAGATATTCCCTTTAACCATTTCAGTTGCCATTTCCTCCATATCATTAATGCTGTTCTTCTCGGTCCCCTTTCTAATGTTTCATATTTAAATTTATCTCCTGTAAATACTCCAAATCTTCCCACCCCTTTATTTGCTTCATTTTCAACTCTGATCCATTTTTGTTCGCCTTCCTCTCCTATTTCCATTAATGCTTTTATCTGAAATGCCTCATAATAATTCCCCATTTCTGGGTGACCCCATTCCATATCTGAAATATGAGCATATATGAAGTGCCTGGAGACCCTATTTTTTTTGCTACCAAAATCCCACTCTTTTATTTTTGCATTCCAGCTGTTAATTTTTTGTCTATGAATTTCTAAAGGGATCGTTTGAAACAAGTATAATAGTTTGGAAGCCCAAAACATTTTCACTGTGTTAACCCTAGCTGTTATGTTTAACGTCTTCCTTCCCCATCTCTTCATTTCTTTCAATATTGCATTCCATATCCAATTATAATTCTTCTCTACCATCTTATTAATATTTTTAACTATGTCTATTCCTAGATACCTGAATTTCTTAACGCCTAAGCCTATTCCTGTCCACTTGTGTATGTCTCTCCTTTCCTCCATTCTTACATTAATATGCATTATTTCTGATTTTGCCATGTTAATTTTTAATCCTGAGTTTAGTTCAAAGCCTTCCAATATAATTTTTATTTCTTTAACTCCTTCTTTCAGGTTAGATATAACTATAATCAGATCATCTGCAAACAAGTTTAATTTAATTTCTTCCTTACCTAACTGGAATCCCTCTATTCTCCCAGAGTTCCTAATACACTAGGCAAGTTGTTCTATAGCCATTATGAAGGGAGACGGG
Source organism: Gekko gecko (assembly GCA_029375565.1). Taxonomy (NCBI): domain Eukaryota; kingdom Metazoa; phylum Chordata; class Lepidosauria; order Squamata; family Gekkonidae; genus Gekko; species Gekko gecko. The sequence goes on along the minus strand of JAPDNY010000001.1, from coordinate 177,519,307 downwards.
GAGAGCGGGCATCCTTGCCTAACTCCTCTTTGAATTGAAAGTTGCGGATTGTGTTCCCCATTAATTCTGACTACCGCTGTACCTTCTCTATATATCTCTTGTAGTATTTGTATAGTTGATTGACTAAACCCATATTTGGCCATAACTGTCCATAAAAATTGATGTGACAATGTATCAAAGGCTTTGTAGATATCCAATTTCAACAATGCTAGTTTCCTAGATTGGTTATGGCACAAAACATTAATTAAATTTCTTACTGGGTGTGTAATATTTCTACCTTCCACAAAACCATATTGATCTTCTTTTATCACTTTCGGAATAATATTCTTAAATCTGTTTGCCATTATTTTGGCAAAGATTTTGTAATCTTGATTCAATAGACAAATCAGTCTGTATGAACCCACTTCTTGGGGATCTTTCCTGGGTTTCAGAATCACCGTTATTTCTGCCTTCCTCCATGTATCCGGGGCCTTTCCTACCCTCAATATATTGTTAAAGACTTCCTGTAATTCAGGGGCCAGAACATCTTTCATTTCCCTATAAAATTCAGCTGAAAAGCCATCCAACCCCGAGGATCTACCTGTCTTTAAGCTATCTATCACCTGCTCAGTCTCCCTTCTCGTTATATCTTCTTCAAGACTTCCCCGTTCAGTTTCTGTTAACATTATCTCTATCTCCTCCTCGAACTCCCTTACTTCTTTTTTCTCATATAGATTCTTATAAAAGCTTTCAAATGCCCCCTTTATCTCCTCTGGGTTCTGTGTCACTGTTTTATCTGTCCTAATACTCCTCACCCTTTGCCTCTCTTTTTTATTTTTCAAATAGTTTGCTAATCTTTTAGTTGAGTTAAGTGTATTTCTCTGATATTCATTTTTCACCATAACCTGCTTTTTCCATAATGACATGGAATCGAGAGCATCTAGCTTTTTCTGTAGTTCCCTAATTGACCTATGTCTGTTGGGGCAAAATTTCTGCACTTGATCCCTTTGCAACTTACTCAATTCCTGTAATTTCTCTTTTCTATCAGCGTACCATTTTTTCTTTATCTCCTTTTTTTCATAATACATTGCCCTCTAATTACCACTTTAGCTGCATCCCATAATATGTTTGTTCCCACTGCTTTTTTCCTCATGTCCCAAATCATGTGGGCAGTGCCAGGCAGCAACCTGGCTTCGCTTCCCTTCCCTCTCCACCTCTCCCCCCATCTCCCATATGGGGATGGCAATCCTTGCCTAATTTACAGGGCTGTGGAAATGACTGTGATGAAGTTCATCAAACACTGAAAATGCTTTACAAATACTATGTGTAATTACAGCACTTTCACAATTGCTGTAGCAGCAGTCTCTCTTTTTTCTTTTTAAATTCAGTGTATGAGGCCAGAGAGTACAGGTGTATTTTGAGTTTGTAAACTGACCTCATTTTGTATATCATAAATGATGTACAATAAAAAGGTAACAAATCTCCAATGCCTAACTGTTTCAAAAGAAGGTAAATACCAAACATCTATGGCAGGAAGCACAGTTATATTCTCAGGCAGTCTCTGACATTTTACTTGTTTACACTGAAATGCAAATGCATAAGACTGATGCAGACTTTTTGTGGTGCTTACTGCCTTATTAGTGATCATCCTGATAAGCTGCATTTCTGAAATATTGTTGTTAAGCAATGCAACTTCAGGCATGTAATGAGGCTTTCCAGTGGCTACTTGAAGATGAAGGAAATTATCTCGGTTTCACAGGTTGTTTGATCATCAGCCATATTCTAAGGCGTGTGTGATGATAACTAGGTTCTCAGCTTGCATGCACACCCCTCCCCAAGCAGATTTTTTTTTGCTAGCACAGTTTTTTTGCTGGCTACAGTGACATCAGAAGGCAAGCTGTATGTTTGAAGGGGATAGAGAAGTTGCCTAACTCCATGGATTTTATAGTTAAAATAATATTCTGCAGGGTCTGTAAGGCAGAGATGTTCCACCAGGCTTTTGGTTGAGGACAGCAATGGTGGCACTCTCTTCTCTTCCACCTTGCCCGCTTCAGCCTCCTCCTTAACCAGTCCATGAGATGGAAGAACAGTCCAGAGAAGGTTTTAGATTAAATTATAGACGCCATCTGAAAATTGTGAAATTCAGGATTAATTGATTGTTGATTTTAAATTGTGTTTTTGTATGTTTTAACTTATTGTAAATCACCCAGAGCCCTGTGTACTCAGGAATGGGGTGATTCAGAAATGCAAATAATACTAATCCTAATAATAATATTTTAGTATTGCCTTATTCTGAACATGCAAACTGTAGCTTCAACTCAGCTAAGGTAGTTATGACCACAACCCTTTGAAAGGTGTGGGAAGTAAAATTAGCTGCAGCAATAAACTTGTTCTACTGGTTAGGCCTTAGTCATCATTACCTTCAATTGGATGGGGGCCCAAATGCTTGATGCAGTGTTTAACTCTGCCTTTCTCCACAGTGTCGTGTCTGTGTGGTTAAGAAAATTACATTGCACGTGGTTTACATTGCATACAGTTCAACCACCTTGTCTTATAGTCCTTCAAGTACTTGGGGCGCCACCGCTCCCAAGTCGACCCGCTCCCAAGTCTGGAAGAGGATGAATGTTTATGACCTGGGCTGGCTCTGGAGCAACTGGTGGCTCGGGGGCCACTGGAGGTGGAACATTGCCGGGGTGTCTGGAAACGGGAGGTGCCCCGGTAGGGGGAATCTCTGCTGGCTCACTGCTTGGCTCGCTGACTTCCAGTTCGGCTTCCCCATCTCCTGGTTCCTCTAGGGACAGTAGCCGGCAGCGGAGCTGGTCCACATGTCTCTGCAGTAGCTGTCCATCTTCTATGGAGACCTCATAAGATAGGGGTCCCATCACCCACAGCATTCGCTCGGGGATCCAGGCTGGCCCGCGTGTATAGTTATGTGCATACACAGGGTCCTCTGGGAAGAACCCCCGTGGGGCTGTCTGTACTTCCACTCCCGGGGTGTGGTCCGGCACCTGGTCTGGGTGCAGGCAGTCCAGCCTGGCTGTCAAGCTCCTGCCCATGAGCATTTCCGGAGGAGAGCGGCCGGTGGCGGGTGTGGGGGGTTGTCCTCTGTCCAAACAGGAAAGCAGCAAGCTGGTAGTCCCAGTCCCCCTGGACGATCTGCCACAGCACCTCTTTCGTGGTTCTCACCATCTGCTCTGCCTGGCCGTTTGTGGCTGGGTGAAAGGGGACAGAGTGGATGTGCCAGATCCCGTAATACCTTATGAAATCTCTGAACCTGGCTGATGTGAAGGCCACCTCGTTATCAGAGACCAGCGTGTCTGGGATGCCGTGGGTACTAAACACCTTCCACAGTGACTTGATCACAGCCCAGGACGATGTGGAGGCGACTGGGATGCCACTTGGAGAAGGCATCCACTAAAATAAAGAAGATTTGCCCCTGGAAAGGGCCAGCAAAGTCCAGGTGCAAGTGAGCCCAGGGCTTGCTGGAGGACTCCCATGTGCGCACCGGGGTGCCGGGGGAAGCTGGCCGGGTCTCTTGGCGAGTCTGGCAGTGTTTGACTAGGTCCTCTATCTTCCCGTCCAAACCCGGCTACCAGACATAGCTCCACGTGAGAGCCTTCATTTGCACGATTCCTGGGTGGGTCTCATGTAGCGCTGCAAGGGTGCGCTTGTGTAGGGGAGCAGGGATCACTACCTTACTACCCTACTACCCTACAAGAGACACCCTTTGTGGGTGGACAACTCATCTGGCAGGATGAGAAGGCTACAAAGTCTGGGCCCACTTTCCCTGTGGGCCAGCCCCTCCCCACCCAGTCCAGCACTCAGGAGAGGATGCAGTCCTTACCAGTGTGCTTGGCCACTTCATGTACCTGGATCGGCCGGTCTGGCAGGTCCTCAAGCAGCAGGATCTGGTGAGCTGGCGCTGGGTCCTGGTCACAGCTAGGAAGAGGGAGATGGCTCAGGGTGTCTGTGTGGCCCATGGACTTTCCCGTCCGGTGCATCAGGCTGTATTGGTAGCTGGCCAGGAAGATTGGCCAGCAAAGCACCCGCGGCGACATCATCTGGGGCATCTGACAATCCGAGGCCAGGAGGCCCAACAGTGGCTTGTGGTTGGTGAGTACAGTGAAAGGGTGGCCATAGAGGTAATGATGGAATTTTTTTAACCCTGCTACCATGGCCAACACCTCCTTATCAATTTGTGTGTAGTTGCGCTTGGTCAACAATAGGGTCTGGGAATAATAAGCCACTGGCACCTCGTGCCTGTCTGGGAGCCGGTGGCCCAGCACTACCCCCACCCCATAAGGTGAGGCATCGTATGCGAGGACCACAGGAAGGGACTCACTGAAGTAAGACAAGACAGAGTTCAAGGCGAGGAGGTTCTTGACCACTTGGAAAGCCACGGCATGCCATAGGCTCCAAGCCCATTGAGCCTTTTTATCCAACAGGTGGTGGAGGGGCTCGGCCACAGCCACCTTGTGTGGAAGGAATGAATGATAAAAATTAAGAAGGCCTAAGAAGGCCTGCAGTTCCATCTTAGAGGTCAGGGTTGGGGCATCCACAATAGCCTTTATTTTGTCCTGGGTTGGGTGGATGCCGCATGTGTCAACCTGGGACCCAAGGAAGTCCATGTGAGGCACCCCGAGGATGCATTTTTCACGCTTCACCTTTAGCCCTGCTTCACTAAAATGGCATAGCACTGCCTGCAAGCGATCCGCGAAGACGTCTGCCGATGGTGCCGAGATCAGAATGTCATTGAAGAAGGGCTGTATTCCAGGAATTCCTTTGAGCAAAGTGTCCATTAAATTTTGGAATATACCTGAAGCCACACTCACCCTGAATTGCAACCTCCGCACCTTAAAAGCCCCCCGTGAGTTACAATTGTCTGGTAGGCCTGTGCCAGATCCAGCTTACCAAAAATTTTGGCCCCAGCCAGGGATGTGAGCACATGACTGACCACCGGCATGGGATATGTGTGGTCTTGCAGCACCTTGTTAATTGTGCATTTATAATCTGCACAGATTCTGATGTCCCCGTTAGGCTTGATCAGGGTGACGATCGGTGTTTCCCACCTCGTGTGTGGGACTGGTTCCAGGACCCCCTGGCTGACCAGGTGATCCAGCTCTGCCTTGATTTTCAGCCTACGGGGGGTGTTGACTTTTTAGGCGGATGGGACACACTGCCGGGTTGAGCTCCAGGGTGACTGGTGGCCCAGAGTACTTTCCGAGTGCACCATCAAATACTGCGGGAAATTCTTGGCACACATGACTATAGTCCCTGTGGCCTACATGGTTTATCCCTGTTACCGCCAGTCCTAGGGTGTCGAACCAGGCAAGGCCCAGTAGGCTGGTGAGAGGGGCCTGTACCACAACCAGTTCCAGAAGACCCTCGAACGCTCTGTATTTCACCCTGAACTGGCCCACCCCCTTAACCGCTACAGGGTTTCTCTGAAAGTCTCTTAACTTCAGGCTGGTAGCCGCTAGCGGAGGACCCCCATGTGGGCATAGCTGCCTGAGGGTCTATTCCGAGATAATGGACAGGGACGATTCCATGTCTATCTCCATTTCACAGGGGGCGCCCTTTATCAGTACATTTACAGTCAATTTGTGGGTGGACCCCTGGAGCAAATAATGTACCTGGTTCTGATGAATGGTGAAGCGGTCCACAGTCCCTTTTTAAAAAAATATATTTATTGGGTTTTACATGATATACACCTAAATCACATACATGCAAACACAAACATCAACAAAACTACCTACACCAAACCTAAAGTAACACTATGTCTTTCCAGCAACACAGATTAACAACAAAACTAGACCGTACATAGTTATTTTGTTCTTATAATCAACCTTTAGGTCAATTCTATATTGAGTATCTACTTCAATCTCTATTTCCTTGAAGATTTACATATTACATATTCAGAATTACATTATCAATTCATATTAGCAATATAAGAATATCATGTTCACTGTTTACAGTCATCATTGTCTTCACCAATCAAGGTTTTAACCATTACTATTGTCCAACTTTCAGAAGGCAGCCTATTAAACCTAAAAGAAAAAAATTACTTGAAACATAATTAATTTAAACCTCATTAATTAGAACATAAATACACAGCACTCCAACATCATTAAATACAATCAAACAATTATTCCTCTTGCATTAACAATTATTCCAGTAGTCTACCAATTCATTATTGTATATTATTTATTATTTTTTCCTACTATCCCCTTGCTTAGACCATTATATTAATCTTAGCTTGGGTATTCAAATTATCATTCTAAATCATATTAAGTTATTATTAAGATTGTTCACAACTTATCTATAACCTTCTAACTTATATAAACCTGGTTACACATCTTTAAACATTTACACATCCCTAATATTCCCACCACCATTTTTTATCTTTAACTTCCAAATAGTAACACTTTCTTGATCATCACTAACTCACAGCTCAAAAAACCCCAAAAAACCCTAAGTCATCTTTTCCCGCTTGACATATAACAGAAGAAAACAAAAAAGAAACCACTCATTCCTGCTACTTATATAATTTATTCTTCCTTCTGAGCATTTGTAACCTACTTTCCTGCCACAACATTTCTACATGTCTTTTCCCTTTATACGTGTACTGGCCCCTTAATCTCCCCTCTCTAACTCTCACATGCTCTAATTTCCATATTTTGTTATCCCTTTTAAATTTCCACGCCCATAGATTTTCCCTTTTCCTTTTTCTCCTCCTCTTTCCTTCTTTTTCAGTTTCCAATCATTGTCCCTCTTGCTTTGGCAGTTCTAACTTTACACAGGATAGGTTTTTTTGTTCCCTTTTAAATTTCCAAGCCCACAGTTTTTTTTCCTTTTATTCTTCTCTTTCCTTCTTTTTCAATTTTCAGTCATTGTCCATCTTCTTTAACTTTACACAGGATAATTTTTTTTGTTTCTTTCTCCCTATTTTGACAGCAAGATGTTGAGTTTCTACATGGCATTTCTCTTGTAGGGGCCCCAGCTTTTCTGCCACATAGTAGCCACCTTTCTCTTTTTGCCAAACTTCCGGGGTTTCCATTACAATATATTGCTCCTGCTCTTCCTTTTTCTTAGTCTCTACTTGGGTGTTATGTGCTTTTTTCAGTAAGTCTGCACATGCTTGCTCACACCCCTTTTGTATCCCCTCTTTCAGGACTCTAAGAAATTGTTCAATCGTCATCTCTCCCACTTCCATATTTTCTTCAATCTCCTCCTCTGTCCTCAGTCCAAATGCCATTTTAATCAATTTCTTCAAGCCAGTTCCTTCCAATTTCAAATGCCTACAGGCTTCCTCCAGCCATTGCCCTTCATAAATCCTTGCTGATGAACAAAGGCAAACAATGACCCATCTTTTCCCCAAAGAAATAGTCACTTAAAGATTCAAAGTCACCTCCCATATGACTTTCGGTCGCTATCCTTTTCAGCTCGGAGCACATTTAGTTGGGGTAATTTCTTTTCCTCCTCTGCATAAAACTCCGAAGTAAAGGTACTCACAGTTAACTTCTTCTTCTGTGTTGCTAGAAGTAATATAATCCTTAAGTCCCAGTGTTTTTAAAATGGAAGGCTGCATCTATGTAGAACATGGCATCCCTGCTCTACCCCACAAGCCGCTCCTGCTTCAGGGCAGTAATGGACACCCCCCCATTTTTGCCAGTTGCAGGAGGGGCCATAAACACGAGCCTCCTGCTCCAGCCCTCTCTCCAGGAGGACTGGTCGAGCTCTCCCAGCACTGGGAGGCTCGGAATGGAACAAAATGGGGTCAGGCGGCTTAGAGCAATCTAAAAGCCGCCCATCGGCACGCCATTTTCCCAGAACTCTACCAAGCGGTCCACAGTCCCTTGATGCATGGAGGTGCCCTTGGCGTTCCGTGAACAGCAGGTGCGGGTAATGTGCCCCTGCTTCCCACACATTCGGCAGATGGTCTCTCAAAACCTGCACGTCTTCCTCTCGTGTGGATCCCTGCAGCTGGTGCAGAGCACAGACCTAGGTTCCTTGGCACCGTCCCAGGAAGCGGCGCAGACAGTGCAGACAGCCGATGAGTGGCTTTTGTGTGCGCTGGGCCGTGTGTGAGGCTTTACCTGGTGAGCTTCCTCATCCAAGATGTCAGATTCCAATGCCGGCCATGTCTGGTGCATGGAGTGGGCCTGTCGGTCTCTTTGCGACTTCTCAAAGGTGGTCGCTGTTTGGAGTGTAGTATCCAGTTTTAGGTCGGCCTGGGTGGTGAGCTTCCACTGCAGCTTCGGATCGCTGACTCCCCATAGTAACTGGGTCAGTAGCTTGTCCTTGAGGGAGGGGAACTCACATTCACTGGCGAGGTGGCAGAGGTCAGCAAGGAATTCTGCTGTTGACTCTCCTGTCTTCTGTGTGCGCCCAATGAAGTCCATCCGGACAGCCCACTTCAAGGGTTTCAGGGTGTAATAGTTGGTCAGGGCGGTTTCCAGCATCTTTGGCACAACGCGGTTCTGTGCCAGCCGGATGGAGGCAATGCCGCACGTGCTCAGCAGCCACAACTTCTGGAGTTCCACATCAGTTTCTCCCTGGATGCTTAGGAAGTGTTTCAGCTGGGCGACCCAGGCCCCCCAGTACTCGGGATGGGTAGGATCAAATCCTGAGAGGTGCTGTCCCAGAGCAGAAGCCATGACTCGATGCGGTAGCAGCAGTGCAGGAACCGGATGCGATGACATGGTGGCTGGGGTCTGCAGCATGCTGATGAGAGCGGTGCATCGCAGGGAGTCCTCAGCCTCCATGGTGCTCACCATTGCGGTACTCGTGGTTGTGTTGGAGTCAGGCTTGCTCAATGGGATCCCACCTTCATCGCCAGTGAAAGGTATTGAGGATGGAAACTCAGCATAGTGAATCAGCTCTTGTTTCTTGGATCACATCAGGAATGAAAGATACATGGGCCAGGGAGTGCCTGGCTTATATTCGTGCCCCACACAACACCCACACACGCACCCATCACCCGTAATTGGCCTTATCTAAACATCTACAATTCAATAGGTTTACTTTCGGATCCAGGTGAGTCCATCGGTGTGCATACGGATCCAAAGTGGCTATTGTATTTAGAGCGAAGCTGTGAGGTTTGTGGACCGTATGGTCAGGCCACGCAGTGGTGGCCATCTTATTCCAGTTAATATACAACACACGCCGGCAGGCAGGAGGGTTTGTGTGTGTGTGTGCATGCGCGCACGTGTGTGGGGGGTGGGGAGGGTTTCTGTGTGTTTTTGTGTACATTCGCGCATGTGGGGTGGGTGGGGAGGCCATGCACGCACTCCTTCTCCCATTGCTGATCCTACCTAACCAGCCCTCTTGCGTATCTTGTGAGCAGAGCCATTGGAGGGAGGCAGGAGGGTTCATGTGCATCTGTGTGGGCATGCCCATGTTCGTGTGTGGGGTGGGGAGACCATGCACGCCCTCCTTCCCCCCATGGCGATCTGGCCTAAGCAGCCCTCTTGGGACTGCCACGGCCAGCGCTGTCACAGGGAGGCAGGACGGTTTGGGTCTGCCATGGCCAGCGCCGTCGGACAGAGGCAGGAGGGTTTGTGTATTTCTGTGCTTACATGAGCGCATGTGTGTGTGGAGTGGGGCTGCCGTGCACGCCTTCCTTCCCCCCTTGGCGATCTGGCCTAAGCAGGCCTCTTGGGTCTGCCCCAGCCAGCACCATTGTAGGGAGGCAGGAGGGTTTGTGTGTGTGCTTCCGTACACACGTGTTTGTGTGGGGGGAGGCCATGCACACACCCCTTCCCCCCTTGGCGATCCAGCCTAAGAAGCCCTCTTTGGTATGCCATGGCAAGCGCTGTCGGAGGAAGGCAGGAGGGTTGGTTTGTATGTATGTGCATGCACGCATGCATGTGTGGGGTGGGGAGGCCATGCATGCCCTCCTTCCCCCCTTGGAGATCCGCCTATGCAGGCCTCTTGGGTCTGCCACAGCCAGCGCCTTTGGAGGGAGGCAGGAGGGTTTGAGTGTGTGTGTGTGCGTGCAGGCTCGTATGTGTTTGTGGGGTGGGGAGGCCATGCAGGCCCTCCTTTCCCCCTTGGCGATCCGGCCCAAGCAGCCCTCTTGTGACTGCCGCGGCCAGCACTGTCACAGGGAGGCAGGAGGGTTTGTGTGTGTTTGTGTGCAGGAGGGCATGTGTCTGTGGAGTGGGGAGACCATGCATGCTCTCCTTCCTCCTCTGGCAATCCCGCCTAAGCAGCGCTCTTTGGTCTGCCGCGGCCAGCACCATCCGAGTGAGGCAGGAGGGTTTATGTGTTTGTGTGTGTACATGAGCATGTGTCTGTGTGGGGTGGGGAGACCATGCACGGCCTCCTTCCCCCCTTGGCGATCCGGCCTAAGCAGCCCTCTTGCATCTGACGCCACCAACGCCGTCGTAAGGAGGCAGGAGGTTTTGTGTGTGTGTTTGTCTGAAGGCGCCCATGTGTGTTTGTGGCGTGGGGCTGCCATGCACACCCTTCTTCCCCCATTGGCAATCCGGCCTAAGCAACCCTCTTGCGTCTTCCATGGCCAGCGCCATCGGAGGGAGGCAGGAGGGTTTGTGTGTGTGCTTGCGTACGCGTGTGTGTGTGTCAGGTGGGGATGCCATGTACGCCCTCCTTCCCCTCTTAGCAATGCTGTGTAAGCATCCCTCTTGGGTCTGCCAGAGCCAGCGCAGTGGGAGGGAGGCAGGAAGATTTGTGTGTGTGTGTGCATGCAGGCACGTGTTTGTTGGGGGTGGAGAGGCCATGTGTGCCCTCCTTCCCCCCTTGGCGATCCAGCCTAAGCAGCCCTCTTGCGTCTGCTGCGGCCAGCGCCATCAGAGGGAGGCAGGAGGGTTTGTGTGTGTGTGTGCAGGCATGCATGTGGGGGGGGGGTTGGGGAGGCCATGCACGCCCTCCTTCCGCGCTTGGCCAACCGGGATAAGCAGCCCTCTTGGGTCTGCTGCGGCCAGCGCTGTCGGAGGGAGGCGGGAGGATTTGTGTGTGTGTGTAGGTGAGCGTGTGGGGGGAGGTGGGGAGGCTATGTACGCCCTCCTTTCCGCCTTGGCGATCTGGCCTAAGCAGCTATCTTGGGTCTGCCACATCCAGCGCCATTGGAGGGAGGCTGGAGGGTTTCTCTGTGTGTGTGTGTGTGTGCAGGCATGCATGTGTGGGGGGTTGGGGAGGCCATGCACGCCCTGCTTCCCCACTTGGCCAACAGGGATAAGCAGCCCTCTTGGGTCTGCGGCAGCCAGCTCTGTCAGAGGGAGGCAGGAGGGTTTGTATGTGTGTTTGTGTGAATGCGTGTTTGTGGGGGGGCGGGAGGCCATGCAGGCCCTCCTTCCCCACTTGGCAATCCAGCCTAAGCAGCCTGTTTGGATCTGCCGCGGCCAGCGCCGTTGGAGGGAGACAGGAGGGTTTGTTTGTGTGTGTGGGATGGGGAGGCCATTCACACCCTCCTTTCCCCCTTGGCGATCCGGCCTAAGCAGCCCTCCTGGGTCTCCTGTGGCCTCCACCGTCAAAGGGAGGCAGCAGGGTTTGTGTGTGTGCATGTGTGCATGGGGTGGGGAGGCCATTCATGCCCTCCTTCCCCCCTTGGCAATCCAGCCTAAGGAGCCCTCTTGGGTCTGCCGCAGCCAGCGCCATCAGAGGGAGGTGGGAGGATTTGTGTGTCTGTGTGTCAGCCCCGTAGCTAGGGAATTTTTTGGGAGGGGGCCTCGGGGGGCCCACTAGCTAATTAAATCAAAGCACGGTGCAGGTGGAAAGTTGGGGCACTCTGGGGGCAGCCCGGAAGGGAGGGGCCCAGGAGAAACACTAGGGGGCCGGGCCCCATGGGCCCCACATTAGCTACGGGCCAGCTGTGTGTGTGCAAGCCCATGTGTGTGTGTGTGGGGGGGGAGGCCATGCACGCCCTCCTTCCCCCCTTGGCAATCCTGCCTAAGCAGCCCTTTTGGGACTGCCGCGGCCAGTGCTGTTGAAGGAAGGCAGGAGGGTTTGTGTCTTTTTGTGTGCAGGCGTGTGGGGAGGCCATGCATGCCCTCCTTCCCCCCTTGGCGATCCATTGTAAGCAGCCTTCTTGGGTCTGCCATGGCCAGCGCCGTCAGAGGGAGGCAGGAGGGTTTGTGTGTGTGTTTGTGTGTGTGTGTGTGCAGGCATGCATGTGTGTGGGGGTTGGGGAGGCCATGCACACCCTCCTGCTTGGCCAACCGGGCTAAGCAGCCCTCTTGGGTCTGCCGTGGCCAGTGCTGTCGGAGGGAGGCAGGAGGGTTTGTGTCTGTGCTTCCATATGCGTGTGGGGGGGGGAGGCCATGCATGCCCTCCTTCCCCTCTTAGCGATGCGGCCTCAGCATCCCTCTTGCATCTGCCACATCCAGTGCAGTAGGAGGGAGGCAGGAGGATTTCTCTGTGTGTGTGTGTGTACAGGCGTGCGTTTGGGGGGGGTGGGGAGGCCATGAACGCCCTCCTCCCCCCTTGGCGATCCAGCCTCAGCAGCCCTCAGAAGCCCTCTTGGGCCTGCCACAGCCAGCACCATCAGAGGGAGGCAGGAGGGTTTGTGTGTGTGTTTGTGTGCATGCCTGTGCATGTGCGTGTGTGTGTGCTTGCGTACATGTGTGTGTGTGTGTGTGATGCAGGAGGGTTTGTTTGTGTTTGTGTGTGTAGGCACACGTGTGTGTGTGGGGTGGGGAGGCCATGCAGGCCCTCCTTCCCCCCTTGGTGATCCTGCCTAAGCAGCCCTCTTGGGTTTGCCGCAGCCAGCGCCATCGGAGGGAGGCAGGAGGCTTTGTGTTTGTGTGCAGGAGTGTGTGTGTGTGTATGTGTGGAGTGGGGAGGCCATGCACGCCCTTTTTCTCCTTTTGGCAATCCATCCTAAGCAGTCATGTTGGGTCTGCCACAGCCAGCACCATCAGGGGGGAGGGAGGCAGCAGGTGTGTGTGTGTGTGCATGCACGCAGGGGCGCGCCAGGGTTGCGGTGGAAAGGATGTGATCCATCTCCTTCTCTCTCTCTCTCCCCTCCCCCGTCTCACTCGCTGTCTTTCTCTCTCTTCCCCCCTCTCTGTTCCTTTCTCTTTCTGTCTTTCTCTCTTTCCTCCCTGTCTGTCTGTCTGTCTGTCTGTCTGTCTGTCTGTCTGTCTCTCTCTCACACTATCTCTCTCTTCCCCCCCCCATCTTTCTCTGTCTGTCCCTTTTTCTCTGTGCTTCCCCCCATCTCTCTCTCTCTGTCTTTCTCCGTCCCTCTTTTCACTGTTAGAAGGAGATGGGAAAGACCTCTGCCTGAGATCTTCTGCCAGTCTAAATGGAAAGCAGTGAGTTTGATGGACTGAAAGGATGGTCAATGAGAGTCATGTAGGAACACACTGTTCTTGTTTTAATGAGTTTTGTACTAAGAACTGATAAACAATCACCTTTTTTGTAGCTCCTTTTGTTTTATAAATTATTTTAACATCTCATGTATTGTGCAAAGAACTCTGAAAGACAGGTTAGGCTGGCAAAGGGTGGCATAAAAGTTTCAAACCTCAGTAAGACTGTACACAGTCTTGCATATGGAACTAAGCTGACTTATTCCATCTATTCTCAACTCTTATTGCTAGTTAAAAGATATATTTTGCTATAATCTATTTGTATGAATTTATATTGTAAAGGCTACTCAGTGTTCTGTTCTTTGCAGGCACCTTTTGTGAGATGTGCAATATGATTATTATTGCATTTTCCTTGTGTATTTGCTCAAAGGTCCTGAAAAATAGGTTCTTTTCAACCATCTCTCTGCACAGTTTAATTCTCTCTCTCTGCCATCTGCATGAACAAGATTTTTTTTGGGGGGGAACATGCAGATCAGAGGCCATTTAAAATTTCCCTTTGCCCTGTAAATTGCGTGGGCTCCACTGGTATTTAGTGTCAGTATTTGGATTTTAGTTCAGGGCTGACCCAAGGTGCGTTAAGAAATTCAGACCAAAAAAATGGCATGCAGTGTGAGCCATTGGGAAGCTGCCCGGCATCATGACTCTTTGGAAGCTGATGTCATGCAAGTCTCTCACTTGCTCTGTTTGGGTTTTGGGTAAGAGAATTTCCCAGTGTGTTGGGCCCCCTGGAACAAATCTGTCCGTTTCCCTCCCCCATCTTTAATGACACCCAGCTAAGGCAGATCATCATGTCTCACCTGAGCTTACTGTAGGACTATCCTTGCTATAGCCTGCCTTGATGTGTTTATGGTAGATGGCAAACATGGGCAGCACTGTGTACATGGCTGCTGGTGTGACGTCTGTTTGGGATTATACCTTGTCTGGTCTTAATGTGTGTGAAGGTGCAATAGAGCACATGCTCCTCAAGACTGCTATAAACATTACCATTTTAATTAATATCTCTCCCAGGCATGTTGTTGCCAAAATAATCTTTTGATTGTTTTCCTGATTTATTGCAGAAGAAGCAAAAGCATACTAACTTGATCTGTATTTTCATGCTTGCTGTAGGGTAGCTTCCCTGCAAGAGCAAAGGAAACCTAAAGTGTCAAGCTGGCTCGCCAGCTCTGAGTTGGGAAATACCTGGAGATTTTTGGGATGGAGCCTGAGTGGTGGATGTTGCCTTCTGACACACTTCCAGTGATGTCAGGGTGTGTGGTATATGCTAATGAGTTATGCTAATGAGCTCCTGCACCTCTTTTTCTATGAAATGACCTCTGGTTGTACCAAAAAGACACAAAATTAGAACCAAAAGTTTGCCATTAGAGTACAAATCAGAACCTTCAAAAAGGAAAATTAGGATGATTTTAAAAGGCCCAGGTCAGTCCCAAATGGAATCAGTACATGACTCCTCTCGTCTAATTGGCCATGGAGGCCTCCTGATCATAGCAAACAGGCCATCTTATCTACAAGTAGGAGCCACACTTATACATGCTGCCACAAATCTTATCAGTGTAAATTAAGCACTGGCATCCAAAACCACAATTTTACTCATAGGGTGCATTCAGACGCACCATTTGAACCACTTTCGGCACGCTTCAGGAATGGATTTTATGTGCACGTTCACACGCCCAACATCTGTGCACTGTCCCCAGCCATGGCTTTCTGGATCAAACCCCCTTTAAACCAGAGTATTTTGACACCACTTGCCAAGTGGTGTTTTCCTGATTCTCCAGTTTTGAGCCGCAGTTTCTGACATCTGATCGCTCCCGTGGTGTTGAGCCACTTCTGGGTGCCTCAACCCCCTCCCCTCTGGAAAGCTGCCATGGAAGCCCAAGGCTTCCGCTTTTCGTCTGCCATTTTTTTTTTGCCTCAGCGGTATGTGCATGGGTGGAGCTCTGCTTCTAAGTTATTAAAAGCAAAGTTTAAATGGTGCTTAGTTTTAGTGTTTAGATGAGTTCGGGATCTCATGGATGCCAGTTTCAGGGTAAAAATTTAAAGGGAAATGTTCATTTAAAGTTTAAAGGGAAGTATGGAAATCGCTGTTCTGCGCACGCACCAAAAATAGAGCATCACTGCCCCAGACATAGTGTTCCATCTATATTTGCCTAATAGCCAGTCATGGACCTCTGCTCCACATGTTTATCCTATCCCCTTTTGAAGCTGTCTATGCTTGTAGCTGCCACCACTTCCTGTGTTAGTGAATTCCATGTGTTAATTTCTCTTTGGGTGAAGAAGTATTTTCTTTTATCTGTTCTAAGCCTACTGCTCATTAATTTCATTGAGTGCCCACAAGCTCTTGTATTGTGAGAAAGGGAGAAAAGTACTTCTTTCTTTACCTTCTCTATGCCAGCATAATTTTGTAAACCTCTGTCATGTCACCCCTCAGTTATCATTTCTCCAAGCTAAAGAGCCCTAACCTTTTTAACCTTTCTTCGTAGGGAAGGCGTTCCATCCCCTTGATCATTTTAATTGCCATTTTCTGCACCTTTTGCATTGCTGTAATATCTTTTTTGAGGTGCGGTGACCAAAACTGCACAAAAGTCTAAGTGCATGATTTAACCAGTCAGAATGGCTGTTGAATAGAGCATTCTTGCATAACTAGTAAACCCAGAGAACCTGGCTGATTAAAACTCAGCCAATTTACAGACTAAACTGCTTTCTGTTCTGTCCAGCCCTGACATAACAAAGATCTCCCCTCCCTTTAGTTATCCTAGTTATTCCTAGAGAGAAGAAGCAGTGACCTGGTCCAGTGAAGAACCCCTCATCCCAGTTATCAGCAGTCCTCAGGCAAATGATCTGCACATGAAGAGGGAGTCTCCAAGTCCATGAGTGCTCTGCCTGTACCCAGAGCTCACTAATATGATGTTTTAATTACTGTTTTGTGTTCATTTTTAATGGCTGTACCTGCCTCGAGAGACAATAAATCATCCCTAATACCTCAAAACAGTGAACTTGAATTTGAGAGGACAGCAGATTAGATCCAGTCTAGATTTCCACAGGTGCAAGGGAGGCAGTTTTCACCAATTCACCACTCCTGCGGCAGCCCCAAATGCCCCTGGGATGCTGCTCCTTGGGCGATGGGGACCCCCCCTCCGAAAAGCTTGGGGGAGGAATCTCATGTCTCTCATCATGGGCAAGGTGATTGGCAAAAATTGCTCTCCTTGCAGCAGCAGAAATCTAAGTGGAATCTGAGTCAGAATTCCTTGGTGCTTGTGTGTGAAATGGGCTAGTGTGTGTGGGGGGGTGTCTTCCTTGAAGGTTTTTGGAAAGTGCTAGAAAGTCACGCTATTTCTACATACATTTTGTGGGACTTGAGCTCCTGGTATAGGGTTTTTCCAAATCCCAGCTCTGTGTAGACACAATGTACATCAGTGCAAATACAGAGATGACCACTCAAAGAACAACAGAACAGGTAAGCAAATTGGAGTGTTCTAAATGAATGGTTAGTCTTATGTTTATGGTTTTAGAGGAACAAATTGTAAGGGGCCTTGAACTGTAAAGGGAGAAGAGGGCTGCAAGTGTTCAAATAAATAAACCTCTGTTGATAGTTGAGGAAAACCTTTCTTGTGGTGGCTATAGGGTAAAATAGTCATTACTGTATCACGTGCTAAACATAATGACAAAACATTATTATGCTAAAAGTTGTTCTGTAAGTCATGCAATGTGGTTTGTATGCATACAACAGTCCACACATACAGCAGTTCATACATTCCTTTCCAACTCACTTGTTGTAGACCACCTGTAGACCAAATACAAACTACCTTTGATTTTACTATTTCTGCTATCCTTTACAAACATCTTGTACTTAATTTATACTCCCCCTCTTCTTTTTAAGGCAACACAATTTTGATTTCAATAAGGTTTTGCTGTTATCGTCTTGCTTTTCTAAACAACATGTTTAATAAATGTGGGGAAACATACTCATTTCAGTTGTTGATTTTTCAAATCAAAAGCTCTTCTGTATGTGCATAATACATATGCAAACAGGTAATCTTTAAAAGCACTCTCATGTTTGTTATACAATTAAATGCAGCTTTCATTGTTCTTTCTGAAATGACTCATTATTGAAAGGTTTTCTATTTGATTTATTTTGTTTAATCTTTTCTCCCCACATCAGTGCAGCAGAGAGAGGAGGAGGAGTAGAAACACAGGAAAAATGGGTAATGATAGGTGAAGGATATAACTTGCCTGTGTGCCCAAGAGGAACTTTTGCTTTCATTTTCCTGAGATTTTAAGTGCACTTCAAATGTAATAATACTGAGTAGCTAAATGGAGCATTTTATCCATGGGCCAAAAAACATGTTACAAAATATAATTATTTTATGTTTCTGTTGAACATTGAAATGAGATTGCTAAGAGTGCCTCTTAACTCTGCACTGGCATTAATTTTGCAGAGGAAGAGTAAGGCAAATGTTATTGCACTCATTGATGAAAAGGGTGCTAATGAGAAAAGTGTGGCATGGGAGAAAATTCAACAGGAGGGAATGGAAGAAAATGAAATTATGCCAATGAGGTGAAAGTTAGACAGTTCATTCGAGAAATAACCAAGCCCTGCTTAGCATGGACCTATAAACGTCTCTCTTCAAAGGTCAGTTAAGCAGTCTGAGTTTTTAAATCACTTTGATATAAGTGGAGCTGGATGAAGCAAATGGTTTGCTTGTAGCAAGTCTAATTAGTTCAGGTGAGGTTTAAACTAGTAACTTCCTGGCTCACAGCTTAGAGCCAAACTAGGTGTTCAGGTTTTTAAAGAGCTATGTCCAAGTTCTCTGGATCCAATTTGTGTCCCCTGCAGCTACACATCAAGAGAGCCTGTTTGGGCTAGGAATGCCATGGGGGGGAGTAAGGGCTCTTGCCTTTTCCCCAAGCTGTTTTCCTGTACCAAAACAACATTGTGGGACATTATTTCACAATTTTTCCTGCTGTGCATGGAGCAGCAAAAATGGTGAAATAACTCCCTCACATCTGGAGAACCTGGAGGAAGCCTTTAAAAAATCCAAACATCTAATTTGGCCATGTTAGTTATAGATTGTAGGTAGCTGTGTTGATCCACAGAAAAATTTCAGAAGTAACACGGCCATCAAAATATCTCAAAATAGCAAGCTTTTGTATTCCCCAGAATATCAGGTTGTTCAGTATTCAGGGATAAGTATCCCCCTGACCACCAATTCCCTCACTAGCACTACCCCACAACCTGTCATTATTTAAATTAGGGCTTGTGAACCACATATTGGGACATTTCTCAAAATCTGGGAGCAGAGCCTGGGGAGGGTGAGTTTTGGGGAGGGTGGGATCTCTGCAGGGTATAATGTCATAAAGTCCACTCTCCAGAGTAGCCATTTTCTCCAGGGAAACTGATCTCTGTAGTCTGGAGTTCAGCAGTAATTCTGGGAGATCTCTAGGCTTCACCTGGAGGTTGGCAAGCCATTTACATAAGAACCACAGGATTGCTGGGTTTCATTGAGCTTCCTGCTTTACAAAAGGTCTGTATATTTTGCTTCTTGTTGGGAAGACATATGATCCACTGCTGGCATCTGTATTCTCAAAGAGAAAGACCCCACCCCAGCCCACTAGTGCTTCCTTGGTGCTTTTGGAAAATTGTTTTGCACGTGGCACCACCTAATCCAATTAAGTCTGCAACACAACCTGTATCCACCTTTGAGTCTCAATGAGCAAGGCAAAATACAAATGAAGTAAATAAATAAATGTTCCATTTACAGATGTTTCAAACTCAATCATGTGCAAATACAACCCAACTGCAGGTTTATTTGGAAGAAATTTCTACTGTATAGTTTACGCCCAAGGAGGCATCCCTTAGATTGCAGTTTTTGTCATGTATGTGATAACAGTCACATAGGTATTGTAGTTAAAAACCTTTCAAAGGGCAGCAAATACGTAATTGGTGGGTGTAAAGTAGATTTTAAAGGAATAAAAAAGTGGCTTCTGGGCTTGATAGAAATTTCATCTCACACAGGGAATTGGCCTTTTCCAAATACAGATATTCATATATGTGTTTAATACTTGTAGTGACAAAATTCTGTTAATCTTTGTCTTGGAAATGGTATTCTTGATGAGGTGGTTGATATTCTTAATCTTCTGCCCTTGTAAGTATCTACTAGTCACATGGGGAGAAATGAGAGATGCAAACACCCAACATCCAAATCTGCATTCTTATCTATGCTATGACATAACACCCACTAGAAGATTAATTTAGCTCCAGTAAGATGGATAGAATCTTCTTAGGAAGGGTGAGAGAATTTTCTTTGAAAGGATGGGCTGAAAATGGTAATGAGACTGATTTATGCAAAGTAAGACAGCCCTGATTTAGTATTCATCATGTTGGGTAAAAAATGGAGAAAGAGATAAAAAATAGTCCTACAAATGAAAGTGTTTATCTACTTGTAGAACCCAGGCACATAAGTGAAGTAATACATCAGGGGTGGAAAGCAATAAGAGCTATTATTTATTACACAGAGTTATCCTGCAACCCTTGGAATACTTCCACAAGTACAGGTCCTAGCTCTGCTTCTCATACACGCACACAAACACACCTTTCAGGGTTCACAATGTGTTATCACATGAACAAATGGAACCCAAGGAAAGATTAAGCAAAAGTATCTACTATGGTATTTTCCC
The DNA here is from genome assembly GCA_029375565.1 of Gekko gecko. Taxonomy (NCBI): domain Eukaryota; kingdom Metazoa; phylum Chordata; class Lepidosauria; order Squamata; family Gekkonidae; genus Gekko; species Gekko gecko. Next base: position 177,499,325 of record JAPDNY010000001.1, on the reverse strand, counting down.
ACTTGAGATCAGGGACTAGTGAGAGCTATTGCAGTTCCGCAGGGCCTGTTAAGATGCAGCTGTTCCACCAGGCCTTTGGGTGAGGTGGCAGACATTAAACCATCTTGGCCTCCCCTGCCTTTTGGTACCTGCCCAGTGCCTCATGGACACTGTTTATCATCTATGGGGCACTATAAGGTACCTCCCACAAACTGATCAAAAACTGTTATAAATCAGGCCATCTACCATCAAATGTCACAGGAGAGGCTGGGTCAGGGGTCTTTTGGGGGGGAGCCAGAGAGACTCACCGCCACATCCCCCGGGCCCACGCAGGAGCACTGAGGCTCGGGGATGCCAGGAGAGCCCCACCACCAGCTTCCTCAGCCCCCGCTGAAGCGGTAAGTAAGGGATTCATGGGGGTGGGGGTGGCGGGGGCTTGATGGGGGGGAGAGCCTCCCTCCATCTCTTTGCCATCTTTCCCTCCTTTTCTTTCTCTCTTTCCCTTCTCTTCCTTCCTTCCTCTCTTTTCTTCTTTTCTTTCTCTCTTTCCCTTCTCTTCCTTCCTTCCTCTCTTTTCCTCCTTTCCTTCTCTCTTTCTTTCATTCCCTCCTTTCCTTCTCTCCTTTTCCTCTTTCCCTCCTTCTTCCTGTCTTTCTTTCTTTCTTTCCCACCTTCTTCTCTTCTCTTTTTTTCCTCCTTTCCCTGTTTCCCTTCTTCTTCCCTTCTCTCTCTTTCTTTCCCTCCTTCTTTCCTTCTCTTTCCCTCTTTCCTTCTCTCTACTTTCTCTCTTTCCTTCCCTTTTTCCTCCTTCTGTGGCCCAACTCTAGTGAGAAGAGGTTTAAACTTTAAACCCCTTCTCTCTTTGCTCCCCCCCAGGCCAGCTGGGAAAGGGAAGAGGAGGCTTTTGAAGATGCCTCCCCCCTTTCGCTTCCCCTTCTGACATCACTTCCGGTGATGTCAGGAGACGTGGCATATGCTAATAGCCTAGTAGCTCATTAGCATACCATATGCTAATGAGCTCTTGCAGCTCTTTTTCTACGAAAAGACTCCTGGTGTTGGATTACTTATGCTTAATGTCATCTTGTTTTAATCGCTTAATTGTTTTCATATCTTGGTTTTTATTGTTTTTATTAGTTGTGAGCTGCCCTGAGCCCATTCATGGGGTAAAGCAGGACACAAGTTAAACAAACAAACAAATAATAATAAATTTCTGTGAATAAATGCATTTTCTCCTGGGGGCTGGCAAGGAGCAAGGCCTCCACTTTGCTCTTTAACAGTTCTTTTTCTCTAGGCAGAGGTGGAACTCAGTTCTCTTGTACCTCAGCCCACCTTCATACAAATGCTAATGGGTCTAGACAATGGGATGATCAAGCTTCATTCTCCTCCCCCTTCTTCAGACAGGGAACAGAGAGCTGGGGATGCCAAATTCTAGAGAGGTGAGGAAGGTACTTTTTGGAGAATACAGGAAAAGCTACCTCAACCTGGACTGACCGGGGTCAAGGGGGTGGAGAACCGGAGATGACAAAATCTCCTGGCAAGAGGAAGGTGCTTTGTTTTCCTTGGGTACTGTGACCAGGACTGCACACAGACTTCTCTGCAAGGAGGCAGCCATTGACCATGTGTTCGCATGGGAGAGTGGGAGCAAGCTTTAAGGTAATGCTGACTCTGTAGAGAACTAGAACATCTAAGAGCCTGCCCTATATTTTAACAGTAGATAGGGCACGTATAGAGAAAGAGACAAAGGATTTGCATTTTGACCAAGTTCTTTTGTACTCCTTGCTCAGCCTGGTGCTGTGCTAAAAGTACGCCTGTAAACATGTTCTTTTTAATAAATATTTTATAATTTTTGATGCTGGGAGTGTTTCTCTGTACTACATAAACCTCCACTATCTCAAACAAGCTATCCAAAGAGGGGAGACGGGGAACATAGGCAGTTGGCAGGTGTCTATTTCTCCAAGGATGCCCAAGGCTTTAATCTGTCCCCACAGTGACCAGGCTCTGAGCAGTGGGAGACATTGAGGCAAGGCCTCTGAACTTGGAAACGGAAGCTGGTAGTCTTGATCCTTCTGATGGGAAATCCCAATAATGAACAGTGGTGGTGGTGGGCTACATGAGATTGGAAGAAAAGCCCCCCCCGGGGAGTTGGGAACCCCTAGGAGGGCAGGGCTAAATAGAGCAGGCTGGTTCCACCATAATTTCTATAGGACAGTTAGGATTGCCAGGTCCCTACCTTTTGCTGGTGGGGGGCTCCAGGTTCCTCTCCTGGATCTTCTTGTGTGCACCACAATGATGTCACCCAGAAGTGATGTCATCACACTAGGCACATCTTGGAGGTACACTCTAGCATTTGGCCAAAAAAACTCTATAGACACCATAGAGTTTTTGGCTGAATGCCCAGCACAGTGACGTTGCCTCTGGGTGATGTCATTGTATCAGGTACATTGGGCACTGCAGAGCTCTTTGGAGGCAGAGCTTCCCCACCAGCCAGCTAGCCAGCAGGTAGATCGTGGGGCCCAAAATTGGGTGGAAACTTACCCCCACTGGGGAGATGACAACCCTAAGGACAATGTAGTCTGGAGTAGTTGACAGGATAAAACCTGTTCCTGTGTGGTTGTCATTCATTCATGGGGGGCAAAATAAAGCACTCTATCTGGGCAATCTGGCCTACATAAATAGGGATCTTATGTGAGTTTCTTTCTTTGTGCTAAGCACGATTTGCATACATACATACACACACACCCCACCCCAAAGTACTTGACATAATTAATATTTTTCATAATAACTGGCACTTCTCTGGTATTGGGCACTATTCTAAGAAATATATCTTCAAAAAAATGAATTTCAGTGATGCTGTAGCAAGATCAAGTATCATTGTTCTTTTTCTACATACACACACACATATATATAGTCATCATAAGATAAAATACTCATTGTACAAAATGTTTTCAGATAATTTTAGAAGACTGATATCTCAAGCAGAATATAGCTTGTCTTCTACAGATAAAAGCTATGAACAAATTGCTGTACTACTATAAATACTTGTAGCTGTGCTTTCTGTACACTTCCATTTATTTGTCCAGGCAGCGTGAAAGCTGCGTAGTCAATTCCCCCCCCTTGTAACTACACAGTTTCAGACACAATTTGAGATTCCCTCTCCCGAGTGTTATGAATAATATGAATATTATATTTCACTATGGAAATGGTGAGTCAAGGCAACAATGTACTCCTGTATTTGCTGAAATAAGGAGGTATCACCAACGGAACACATACATATTCTTATCGAAAGCATGTAGAAAACATGGCATCCAAGTGGTTGCTAACAGAGTCATAAAACAATTGCTTGTCCTCCCTCACCCCAGAGTTAGCATGTATAGTTTACCACACATAGTTGTGAGAAGCTGCAGAACTGTGGCCAGCATGCAGATCACCCGGCCCTCATGGGTATGTTAGTATTTTCCATTTTGGAGTCATCTCTTTGTGATTTGAGGGTCCAACATTTGAGGATGGTTTCAGTCAGGTGCAAAAAGGAAGAGCTGCCCTGAGCCCACCCTAATTCATGCATAGAAGACCTTTTGCAGCCTTTTAGAGACCACTGTACATGATTAGTGAATACTTGATTACTGCACATCTCCATGCTTTCTACATCTCTCCTGTAAAAAGATTACAGGAAGCTGTATACAGATTGTGTAAAATGGCACAGGACAGTCAAGGTCTTTTATTATTACATCATTTCCCTTTTACATTTCAGAAATAGAATATGAAACAAAATGGCAGGTGATCAATAAGTGCTATGTTAAATTGGATATACAGTGCTAGGGATTTCACAGAAGAAACCAAAAATTTTGGCACTGTGGATAATAGTTTCAGCCAGATATATGAAATAAAGCAAAAAGCAGATGTGTGCTTGTCTACCAACTTGGAATATTGCTTTTCTTTTTGGAGGAGACTGTTTCATGTTCGAAAGAAGTAAATTTGGGGGTGATTGAGCATCATGATGTATCTTATGTTACTAGAGACACAACGGTTGTAGAAGGAGGGGGTGATCCCCCTCCCATTCTCCCTTCTTCCTGCAGCTCCTGGGCTATGCAACATTCTGTTCAGAAGGGCTCCCCCAACTCACAGCAGTAATTTTTCAGGGGGCATGGGGGCTGCTAGAGAAAAGGAAAGACAGGGCAAATCTACTTCACTGAGGTCCTTCTATTCCTTCCAGGCTTAGGAGTTTGGACCCATCCCAATGTGTATAAAATGTTTAATAATTCCTTCGTATGAAATATTTAATAATCTTATTTCTCCTTTCAACAACTCCCTGTGAGGCAAATTATGAAGATAAAGGAACTTGCCTATTAGGGTGTTTGAACTTGGGCAAACTCTGTATTCTTATGCCCTTGTTTCTCAATAGGCAGAGCATGAGCCAACATCAGGCTTGCCAAACTTTTCCAACCAGCACTCACAAGTTCAGCAAAATTGACCTTGCTGGTTTTTATTTCCCACTCCTATCACTCCTGGCTTTTCTTCTCATCTTTCAGTGATCTATGGCACTCCTGTGGTTAGTCATTTATTTTATATGGTACATAACATTATTTATTTATTTATTTATTTATTTTCATTAGATTTCTTGAGCTCCGTTCTCTGCTTATGCAGGGCTCAGGATGGTTTACAACAAAATAGTTCAATACATTATAAAACCAATTAAAATTCAATATTAAGGGCATTCAGCATAAATATTTTAAAACTTCCCCCCCTTCTACTTTGTGTAACTTTGGATCAATTGCTAGCAGAACAGAACAGACCATGCATCTGATGAAGTGAGCTTCGATTCACAAAGACACAATAAAGCTTGTTAGGCTTTAAGGTGCCACCAGGCTTTCATTTGCTATCATGGCTACCCCTCTGGAATTAGTATCCTATTTCTTAATCTGCAGCACTTGCATCTGAACCTCTATGCAGAAGCCTCAGGCACCTGGACTCCATAATATTAAGTGCTTTCCACATGGGGACAGGTTTGTATTATTTCCTTAGTACTGCTGATATAATGCAGCATCAGTTGGGCTTCCATATGGTAGGTTTCCCCATAGGTTTCCTGTCCCAGTCCCTCAGCAGTGGCCAATTCCCCCCATATACACACCATTGGGGCTTTGTTAGGTTTTTTTAATCATCAACTGAATATATAAACTTATAACAATCTGCATATCATTTTCTGTGAATTCCCTGGGTTTTTTTAAAGCAAGTCCCTAGCCTTTTTTGTTGTGGAGACACAAAGGGAAAGCCATATCTCCACAATAATGAAAGGATACAATGTCCTGTGTTTCAGGATATGATAAACAGATTACTATAACATTATATCAATATAGAGTCGACCCTGCTTAGCGTCTGAAATCTGATGAGATTGGGCTTGTCTGGGCTATCCAGGTCAGGGCACAAATTCTAGTTTTTGAAGGAAGACCAACACCTGGCTAAATACTAAGCTGGTGTAAACCAGCATAGTCCCTGATAATACAGCACTGATCTGTACCTGCTGAATGCCTAGCCAAATATTTTGCCACTGGGTGATAATTGAAAAATGAAAGCTGGTTTTGTGATGAAAAGCTCTGATTAGATGGTAGTAACAGAACAGCAGAAAATGCTATGCTGCTGTGGTTTCCTAGCAAAGTATCGATTTTCTCTCCATTGCTTTGCACAATGCAAGCAAGGATGTGTACCAACATTAAGCACTAAAAGCAAGTAAAATATATGATTATTTTAAAAGCACAGAATTGCTATGGTTGTAAATGCAGTTCCAGCTGCCAGTGGCCAGATATTCAAGCTGGACCTACAGAAACAGCAGTTCATGCAGTTGGAAGTGCTTCAGGACTGCCAAAGCAGGACCACAGGAATGATTGCCCCCCATCAAACTAGTATGTTTGGGGGACAGAAAGCAAAGCTAGTACCCTTTTACTATGGGGTCTAGTGTCAATATAGACCAGATTTCAGTACAGGGTTGAAAGTGCAGCCTGGGTGCTGGTCAAAGATAGACAGGAGCTGAGTACAGCACAGATATCATGAAGGAAGAAATCAGAGGCATATGGCGGCAGAACTCTTTCATGGTGGAGGTTTGGTAAATTTCCAAAGGTCTGGTTCAGGGCCTCTGAGTCCTCAAACATTATCTTTGGTCCTGTAACTAAACAACCACAGTCAAAATAAAGATATTCACACTCTGGTCCTGCGACATCAATTATGCGAATCAACTGCAGGCAGGTTTTTCACCTATTCCTTATTTCAAGGAATGGTTTCTTCCTGTCTTTCTTTTCTTTTAAGCATTAATAGAAATACTTGTGGAAAATAAGAAATGCATCATAACAACAAAAGGCAATTTTAATATAGTACAAAGACTGCATAGTCTAATAAAATACTAAGAATGTTCTGATGTAAATTATATATATATATATATATATATATATATATATAATAAGCAGGGAAGCCCATTGTGGCTGAGGCAACGGGCCCTAGGGAGAGTCCTTGAGGTTCGGCAAGGTGGCTGGGCACCCCCCCCCCAGGGCGGAGGGGCAGCATGCTGCAAGGAAGGGAAGCGTTGCGGCGGCGTTTCCCTCCTTCGCTGGCTTGCCAGCAACGCAGGGTGGAGGTCGGGGTGGGCTTCAGAACCGTGGCACGGGTCCCCCCGTTCTTGAAGCCAGGTGGGGGCAGAGGAGTGCATCAGCGGTCTAGGGGAGGGGGTTGTGGCGGGTGCCATCTCGAGACTGGGTGTGGAGGCTTCCCGGCAGAGGGTGCGGCAGGCCTCGGGAGCGCGGCGTGGCTGCCCCTCCTGGAAGGTTGTCAGGGCCTGCGGAGGGGCCTCTGAACAGTGGGGTGTGTAGGTTGGCTGGCGGAGGCCGCAGCGGGCCTCCAATATGTGGGTTGCCCCCCCCCCTGAAGGCAGGCGGGCCAGTGGAGTGGCATGGTGTTCTAGGGGACATGGTGATGGCGGCTCCTCCCTCGGTACTCGGCAGCCAGCAAGGGAGGTGCTTTTGGTGCTGGGTCCAGAGGAAGTGGCTGGTGCTTCCTGTCAGGTGTGGCAGTGGCAGGGTGCCCCGAGTGGTGGCGGTGGCCTCGGGTGGGGAGGATGGCCAGGGCACCAGGAAGAGGCCCATGTTCTGAGGCGATTGGTGGCTGGATACAGACTGGGGGTGTGAGGCTGTGCGGTGGCTAAGTGGGAGGGTGCACACCCACGCAGGACGGCAAAGCAACCAGTGGCCCGGGACTCCCTCTCTGGCTGGCAGGTCCCTCGGCCAACTGATTCTGACGTGCATTTTGACCATATAAGGTATGACCAAGACTCAATTATATATAAAGAAGGATATCTCAGAATGTTAACCCTATTTTCTTAGAACAAAGTTTGAGTCTAGTGGCACCTTTTAGACCAACAAAGTTTAATTCTGAGCATAAGCTTATGATGTGTACATGCTCACAAAAGCTTATACTTAGAATGAAACTTTGTTGGTCTTACAGATGCTGCTGAACTCAAACTTTGTTCTATTGCTTCAGACCAACACAGCTACCCACATGAACAACATGTTCCTTATTTTGGAGCTCTTCAGGTAGTAACATTAGGGAAAATTAAATTAAATCCATCAATTTTAACAATGCCTACCTAGCTTTGGACTTGGGCCTCTGACTTTAACACTTCGGTTTTATGTGTTGGTTATCTCTTTGTCTTGTCGTTTCAATGTGTAGTATCTTTTCTCTTTCTAAAAAATAAAGTGACCCAGTTTTTGATGGGTTTAAATAAAAAAAACACACTTTAGTTTTATGTAGTTACTTAGGAGTAAGAGTGTATTAGAGAGAAAACATGCACAGGATTGGTCTGTATGGCTTCAGCCTTAAGCATGCTCCCCTTTCATTCCACCCTCAGAACACATCTGCTATCCCCAGGGGCTATCATTCCACTGTGGGGGCTGTCATTCCAGTCCCAGGACACATCTCCTACTCCCAGGGACTGTCATTCCAGTCCCAGGACACATCTCCTGTGTGCGGCCGCAGAGGGACCTGTTTCTAGCGCCTGTTGCCTTCCTTGTGCAACGGGCTTTGCTCCTAGTTCACTATAAAGCAGCTTCATGTGTTCACTATATTTATGTCCAGACCACTTGTGTTTAGACATGCTGTTTGTATGAACTGTGACCTCCATATGGGTGCTGTATACAAGCGCACTTAGTTTCTACAGAGATGGTGACATGCTCCAAAGCAGGTGTCTTCCATTCAAGATCAGGGTCACTAAAAATGCATGTTTTCTCCTTCAACTGAGCAGCCATTACTGTATATGTCATCCCCACTAGTGGTATCTGAACTCTCGAAACCCACAGTATAAAGTTCAGACAAGCTTTGACATCGTAATGTGATGGCAGACACAGGATAAAATTTCACCTCCCAGTTGTTCTCTGTTCTTGGGTCATTGCCTAAGAAAGAATATTAATGACACAATCCAAGACAGCTTTTTAAAAATATATATTCAAGTAGTTGATGGAGACCTGCAGCCATCCTATGTTCAGGGTACTCCTTGACCACACCCTTGACATCTTGTTTGGGTGAACATGTGAAACATCATATGACAAGCAATTACACCTGCACTTCTCTGTTGCTTGCTACATTTTCAAAGGAAAATTCTATTTAGCTTTCCAGCTTTGTTTCTAGAATGACATTTTTGAGTAACCTGAATCTAACCAGCATAGGCACATTTTAATCAAATTTCTCTGTATCCTCTGATTTGCGCATAATGGACAGTGCAAAGTTCTCTTTCTGGTCTGCTCCTTTCCCCTCCTCCTGCTTGCTTAACTATCTTATCCAGCTGGCTTCTTCTAGGAGGGGAAATCTTGTCCCACCCTTCCTAGACCCTTGTCTGTACCTGGCAAAAGCAGAAGAATACCTCTGCAAGCACATTTTCACAGTAGGTTTATTTGCAAGAAAATACCACTTTGCTTTCAATTATTTATGCATAACAGTGCAGCCTTTCAGCCATAACCATTTCTGCAATCTGATCCTATGACTGTTAGTCTATTGTTCTCAGCAGGGCTTATTCACCAGTGTGCGTGCCTGGGATTCCATCTTTACAGACCACTCCTTACTCAGAAGTAAGTCCCATTGTGTTCAGTGGAGTTTACTCCAAAGTAAGTGTACATAGGGTTGCAGCCTCAGGATCTTGCCTGCAAGGGTGGTGGTGGTAGAGGTTACAGAAAATCCAGAGGTAGAATATGGAATGGGGAGGAAGGGATACTCATTTTCTGTTATTTTGCTTCTGCATCTAACTGAGAAACTTCTGTTGCATTTCTCCTCTTCAATGTTCTTCATGATGTCACTCCAGCTCCCCCTCCATCTTCTTATCAATAGGAGGCTCGGTAAATCATTAAGTTGAAAATTATGGACTAGCATCTTGACTAATTAACTATTAAATACATTCTGAATATTTTTATAAGTCAGCTCCTTCCCCAAGTGGTTTGTAACTCTTATACTCCAGAAGATTATCAAGTTTGTCAGAAGGTCACCCAGAAAGTGTCATGGCTGAGTAAAGGTTGGATCCTGTTCCCTGGTCTTATTCTGACAATCTTGTCATTGCATGATGTAACCGTGCATGCAAATAGTTTGTGCTTCAGCATAACAGCCTACACTGATCATGTGTATAGATAACAACATTAAATTTTAAAGAATTAAAAATAGAATGATCTTCCTAAAAGACAAATTGGTCTTCCAAGTGTTTATTTCTTTCACTCTTGATATGCATGCTTTATTACTGGTCCCATTTGTCTATGATGGTTCAGTGTTGATGAGCTGAGAAGAGTTATTATAGCTTGATTAAAAAAAAAAAAGCTTTACTACTGAGCAAGTTCAGGGCAAATCATTATTAACTCAAGAGGTTCTTCTGCTTGACATTTAATTATGTGATGAAGTAACATAAGAGATGTGGTTATAATGTAACTCTTACCTCATTGTGACTTACTGGGGAGAAGATGGATACTAAGGTTGTAATTCATAGCACATCTCCTTCAGAACAAGCCTGTTACCTGAAGAGAGTCTATGTTGGCTCAAGGATTGTAGATCAAAGCCCTGTAGCTGCTTCTCAGTGGTATCATTTGAAAGTGATATCTCTGTGCATCAGTGTGCAAGAGACTCTTGCATGTGCATCTTTATGTGCATAAGATCATACATCTAAGAAAAATACACACCTCAGGTCAGAATGTGATAAGCCATGTTGAAGTAACAGGCACACAGACCAGTTCATGACGGAAAACCAGTTCAAAGATACTTAGCACTTTAGGTGCATGACTATTTGCTACAAGTAAATATCTGAAATGTGAAGGGCAGAAATGCATCCTCAGGCACTTTGAGCCATGTACTGGACATGCTAATTACAACATCTCAGTACTTACCTACTTTCCCCCCCACTTTAGGTAGCAAGTAGTCATGCACCTAAAGTGCTATGTATCCTTGAACACATCTGATAAATTTGAAAGCGATAACTGCATTATGAAATAATGAACTGCTCTAGGAGCTGGTTCATCCTTTATGTGGCAATCATATTTCTTGCACCAACCTTGAGGTTCTCCACAATAAACATATAAAATGTGAGGGCAGCTAAAAGTAGGAGTTATCCAGCAGGTGGCCCTGATGGGCTACAGTTCCAGAGAATGTTTAGGGTGCATACTTTACATTCTTTACATATTTACTGCAACATTGCCCTAGTAACAACAAATGCAGCCTCTGTATAAAGCAACCCTCTTTAGCAGATTGATGTTGGGTCTTAGCTGTTTTGATTTGGCTTTTTCTTCCTGAACTACTGACCAGTCCCCCACCCCCCTGCACGCCTGTAAGGTTTTTCCCCCTTAGCGTTCGTGCACAATGCCTGCTGCCAGCAGCAAGGGGTGCCATACATGCCTGAACTATTAAAAGGCTCTCGCCTGCGTATTTAAATTGTTAGCTGCGTCTTCAAGAATCGGGCCTGAAGCGGCTTTCCATAATCAGCCCCTGGAAGTGAATGACCCGGGTACTCTTTAAGGTGCGGCAGGACTGGTTTTCGTGACAAGCTATTAGTAAGCCGCCCCAACCAGGGCCGACTTCCCATGCGGTCTCGAGTGTTTTGCCGCTGTCCGCTACCGGCTGGTACTGAAGCAGATGGCGCGTCTGCAGGGGGACACCTGCGGGATGGGAAACTACAATTCCCGGCAGACAGTTCAGACGGAGGGGCCCGGCAAAGGTGGGAGGCCGCAGGAGGCCGAGGATTTCGCAATCCCACACGTGCTCCCTCTGGCGGGTGCGACTGGCGTGGGAGGCGGGGACTGCGCGGGCGAGGCAGCGAGGGCGGGGGGGAGGGCGTGTGTGTGTGTGTGTGTGGCGGCTGTCTCGGCGCGGATGCTGCACTCCAGCGTTGCCCGGCCGCCAGATCAGCGCGCGCGCAGAGGCAGCCGCCGCCTCACCCGGCTTGTGCGGCCAGCTTGATCTGAGCGCGCCGCTCTGCTGGCCAGGCTGTGGGGGAGACAAAAGAAGAGCGAGGCAGGGAGTCTGGGCAGGCAGGCAGGCAGGCAGGCGGGCGTCTTCTTCGTGGGGCTGCTGCCTCAGCCTAGCCGGCTTGCGGAGCCTGGCTGCTGCCTAGGGAAAAGAGGGGGTGCCGCTCTCCCCGGCAAGAGGCAGAGTCCGCCCCTCTGCTCCATGGCCGAGGACTACTGAGGCGGGCAGCTGGAGCCCCGAGGAGAAGCGCGCAAGCCCCCGCCGCACGTCCCGCCGGCGCCTCCGCTGGCTCTTCCGAGGGATTCTTGCCCAGGTAGCCGGGCGGCGCACGATGCGCCCTGCTGCTCCCGTCTGATCGCCAGCCGCACCGCGATGATCTCCCCGGAGCTGCCGCCGCCGCCGCAGCCCAACCATGTCGTGGCCACCATCGAGAACCTGCCGCCGGAGGGCAGCGATGCGGCGGGCGGCAGGAGCGCCATCTCCGCCCCCTCGCCTTCCAGCGTGCGCCAGAGGATCCGAAAAGTCTTTAACAGGTGAGAAGCGGGCGAGGCAGGGAGGGAGGGAGCGGCTGCGGGGAGTCCGGGGAAGGTTGCTTGCTGCCTTCCTGCCTGGAGACAAAGCACGGGCACTGCCCGTGGCTCCCCTCTGACTCACCAGCCCAGCTCTGGAGGGTTGGTCAGGCAGATACCGGGCAGAGGCACTCTGTACATGCTCAGCTTCTGTGTCCTGCGGGCACGGAGCTGAAAACAAGCTCCCGAGTCCCGGCCCAGACTGGACTGGAGCCCTGGCCAAAACCATCACCTCCCGTCAATAAGGGAGCTGCCTGCAGAAGAGTAGGACGCGTTCTATTGTTCAGAGTTTCTGTGGGGCAGGGCAGGGGTGGTCTGAAGAAAGGGGCCGACCATTTTGTTCGATTGGGGGATTTGGAATGAGGGACCTTCTCTCCATACATGGGGGGTGGGCTGGCTTAGCAAAGGGATCTCCGGAAAAAATTGGTATGGGGAGTGACACAGAAGCTTGCATTGTATGCAGCAGCAGGTCTGCTGAAATGTCCCGCATCCTCATGTTGGGGGGGAGGGAAAAGGTCAAAATCCTGGCTCCTCCTTGTTCAAAATTCCTCTGTTCAGTATTCCCATTAAGCACTAAGGACAAAAGGTTCCTAGTTTGTGAGATTCATCTTTTGAAAATGAGCAACTGCCTCCTTCTCACTGTGCTCCACTTACCCTGAGAGTATGAAACTGATGAATAGGGGAGAGAAGGCAGAAGACAACTGAGGTTATACCCAACTAGACCAGTCCTTCAAATGAGGGGGAAAGTCATGAAGAGTAAAAACAAAAGTGGTCCACTGCTGTCATTGCATGTGGAAAATAATGACAACATTTGGTTGGTGAAATTCTGTTTGCAATCTAATTATGGTCATCTTGAATGCTGTGAAAGAGCCTCTTTAATTCTTTTTTTTTAAAACAACACTCTACATAGGATCCTAGCTTTCATGTTCCTCTTGCCATGTGACTCTGGAAGAATCTGAGTTTAGTTTGTGTCTTTCCCCAGTGGAAATCGTCACCAATTGAGATATCATTATTCTGTGCATTTTAAAATTACAATGGCAAGATCTCTAAGCAGCTCATCCAAGTTTAGATTACTTGAGCAATGAGTAGAAAGTGGGGAGGATTTAAAATAGCCAGGGTGATTAGTCTCTTATTTGCATGGTGATTCTCTGTGTGTATTTGTAATATTCCAGACAAGCAAAACCTAATGCCTTCCAAGGGTTCCAGTGGGTCTGGATTAGTTCCAGCCTGCGGGAAGTTTGCATTGTCAAGATGACATGGTCTCGGATTTAAAACGGAATATGTTGGTGAGGCAAAGCTAGATTCTAGCCGTTGTAGGTGGTCCATTAGCAGAATATTATTCTCCAAGAGTGTCACATGACAGAAAATCAGTTTATTTCATAATTGTATCTCTGTAAATTGAAAATCCCTATTTTCTTCTGGCTTGAATCTTATCAGGTCTGACAATCTCCAGTAACCCGCTAAAATACACTGGGGAAGCTTCTTATATATTGATTTATCCTCTGAACTTCTTCATGGATGGCCAGCTGAACTTAATGTACTCTTGCCCATCTGATTCAGAGTTGCTGCAGCTGAAGATTTATCTAATCTGTGTTCCTGGATCCATATGTATCCATGTCACTGGAAGATCAGAATAGTTTTTCTTGATCAAGATAATATCTAATAAATGTGAAATCTCAAGCTTTACTCTGAGGTTCACATTCTGGTCTCAGAGCCCAATTCCTTGATCTTAAATGTGTGGCTGAGTTCAAACATTATAGCCAACCATGATTTGGCCTTCAGGCTGTGCTCTATTCCATTGCCCTGTTCATAGTACCATAGTCCGTTGTGATGTCCAGTTCAGGCAGATGGTAGTTACTATTAACCTTAGTTTGCCATCAGACTATTAATCTGGTTTGGGGGTAAACTTTTGTTAGTTTGACTTTTTTATATATCACAGCTAAATGAAGAAGTGAACTGGTCCTAAAGTTGCCAACCTCCAGGTGGTACCTGGAGATTTCCTGCTATAATAATTAATCTCCAAATGAGCCTCTGTGGTTTCTCTGAGGTAAGGCGAATGGTACTGTGCACATGCTTAGAGGTACTTACTGTTTTCCAGATCTCGGGCATCTTAATTTACATACATTTCAAGGCTTTGACAAATTCACTGACTAGAGCAGTTGTAAGGTAACTTGGTGCAGCAGTGTATTTAATTTTTCAGTGTTTTCAAAATTTGGAATTAACTGCTGCAGACATCAGACCTGATGATTTTTAGTGACTCTTCAAGTAGTTTTTTTTCTTCATTCTAATGAATGCTTGGGAAAAATCTCGGACACTTGTCAAAGAAGAAGAATAGGTTTTTTAATTTAATTATCCACACATGTAATATGCTGAAGGCAAATACCTCATCTGAGTCAACATAGTAATGCTTTCTTGGATGCATGTTTTAAAGCTATAACTATGGTGAATTTTACCCACTGCTTGAGCTCAAAAGGGCAGTAATGGTGCCAAGGAAGGAACATCGCGCTCCTCTTGGGAAGTTTGGGTGGTAGTTGTAATGGAACTGGAGAAAGAAGAACAAAAAGTACAAATAACTTGTGGTTCCAGTCCTACTCCTGTCTGTGTACCATCAAACCTTAAGTCAGTAGTCTTTTTGTAAGATCCAGGTATCATTGAGCTTTAGGTACATGGCATCTAAGTCACGAAGAAGGATGAAAGGGAGCTAGAGATCCCTCACCAGCGTCAGGGGCAGGAGGATTATACATAAGTGCCATAAAGTCACAGCTTACTTATGGTGACCTCAGCACGGGGCTTTCAAAGCAAGTGAGAAGCAGAAGTGGTTTGCCTTTGCCTTCCTCTGCAGAGTCTTCCTTCATGGTCTCCTATTCAAGTACAGACACAGCTGCCAAGATTCAATAAGATCTGGCTATACTATGTATCCTTTCCTCCCAGGAGGACCCATGGGGAGAGCAAAAGAGTTGGAGATAGGAAACACAAGCCAACACCAGTCTGTGTACTGTGAAAGGAACAAAACAAGTATTAGGGCTAGGGAAGAATCCTGTCTACTGCTGAGGACCTGCCATCCTGCCATTCCTCTTAGCATGTGTGCAAAAGAAGGCAGGAGGCATTGTGCCCCTGTGGTCCACATATGTTCACCAGCAGCAGGTCCTTCACAGAGGCTGTCAAAATAGTAGCAGCTCTGTAGAGGACTGAGAATGATACAGCTGCAGTCCTGGAGGGTCTCAGCCCATTATTTAAAGGCTTCTCCTCTAAGCTGCTTTGAGCAATTGAGGAAAGAGAACTACAGAAAGAGAAAATGAAGTGGAAGTATATGAATAGCTGACAATCAGGCCTGATGGACCCAGGTGCAGTGTAAGCAGGGGTCATTTCCTGCTGGAGCGCCCTGGAGTAGTGCTCTGGCAGTAAGGAGCCCAGCCCCCCCCCGCCTTTCCTGGCCCGCCTGCAGAGACTCAGGGGGGATTTAAATGCCTGAGTTCCCTGCCTGATCAGGGCACCTGGAAAAGATCAGGCAGGGAAGCCAGGCATGTCTTCCTCCCTGCCCTTCTCTTCTCCAGCCAGCCCACTATGGTAGGTTGGCTGGAGAAGGGAAGGGGAGGCAGGCAGACATGATCCCTTTTCTCCTGATTCTCTCCGCTTTTGCGGAGAGACTCACGGAAGGGGGGGGGGTTAAACTCATTTGCATAACTCATTTTAAACATGCCTGCCATTTGTTGGGGTGTGTGACATATGCAAATGAGTTATGCAAATGAGCTCCTGCACCTCTTTTTCTAGGAAATGACCTCTGAGTGTAAGTAAATGAGCTAGTGGATGACAGAAGGATAGACTTTTGATGTGTGCAGTGTCTTCCTAAGGAGATGCAGTTACATGGGCAGGGCAGGTATTTATTCATTTATTTATTGTTTCAATTTATACCCCGCCCTCCCCACGAGCAGACTCAGGGTGGCTTATACTAGTTGGTACACTGTACCATAAAAACCATGTACAAAATTTAAAACAACTTACATATATTAACATTAAGCATTAAAAACAATCCAACAATTAACAATTAAAGCGCTAGTGATGGTAATCTTTGATGGTAATCTTTGAATGATTCAGATGGCGTACTAACAATTTTCACTGGCTTGGTGATCTTTAGCTTGGTGCAGTAGTATAACACAATCCCCCCCCCAGACCAGAGCCGACCACAGATGTTTTTGTTGGTGGTGTGGTGGCTTCTAATTGAAAGCCTGGTGGAAGAGCTCCATCTTGCAGGCCCTGCAGAACTGGAAAAGGTCCCACAGGGCCCTGATCTTTTCTGGGAGCTCATTCCACCAGTGTGGAGCCGCCACTGAGAAGGCCCTGGCCCTCGTGGCCGTGAGCCTGGCATCCTTAGGGCCAGGAACAGTCAGTCGATGTTGTGTTCCTGACTGTAGTGCTCTCTGGGGTATATATGGGGAAAGGCGGTCCCGCAGGTATTTCAGACCCTGGCCATATAGGGCTTTAAAGGTCAATACCAGCACCTTGAAGCGAATTCGGTATGCTATTGGCAGCCAGTGCAGTGCCTTCAGCACAGGCTGGATGTGTTCCCATTTAGGGAGACCCATCACAAGCCTGGCTGCGGCATTCTGTACTAGCTGCAGCTTCCAGATTTGTGACAAGGGCAGCCCTATGTAGAGAGCTTTACAGTAGTCTAGTCTCGAGGTGACCATCACATGGATCACTGTAACCAGGTCATCACGGCCAAGGAAGGGAGCCAACTGCCAAATCAGCTGAAGTTGGTAAAAGAACGACTTTGCAGTGGTTGCTACCTGGGCCTCCATTGTTAAGGAAGCATCCAGGAGCACTTCCAGACTCCTAACCTCTGGCGCTGGCACCAGTGGTGCCCCACCGAAGGTCGGGAGTGGGAACCCCACCCCAAACTGCTCCGACTCAGGCACAGGTCCTCCATCTTCGCTGGATTCAGTTTCAGGCAGCTCAGTCTGAGCCAACCAACCACAGCTTGCAGAGCCCGGTCCAAATCTTCCGGTCTGGAGTCTGACCAGCCGTCCAACATCAGATAGAGCTAGGTATCATCAGTGTACTGATGACAACCCAGCCCATGCTTCCGGGCAATCTGGGCAAGGGGGTGCATATAGATGCTAAATAACATCGGGGACAGCAGTGCCCCTTGAGGCACACCACATTCCAGTGGGTGTCCCCTGGACTGCTGTTCCCCTAGCGCCACCCTTTGTCCCCGACCCTGGAGAAAGGAAGCAAGCCATTGCAGGGCCAGCCCCTGGATCCCCATGTCAGCAAGGCATAGAAGTTCAAGGAAGCAGAGTGTTGTCTTTATCTTAACTTTTATAAATACCAGTGGCTTTGTACTAACTCCTAATATATTCTTTTTATACTAATCCAGGCAATGCAGGATAGAACAGTTAAATGGAACCTCCATATTTACATTCAGTGTACTTCTAATTATCAGATGCTGGGAATATACAGCCAAAGATGGCTGTCTATACTATGTCTGCTTCTTAAGCTTCCAGAAGTAGGACAGATGAGAGGTAATTATGGACACAAAGTTCCAGGGGCCCCAGGTGAAGGATTTTTGGGGAAAGAATAAGCAGATACATTCTAACCAAGCATCATGTGTGCGTTCTTTTGAATGTGAAGGAGGGACCAAGGGGTGTGTGAGGGGGGCTCAGAGCTAGTTGTCTGCCCCGCCCATGGTAGATCTTGGTAGCTCTGTTCTGAGGCATCTGGTTAGCCCCTTTAGGAGTGCTGACAAAATACATTTTGATCCAACTTACCAAAGCAATTGTTAAGAGTCATAATAGACACTCTCAATGACTGTGCTATGGAACAGATGGTCACAGATCCTACCAGGGGAGAGGCGATCCTGGATTTGGTCCTAAGTAACACCCAAGACCTGGTGAGAGATGTAAAAGTGATTGCACCACTTGGGAACAGTGACCATAATGTCATTGAGTTTAACATTTATACAGATAGGCAGTTGCCCAAAAAGACTGACGCAACCACTTTTAACTTTAAAAGGGGTAACTTCTCTGGTATGAGGGGACATGTGAGGAAGAAATTGAAAGGAAGAGTGGAGAAGGTCAAAACCATTGGGGAAGCTTGGAGACTATTTAAAAATACAGTCCTAGAAGCTCAGAAAAAATATATACCACAGGTTAGGAAAGGCACAAATAGGTATAGAAAAAAGCCTGCATGGTTAACAAATAAAGTAATGGAAGCTGTAAAAGGTAAGAAGGATTCCTTTAAGCGGTGGAAAGCTAGTCTTAGTGATGTTGATAAAAGGGAACGCAGACTATGGCAAATAAAATGCAAGTCTGTGATCAGGCAAGCAAAAAAGGAATATTGCAAAAAACATAAAGGCCAACAATAAAACTTTCTTCAAATACATTAGAAGTAGGAAGCCAGCCAGGGAGGCAGTGGGGCCCTTGGATGACCAAGGGGTAAAAGGAGTGGTGAAGGATGATAGGGAAATGGATGAGAAGCTGAACGCATTTTTTGCCTCTGTCTTCACTGTGGAAGAGGAGAAGTGCTTGCCCACTCCAGAAGCACCGATTTCGGGAGGGGGTTTGAAAGACCTGAATCAGATTGCGGTGACAAGAGAGGAAGTCCTCCGACTGATGGACAATTTAAAAACTAATAAATCACCAGGCCCAGATGGCATTCATCCGAGAATTCTGAAAGAACTCAGATGTGAACTTGTGGATCTCCTGACAAAAATATGTAATCTTTCTTTAAAATCTGCCTCCTTTCCTGAGGACTGGAAGGTAGCTAATGTCACTCCCATCTTTAAAAAGGGCTCCAGGGGAGATCCAGGAAATTACAGACCAGTCAGTCTGACATCAATACCGGGTAAGTTAGTGGAAACTGTTATTAAGGAGAGAATTAGTAGGCACATTCATGTACAAAAACTATTGAGGCAGACTCAGCATGGGTTCTGTAAGGGAAGATCTTGTCTCACTAACCTGTTAGTGTTTTTTGAGGGAGTGAACAAACATGTGGACAAGGGGGACCCAATAGATATTATTTACCTTGACTTCCGGAAAGCTTTTGATACAGTTCCTCATCAAAGGCTCCTAAGTAAGCTCAATAGTCATGGGATAAAAGGACAAGTTCTCTTGTGGATCGAAAACTGGCTTATAAATAGAAAACAGAGAGTGAGTATAAATGGGAAACTTTCCCAGTGGAGGGTGGTAAGCAGTGGGATACCACAGGGATCAGTACTCGGTCCGATGCTTTTTAACTTGTTTATTAATGATTTGGAATTGGGAGTAAGCAGTGAAGTGGCTAAATTTGCAGATGACACGAAGTTGTTCCGGGTGGTGAAAACCAGGGAGGAGTGTGAGGCACTCCAAAGGGATCTGTCGAGGATGGGTGAGTGGGCGTCAACGTGGCAAATGGGGTTCAATGTGGCCAAGTGCAAAGTGATGCACATTGGAGCCAAAAATCCTAAATATAAATACACGTTGATGGGGTCTGAACTGGCAGAGACGGACCAAGAGAGAGATCTTGGAGTCGTAGTAGATAACTCAATGAAAATGTCTACACAGTGTGTAGCTGCAATAAAGAAGGCCAACGCTATGCTGGGGATTATTAGGAAGGGAATTGAAAACAAATCAGCCAGTATCATCATGCCCCTGTATAAATCATTGGTGCGACCTCATTTGGAATACTGTGTATAGTTCTGGTCACCACATCTCAAAAAGGATATTATAGCATTGGAAAAAGTGCAGAGAAGGGCAACTAGAATGATAAAAGGGTTGGGACACCTTCTCTATGAAGAAAGGTTAAAATGCTTGGGGCTCTTTAGCTTGGAGAAGCGACGGCTGAGGGGTGACATGATCGAGGTTTATAAGATTATGCATGGGATTGAGCAGGTTGAGAAAGAAGTACTTTTCTCCCTTTCTCACAATACAAGAACTCGTGGGCACTCCATGAAATTGCTGAGCAGTCGGGTTAGAACAGATAAAAGGAAATACTTCTTCACCCAAAGAGTGATTAACATATGGAATTCACTGCCACCGGAAGTGGTGGCAGCTACAAGCATGGACAGTTTCAAGAGGGAATTAGATAAACATATGGAGCAGAAGTCCATAAGTGGCTATTAGCCACAGGGTATAGATGGGAACTCTCAGTCTGGGGCAGGTGATGCACTCTATTCTTGGTGCTGGAGGGGGCAGCAGTGGGAGGGCTTCTAGTGTCCTGTCCCCACTGCTGGACCTCCTGATGGCACCTGGTATATTTTGGCCGCTGTATGACAGAGTGTTGGACTAGATGGGCCATTGGCCTGATTCAACATTGGCTTCTCTTATGTTCTTATGTTCTACATAAGAGGCACATGTGTTATTTGCTGATGCTTTTCTTTTTACTGAAAATCTGCTTTAGGGCCTGCCAGGTTAAGAACATAAAAAGAGGACTTCTGGATAAGACCAGTGATCCATCTAATCCAGCATCCTGTCTCACACAGTGGCCAACCTGTTACTACAGAAGACCAACAAAAGGGCACAGAGGCCGAGGCCTTTCCCCCCGATGTTGCCTTCTGGCACTGGGATTCACAGATTTATTGCTTATGGATGGGGAAGTTCCCTTGTGTCACCAAGGCTAGGGGTTGCTGATAGACCTGTCCTCCATGAGTCTGTCTAATCCCCTTTTAAAGCTTTCTGGGCCTATAGGCATCACTACATCCTTTGGCAGCAGATTTCACATTTTATTCACTTGTTGTTTAAAGAAGTATTTTCTTTCGTCTGTCCTGGATCTGTTGTTCATCAATTTTATTGAATGCTCTTGAGTTCTAGTATTTTGGGGGAGGGAGAAAAATTTCTCCTGCTCCTAATATCATATACCCTCTTAGTCATCTCTTTTCTAAACACTGTTCCTTGCCATGCAGCTTGTGTCCCGAAAGAAAGTCTTTATTTTTCCATTCATGCACAATTGCAGCTAAGTGATTCCATTGGAATCCTCTGCTCACCACTTAGGATCTAAAAACTTGCTCAGCTTATTCTTGAATAGTTGACTGGTCTCCCCCCCTCCAATGTACTATGACACCCTGAAAATGTATAATTTATGATGTTCCCCACAGGCAAGCTTTGAGTCTCTTTGGGGAGTAGGAGACCAGGCTTGCTAAATATAATAAAGATCAGCAACTTTTCCCCCTCCCCATAATACCCTGCAGGATAAGAAAGGAGGATGAGGTTGTATGGAGGAGCTGGCCATTCCCCTCATTCTGGTATCATGAAAGAGGTGTATGTACTAAAAGGGGAGATGGGTCTAGATGAACCCCTTTCTGAGTTATCTTAAATAGCTCAAGCTCCTATCTCCTAAAATACACCACTGAAGCTGAACAATTAGGGATTTCAGTGGGATTGATCAGTCAGTGGGCACTGAACTTCTATAGTATTGCTATGGAGACAGCTCAGGCAAATCCCACCATTTGCTGCTGCCAGGAAACCAGGCCTGCTCATGCCCAAGCTTATGCCTACTCCAAGATCAGTGGCACTTCCCCTGCATGGCAGAATGGAGGTGAAGGTTTCATGTCATGCTAATCTTTGAAGCTGTTTCCACCTGTGAAATAATTCCCTTGAATTCTATGCAATTTGTGGAGAACTCCAGGGAGGGGATCCATACTGCTTCATCAGAAGAGGAAGACCACTTGCCTATGGTTTCTGGACCTGCCAATTAATCATCCAAACATGGCAAATTTCCTTTAAATTGTCTGCACCTTCAAATTTTAGTTCCTCAGTTTCATCTGGGGTTAATGACCTGAGAGGGCTGCTCAGGTGCCTTGTACAAAAGCATGCAGATTGGGGAGGGTTTTCGGATGTGCCACATATTTTCCTTTTGACAAGTGAAGTCAGCTATCAGCTTTAAGACAAAATCCCTTGCATGGAGTAGCTATATTGGAAACTGATACAAACCTCCCTGTCCTCTTTCTAGCTACAGGTGTGATAAATAAAGGGTGATAGTTGTTGGAGGAAGCTATTTCTTTTCATCCTGGACTAATTTGCTCTGTATGATTAAAGTAATTTCCAAAGGACCGTAGATGGAAGAATCACAGCTGTCTAAAGATGGCAGACCTACACAATCCTGCCCTAGAGCTATATCTGTATCATATTCATAATCCTGAATGGGTGGGGTTAAGTCAAAAATTCAGCAATGCATACATTGGAATTGGTTGCCCAAACAGTTTAAGTCTACTGGTATCCTGGAGAACCAGTTTGGTGCAGTGGTTAGGAGCGTGGACTCTAATCTGAGAGAACAGGGTTCAGTTCCCCACTCCCCCACATGCAGCTGCTGGTGTGACTTTGAGTCAGTCACAAGTTCTCAGAGTTGTTCTCTCATGAGCAGTCCTTGAAAGAGCTCTCTCAGTCCCACCTACCTCACAGGGTGTTTGTTGTGAGGAGGGAAGAGAAAGGAGATTCTAAGCCACTCTGACTCCAAGTGAAGGGTGGGGTATAAATCCAATCTCTTCTTCTCTTCTTCTCTGTCTTGACCCATTTCAATATGCACAAACTATCGTGGGGACATATTTGTTACTGGTGAGTTTCCTAATCTTTTTACGGTTATTGAAAGACTTCATAGTTTTGTGCTAGTGATCAGGAAGAGCAGTACATTCTGGAGAATGGCAATAATTGCTGACAATAATTAGACAATGGCTTTTTGCTAGCCTCAAGATGACTGCAGCATGAAAACTGGGCAGTTCTTTAATTTGTGTGTTGTTTTTCCCACAAGAAGGAAGGAAGGCTTTCTGTTTGCCCTTTTCAGCACTGAAAAGGGATATTTTTTATCTTTCTTTCCTGCTGCCTACTTGCTTCATTGCTGAGAAGGGCTGGAAATAACCAGGGATCTTCATTTTTTCCACTCTATATAGGATCTCCAGAGACCACAAATTCCTGGGAATCTGTTATTTTATTAATCAAAGTGAATTTCTAGTTCTAATAGTTGTGGAGATCCATCTGAAAATATGAAGGCAGGGCCTACAATTTACTTTGATATCACTGTACTACTTGGCTGCCCTCATTATTGCTTTGAATACAATCCATGTTTGTTGTGAAATTGCGATATTCATCAGCCAAAGGATATATTTCAAAGGATATGATGCCAGATACTGCAGTCACTGATGCAAAAAAATGATTTTGGTTTCCTGCAAAGTAAATATTACATATATTGCAATATCCCCCAAATTTCTGTCCCCCTCCTAAATAAAATGACAAATCCTCATGATTTTAAAATTTCTGAAATTTTCTCATCTCCAGGGGAGCAATCCTAAGCAAGTCTATTTGGAAATAAATCCTATGTTGTTTAATGGGTCTTATTCCCAGGGAAGTGGTATTAGTATTGCAGGTTAAGTGAACAAAGGTAAGCCCCTTTATTTTTGAAAATAACATAGACTAGAGTGCAGAAAGCCAAATGCTTAAAATAATAATCCTGTGACCTAGAACATAATTGATTTTGTTGCTCTTGATATAACATGGGGTGCATTCAGACAGTGTGCTGGAGCGGTTTATGTTAAGTATGAGACTCAACAACGAAGTAAGCTCAACAAGTGATTTTAGCTTTATTAAACAGCAAGACTTCAACTCAGGAACACACAACAAACAAGTGGAGCACAACTCCCTTTTTAAACTCTCCCGGGCTGTCAAAGCCACACCCACAGTTAGCTAAAGGCCAATCACAACACAGAGATAAAGGCCAATCATAACACAGGGATAAAGGCCAATCAGGACTGTTCCCTCTTTGCAACATATTTACAAGATGATTGGTTCTGTACAGAGGTTTCTTAGAAACCAGCCAATAGTAATGCCACAGCTGAAGAGCCACATTTGAAATCAAGCTTAACATAGGAATGTATAGCCCAGATTCACATTCCAATACATAACAGTTTAAATTGCTCAAGTCCGATGCGTTTTTTTTTTAACCTGGAGAATCGCGATCAGACTGACCTCCTCGTTCTGGGCTCCCTGCCGTCCTCATGCAGGTGGAGGTTTTTTCCTCTCAGTTTGAGCATGCACACAGGCAGCCCTCTCTAGAACGAAAAGTTTGGCGCATGTGCAGAACAGTCCCTTTAAAGGTTCCCCCCCCCCTGCCTGCCGGCCTGCCAAAATGAGACTGCTCAGTTCAGGGGTTCTGCAACCGATGCCTTGTGGGGCAGGAAGGCATGATAGAAATTTAGGATCCCCAGGAACGACTGGAGATCCTTTTTGACCGTGGTGGGGGCGCGTTCTTGATGGCGGATACCTTGTCTGGTGTAGGATGGACTCCATCTGCGTCAATCAGGAATCCCAAGAACTCTACCCTGTCTGCTCCAACCACACATTTGGAGCGTTTGACCCGTAGTCCGGCTTCTTTAAACTGGCTTAGTACTGCTCTGAGCCGAGCCATGAGTTCGCACTCGTCAGAGCCCGATGCCAAAACGTCATCAAAATAGGGCACAACTCCGGGTAGCCCACGCAGGAGCCCCTCCATCAAACCCTGGAAAGTGCCCGGGGCTACATTAACCCCAAATTGCAGTCTTTTGACCTGAAATGCCCCTTTGTGGGTCACTATGGTCTGGGCGTCAGTAGTTGCGTCGTCTATGGGCAACTGCTGATAGGCTTGGGCTAAGTCAAGTTTAGCAAAAACCTTTCCTCTTCCCAGTGAAGCCAACACATGGCTGATGACCGGCACTGGGTAGGAGTGCTGCTGGAGCGCCTTGTTCACGGTGCACTTATATTCAGCGCATATGCGTATTGACCCGTCTGCCTTTACGTTCGTTACTATGGGGGTCTCCCACTGACCATAGGGCACCGGCTCGAGGATACCCTGATTAACTAGCTTGTCCAGCTCTGCCTCGATCTTCGCTTTAAGAGCGAGGGGTACCTTTCTGTACTTCAGCCATATGGGACACACTGAAGGGTCTAAATTAAAGGAAACCGGGGGCCCAGTATACAATCCAAGCCCTTCCCCAAAGACTTCAGGAAACTCTCTATACAATGAGTCCCTTTTATTGTCACAAATGCTGTTAATACCAGAGATGGCAATACCTAGAGCCTCGAACCAATCAAGGCCCAACAAACTGACCCTCTCACCCTCTGCAACCAGGAGGGACAGCTCAGCCTTCCGTTCCTTGAACTCCACCTGGAAGGTAGCTCATCCCGCCTGTCAGAAATGCTTCTTTGATGTTTCTCACTGAATCCATTGTTATGTGTTCCCTACCCTGCTTTGCGCTTGCGTAGCTATGCAGGCAGAAACGTGGGAGCTTCTTCCCTGCCGCTTTTCCTTATCACGGTGGCCTTGAATGTAGGCTTTGGGCTATTCTTGTGTTACTGAGAATTTTCCAGTCCTGGGAAGGCAAAGGGAGGGGGAGTAGTCTCCCATTCATGAAGTACATCTCCCGCCGGGAGTTCCCGCGCGCGCGCTCATATTTCATTTGCTAGGCGCTTTTTGCATCACACTATAAGTTAGCTTGCAATGCTTCGCCCCCATTCCTGACAATGACCTTTTACTGTGGGTTTTAGCAAGATAATCCAATAAAACCTTTCTTTGTACAAGAATGACTGGATCCACTTGTTATTGAACCTGACAGAAATTGTCAGGAATCATCATCATTTCCCCACCTTCAGTTTCTGCCGTCTACCACGATGAGCGGAGCTGGGGGGGGGAACCTCAGGCGCAGTCCCAGTGACTACCACTTCGGGAGCCACGGCCCCGGTCACCACCGTGGCAACTCCAGTGATCACCACTCCGACTACTACCGTTGTCCCAGTGACTACAACTTCGGTATTGGCAGCGCCGACCCCGCAATCCGTGGCAGGATTGGTCACCCCTCCATCGATCAGCACAGTGGGAGCTTTGTACACTTTCCCAATCTATAGCCCGGCCGGGCCAATGCAGAGTCAAGGGGGAGCCATTCCACGACCCTACGTGGCGGGGGCCCCAACACCGTGGGACAAAGGGGTGACCTACCGCAGGTTGCGCGATTGGACTAAGAACCTGTTGGACACTACCCAGATGACCTGGTCCATGCCGGGGAGCCAGAGCCGGGACAGCCTGTTGGATCCCAGAGGGAGCTTCGGACTTCCCCAGGGACGGATGTCTCGAGGATCTCCCAGAACGGGATCCGGTTCTGATCCAGAGGCTCGCATGGACTCTATTCAAGAGGATACTCGACGTTTGGTACGGGACATGGGCAAACTAATGCAATCCCTACCACAGATGATGGATCAAGCAATTCGAGCCCATCCGCTGACGCAACCAAGACCAGCGCCAGCGCCTGCACCACCGGTGGCACCGGGCCAGCCACCTCGTGCTCCACCGGCCCCAGGGCCGGGCCAGCCGGCACCGGCCCCACCTCCACCGGCTGGCCCAGTACCGGGACCCGGGCCAGGGCAGCCAGGACCTATCCAGCCACCAGCTTTGCCTCCGCCTCAACCCCCTGCTCCAGCACCCCTCCCGCAGCCAGCTCCTGCACCGATCATGACCCCTGTTCCTCCAGTAATCCGCCCCAAGGACATGTTGGAGATCACTTTTGACGGGGATCCCGAAACTGTGTCCTTTTTCATATTGCAAGTAGGGAAATTTGTGCAGAGATGGGGCTATGTGTTCCCGGATGAGGAGCAACAGGTGGAGTTTATCGCTTCAAGGTTCCGGGGGAGTGCTACCAGCTGGTACGTAGCCCTTCATGATCTGGAGGCAGTGGAACTGGGGAATGTCGATGACTTCATGTGGGCCTTGAGGAACCGTTTCGAGGATCCGGGGGCGGCCCAGAAGGCAGAAGCCTTCCTTCGCACGTTCAGGCAAGGTAAACTCACCGTGTGGGAATATTCAAGGGAATTTCAAAGGCATGCAGTGAAAATTTGAGACTGGACTGATGCTGTGCTGGCTCAACAATATCGAATGGGACTAGCAGTAGATGTCCGCAATAATGTCCTCAGCTCTCAGCAGCCTCGCACTCTCCAAGGCTGGATGGAGGAGGCCGAAAAAGCTGAAAGCCGCTTGCGTGTCATGAAACTGGACCTATCTCTGGGTAACAACCGTCCGAGTCTCTCGGCAGGCCAGACCAGACCCAGACCAACCTCCACCACGAGCGGGGTGAGAGATCAGCGCATGCGACAGGGCCTTTGCCTGCGGTGTGGAGAGAAGGGGCACTTCGCCGCATCCTGTCCGAAAGGGGAGCCCAACAGAGCCCTACCACAAGAGGAGCCCAGACGATGGCCAACCCCGACTCCAAGAAAGGGAACAGCGAAACCACGTAGCACACGAGCCCTTTTCGCCAGCCCCGACCAAGCGGATGCCATGATGCTGGAGGAGGAGAGTGAGATGCAGGGAAACGAATTGGTCCTGTTTGTGAATGGCGCTACACAACAGGACCCCGTCACTGAGGCGCCTAAACTGGTGAGCAATTACCCCTCTCTCTTCTTTGTGACTGTACTTGTGATGAACCCAGCGATGATGACCCATATCAGGGTTCGAGCCCTCATTGACTCGGGGTGCGGGAGGGATCTGATAAACCCATCTATGGTTATGGGACTGGAGGCGACCGTTGTCAATCTAAAAGACCCGATAACTTTTACTCAAATGGATGGGTCACCGATGAAAGAACCATGTCGATTTGAGACTATTCCTTTGAGAGTAGGCATTGGTGAGCACTGGGAGCTACGCTCGTTTGTAATAGCCCCTCAAGCCCAGTTCCCATTAGTGTTGGGTAGCCCATGGTTACATGGTCACGATCCTTATATACTTTGGGAAGAGGGGAGCGTACGATTTATCTCCCCGAAGTGTGCAGAGCATAAATGGGACCCAGGGTGGGGAAAACCCCCATGCAATGAACCTCCACGGGCTTGCCTAGCCACAGAGGACCTTAATCGCATCCCCAACGAATACCGTTACTTAACCAGGGTGTTTGAGGAGGAGAAAGCGGACGAACTACCTCCCCACCGTAACTCAGACTGTGCGATTGAAATCCTTCCTGGCCACAAATTACCAAAAGGAAAGATTTATGCCATGAGTCCCCTAGAAAAGGAAGAACTACGCCGATTTATCGATAAGAATCTGGCCCATGGATTTATTAGGCCAGCATCGTCCCCTTTCGCAGCACCCGTGTTGTTCTGTAAAAAAAAGGATGGGGGGCTCAGACTGTGCACGGACTATAGGGGTCTTAATGCGGTATCTGCAACCAATGCCTACCCAATGCCCCTCATCAAGGACTTGTTGGCAGAGGTGGCAAAGGGGAAAGTGTTTTCTAAACTGGATTTACGTGATGCATATTTTCGGGTCCGTATTAGACAGGTTGATGAACATAAGACTGCATTTAATACCCTGCTGGGGCAATTTGAATATCGGGTTATGCCCTTTGGATTACAGGGGGCACCCGGGGTCTTTATGAACTTAATCAATGAAGTGTTACACCCCTACTTATTCAAGGGGGTGGTTGTTTATTTGGATGATATCTTGGTCTACACCCCAGATCAAGAATCTCACACCACGCTTATGCGGGAAGTATTGGAAACGTTATTAGAACACAAACTGTTTGTTAAGCTGTCAAAATGTGAATTCCACCAGGAGTGCATTGACTTTCTCGGGTACCGCATATCCTCCGCTGGATTAGAAATGGACCCAAAAAAGGTCCAAGATGTGTTGGATTGGGAACCCCCCAAAACCAGGCGGCAGCTCCAAAGTTTTCTCGGTTTCGCCAGTTTTTACCGTCAATTCCTGCCTCATTTTGCCCAGGTGGCCCTCCCCCTCACAGACCTTCTGAAGACTAAAGGGAGAGGGGCTAAGGCTTCAATGCCAGGGGCCCCTTTGAACTGGACTCCCCAATGTCAGGGAGCATTTGAACAACTAAAACAGTTATTCACGTCTGAACCTATATTGGCACACCCTGATGAGACAAAAAAAATTGTGGTCCAAGTAGACGCATCGGATACTGCTATGGGGGGGTGATTTTGCAAGAGAATGCTCAGGGGCAACTACAACCCCTTGCCTATGTGTCCAAAAAATTTAATGATACGGAGAGATTTTGGCCCATTTGGGATAAAGAAGCAGCCTCTATACGTTTAGCGTTAATCACCTGGAGGCACTGGTTGGAGGGGTCCCGGGTACCTTTTGAAATCTGGACTGACCACAAGAATCTTGAGGTGCTGCGGAAGCCCCGGAATCTAAATGCAAAACAATTCCGGTGGGCTGAGTTTTTCTCCAAATTTCAATTCACCCTCCACCATTTTCCAGGTAAATCTAATCATCTGGCAGATGCTCTCTCCCGCCTTCCCCAACACCTTTGTAAGAGGACAGAAATAAGAGAGTCTATGTTCACCCCAGAACAACTAGTTGGGGCAGTAGTAACCCGAAAAACCCGGCAAGCACAATCATTAACCCCAAGCCATGGCACAACCTGGGAAAAGCAATTTGCCACTGACATTACTAAACAAGAAGCAATTGAATTACAAGCTCGGAAAGATGTGGAATGTAGCGCAAATGGCTGCTGGTATAAGGGCAATAAAATCTTTGTTCCAGAAGCTACCCGAGCCCAGGTGTTGCAATCAGCCCATGACTCAAAATCTGCTGGGCACTTCGGGTATGTAAAGTCGCTACACCTACTGCAACGCAGCTTCTGGTGGCCCCGAATGAAACGGGATTTATCCCTCTGTATACAAGCCTGCCCAACATGCAATCGTTGCAAAACTAGACCAGGGAAACCTCCAGGTCTTTTACAGCCTTTGCCCACCCCGAGCCGACCCTGGGAAGTGATCTCCATGGACTTTATCACTGATCTTCCCCCCAGCAAACATATGACAGTCATTTGGGTGGTAGTGGACTTATTTTCTAAACAGGCTCACTTTATACCATTTGCAAGCCTGCCGACGGCCAAAATCCTGGCCAAAGCCTTCCTTCAGCACATTGCCAGGCTACATACATTACCGCTCACAATAATCTCTGACAGGGGAGTTCAATTTGTTTCAAAACTGTGGTCGGAGTTAATGACTCTTATGGGTATTGAACGCGCTCTCAGTAGTGCCTATCACCCAGAAACCGATGGGCAAACAGAAAGAGTAAACCAAACCCTAGGGCAATACTTAAGATGTTTCACTAACTATCAACAAGATAATTGGGTAGATTTATTACCACTAGCAGAATTTGCATATAACAACTCATGGCATGCTTCAACGAATATGTCTCCCTTCAAAGCTGCCATGGGTTATGACAGCCCCCCTCTTCCGTTTTTGAAGCCCGGCGAGGCTGGTGGGAAAGCCACAGCATGGTGTAAAACTTTCCAGGAGTCCTGGCCCCTAATCATTGAGACTTTAAACGAAGCCAAGGCACAATACAAAAAACAGGCAGATAAAAAGAGGGCGGGTGGCTGGAATCTGCAACCGGGAGACTTTGTCTACCTTTCCACCAAAAACTTGAGGCTGGCACAACAATCCCGGAAGCTTGCTTGGAAATATATTGGTCCATTCAAAGTAGTACGATGTATAAATCAAGTGACTGTGCAACTGGATTTACCTAAATCTCTTAAAGCAATACATCCAATTTTCCATTACAGCCTCCTCAAACCAGCATTACCCCCGACTAAGTGGCATCCTGAGCTTCCAGCACCCACCCCACCACTGATGGTCGATGATGAGGAGCACTATGAAATTGCTGACATTTTGGACTCTAAGATCCTACGTGGACAACTGCTGTACCTTATTGAATGGGTACACTTTGGGCCTCAACACAGGGAGTGGGTGAAAGTGTCTGATATCAATGCACCTGATCACCTGAAGGAGTTTCACACCCGCTACCCAAATAAACCTGGGGGCCCATCATTCTCTCCTTCCTGAGCGGTGGGTGGGTGGTATTTTGGGAAGGGCAGAATGTCAGAAATGCTTCTTTGATGTTTCTCACTGAATCCATTGTTATGTGTTCCCTACCCTGCTTTGCGCTTGCGTAGCTATGCAGGCAGAAACGTGGGAGCTTCTTCCCTGCCGCTTTTCCTTATCACGATGGCCTTGAATGTAGGCTTTGGGCTATTCTTGTGTTACTGAGAATTTTCCAGTCCTGGGAAGGCAAAGGGAGGGGGAGTAGTCTCCCGTTCATGAAGTACATCTCCCGCCGGGAGTTTCCCGCGCGCGCGCTCATATTTCATTTGCTAGGCGCTTTTTGCATCACACTATAAGTTAGCTTGCAATGCTTCGCCCCCATTCCTGACAATGACCTTCTACTGTGGGTTTTAGCAAGATAATCCAATAAAACCTTTCTTTGTACAAGAATGACTGGATCCACTTGTTATTGAACCTGACACCGCCAACGGAATGTGTCGTCCCTGGAAGTCGGTGAGACGCGTTGTTACTGGAGACAGGCGGCATCGGCTCCTCCTCGGAAATAAGCGCTGACACGTTTTGGTGGAGATGACGGTGACGGATGAGCCGGAGTCCACCTCCATTGTACACGGGACACCGTCCAGCCGAAGCGTGACGTGAATTTTCCGAGTGGCCTTGTCACCAGTCGCCAGGACGGTCGATGGACAGGTGGCAGTCTGGTGGCAGTCAGGCATTCTGCTGTCATCTGGAGGCCGAAATTTGGGTTCTGCTCATCGCGAAGACGGTGGCGATTTCCTCGCAGCCCGGCAAACTCGAGCCAGATGACCTCGCTTCCTGCAGGAGTGGCAGATGAGCTCTTTAGCCCAATAGAGGTCTCTGTTGTGCTGACCGCCACAGCCTGCGCAGGGACAGGTCGTCGAAGTTCTTGGTCTGGTCCGCGGTTGGCGTGTCTCTCGAGTTCGACACATGCTGTCGGCGTCGCTGTCAGACTCGCTGGCGGACTGCCGGTGAACTGCAGGCTCCTTGCTGACCTGAGTCTGCCGCTGTCGAACTTCTCGCGTCGACTTGTCCGTGGCCTCTGCTGCGATGGCCTCGGCGTAGGCAACCGCATACGTCAGTTGGGTGCGGGCGAAGAGACGCTGTTGAAGACGCTCGTGCCGAAGGCCGCATACCAAATGGTCGAGGAGGGCTTCCTCTAAATCTGTGAACTCACATGGCCTTGCCGCCTTCCGTAAAGTGGTGACGAACTCGGCTATCGACTCAGAAGGCCCTTGGCACTGCTTGTAAAAGGCGTGCCGGCATGCAATCCGAGACAGTTGTGGCGAGAAATGGCCTTTGAGCTTGGCCGTGATCTCAGCCCACATTGCTGCACTCAGTTCAGTCGGTGCAACCAGGGACTGGGTGATGTCAAAGGCGGCCTTGCCGCACTAGCTCAGGAGCGTCGCCTTCTTTCTTGCCTCATCCGTTATCTGATTCACCTGAAGGTGGAACTCGAACCGTACCAGGTAAGAGTCCCAGTCCTCCGTCGCCGAGTCGAACGCTTCGAACGCCGGGTTGACAGCCATCGGGGCTGTCAGTGCTGCCACTTCTACTCATGGAGCCTCAGCCGGCTTGGCCGGGTGTGTGTCCTCATCTGCCGTTGTGATCTCGGTTCAGCGGGGCTGCCTACCCGCTCTAGTATCCCACCTTCGTCGCCAATTGTTAAGTATGAGACTCAACAACGAAGTAAGCTCAACAAGTGATTTCAGCTTTATTAAACAGCAAGACTTCAACTCAGGAACACACAACAAACAAGTGGAGCACAGCTCCCTTTTTAAACTCTCCCGGGCTGTCAAAGCCACACCCACAGTTAGCTAAAGGCCAATCACAACACAGAGATAAAGGCCAATCGCAACACAGAGATAAAGACCAATCATAACACAGGGATAAAGGCCAATCACAACACAGAGATAAAGGCCAATCATAACACAGGGATAAAGGCCAATCAGGACTGTTCCCTCTTTGCAACATATTTACAAGATGATTGGTTCTGTACAGAGGTTTCTTAGAAACCAGCCAATAGTAATGCCACAGCTGAAGAGCCACATTTGAAATCAAGCTTAACATAGGAATGTATAGCCCAGATTCACATTCCAATACATAACAGTTTAAATTGCTCAAGTCCGATGCGTTTTTTTTTTTAACCTGGAGAATCGCGATCAGACTGACCTCCTCGTTCTGGGCTCCCTGCCGTCCTCATGCAGGTGGAGGTTTTTTTCCTCTCAGTTTGAGCATGCACACAGGCAGCCCTCTCTAGAACGAAAAGTTTGGCGCATGTGCAGAACAGTCCCTTTAAAGGTTTCCCCCCCCCTGCCTGCCGGCCTGCCAAAATGAGACTGCTCAGTTCAGCGGGGCCACCCAAATGCATCCTGACATCGCAAGCCCCACACGCTGCCTCAGCAGGCGGGCACAAACGGAGGAGCAGCTCGCTCCAGCCCATGAAAGATGCTTCTCTTCTCTCCCCACCCTGTCCCTTGTTGAATTATTAAGCAAGTCGCTCCTTGCCAGGTTGATTTCCAAAAATATTTGAAGTCAACGGGAGAGTCTCGCAGTTTCCTAGGAACTGGAGACTCAGCAAGATTCCGGTGCCACTTGCGAAAAGAAAAAACCCAGCAGCAGCCCCCCCCGGCCCCCGCCTCCGCGCAACTTAGGGAAACGGGCTGACGCGATGTGCACAGACAGATAGAAGGCAGAGGCGATACTGGAGGGGAGGGAGAAACGGAGGCTGCCACTTAATCCCCAATTTCCCTCTTCCTCTCCCTGCCCCAGCTCTCTGGCGCACTTTCCTCGTCATAGCCTGGCGCTTTCCATTCCCTCTACCACCCTCGCGGGGACAGCCCCGCTGGCCACGTCCCTTTAAAGTTTAAATGAAGACTTCTCTTTAAATTTTCACCCTGAAACTGGCCTCCCCAAGATCCCGGACTTATCTAAATGTTTAAACTAGGCACCATTGAAGCTTTTCTTTAATTAACATAGGTGCGGAGCTCCGCTCAAGCGCACACCGCTAAGGCATTTTAAAAAAATGGTGGACTAAAACCGGAAGCCGAAGGCAGCTTCCCAGAGGGGAGGGGGGGTTGAAGCACCCGGAAGTGGCTCGATGAGCGATCAGATGTCAGGAAAGTGCGCCTCAAACCGGAGAATCAGGAAAACACCACTTGGTAAGTGGTTTCAAAATACTCCGTTTCAAAGGGGGTTTGCTCCAGAAAGCGATGGCTGGGGACGGTGCGCAGATGTTGGGTGTTTGAATGCGCACATAAAAGCTGTTCCTGAGGCGTGCCGAAAGCGTCTCAAATGGCGCGTCTGAACGCACCCATGGTATCCACAATATGGGCAGGTGTGATGCTGGTTCCTCACTAACCATAAAGGGATATGACCTCCCTTCAGTTGAACAACTTACTGATGTTACATGTAATAGTGGTTAAGGATTTTTGCTTAATCCAGGGTATGAAACCACATTTCACTTTCAGAACCAAGATTGGGAAACCCTTGGCTGGCCTTGTTAGTTAACCAATGCAGGTTGGAAGAGCAAGTACTGAAATAGTGGCTAGTGTCAATATCCTATGAGATTGGTAAATGGAGTCAAGTTGCCAACTCTGGGCTGGGAATTCCTCAAGATTTTGAGGGAGGAGCCTGGGGAAGGACCTCAGCAGGGTAGAAGCCATAGAGTCCCTCTCCAAAGCAGCAGTTTTCTCCAGAGGAACTGAGCTCTATCAGATCAGCAGTTACAATCAGTTGTAATTCTGGGAGAGCTCCAGGCCCCACCTGGAAGCTGGCAATCCTAGTGGAGTGAGGCTCATGGATTTGACTTTCCCACCTCAAGTTACTCATGTACTGCATTGAGGTGCTGATTTTTTTCCCTCTGGGTCAGCAGACCCTCATGGAAAGCATAGGTATCAAAGCTGGGAGCTGCAGTGGGATGGGAGGATTGGCTGAAATTGCCCCTTCATCCTCCTCTCAGCAGAACAGATGGTAAAATATCAGCCAGCATTTCTAATCTTTCGTCCCCTATCTGACCCATTTGAAGGGGCTGGTCAGTAGACTTGTTCTGCCAAGCGAGATTGCTAGAAACTTCATGTGTAATGTTAGCCTGCTATTTTTCCTCCACACAGTAGAGGGATTTCTCTATTCATTGCATCACTTAAAATCTTACTTCAGAGTCTGGGCAAGCCAGGCTCTGCTTTCCAGAGGGTACCCAAGAAGATGCCAGCTGCTTGTGATAAGAGTGGCACTTTATTAAATGATTAACACAACAATGTGTTGATAGTTTGTGGGAATGGAGAAGAGACACTTCCTTCCTCCACCAACCTCTAGATTAAGCCATTCATTGGGATTGGTGAGCTGCTTAACTGTTTAAGGACTGTGGGTTGAGGAGACAGGAAGGACCGGAGGACAGAGAATACACATTTCTAAAGCAGCCTTAGGTTCCGAGCTTGCTACCCATGAAACAGAAAATATGTTCTGCTTGGGGCGGGGCGGGGCGGGGGGGACTCTGCCTCTTGTAATTCAGATCACACTTGCATCACAACAGCTCCACTCTTAATGGATGTGAGTGTATCCCTACTGAAGGCAAATTTCATCATATAATTGGTCCCAGTAAGGCTATATTATTTCATACCTGCATTGTATGACAGAAATATGATTTCTCAAAGCAAGGTCATGATTTTCTAGCACTATAAAATTTGATATCTACAGCCACCAAATAGTGCTGTCTTGAGAAAAATATAAAAATAGACTGCTTTTCAGTAAGGCCAATTACAAATCTTTTTATTTTAAATGGAACACATGTAGTATAGTCTTAGAAAGATATCTGCTACCTCAAATCAGCAAGATTGCTGAGTCGCATGATTAGCCAGGCAAACAGCAAACTGAATAAATTACAGCATTTCTGCTATTAATTAAAGAAAACTCAAAGATCAAATGTGTTTGTCTTTGGAATTCCAACAGAACCAGTGCTCATAACCTTGAACACTTGAGTTTTCTGCTGCAGATCAAAAGATTTGCTTCCCTGTGGGATTTTGTATAAAAGGAACAAATAGCTATTTAAGTTCACCTAGCATAAGGGCAGCAGAAAATGTATGAACATGAAGCCGTTGGGTAATGATTCCATGAACTTCCATCCATGTTAAGTATTTCCTACTCTAGAGAGTTCCAGTGGCTTTTGGATTTGATGTGCATATGTGCAAGTGTATGCCAGTAATATCCAGATGTTGTAGAATTAAGTAGCTAGCACTATGAATTTAGCAAGTAATTTTTTTTTGGCCCCCCGAAGGGATTTTTAATTGATTTTTTGCTTATACACTACAAATTATAAAAGAAAAATGGGGGGGGGAACTACAACTAAGGATAAAGAAAAGAAACCCACACTAAACTAAAAACCCAAGAGAAGGAGATCTTATCCCTGTTAATCTAAATGTTAGTACTCTAGTGTTAGTAAACAATGCAAACTGTAAGTTCCTATCTATCTCAGCTACTGTATCAATTTGTTACTTGTTATGAGGGAATTCCAGAGCATCCCCGTCAGCTCACTTCGTAAAGGCAATTATCAGAGTCCTTCTGCCTTTATCTAGGCTTTCTATCTCTTAAACCATAAGATGCTTTAATGGCTGCAGCACCCTCGGCCAGGTCTTTGTCCATCTCTGAGGGAGTAGAGCCACTCGACCCGGTTTCTCCTTCTTCTTTTGTTCCCAGGTGGCATTTTAGAAAGTCTTTAGCTTTAAAGATGGAGTCAATCTTCTCTCTTTTATTGTTAATTTTAAAAATGACCCCTTTTGGCACCGCCCATTTGTATGAGATTTAATTAGTTTGAAGAAAAAGAATCAAGTCCTTGTAGTTCTTTCTTTTTTGACGAATTTCAAATGGAATGTCCTTTAGAGTTTTAATGATTGTGCTTTCCAGTTTCAGTGGAGTTGCTGATGTTGCTTTCAAAATTACATCTCTGGTCTGTCTTCTTGAGAACCTGACTGTTATTTTCCCAGGCAGACTACTTTTTTTGGTGTAGAGTACACCCTATACGCTGCTTCCATATCATGAATAATTTCTTCCGCTTTCAAGCCTGTTACTGGTGCAGTAATTTTGCTGAGCACTTTTTTCAGGTCCTCATTTGGTGCTTCAGGAACCCCTTGAAATCTGAGAACCATATTTGCCTTTTCCATTTGTAGCTGCAGCAAACAGGTTTCCTGGTAATTCTGCTTATTCACTAATTCTCCCATCTTTTTCTTCATGTTCTTGTTTGCAGAGTACATTTCTTTAACTATTTCCTCTGTTTGCTCCGTCTTTTTAACCATTTCTGCCAGCTGGAGTTGCTGTGATGCAAAGTTTTGATTAAGTGTGGCCAACTGCTGGTTAATACCAGCAAGTTGTTCCATCATAGGCTTGAGAGTATCCCCTAGGAGCTTTATGACGTTGACCCCCTCTTCCGGCCTTGGACTTTGGCAGCCTGCTCATTTCAGTTTCACTCCTTTCTTCCCCGCGACCACCATTATGGCTAATTGTTTACAAAAGCCAGTCACTGTTTCACCACCTCTGAAATCACTTTCAGAATGAATCCGCTCTGGTAAGCCTCTCAAAACAAGTCAGTCGCTTGTAATCCCTGTCCCCCCCCTTCTTTTTTGCTTATCAGTTTATGTAAGCAGGAGGCGTCCCTCCTCTCTCCTGTCCTTAAGATGGGGGAGGTATAAGGGTTTCTGCTTGATTTATAGTCTGTTTAAATTTAACTCATGTTCACTGTCAGTCCCATTCGACCTCGGTTTTGTTATCGCAATTCCGCTTGATCTCCAGTGCTTGTTCCAACCAGCCCAGCTAGTGCCTGAAGGCCACACAGTGGCAGGACCGTCAGGGCAGAGGAGTGCCTCAATTCTCTGGCATTACGCCATTGAAGAGGCTACCCCTCAAAAGCCCTATGGCTAGGAGCCCTACCCTAGGGCTCCGTGGGGAAACTGCATCAGCAACCTCCCTCCATACTGCTGGTGTGCGTGTCACTCCCCTGAGCGAAGGGGAGAGTGACCACCATCGTTGAGCTAAAAACCGGAAGTCCAGCAAGTAATGTTTGGATGTATAAACTACAGGTAACTGGGCACAGGAATTCAGCATTATCCCCTCCTCTCCCTCTCCCCCAATTTGCTTTGTTATTTTTGACATACTCTTTCCTACTCTAAGGCTGAACTTGAGAATAACAAGTTGGCACCAAACAAAAGAGAGAAGCTTTCAGTTAGAATTCTCATGCACCTGGACCAGTGTGTTTTCAGACTTATTTTTTTTTAAGTTTATTTAAGTGCATATGAGATAAAGCCTCCATGATACTGTACTAGTGAAGTGCTGAAGATCTGAGCATAATTTTAGTAAGTGGTCTCTGGACTAGTTTCACACATGCCACTTAAAACTTTTAAGCATATTTCTCAATATTGACATGCATGTGTGAAATACAGAAAGAGTTTTAACTGCACTTTTATCAGGTCTTCAAATTATTCTGAAGGCAGGAAGAGTGTTTGTAAATGTGATTTACAATCACATTCCAACCTTCCTGTGTTTTTAAAAGTCACCTGTGAACAGATGTGGTCTCTTGGAAGGTACTGTTCTCCCACCATCACCATTTCTTTCACAGAGGTGTTCATGATTGAGAATGGTTTAAAAGAAAAAGAAAAAACACCTTAAGCTGTGGTCTGCATATGAGTGTGTTTTCACAGTTATTAACACCTGCTTGGCTCAGAAGATCTGGAATTCAAACTAATCCTGGGCGTGCAAGATTTCTGTGGACAGGGAAATATTTTCGTATATAAAGGGAGACCAGTCCATTGCATAAATTTTAAATTATGTACTTTGCTAGGGGAATATCTTTGGTGATATTCTTCTCCCCTTTGAGGGAGAGGCCATTATTCAGTGAAAGAATGCATAGATAGCATGTAGAGGGTCCCAGGTTCAATCTTTAGCACCTTTAGTTTTAATGATCTCAGGTCACAGGTGTTGGGAATACCTTTCTCTGGCCAAGTTCCAGGAGAGTGCCTGCCATTCATATTAAAAATACTGAGTAATATGGACCAGTAGTCTGGTTTAGTGTAAGGGATTTTATGTATAAAATGGGTATTGCACCAAAATCTAGTTGCTGGATAGTATTGGGTGGATGGATATTGGGGGAAATATTTTAAACCACTTATATCCCACACTCTGCCCGATATTGTTTTGTAAGGAATCTTAGACCCCGGTCACACAGGCCAGATAATGTGGGGGGGAGGTGTGGCTATTTGCGCCGTCGCAATCTGATCTGCCATTAGGTGATCAGATGCAAAGGCGGTATACTGGGGCTTCCTCTGTCAGCGCGCGCAGCAAAGAGGACGACCCGGGGGAATAGCTGTGCACCGGCGCAATCACACCACTGGAGTCTGTAGGCCGCCCGTGGCAAACCATTTGCCAGTAGGTTGATCCAGGTACGTTTTAAATGCGCATCTTCGGTGGCACGCCACAGGTTGGCCATGTTCCAGTGTAATTGTGCCCAGAAAATCCGCTGGACTATCGTGCCTTCTGTGGGGCAAATGCTCTGTGTGACCGGGGCCTTAATGAACTTTATCTGAAGTAGGGGAAGGTACCCAGGTGAAAATTACAATGCTTTAATATGCACAAGTGAGTTTAGCCCTAGACTTAATATGTGTAAGATCTGAGGCCGTTTCTTCCCTCTCCTGTTCTGTTCTATCCTTTGTTGTGCATATTTGGGAATGAATGTTTTCTCACAGTACAATACTCTAATATTGTAAAGAGCCTACATAATGTACTGCATCTGAAACACACAGAAGATCTCATGTACTGAATGGGTGGGGGGAGAGGCCTTTTTCTCAAGGCGTAATTTGGCTGCAGAAAGTATGTGAATTTATGCTGTTTAACTATGACATTTGGAAGATCTGTGCTTACTGGGTACCTGTTGTATGCAGAAGAACGTTTCCCCCCCACAGATTGTAACTTAGGCTTTGGGAAAGGAGTTAGTTAGTGCCTCTTGAACTGGGGAAGTTTCCAAAGCATAAATGGCTCCATAGACAACTCTGGAGAATGGACAGAGTGGCTCTGATAGAATGGACAGAGCAGCTTTAATGTGCTAATGAGGGGAAGACCAGATGCCAGAAGTGATCAGAGGAGCTCTTTGTGATTCCGTCTCTTTTGAGATGGCTGAAGCCTCTGTCCTTATCACTGTTGCTAGTGCTCACAGGCTGCGGAGAGACAGTGGGGCTCTTAGTGAGGTGTTCCTTCCCTTTAGATCAGCAAATAACCTTAAAAATCAACACCTGAATGCTGATTAGGGTAAATTACCAGGAGATTGTATGGGAGAAAAGGGTCCTGGTAAGTAGGGATCCTTATTCTAAAATAAAATAAAATAAAGAAATTCCAGGTTCTGTCCATCTTTCAAGTCAAATTCAGAACCTGTTTATCCCCCCCTCCCTGGACTATAAAATATGAGAAATTGGGTTTTGGACATTGCTGTATAGCATTGCCAACCTCCAGGTGGGGCCTGGAGATCTCCTAGAATTACACCTGATCTTCAGACTACAGAGATCAGTCCCAGTGGATCAAATGACAACTCTGGAGAGTGAACTCTATGGAATTTTACCCTGTTGAGGCCCCTCTTCTCTCAAAAGTCTGCCCTCCTCAGGCTATACCCTCAAATCTCCAGAAATTTCCCATCCCAGAGTTGCTAACCCTAACAATCCATAAATATTTAAATAGTTTGGTAAGTTTCCCTAAGTTAGTTCTCTAAATAAATTACCATTATTTTCCACAGATTCATTTTGGTAGTGGTGATGCTTTCTTTCAACGCCAGGCACCTTCTGTTGATGCAAGAGACTTGTGCTGAAGTGCCACCATTAATGCTCTGTGGGATGCAACCCGTTATTTTTTATTGGTTTGAGGTTTTTCACCTCTCTTGACCAGAAGCGGCAGCTGTCCACCTGGAGTTATCCTAGGGTTTCAGTGATGTACAGCCTGCCTCTGCAATTGGTTAGTGTAATGAATTAATTACAGCAGGCAAGTCTCTCTAACCCTCCAGCAAATTATTCTCAAAAATTGTGCTGGGATGTGTTTGGATTATGGTTGCGCCTTTCTTAATAGCAATGGTCAGGGCTTTTTTTGTAGAAAAAGCCCAGCAGGAACTCATTAGCATATTAGGCCACAACCCCATGTTATCAGAAGTGTGGTCATCCAGCCACAGCCACCTTTTGCTGCTTATTCTGTTTACCTTGTTTGCTGTCAAAATCCAGGGCTTTTATTTTTGTAGTAGGAACTCCTTTGCATGTTAGGCCACACACCCCTAATGTAGCCAATCCTAATGAGTTTCTGCTGTTGGGTGTGGCCTGTTATGCTAATGAGTTCCTGCTGGGCGTGGCCAACTCGAGAGCCAGCTGGAACTCCGTTCCTGTGCATTCCTGCCCAAAAATAGCCCTGGCACTGGTCCGTATTTTCTTAGAGAGGTTTGTCTAGCTGATTAAATCACAGACGAGCAACAGAGAGATACAGCTGTTGTCTACATTCAGATGGAGATCATTGACAAAGGCCACAGATGGCGTCTCCATCCTGTAGCCTGGCCTGAAACCAGACTGAAATGGATCTAGTGTAGAGGAGTTATCCATGAAAGACCTAGAGGAGTTCTGTAACCCCTCTCTTTATCATCTTGTCCAGGAAGGGCAAATCAGAGATTGGGCAAATGGCCATATCATTCGTCTCTAACAATGATGTTTTAAGCAGCAGATGGATGACTGCCTGTTTTAGTAACTGAGGAGAGGTACCCAACTCAGTGATTGATTGATGATGAACATCAGGGACTCATTAATGCAGTCTTTACTGATTCAAGTAGCCAAGAAGGACAAGGATCCAGAGTACAAGTAGCACCCATCATAGCTCCAAGGATCCTGTTGACATCCATCACAGTAACTAAATCAAAATGATCCATAGATGGTGTCCTGAGCATTTCTAGTGTCTCTGTTGTATCACAACCAGCATCCTGATCAGACCATATTTGAGAGATTTTCTCAGCACAACCTTTGCAAAAGCATCATGACCAATAATCAGTTCCTGGGAATTTTAAAGCTCATTTCCTTTTCTCATTTGATAGCTATATACAGATATGGATATAAGAACTCCCTTGGTTGATATCCTTGGGAGACAGATTATTCTCATTTTCTATTTTAAATGTAGGTTTTCCTTTCATATTCTCTTATGAATCAACTTATTAGCCCCAGGCCAATGTTAAAGTCATCAGCAGTGGCTGTTCTCACCTTTTAAAGGCCTTTCTCTCCAACTGGTATTAGCTGGCTCGCCATTCTGCAGTGCCTAGTGGCATAGTGACTGTGTAGATGAGCCTTAAGAAGCCAAGTGTCAGTGTGGTATCATAATGACATAACATGGTGACATTCTTTGCTTCACTAAGCATGTTCATGTTTGTAGAGGAGTAAATAATGGCAGTTACAACAGTACCTGGCTGAAAGGAATACAACAGAATGCAGTGGCACCATTAAAGACCAGCTACATTTATTTCAGTCTGAGGCCCCTGGACTTCTGTTTTGTTTTGCTACAATAGACTTAACACAGCCACCCCACTGGCATTATTATAGGGATAAGATTATCATCACTGATGTTGAACTAGTTAATGCCATATTCCCAGGCAGTAGTTGGCATTACACATT
This sequence comes from Gekko gecko, assembly GCA_029375565.1. Lineage (NCBI taxonomy): Eukaryota > Metazoa > Chordata > Lepidosauria > Squamata > Gekkonidae > Gekko > Gekko gecko. The sequence continues at coordinate 177,456,848 of JAPDNY010000001.1, read as the reverse complement.
GTTAGTTGCATATATGGACTAGAATCTCCCAAATTTTATGTCCTTATGTCAACAGATGGTTCACAGATTTTCCCCTTCCCCTACATGGAACTCTGCAGCACAGCACCAGATGAAGTACCAGATGTTTCCCCCAACCCTCAGGAATGGCTTTTTGGTACAGCACTGAAAAGGGAAGGGGATCAGAAAAAGCTTGGTGTGTATGTGGATCATGTGGGTCTGTTGCCACCAACGCATATGCATTTTGTTCAGAGAAACTGCCATGATTTGGTCAAATAACTATTTAAGGTAACTGTGAGGATACTATGGGATAGACCCATAATGCTACTGCGAACATCCTTGGACGAAGAGTCAGATGCAAATATGACAAATGTTATGCAGTATCAGAAAGGCAGAATATCTGGCCCTCTGTTTAAAACAAACAAACGACCCCCTCCTCTTGCAAACCAAGTCACAGATATTCGGCTGAAGCGTAATAGCTGTATTCTAGGTTTGCCTTTGTTCAGCTTTGACCTTAGTGAGTGAGCTACCAGTAGGCTCACAACACATTTCAGGATTTCATTTGCAAAATTGCTCTACAATGGCAAACAGATAGCTGCAGCTCTAATGTTGATAAATAGGCTCATTTGTGTCTAATAACAAGACCCTAATTTGCCTCCCCAGCATCCAAGTTAATTGCAACCTGTAAGCCAATATTAGCCAGTGACAGAAGGAAAGCATCATTCACATCAGTGACCATTAGACTGTGTGGCTTAGCTGTTCATTTATCAAAGGATGCACTTCAGAGCATCTAAAAACCTGCTCAGCCATGTTTTTAAAAAGAGCATAAATGTGGGCTTGAATCAAATTTTGCATTTCTTGGTTGGATCTGTAAATACACTTTCTGAACTTCCTGCACAAAATCGATGTTGAACATTAAGGGACTAGAGCACATGACTGTGGTAATTCAAAGGCTTTTTGGACTAGACCGTATATTTCGGTTCCTTCAAGAATGGTGTTTATTATTGTGGGATCTGTGCTGTGTTGAAAGCCATTCTTTCAGCTGAGCAGTGTAAATAATCCTCTATCCTCTCATCTTGGGCAACATATTTTATGTCCCTCAAGGAGGGCTGGCATATAATTTAGGTCTAGTGCACATTTCAGTATTTTTTGTTGGGGTACTTCTGTAGTAGAAAAACTGTCCTGTACTGAGTTTCACTATTGATTGATTTAGCTCCGCACTGCCCACTCTGATTGTCGGCAATGATCCAGGGTCTCAGTTAGAGGTCTTTCTCAGCTATTTGATGTCGGATACCAGGGATTTAACCTGGAACTTTCTGTATGCAGGGCATGTTCCCTGTTGTACACTGAGTTATAGCCCTTCTCTGAGTCACACAGTGAAACTCTCTTAAGGTAGGATCATGACTAGGATCTGAAAGGGAAATTATAGAGCAGCAGCTTTATGAGGGAAAAGTAAACATGTCTTTACACAATGAGATGGCATCTACACAGACTTCTTAGATTTTTTCAAAGGATGATTTTAGCTATTGGAAGGAATTTCAGCGGTACTTTCCCTTCTTGATGGGAGGCTCAACTACTACTTATTGTATCAGATTTACTGTGGCCCTTTAGAGAAAGGTACCCAAGGCTCCTTCCCATACTGCATAGTGGGTATTTGTGTTCAATTTTCAACTATTTCTCAGTACTCAAATCTAAAAAGTGGTACTGATTGATGCTTCTATATTTACTCTGTACTGCAGATGGCATGGAGCTTGCTGTCAGGCTAGGGCAAGGATCCAGGGAGCTGCAAGAACTGGTTGCTATGGTCTTGGAGCCTTTTTGCAGGCACACTCTTCCAGGTCCATAGCCAGGATTTTTAAATTGGGGGGCCTTTAAATAAGTCAGGGGCACCCTGCACACCCCTCCAAGGGAGTGCCACAAATAAAATAAAAAATTAGAAGTCGGGGGGCCTGGGCTATACGGGAAGCCTGGGGGGAGGGCTTGGCAGTAAGTCAGGGGGCTAGGCCCCAAGATGCCCCACTGTAGCTATGGGTCTGCGAGCTTCATAATTTGAAATATATAAAACACATTATTTTTAATGAAGCTTGGATTTTCTTAAGGGTTTATACCAAGTTGATAGCCTCTGTATGAAATAACCAGTAATTATTTTATTATCACCAGTACCCTTTTTCTTAGTTTTTGCTGGGGGTGAGGGATTGTTATTATTATTAGGTCCATTTGGGGTAGATGACCCAGTAGTTGTTAGAGATAATGCAGAGTGAAAGGATGAGAATATTATGTTTTAGGGGAAAGAACTATGAGGTAGCAAAACTGCCTTGATAAATTGTCTTACTATTTCTAAGAGGACTGTTTTTCTACCCATTACTGAGAGGACTAAACTAATCAAGAATACTGTGTTTTCTGTGCAGCTATAATAAATTGTGGAATAAGGCTGTAGATAAATAAAACAAATATATTTGTTTGTTTTGTGTCCTGCCTTTCTGTTTAAAAGAATATCCAAGGTGGCTAACAAATATGTAACATCCTATTATAATACATCAAATAATTAGGTAATAAAGTCTTCCCAGGCAAAGCCAGTGCCTCCAGGTTGCAGCTCCTTTGAAAAGCATCGGCAATCGAGGGTGGGGGGCGGGGGGGCTGAGCAAGTGGAAAAGCTCAGCCTTGATGGCAAAGCCTCCCTAGACAAAAGGCCCCTATATCCCTTATGGTTTTGACACTTCTGTTGAGAAAGGCCAGAATTCTATTGGAACTGGTGGTTTGGGATGAGTTGGCATCTGGTCCTATATAAGGTGAATGTGAGAGAAGGGGACATGTGGCCACTGAATTCTGTTGTTCCTGTCTCTTCATAAAAGTTACATGAAGCCTTTTTCATGAGGGCAGGAACTCTTTCCCTTTTCTGAGAAGAGACTTGTGTGTCTGTGTATTCCTCCCTTCACCCTCAATATCTCAACTACATTGTGTCATTCTTTTGCACCTTGGCTCCATTTGTTGGCACAGCAACACTTCTGCATGAATCTGCGAAATCTTGTGAATAAGCCAGTCGTCAGCAGTTCATTAACACAACTTTTGGATATATTTTGAGCACATGGGCACATTAGAGGATCATGCAATTCAGATTAAGGCTCCCTGTGGTGTTTCCCATAGTTCATTGTGCATCAGCTTTTAATTGGAATTACAGTACAGTCTCTTTGCAAAATGTACATGGCAATTAAATCCCTGCTTTTAGAATCTAAAAATTAAAGTGATTTTTTTAAAATACTTGAGGTTAGACTGCTGCAGTATGTATGATACTGTCTTGTACTGTCCAGGTATGGTTATATAAAAAGATGTTTTCTTACTCTGTGTGCCAGTTGCTGGCATATGCCATTTTATGCTTGTCTTTAGAACAATTACTGCTTGGCAAATAAATATAAAAATTGTGATAGTACATGAAAGATACGTTATGGAGTGCTAAATCTTCATGCCAACAATGCAGCTTTAAAGCATCTAAGATACACTGGTTTTAAGGGTGAGATGTCCAAAATATTCATAGATGTTATTTACCATGCTGCCGTCCTGTTTTGCATGTTGCTGGGCATTTGCACTCTTGGGCTGTTTGCCCACGGTTATATTTGCATATGGTTATTAGAGAATCTATAGCTATCAACTCTGTCTTGGGAGATTTGGGGCAGTACCTGGGGGTGGACTTCTGGTATACTATAGAGCAGGGGTGGCCAAACTGCATCTCTTTCACACAGTCTAATTTAATGTTAATAAAAAGCAAATTTGCATATTTTTCAATAAAACACGTGTGTAATATTTGTTCATGTTTTGCGGCTCTCAAACATCTGATGTTTATTCTGTGTGGCTGTTACGTTAAGCAAGTTTGGCCACCGCCTGCTATAGAGTCTGCCCTCTGGAGCTGTCATTGTCTCCAGGGGAACTGATCTGCATTGTCTGGAGATCAGTTAAAATTCCAGGAGAAATCCAGCCTCCACCTCGAGGTTGGCAACGTGAAGAGAACCTGAGGTGTAAACTTAGCATCAGCCCAGCCAGAGACCTTTGCAGTTAGCCCTAATCAAGCATTGTTAAATTATGGGATAAATCAGTGTTCTGCTGTGCAACCAAAGAGGCTGAGTTCAGACTGGCAATTTGCTCTGGGAGCCAGTCACGGCAAAAAAGCCCCGGAACAAACTGTTCTGGGGTTTCCCATTCACACAGCCCGGACTGTTGCCGGAGCATACTGGGAGGAGGCGCGCCGGAGCATTCAGACTGCTGCCCCAGATGCACGCTGTATGCAGCATCTCCCCATTAATTCGGCTGTGGGTGCATGAGGGCTCATGCACATAAGCGCATTTTGCCGATAGGGAGAGGACCCCGCAGCACCAGCACCACATTGGGCAGTAGAGCAGAGCATGGCCAATCATACCGCTGCTGCCTTCTGCACAATGCGGGTTGCTCCTGGCTTATCGGCGAAGCATTCATACTTCCAGGAAGTGGACAAACGCAGGGCACAGGTGCTCTTCAGGGATTTGCTACCACTTTTATGAGGTATCTATTAAATGCGGGAAGAAAGCAGAACAGCCCGGGTTGCCTACGGGTGGGGAACGCCAGGCAGATGTGCCTGTGTGAATGCCCCCTTTAATGCAGTTTTAAAGCGTTGCTGAAACGGGGCTCTGCCAGGACAAATTGCCAGTCTGAAGTCAGCCAGAAACAGCATGAGCAGGATCAAAGTGAACTTTAATTCAGTGAAGTTCACTGCTGTGTTGAAATAGAACTGTGCACAAAATAATATATTTAAAGTATATTGAAAATACAAACATGGTGAGTTGTACCCAAAGATTCTGTTCTGCATATGATTGTTCATCTAGTGGAATGGCATTTCTGTTGGGGAGAAGGCTGAAATCACTTGTTGAGCTTATTCTGTTGTTGAGTCTCATACTTAACAATTGGCAACGAGGATGGGATACTGAGAGCGGGTAGGCAGCCCCGCTGAACCGACGCAGAACGGCAGATGAGGACACACACCCGGCCGTGCCAACTGAGGCTCCACAAGCAGTGGTCAAACCTCCGGTCGAGATGACCGTCAACCCGGCGTTCGAGGCATTCGACCCGGCGATGGAGGACTGGGACTCTTACCTGGCATGGTTTGAGTTCCACCTCCAGGCGAACCAGATTACCGACGAGGTGAGGAAGAAGGTGACGCTCCTGAGCTCATGCAGCAAGGCCGTTTTTGACATCGCCCAGTCCCTGGTCGCCCTGACTGAGCTAAGCGCGGCAACATGGGCTGACATCACAGCCAAACTGAAGGGCCATTTTTCGCCACAACCATCCAGAATCGCATGCCGGCACATGTTTTACAAGAGGTGCGAAGGGCCATCTGAATCGATAGCCGAGTACGTCACGCCTTACGGAAGGCGGCGAGGCCATGCGAGTTCGCCGACTTAGAGGAAGCCCTCCTTGACCGCTTGGTGTGTGGCCTTCGGGATGAGTGCCTTCAACAGCGTCTCTTCGCCCGCACCCACCTCACATATGCGGTTGCCTACGCCGAGGCTATCGTGGCAGAGGCCGCTGACAAGTCAACGTGAGAGGTTCGACAGCGGCAGACCCAGGTCAGCAAAGAGCATGCAGTTCACCAACAGTCCGCCAGCGAGTCTGACAGTGACGCCGATGGCATGTGCCGAACGTGAGAGACACGCCCACCGCGGACCAGACCGAGAACTGCAATGACCCATTCCTGCGCCGGCTGCGGTGGTAAGCACAACAGAGACCTCTGTCGGGCAAAAGAGCTCATCTGCCACTCCTGCGGGAGGCGAGGTCATCTGGCTCGAGTTTGTTGGGCTGCGAGGAAATCGCCACCATCGTCGTCGCGACATGCAGACCCCAAGGTTCGGCCTCAAGATGACAGCAGAACACCCGACTGTCATCAGACGGACACCTGCCCATCGACCGTCCTGACAACCGGTGACAAGGCCACGCGGAAGATCCATGTCACGCTTCGACTGGACGGCGTTCCTTGCACGATGGAGGTCCGTCACAGTCATCTCCACACAAACGTGGCAACGCCTGTTCCCGACACAGAGTCGCTGCCAGATGTCACCCGTGTCGACCCGCCTGACCAATTTCCAAGGAAGGCGCATTCCATTGGCGGGAAAGGCGACCTTCCAAGTTGAATTCAAGAATCGGAAGGCTGAGTTGTCCCTTCTAGTTGCTGAGGGAGAAAGAGTCAGTCTATTGGGCCTCGATTGGTTCGAGGCATTGGGCATTGCTGTTACCGGTGTTAATAAGATATGTGATAATCAATGGGACTCATTGTATAGAGAGTTTCCGAATGTGTTTGGGGAAGGGCTTGGTACGTATACTGGTCCTCCAGTCTCTTTTGATCTTGATCCTTCAGCAGTACGGCTGAAGTACAGAAAGGTACCGCTCGCCCTGAAAGCAAAAATCGAAGCTGAGCTTGACAAATTGGTGAACCAGGGCATCCTCGAGCCGGTGCCCTATGGTCGATGGGAGACCCCCATCGTCACCCCCGTGAAAGCTGACGGGTCAATAAGCATATATGCTGACTATAAATGTACGGTAAATAGAGCCCTTCAACAGCACTCGTACCTGGTGCCGGTAATCAGCCACGTGCTGGTCGACCTTGCTCAAGCGTACCAGCAGTTGCCGGTGGACGACGCAACTGCTGAGGTACAAACAATCGTGACCCACAAAGGGGCGTTCAGGGTCAAACGCCTTCAGTTTGGGGTGAATGTTGCCCCAGGTATTTTTCAAGGGCTTATGGAAGGGCTCCTGCGTGGGCTCCCAGTGGTAGTGCCCTATTTTGATGATGTCCTGATAGCTGGGGCTGACGAATGTGAACTGATGGTTCGCTTGAGAGCAGTGTTGGGCCGTTTTGGTGAGGCGGGATTGCGGGTCAAGCATTCTAAGTGCATTGTCGGGGTGGACCGAGTTGAGTTCCTCAGATTCCTTATTGATGTGGGCGGGGTCCATCCCACGCCCGACAAAGTCACCGCAATCAAGAACGCGCCCCCACCACGGTCGAAGAAGGATCTCCAGTTGTTCCTGGGGATCCTCAACTTTTACCATGCCTTCCTGCCCCACAAGGCATCGGTTGCTGAACCCCTGCATGCTCTGCTCCACAAAAACGCAAAATGGGAGTGGGGAGAGCGGCAGGAGCGTGCCTTCATGGCTGTGAAGGATCTGCTATCGTCAAGTGTGGTGCTGACCCACTTTGACAAAAACGAACTCTCGCGGCTGACGCGTCCCCTTACAGGTGGGCGCCGTTCTCAGCCACCTGATGCCGGATGGATCAGAAGCACCGATCGCTTTTTATTCGCAGTCACTCACAGCGGCGGAGAAAAACTATGCCCAGATCAACAAGGAGGGCCTAGCCTTAATCACCGGAATTAAGAAATTCCATGACTTTGTTTATGGGCGGAGGTTCCTCCTTGTGACCGATCACAAACCACTCTTGGGCATCTTCTCCCCGGACTGGCAGACGCCGAACATACTGTCCCCTCGGATGTTGAGGTGGGCAGTCTTCCTGTTGGCGTATGACTTTGAGCTCGAGCACCGACCGGGGAAGGCTATCGGGCATGCCAATGCCCTGAGCCGTTGCCCCGCACCGCTGACTGACTATAACTCTGAGCCTGAACTGGACATTCTGGCGCTTGAGGAGCTTCCGGAGACACCAGTTACCTCCTCGGACATTGCCGCTGCGACGGCTAAGGACCCTGTGCTTGCCCGTGTCCTTAATTGGGCATGGAGGGGGTGGCCGGCAGGGAAAATGGCACCTGAGTTTAAATCTTTCTGTTTGCGCCAGAATGAATTGTCAGTTACGAAGGGCTGTTTGCTTTGGGGGAGTCGGGTGGTGATTCCCTCCAAACTAAGGGAAGACGTACTGGAGGCATTGCATGTGGGCCACCCTGGCATGGTCCACATGAAAGCCCTCGCCAGAGGGTACGTGTGGTGGCCGAAACTGGACGAGGACATTGAGGCCTGGGTAAGGCAGTGTATGGAGTGTCAACGGTCCCGTCCAGAACCACCACAGGCTCCCATCCAGCCCTGGGAGAAAACGAGGAGGCCATGGTCCCGCCTCCATATCGATTTCGCGGGCCCATACCATGGGCAAATGTTTTTTATTTGTGTTGATATCTACTCCAAATGGTTGGAGGTGGTGCCCATGAGGTCAACAGAGTCCGGGGCAGTAATCAATGCCCTCAGGAGGTTGTTCTTGACTCACGGGCTGCCGGACTGTTTGGTCTCGGACAACCGGCCACAGTTTGTGTCAGTGGAGTTTGAGAAGTTCCTAAAAGACAACCTCATCTGCCATGTGACTTCTGCGCCATTCCATCCGGCCTCCAATGGTCAGGCCGAACGGATGGTACGAACAGTGAAGGAGTCACTTGGGCGCCTGACATGCGGGGACTGGAGCCAGAAAATTGCCTCTTTCCTTCTGAGGCAACATATCACCCCGTGTTCAACGACGGGGAGGAGCCCAGCTGAACTGTTAATGGGCCGAAAGCTGGCTTCGTTGTTAGACCAACTGCACCCTGACCTCGACCAGTCTAAGCAGCGGTCAGAAACCCCTGAGCAGGGGCGAGTTTTCCTAGTTGGGGACAAAGTGTTTGCCCGCAATTATGCGGAAGGTTATCGGTGGCTACCAGCCGTGGTCACCAAGGTAGCAGGGTCCAGGTTGTACGTGGTCTGGCTTCCCAGCGGACGGGAGATACGCCGCCATGTAGACCAGCTCAGGGAGCACTGGGCAGACTCATGCGCCGAGTCGGTGCCCGAGCCTGAGCTGGTCCCCGAGCAGGAGGGGCCTCCCGCCAAGGAGGTGAGTGCTGCGGAACGGGAATCGGAGTCTGGGCAGTCCCCAACTCCCGTGCCTGAGATCCCTGTTAGTGTTCCTCCTTCTCCTGCGAGAGAAGTCGAAGAAGTCCCTGAAGAGTGTGCCGCTCCACTGCCATTGGAGCAGAGACCGCTGCGCCGGTCGAGCCGAAGCCGAGGTGCCCCCCCCACCTGAAAGATTATGTCTGGAAAGGTAATGCTCCATCTTAGGGGGGAGGAATTTGTTATGTATTGAACTGTGAATCAAGCCTATTCCTTTCCATGTTAAGCTTGATTCTGAATGTGGATTCTAAGCTGTCGCATTCGTATTGGTCGGTTTCTGCAAAACCAGTGTAAATAGCCAATCACTGTGTGATAATGTTGCAAAGAGGGAACAGTCCTGATTGGTCTTTATCCCTGCAATGCCATTGGTCTTTAACTTGTTATGGGTGTGGCTTTGACAGCCCAGGAGAGTTTAAAAAGGAGCTGTGCTCCACTGTTTGTGTTGTGTGTTCCTGAGTTGGTGTTTGTCGTTAATAAAGCTGAAATCACTTGTTGAGCTTATTCCGTTGTTGAGTCTCATACTTAATACTTGGCAATAACTTCAACCTTTTAACAATTCCCATTTAGCCCACAATAGCGCCCAGGCATGATTCTAGGGTTTCACTACTCTCAGAGGCGTAGAACCACACATTATGACATTGCTTCTGTGTGATTTTTACAGCGGTGTCCCTAATCTCTGAAAGTTCTCACAAAGGTTGAGGACTCTTTTGAGTAGCACACCATATGATGCATTGGGTTGCCATTGGACAGGAGAATCAAATGTGTAGATAGGAAAAAGCTGTGTAAGCTTCTCTGTATCCAGGTGTTGGTAAGTTGGACCCCAGTCCAATAAAAGAACTAAGCTTTACCTGAGAGTACGTAACTGTCATAATTACTTATTGGGATTTAATAAAGCGAGGGTAGGAGGCCATAGGACCTGATAATTACGAGTCTCAAATGATTTATTTGGCCACCTACTCAATTCTCCTCTACCATATAATTGTTTCTGATGGGGTTACAAGTAGAGGTTAATCCTTACAAAATTTTACTACTTACTTGTATTGTGGTCCTAGCGCAATGTACTTGAACACATCATGCCTTCATTTAAGACTTGCTGAAAATGTTCTGTGACCTTAGGAAAGGACCTGTGGGAGCAAATCAACCTCAGAGCTGCTTTTAAATCTTTGCCAGTGAAAGAACACACCATGGATTTTCCGAAGGGAGTCTGCAAAGGCAAAAAGAGTGCCAGGAGGTAGACTTTTATTCTGTGGCCTTTGAGCAAAGATGAAGCTGCTTTTATCCCTCTTTCTCCCCCCACACTGAACTGCACTGTACTTCTTTTGTTCTTTTTCTAGTGAAAGGTGTCACAGCCATTCAGTAAAGGCCACTGCAAAGGCGCAATTTGTACTTGTTGCATTATTGTTCTACTAATTGTAGCTACTGCTCAAAGTCCAAGAGTCAAGTTAAAAAAAAAGTTTGAAGCTATATTCAGCCATAAAAGTTTGCCTAGAAAATGTGTTGATGCGATCCGAAATTTATCTAGCTGCATCGACATATTTAGGAATGATGCATCAAGACATCTATAAAGTGTCAGCTATGCTCCTTGGACGAAACCTTAATAGTATGTCAAATGTTCCAGTCATATTTGGATGTTTTGGGAGTTTTTGGGAAGTCTGCTGAAATAAGCGTACAAACTGGGTACAGGGCAGTATCCTCTTATTTAGCTTCTGTTCTGTCCAAAATGTGTTCCTATGGGGCAAAATTGAAATTGCTGATTGGCCATATACAGACAGTTAGCTAAAAATGAAGTTACAAGTAACATCACAAGCAACTTATAGAATATTAAGACAAATTATTTCTTGCCATACCATACCTGTGACCCTTTTTGCCATTATATCCACAATAAAGGTGTTTCTGTTATATTTGTGCTATCTAGTGCAACTGTCCTATTCTGGTCTTTCTGCCTTCATGGCCGGATCGCCCATTGGGCGAACTAGGCGCTTGCCTAGGGCACGCCGGCCTCAGGGGCGCCAAATGGCGCCCCGCTCCCCCCCAAAGCCCCCCCGCCGCCGCCCTAACTGGGCGCCCCGCCGTGAAAAGCGCCCGTCTAGGGCGCAAGTCGCCCTCCCCCTCCTCCCTGGAGGGGGGAGGAGGAGGAGGAGGTGGCAGCCAGCAGGATCTCCCTGCTGCCGCCGCCGCGGAAAAGCGCCCACCGAGGGTGCAAGTCGCCCTCCCCCTCCTCCCTGGGGGGGGAGGAGGAGGAAGCGGCCTGCGGCGGCCAGCCAGGACACAGCTTGCCCGCCCTCACCCTCCTCCCTGGGGGGGGAGAGGACGGGGGGGCAGCATGGCTGGGTCTCCAGGCCCAACCGGGAGGTTGGGATCTGCGCCCGCCTAGGGCGCAGAAATACCTGGAGCTGGCACTGTCTGCCTTCATCCATGGTGGGCCCTCTGTTGGTCTCTTATTCATCCATTCTGAATTCAAATTCAGTTTGAATATGATTCCCCTCTCATCTTATACTGGGGGAGGAGGGGTGTAACTGCTGCCTTCCAGCCTAACTTGCTGTCTAGTCAAAACAACGAAAGACATCTCATCTTGATAAATGAAAGGCAGATTCCCCTCCACCAGGTATGAAGCAGAGAGAGCTGGTGTCACTGGCTTTACAGTGTTAGATTGTTTAGCCACCACTGTGTCGTGTCACCTTCATAGTCTGTTTTCCCCCCTCTCTCTCTCCAGTTCTTAGCATGTAAATCCTCACATGCTGTTAATTCAGATGAACTGGAGAAAGAAAGATATATTATCTTCAACTCCTCTTAAATGCCGACCCTACTTTTTTCTGTACGAGTTTGTGGAAATAGTAAATAGCCGAAGGCAAATTGTACCACTTCAGGGGAGCAAATTATGGCATGTTTCATTACAGTATGAGCTAGCTACTGCTCTTTAAATTAATTTTGATAGTCAATGACTTCTGCTTGTAAACAACACAGAAGTGATTAATCATAATAGCAATAGTGGTACCAGCATTAGTATTAATAGTAATATAGTTAATAGACACTTAAAATTATGAAGCAGGTAGGATATGTAGAAAGCAATAGCATTGTAAGCAGAGGACATAAACCACACTAAGATGGAAAGGCATGAAACATTTCTTTTAAATTCTAGCACTTCAGAAACAGTGGCCAAAAATATCAGGTGCCATCAGGATGTCCACCAGTGGGGCCAAGACACTAGAAGCCCTCCCACTGTTGTCCCCCCCAAGTACCAAGAATACAGAGCATCACTTGCTGCAGACTGAGAGTTCCTGTCTATACCTTGTAGCTAATAGCCACTGATAGACCTCTGTTCCATTTGTTTATCCAATTCCCTCTTGAAGCTGTCCATGCTTGTATGAATTCCTTGTGTTAATCACTTTTTTGGTGAAGAAATACTTCCTTTTATCCATTCTAATCTGACTGCTCAGCAATTTCATGGAGTGCCCATGAGTTCTTGTATTGTGAGAAAGGGAGAAAAGTACTTCTTTCTCTACCTGCTCTATTCCATGCATAATGTCATGTCACCCCTCAGTCCTCATTTCTCCAAGCTAAAGAGCCCCAAGGGCTTTAACCTTTCTTCATAGGCAAAGTGTTCCAACCCTTTTATCATTCTAGTTGCCCTCTTCTGCACTTTTCCCAATGCTATAATAGGGTGCAGTCAGACGGCGTGCTGGGAGCAGTTTAAATTGCTCAAGTCCCGATGCAGTTTTTTTTAACCTGGAGAATCGCGATCACACTCACCTCCTTGTTCCAGATCACTGTGCAGCCACATTGCTCCCTGATGTCCACATGCGGGAGCGTGCCTCAGTGGGTTTTTTTCTCTCAGTTTGAGCATGCGCACAGGCAGCCATCTGTAGAACTAAAATTTTCGTGCATGTGCAGAACAGCAATTTCCACACTTCCCTTTAAACTTTAAATGAACACTTTAAATGAAACTTTTACCCCTGAAACTGGCCTCTGTGAGATCCCGAACTTAGTCTAAACGCTAAAACTAGGCACCATTTAAACTTTGGTTTTATTAACTTAGGAACGGAGCTCCGCCTATGCGCACACCACTGAGGCATAAAAAAATGGCAGACAAAAAGCAGAAGCCTCGGGCTTCCATGGCAGCTTTCCAGAGGGGAGGGGCTTGAAGCACTTGGAAGTGGCTCGACACTGCAGGAGCGATCAGACGTCAGACGTCAATATTCCAAATGAGGTCTCACCATCAATTTATACAGGGGCATTATGATAAACGGCTGATTTGTTTTCAGTTCCCTTCCTGATAATCCCCTGTGTAGAGGTGGCCTTTTTTGTTGCAGTTGCACATTGTCTCAACATTTTCAGTGAGTTATCCACTACGACCCCAAGATCTCTCTCTTGGTCAGTCTCTGCCAGTTTGGACCACATCAACGTGTAATTATAGTCAGGGGTTGTTTCATAGAAAAAGAGGTGCAGGAGCTCATTAGCATAACTCATTTGCATATGCCACACCCCCTGGCATCACCGGAAGTGTATCAGAAGGTAACACCCACCGCTCAGACTCCATCCCACAGGTGAGTGAAACCAACCCTCTCTACCTCCATTCTCTACTTCATGCAATAAAACACACACCCTCATTTTTCTTCCAGCTCCCTTGAAACCACCAGGTTTCAAGTAGACTTAAGATGCCCAGGACATGCGCACCAACCATGAACAGACTGTGCTGTACCTTTGCCTGCCTGTACAACTGTACAATTTTGGAAGACAGATTGTACCTTCCCATTCCTACAGGCACTGAAATCTCCTGTGCAGGCATCTTTTTCCTTGGCTTATCTACACCTCAAGATACAAGCCCACAGAATCTGTTCTTGAAGAGAAAGGAGGTCTTCTGAGCTTTCTCACCCCTTCCACTCTCCCCAGAGGCATCCCATTTAGTGTGCCATCCTAAGTACGCTTTCCTGGGAATAAGCCCCAGTGACTAGACCTGCTTCGGATGGCACTGTTAGATACTTATACAAAGGACCCACAGAAGCTGAGCTCTGAGAAGGAGCAAGGTGTTTGAGCTGCCAGAGCGGTGAGTGGTATTTTTATTTATTTACTTTCAGCTGAGGTGCTTTAGCTGAGAAGGTACTGTGTGTGGGACTGTATTTGGGAATGTGTGGGTGAGTTGTAATAGACTCCTGGCTGCTGGAGTTAGGGTGTGAAAGGGTCATTGTTTGCCTGTCATTAAGTGCCTTGAGTGAATTTGAGTAGCTGCTGGCCACACACTCTCCTGGAGGACACTTCTATTTAAGGCAGGAAGCTTGCAAGAGGCACGAGCCTCTGGCACAAGCCGAAGGGTGAGAGCCAAAGGGTGAGGCCCTTGGCCTGTGGCTCTTAGCCTAGGGACTCTCAGCCTAGGGGCTCTGTAAGAAGCCCAGGAAGAGCCCAGGAAGAGCCAGAAAGCCAGGGACCTTGGCTCCTTGGGTTCCCAGTAAGGTAAGTAGAGTTCTACCCCATATAAATACAAAGGGTTTTAAAAGGGGGTTATAGAAAAGTATTTGTTTAAAAACAATTATGACGCCAGAATGCCAGCAGGGGGTTGGGGGCTATCCAGTGTTTTGCATGGAGTGTCACATGTATGACTATCTGCCCACTGGTCAGAAGTCTTGGGTGTGTGCTCGGTGCAAGGAGCTCCTGGTTCTCAGGGAGTGAGTTTGCTCCCTTGAGGCCAAGGTGGCTGACCCGGAGAAGCAGAGACAGTCAGTTAGGTGCACGGAGAAGACTCTCGGGGACTTGTTAGATATGTCCCACTCTGGATCTGGCAGCCCAGCTGCTGCCAGGGAGCATGAGGGTCAAGGGGAAACGGGGCACCATGCTGAGGATAAGGGGAATGTGCCCTCAGAAGGGACCTCTTCTTCAGCTGGTGAACGGGTATCCTTTCGTACCAAGGAACCGTCCCTGGGAAGGGTGGGAGGGGGGCTCTTGGTAGTTGGTGATTTGATCCTTAGGCAGGTAGACAGCTGGGTGGCGAACCTGCGTACTGACCGTATGGTGACTTGCCTGCCTGGTGCGAAGGTAGCGGACATTATGCGTGTTTTAGATAGGCTGGTAGATAGTGCTGGGGAGGAGCCAGTGGTCATGGTGCACGTCAGCACCAACGATGTGGGGAAATGCAGTCGTGAGGTCCTGGAGGAGAAATTTAGGCTGCTGGGCAGGAAACTTAAGGCCAGGACCTCCAAGGTAGCCTTCTCAGAAGTGCTACCTGTTCCACGTGCAGGGCCGGAGAGGCAGGCACAGATTAGGAGTCTCAATGCGTGGATGAGACGGTGGTATAGAGGGGAAGGGTTCAAGTTTGTTAGGCACTGGGATGCTTTTTGGGACAAGAGGGAGCTGTACAAAAGGGACGGTCTCCACTTGTCCCGAGGCTGCTGGCGCTCAAAATCAAAAAGGTGGCAGAGCAGTTTTTAAACTGAATAATGGGGGAAAGCCGACAGGAGATGAAAAGTCTCTGGTTCGGGATGGCTCATCTCAAAGAGATGAAGGGGCAGCTATTACTTTTGTACAAGGAAATGGATTACAATTGTCCACTGAGACTGTGGCTAATGATATGAACTGCCTGGCAAGGTCTCGAGGCAGCAAGAGGAAGGCTGTGGGCTTAACAAACATGGGAAACTATAAGTGTTTATACACAAATGCTAGAAGTCTCCGAGGTAAAATCGGGGAGTTGGAATGCTTGGTGTTGGGGGGGGAATAGACATTGTGGGTATTTCAGAAACTTGGTGGGATGAGGAAAATCAGTGGGATACGGTGATTCCTCGCTATAAATTATATCGGAAGGATAAGGGGGGAAGGGTTGGAGGTGGGGTGGCTCTGTATGTCAGAGAGGCTATACCGTCCAGTAAGATTGAGAGGGTAAGAGAATTGGATTTGCTTCTGGAAATGCTATGGGTTGAAATAGTGGGTCCAAAAGGAAGCATAACAGTGGGAATTTGTTATCTCCCACCAGATCAAAAGATAGAGGAGGATTATAAAATGATGAATGAATTAAAGATAGCGGCTAGACAAAATAACTGTGTCATAATAGGCGACTTTAACTACCCACACATTGATTGGGTCAATATGAATTCTAGTCGGGAAAAAGAGATTGAGTTTTTAGACACTCTCAATGACTGTGCTATGGAACAGATGGTCACAGATCCTACCAGGGGAGAGGCGATCCTGGATTTGGTCCTAAGTAACACCCAAGACCTGGTGAGAGATGTAAAAGTGATTGCACCACTTGGGATCAGTGACCATAATGTCATTGAGTTTAACATTTATACAGATAGGCAGTTGCCCAAAAAGACTGACGCAACCACTTTTAACTTTAAAAGGGGTAACTTCTCTGGTATGAGGGGACATGTGAGGAAGAAATTGAAAGGAAGAGTGGAGAAGGTCAAAACTATTGGGGAAACTTGGAGACGATTTAAAAATACAGTCCTAGAAGCTCAGAAAAAATATATACCGCAGGTTAGGAAAGGTACAAATAGGTATAGAAAAAAGCCTGCATGGTTAACAAATAAAGTAATGGAAGCTGTAAAAGGTAAGAAGGATTCCTTTAAGCGGTGGAAAGCTAGTCTTAGTGCGGTTGATAAAAGGGAACACAGACTATGGCAAATAAAATGCAAGTCTGTGATCAGGCAAGCAAAAAGCGAATATGAGGAACATATCGCTAAAAACATAAAGGCCAACAATAAAACTTTCTTCAAATACATTAGAAGTAGGAAGCCAGCCAGGGAGGCAGTGGGGCCCTTGGATGACCAAGGGGTAAAAGGAGTAGTGAAGGATGATAGGGAAATGGCTGAGAAGCTGAATGCATTTTTTGCCTCTGTCTTCACTGTGGAATAGGAGAAGTGCTTGCCCACTCCAGAAGCACCGATTTCGGGAGGGGGTTTGAAAGACCTGAATCAGATTGCGGTGACAAGAGAGGAAGTCCTCTGACTGATGGACAATTTAAAAACTAATAAATCACCAGGCCCGGATGGCATTCATCTGAGAGTTCTGAAAGAAATTAAATCTGAACTTGTGGATCTCCTGACAAAAATATGTAATCTTTCTTTAAAATCTGCCTCCATTCCTGAGGACTGGAAGGTAGCTAATGTCACTCCCATTTTTAAAAAGGGCTCCAGGGGAGATCCGGGAAATTACAGGCCAGTCAGTCTGACATCGATACTGGGTAAGTTGGTGGAAACTGTTATTAAGGAAAGAATGAGTAGGCACATTGATGAACAAAAACTATTGAGGCAGACTCAGCATGGGTTCTGTAAGGGAAGATCTTGTTTCACTAACCTGTTAGTGTTTTTTGAGGGAGTGAACAAACATGTCGACAAAGGGGATCCAATAGATATTATTTACCTTGACTTCCGGAAAGCTTTTGATACAGTTCCTCATCAAAGGCTCCTAAGTAAGTGCAATAATCTTGGATAAAAGGACAAGTCCTCTTGTGGATCAAAAACTGGCTTATAAATAGGAAACAGAGTGAGTATAAATGGGAAACTTTCTCAGTGGAGGGTGGTAAGCAGTGGGGTACCACAGGGATCAGTACTCGGTCCAATGCTTTTTAACTTGTTTATTAATGATTTGGAATTGGGAGTAAGCAGTGAAGTGGCTAAATTTGCAGATGACACGAAGTTGTTCAGGGTGGTAAAAACCAGGGAGGATTGTGAGGCACTCCAAAGGGATCTGTTGAGGATGGGTGAGTGGGCATCAACGTGGCAAATGGGGTTCAATGTGGCCAAGTGCAAAGTGATGCAGATTGAAGCCAAAAATCCTAAATATAAATACACGTTGATGGGGTCTGAACTGGCAGAGACGGACCAAGAGAGAGATCTTGGAGTTGTAGTGGATAACTCAATGAAAATGTCTAGACAGTGTGTAGCTGCAATAAAGAAGGCCAATGCTATGCTGGGAATTATTAGGAAGGGAACTGAAAACAAATCAGCCAGTATCATCATGCCCCTGTATAAATTATTGGTGCGACCTCATTGTTGAGATCCCCATGTCTTGTAAGTCTGGCTAGATGGATTTGATCTAGTGACAGGTAGCTGTCAGCCAGGAATCTCTATAAGAGCTGGCTATAGCTGGTTCAGGGCAGTCTTGCCACTGCTATCACAGTGACTCAGCACTGAAGCCTGATTGGTTGGTGTTTGTATAAATGTACAGTGAGTGATGTACAGTCTCTCCTCCTCATTTGTCTGATTGCAGCAGAGCACTTTGACACTCTGTTTGATGGTGGCTGTGGTGTGTAAATAAATGTATATAGTTTGCACCTAGCTGAAGCCTCCAGTATTTATTTGGATACTCGCACTCTCTTCTGGCCCACTCTGTGCCTACCACTTCTGCTGTTCAAACCCGCGACAGGGTTATGGGCCCAGCCTACGGTTGGCTGTGCATGGAGTAAGTTGGAGCTGTTGGGAGCTGTGGAAGCAGTATCTGTGGAGTTGTCTGTCTGTTGTGGCTTTCTTTGTTGGAGAGAAAGCAGTGTCTGGCCGTGCTGTCTGAGAAGCAGGCTGGAGGAGCTGTGAGCTGGAGGAGCCGGAGGTCGGTTGCAGTGTGTGGGAGTCCTGTGTGGAGGAGGACGCCAAGCAGCCGGAGCCGAGAGACCAGCAGCCAGGAGCTGGGAGCAAGCATCATGGCTCAGGTACATACTTCCCAGCTGGTTGAAAAGCTCACTTCTACAAACTATAACAATTGGGCACTAAAAATGCGGTTCTTTCTTGTGAAGGAGGGGCTTTGGAAATATGTAAATGACCCCCATGAAGACCCAACGCCGCTTGATGAGAAAAATGATGAAAAAGCCCTAGCACTGATTGTTTTGAGTGTCAGTGACAATCAGCTTGTTTATGTTGCTCAGGCTGACAGTGCTGAACAGGCTTGGTCTTCACTTAAAGACGTTTATCAGCAGGCTAATGTCAGGTCTCTTATCTCGTTAACCCGACGTTTGTATAGAAAGCTGCAAGCACCTCAGGAGCCTGTGAAAGGCCATCTCAAGGTCCTGATGGATTATTTTCATCAGCTTCAGGAGCGTGGCAAAATTTTTGAGGAAATTGATAAAACATTCATAATCTTATCATCGTTATCACAAACATTCGACTGCCTTTTGCCTGCATTCGAGACAGTGGATGAAAAAGTTTTAACAGTCGAGTTCGTCACCGGAAAGTTAATCTAACATGAGTAGCGTATTGTTGAATCTAGGCAGCATGCCAGGGAGTCTGGGCAGTCGGCCAAGGTGACCGGGCACAGTTCCAGGCAATCTACAGAGGAGATAGCAGAAAGCACCTGTACTGTTGCTGTTGCCACCCTCCAGGAACAGTCCAAAGATACTTCCAGAGGCAGCAAGAACAAGAGGAAATGTTTTTTCTGCGGCTCTACAAACCACGTGGTCCGTTTCTGTCCTGAGAGGCGGAAGCAAGGAAAGAAACAGCCTGAGTCTCAGCATTCTGTTGCTACGGTGGGCCCTGTGGACAATTTTGTGGCTTCATCCTGGTTACTCGATTCAGGCGCATCCCAAACGTATTGCAGGGATGAGGGGCTTCTACACAATACTAGGACCTCTCCCTTAACACACGTAAGTCTTGCAGATGGGACACCTTCCCAGGTTACAGCTGAGGAGGATGTGTTTTTCCCCAACTTGAACCATACTTTAAAGGGGGTGATTTGTGTACCTGGCCTACAAAATAATTTGTTAAGCATTATGAGCTTGGACACTGCAGGGTTCCAAGTGGTATTTGCTAACAAAGAGTGCAAAATTATGAAAGCAGGTAAAGTGTGTGCAATAGGCAGGCTGCAAAATAATGTTTATGTGCTGAACAACACTAAAGAAAATGTACAAGCTGTTACCAATGTTAACCCCCACAATAACTGTCAACATTTGTTACACTGTCGTCTAGGTCATGTGAGTTACAAAACTATTCAAAAGACCCTGGCCCTGACAGGCCAAAGAGGGTGTAAAAGAGTCTAAAAACTACCTACACTGTGAAATATGTAAGATGGCAAATTCTAAAGCGTTTCCAGTCGCAAAACAGAGCTTAAGAGAGTCTCAAAAGCCTTTGGCTTTGGCTCATATGGATGTGGTTGGTCCTTTTCCAAAAAGCCATTCGGGTAACAAGTATGTTCTCATTATTACTGATGACTGGTCAAGATTTTGCTGGGTGTATGTGATGAAGTGTAAGTCTGATGTCTTCTCAACCTTCAAATACTGGTATAAAAGAGTAAAGAACCAGTTTGGCAATGTGCTAGCCATCCAAACTGACATGGGAGGGGAATCTACCTCCAATGCCTTTGACCACTTCCTACAACAAAAGGGAATAAAACATAGGGTTGCCAATGTTTGTACTCCAGCAGAAAATGGTGTAGCCGAGCTCAAAGGCGGGGTTCTTCAGAACATGATGTATGCAATGTTGAAGGATTCTGGCCTGGGTATTGCGTTTTGGGCAGAGGTAAATAAAATGCCTGTTATGTTAGCAACTGGATTTATTCACGCTCTATAGAGGATATACCATACAGATTATTGTACAAACATTTACCAAATCTGGAATACCTAAGGGTTTTTGGCTCCAAAGCATGGGTAAACATACCTCTTGAGCGCAGGAGGAAAGGGGGAGCCAAAGCCAGGAAATTGGTCTTCCTTGGTTATCAGTCTGGCATAAAGACCTATAGATTTGCTGATCAGTACAACAAAGTGAGTTTCAGCAGGTCTGTCTCTTTTTGTGAGCATGAAAACTGGGGAAAGATTCATGCTAATGAAGTACCACAAATGGTTGCTTTACCTAGCTCTGATATCACTGAGGGTGTCAGTAATGAGCCTGAGATCAAACAAGAGCAACAACCTGTAAATGTGCAGTCTGATGGTGTGCAAGATGAGAAAGTACTACCAAGGGCTTCTATGCGCAGTACTAAGGGCATACCACCTGTAAGATATGGCTATGATGTCAATCATGTTTTTCATTAAGGAGCCTCAAACCTACCATGAAGTATTGCAAATGCTTACAGTTGAAAAGGAGGCTTGGTTTCAGAGTGGCCCTCGTAAAAGCAGGGCAAACTAACATGAGAGTGGATCATTTTGTTTTGGCAAATGCACCCATCTCTGAGAAGGTTTACATAGCACAAACTTGCTAGTGTTGTGTGCAGTTAGAATGGGTTTTACAACTGCTAACTGACTTCAATGTAAACTATGTATTACCTGTCAATGTTTTCTGTGACAATGTGGCTACACAACAACTGGCTGATATACAGAGTATTAGGGTTAGAAGCAGGCACATTAACATAAGGTACATGAATGTTAAAGATGTACTACAATGAGGTTTAATTAAGTTAACTTATTGTGCTTCCAAGTCAAACGTAGCTGACTTGTTTACCAAGTGCCTTGATGTGAAAACGTTTACTGATTTGAAGATCAAATTGAACATCCAGATGCAGACTTAAGGGGGAGTGTTGAGATCCACATGTCTTGTAAGTCTGGCTAGATGGATTTGATCTGGTGACAGGTAGCTGTCAGCCAGGAATCTCTGTAAGAGCTGGCTATAACTGGTTCAGGGCAGTCTTGCCACTGCTATCACAGTGACTCAGCACTGAAGCCTGATTGGCTGGTGTTTGTATAAATGTACAGTGAGTGATGTACAGTCTCTCCTCCTCATTTGTCTGATTGCAGCAGAGCACTTTGACACTCTGTTTGATGGTGGCTGTGGTGTGTAAATAAATGTATATAGTTTGCACCTAGCTGAAGCCTCCAGTATTTATTTGGATACTCGCACTCTCTTCTGGCCCACTCCGTGCCTACCACTTCTGCTGTTCAAACCTGCGACACTCATTTGGAATACTATGTACAGTGCTGGTCACCACATCTCAAAAAGGATATTATAGCATTGGAAAAAGTGCAAAGAAGGGCAACTAGAATGATAAAAGGGTTGGGACACCTTCCCTATGAAGAAAGGTTAAAATGCTTGGGGCTCTTCAGCTTGAAGAAACAACAGCTGAGGAGTGACATGATCGAGGTTTATAAGATTATGAATGGGACTGAGCAGGTTGAGAAAGAAGTACTTTTCTCCCTTTCTCACAATACAAAAACTCATGGGCACTCCATGAAATTGCTGGGCAGTTGGGTTAGAACAGATAAAAGAAAATACTTCTTCACCCAAAGAGTGATTAACATATGGAATTCACTGCCACAGGAGGTGGTGGCAGCTACAAGCATGGACAGTTTCAAGAGGGAGTTAGATAAACATATGGAGCAGAAGTCCATCAGTGGCTATTAGCCACAGGGTATAGATGGGAATTCTAAGTCTGGGGCAGGTGATGCACTCTATTCTTGGTGCTGGAGGGGGCAGCAGTGGGAGGGCTTCTGGTGCCCTGGCCCCTCTGCTGGACCTCCTGATGGCACCTGGTATATTTTGGCCGCTGTGTGACAGAGTGTTGGACTAGATGGGCCATTGGCCTGATTCAACATTGGCTTCTCTTATGTTCTTATGTAAGACATTATTAACCTGACCCCCTTTGAAGTGCAGCGATCATCCCAATTAAATGGTACTTTAATGTGCCAGCATTTTGTTGTTGCCCTGGCCTGGATGGCCCTGGCTAGCCCGATCTTGTCAGACCCTCTGAAGCTAAGCAGGGTCAGCCCTGGTTAGCACTTGGATGGGAGACCATGAAGGAAGCCCAGGGTTGTGACAAAGAGGCAGGCAATGGCAAACCACCTCTGAACGCCTCTTGCCTTAAAAAACTCTACGAGGTCACCATCAGTCAGCTACAACTTGATGGCAGTTTCCACCAATGATTTTGTTGTTGTGGAAGAAAAAGGCTTGACAAAACCCTTGGGGCTTTGCACTTTGCACCTCTCTGGAACTTTAAGTCATGTTGCCCTCCTTCAGCCTCATCTAGAGACTCCAGAGAAAACAGGAGCTAGGCAAAGTACAGAACAGCCTAAGAACTTTGCAATCCAACTTCTGGCTCTGCAGTAACTCCCCAAGAATGGCAGAAAGATCCCTGGCCCTGTATCCCCAGGCAGAGGGAGAGACACAAATAGGGATGAACCAGCTGCCTGAGTGCAGTTCCCACTCGAGAAAAAGAAATAAAAATAAAACTGTTGCTCTCTGCCTGCAGTCTGAATTTTCAGCTGGATCCCTCACTCAGGCAGAGAGAGTCCAACAAAACAGGGCCCCAACATACTCCACCTTTCAGACTCTCTTGTTCACTTGCAAAAGGGAAGCTGTGGCCAGCAAAGCAAATGGATTTCCCCTAGTAAAGACTTCACTAATGAGCCCCAAGGCCAGGAAAACTCGCCAAGCAAACTATTTCCCAGAGAGATGCATGAATATACCTCTGATTAGTCTGTTCTTGTCAGAGCTTGGAAGTTAAACAAGGTTGGCCTCGTTTAGTACTTGGATGGGAGACCACCGGGGAAGTCCAGGACTCCAGGGTCCCTATGTAAAAGCAAGCAATGGCAAACCATTTCTGTTCATTGCTTGAGAACACAAGAAGGGTTCAAGGAATTGAACACACTCATGCAAAGTGCCACCGTAACACCTGCTAAATAAACCCTCCATGTTCAGAGGCAGTGTACCTCAGAATACCAGGTACATGAGTACATGCTGCCTTATATTGAGTCAGATCCTTGGGCCATCAAAGACAGTTATCTATTCACACTGGTAGCTACTCTGCAGGGTCTCATGCCAAAGTCTTTCATATCACCTCCTTAACTGGATATGGCAGGGATTGAACTTGGAATGCTCTACCACTGACTGAGCTATGGTGTAGTGGTTAAGTGCGCGGACTCTAATATGGGAGAACCGAGTTTGATTCCCCACTCATCCATTTGCACCTGCTGGATGACCTTGGGCAAGCCATAGCTCTAGCACAGCTGTTCTTGAAAAAGAGCAGTTTCTGTCAGAGCTCTCTCAGCCCCACCTACCTCACAGGGTGTCTGTTGTGGGGAGGGGAAGGGAAAGGAGTTTGTAAGCTGCTCTGAGACTCCTTTGGGTAGTGAAGGGTGGGGTATAAATGCAATCTCTTCTTCTTCCATGGGGGAGCATAGCTACCTATATGCAATGCTTATAGGAGTGGCCCAAGGTGAGGATGTTTTTGGAGTGGGGCCCCCCAAAAGTTCCCCAAGACAAGCTCCTACCGGATTAGGGAGGCCCCATGCTAGGGAGGAAGGGACGGAGTTCTCACCCAGCCTGGCCCAGCAGCACTGTTCTCCCCTCCATGTCGATCTTTAAAACAAGCCCAGCTGCGAGGCTCTCTCTCAGCGTCTTGTCACCAGAGCCATGGGGATGGGGGATGATCCTATGCAGGGGGAGGGGGGAGGTAGGACTCACCCAGCCTGGCCCAGCAGCGCTCTTCTTCCCCACATAAACAAAGAGCATGTGGCTCTTTAAAACAAGTGCAGCAGCAATGGGGGATGCCCTATTCCAGGGAGGGAAGGAGAGAAGGGAATTCTCACCTGGCCTGGCAGTACTGTTCCCACCTCCCCATGGCACTGGCGCAAGAAGCCGGGCAGCCTCTTGCCGCCAGTGCCATGGGGACGGGGGATGCCTCTGTGCCAGGGAGGGAGGGAGGGAGGGAGGGAAGGAGGGCTTACCCAGCCTGGCCCAGCAGCACTGTTCTTCCCCACATAAACAAACAGCACAAAGCTCTTTAGCACAGCGGCAAGGCTCTCCCTCGGCTTCTTGCGCCAGTGCCATGGGGGGGGGGAACAATCCTATGCGGGAGGGAGTGCTCTCCCAGCCTGGCCCAGCAGAGCTGTTCTCCCCCCCGCCCCCGTTGCTCTTTAAAACAAGTGTGGCAGCAAGGCTCTCTCTCGGCCTCTTGCTGCCAGCGCCATGGGGATGAGAATGCCCCTATTCCAGGGAGGGAGGGAGGGGTCACCCAGCCTGGCCCAGCAGCACTGTTCTCCCTCCTGCAGATGGATTTTAAAAACAAAATAACCCTCACCATCCACCCCGACCAGCTCGGCCACCCACAGCCTCCCTAGGTCAGCTGGGGAAAAGGAAGGCAGGCTTAGGAAGGCAGTGGGTGACTTGAGCATGCTCCGAGGGGCCCCCTGCAAAACAAGCTCCACCACCAACACCCAACCCAGAATAGTCTGCCTACTCTCCACTTACTTTTTTGGCTCTCACGTGGGCAGCAGTGGAGAAGCTCAAGGGCCAGTTCGTGGCAGTGCTTCGATGGGTTGGCCAGTAGGCTGGGAAAGGCGAGGGGGGGCTGCTGGGAGCAGTGGGTGGGGCTTGCTGCATGTGCCCGCCCCCTGGGCTTGTTACTTCTGGAGCATGGCTCCAGCGCACTCTGGCAGGAAACAAGCCCTGATTATAGTTAGGATTTTTGGCCCCAATGTGCATCACTTTGTACTTGCCCATATTGAACCCCATTTGCCACATTGATGCCCACTCACCCATCCTCAACAGATCCCTTTGGAGTGCCTCACAGTCCTCCCTGGTTTTCACTACCCTGAACAATTTTGTGTCATCCACAGATTTAGCCACTTTACTGCTTACTCCCAATTCCAAATCATTAATTAACAAGTTAAAAAGCATCGGACCGAGTACTGATCCCTGTGGTACCACACTACTTACCACCCTCCACTGTGAAAACTGCCCATTTTTACTCACTCTCTGTTTCCTATTAATTAACCAGTTTTTAATCCACAAGAGGACTTGTACTTTTATCCCATGACTATTGAGCTTACTTAGGAACCTTTGATGAGGAACTTTATCAAAAGCTTTCTGGAAGTCAAGGTAAACAACATCTATTGGTTCTCCTTTGTCCACATGTTTGTTCACCCCCTCAAAGAACTAACAGGTTAGTGAGACAAGATCTTCCCTTACAGAACCCATGCTGAGTCATCCTCAACAGTTTTTGTTCATCAATGTGCCTACTAATTCTCTCCCTAATAACAGTTTGAACCAACTTACTCGGTATCGATGTCAGACTGACAGGAATGGAGGCAGATTTTAAAGAAAAATTACATATTTTTGTCAGGAGATCCACAAGTTCACATTTGAGTTCTTTCAGAATTCTTGGATGTATGCTGTCTGGGCCTGGTGATATATCAGTTTTTAAGTTGTCTATCAGTCATAGGACCTCCTCTCTCATCACCTCATTCTGACTCAGGTCTTTCAACACCCCTTCTGAAATCAGCGGTTCTGGAGTGGGCAAGCACTTCTCATCTTCCACAGTGAAGACAGAGGCAAAAAATGCATTCAGCTTCTCAGCCATTTCCCTATTGTCCTTCAGTAATCCTTGAAGCTTTCAGCCAGAAGTAATGATGGGGACAATATTCTACGTGCTTATTTCCCGTGAGACACTCTTGGCATCTCACAAGGATTTACAATCAGAAAAATAATATCCTGGCAAATAGTAACCAAAATTATCACCAGCTGCAGTGATAAAACCGAGCCACTCAGTGAATTTCTTTGTTGGGTTATACTGTATTGTGATCTATGTTGGTGGGGATGATGTTGCTTTTGGAGCACATTAGATTCTCCTCCTAATTTCCCATGACAGATAGCACTTCTGTTCTTTATGGGACTTGTTTACTTGCTGTTTGACTCAAGGGCTTGCCCATGGAGCAAGAATGAGAGTGGGTCTTGAGAGTGTCATGCTCCTTTTGCCATGAATGGGAAGTTAATGACTGTTCAGGGATGCCCCATGTCTATTTCAGTGAAGGTCTTCCTTGTTCAGGCATTAACTTTGTACCAATGGTATAGAGGTGCCAACTTGGACTGGGGAATTCCTGGAGATTATCTTATAGTTCACTCTCCAAAGATACCATTCCCTCCAGGGAAACTTATCTCTGTAGTCTGAAGTTCGCTAGTGATTCTGACAGCCCCATTTGGAGGTTGGCAAACTTGGGGCATGCAGTAGGTGCAGGCAAGAAACTGAGCTGAATGCGTTAAAGGCCCCTAATCAATAATATCTCAGGTTCAGTTCATGAGGATGGGTTAGGGGACAAAGGTGTGAAGATGGGAGGGTCTGCAAATGAGAGGACTGCATAAATTATTTGCTTCTAGTACCTAGAGTTAGCCTGAAAGATTCTGGAAATTGATGGGAAGAGAGGTATGGTCACAAGGCTTTTTCTTGCATTAAAAAAGTTGATTTTTTTTCTGATTTGCCAGAAATCTGGGGACCCCCCCCGTCAAATTAGAGCTTGTTTGCTTTGTTGAAATGTGCCTTTAGGCAGCTAGTAAATGTCTTCAGTAGTCCCATCTTTACTGTTTCTGCTCTGAATGAGACAAACCCCAAGTAAGCTATTCTGACATATGAATAGTTTGGTGGGGACCTCAAATGGGTTGTCCTCCTTTTTCTGTACAGCACAGCTGTTTGTATTGATTTTTAGCCCTGGTGTGGTTTCAAAATGTTAGAACATATTGTTGTGCATCCTGCAAAATTAGCTGCTTCGTGAATGCATGATGCACATGCTATCTACCATTACAAGGCAAGTGGTGTCAGAGAAACTTCCTGTGCGCTAATCAACCAAAAATACCATTAATATGATTCCAATATTTTCCCAAGGGGAGAGAATTATAAAATGTATCTGGTTTTCTCTTGTTTGTCCATAGTTGTCTGAGATGATATAAATGAAGTTTAATTTCATCATGCCCCTCAACTCTACTTGGTACCCATTATAAAGAATTAACTGTCCTCAAACGGTGTGAACACTTTATAAATTCATGTATGCTCTGTATTAAAGGAATTTCAGAGCAAATGTATAGTGTGTAATGTACTGGTTACCGTCATAATTAACCACTCTTGTAAAGCTATAGAATACCTATCTATGTATATTATCCAGTGAGAACTGTCCTTTGGGCACCTTTGTTTTTCTTTTCTGTCTGAATACTTGATTTTGTCTTATGGGATACAAATATTGTACTGGATACTAAAACTACTGCTATTGTCTTATCTTGGAATTTAGTAGAGAATGGAAATTTGTTACATACAGTGGATTTGCCACTCTGGTGAGAGAGAAAATTAAGGGTGTGCATTTTGAAAAATAAATTAAATTTGGAATTTGCTCCCCGCCCAGTACTTTAATCCAGAATTTTCAGGTGTCCTTATGCTAGTTCAGGTTCTTTTTTTAATTTCTGGATTTATGAATCCATTGTTTCCTGTGGGGTAATGGGGGATATTTCCAGGGATCTTGTGCAGGTATTTTTAGACCAAATGGCACCAAATAGGCAGGGAACCAAGATTCCGTCCCCCAACTAGGGTTGCCAGGTCATCCCAGGCCACCAGTAGGGGGTGTGGGAAGTTAGGGTTGCCAGCTTCAGGCTGGAAAATTCTTGAAAATTTGGACGTAAAACCTGGAGAGGACAGGGACTTCAGTGGGGTACAATGCTGCAGAGTCCACCCTCCAGAGCAGCCATTTTCTCCAGTGGAATTTATCTCTGTAGACCGGAGATGAGCTATAATTCCAGGAGATTCCCAGCCCCACCTGGAAGCTGGCATCCCCACCCTAAACCCCTTCAAGTTTGAAGAGAATCAGATAAACGGATCCAACATTATGGACTCCTGAACAAGGTACCCTCAGGCCAGACATCTGGTCTCCATTGTTTCCTATGGGCGAATATGGGATCTGTCTTGGAATAGGTTATTGTAGAGAAAATAGCACCAAAATTGTAGGTTATCAGGTCATCCTGTTCTCCTAAAGTCCACCCAAGTTTGAAGGGGATTGGACAAAGGGGTCTGATTTTACTAACCCCTGAACAAGTTCTCCCCAGCCATCCTGGTCTCCATTGTTTCCTAGTGACCTTCAAGAAAAAAATGTCATGCTTCTTCCAAAGTGATGCTAAACAACAATAGAGAACCCCCCCCCGAAAAAGATCACCCCACTGAATATAGACCCTCCCAAAAAAGCACAAACATGTTCCTCCCCCCAAAATTGGGGGGGGGTCTGTTTGTGTGGTACAATTTTGGGATGCTCTTGTGAGAGGCATAGACATTGCTTTGATAGATAAGACTGAAGGTTTAAAGCATGGCATTTCCCCCCCATAGGAAACAAAAGACACCAGGATGGCTAGGGACAACTTGTTCAGGGCTGCATAAAATCAGACTCTGTTGTCTAACCCCTTAACACTTGGGGGTCTTTAGGAGGCAAGTAAGAATAAGTATATTGTATTTTTTTGTGCTATTTGCTCTATATACACCAACTCCAAACCCCTGGAAAGAGCCTCTATTTTCTCTGCAGGAAACACTAGATAAAGGCTAGGATGGTTGGAGGTATCTTGTTCAGGAGTCCATAAGTTTGTCCAATCCCTTTCAAATGGGGGTGAGGGTCTTTAGGAGAGAGTGTGGATAGTTCCCTGCAAATTTGGTGCCATTTGTTCTAAAACATCTGTTTCAAACCCCCAGAAATATCCCCTATTCTACCCGCATTTTTAATGGGTGTGTATCCCCCCCCCAATGCTGAAAAGTTCCATAATTCTTTTGTTGTTGTTGTTGTTCTGTATGACCTGAATGACCTGAAAACGCATTTTTCAGATATGTTTTCCTCTTGGGAATTTCAGTATCCACACCCCTAGAGAAGATTAATGATATTCCAAGGTTTGGAACATTCCATACTTTTGTAAGAGTTTTTCATGCATTTATATGCTAATAAGGAGGCAGTCATGACATAATAGATGTCACTGAATTTTAAATAAAAAAGGTTTCTGCTGGATTTACACATTAATATAAAGGCATAAGATCAGGACTGATGCATTTTTATAGAGACTATTTGGTTTGGGGGCATCTGGAAATGCTGCTGCTGCTGCTGTGTGACTCTCCTGGGTTGCTTTGATTTCAGCATAGTAGTCCATGGTTGATTTGATGTGGATAGGGAAGTACTGGGCAAGCTTATCTTGTTCCCTATTGAGCATGTAAACAAAAGGCAGACCCTTCACACCTGCAGCTGTCTGATAATCATTTTCCCGTTGTGGTACCTTACATAGCTTAGTTATGTGTATGAGAATCACATAACTGGTGGTTTTTCCTATCCAATTGGTGTTCCACCTATCTTGGTGGACCAGCTATGTTGGTCTTACCAGGATAAATCAGTCCTTTGAACTGTGGATGCTGGGGGATATTGCTTTCTGCTACTAATTTCTGTCTCTCTGGATGGTTAAACAAACAAATGGGCTAACAAGGCTGTAACTCTGCCTAGGATTGCACTGATAGCCACTTATTTGCCCTTTGCAAATCATGCTATCCTGTTTTACAAGGCTGTTGAAAACCTTCCTCAGATAATATACATGGAACACTTTGAACTCTTGAAATTTTCCTGCCCAGGAATTAAGATCAAAGGGGAGGCCTTCCTAAATGCTCCACTGACCAGAGAAGCTTGTCTGGTGGGGTGCAGGAGAGAGAGGGCCTTTTTGGTGGCAGCCCCAGGGTTATGGAACAGCCTGCCCCCAAGAAGCTTGACGATGCAGCTGAAGATGGTTTTATTCAGGATACCATTTCATTAGTTTTGCTTTTTTTCTATTTATTGGCAGATTGTGGTTTTAGTTCATGGGTTTTTAATGTAGTTTTATGTTTTTGTTTTGTTATATTGTAAGTCACCAACTTCTGAAAAGTAGAAAGGCCGCTAATAAATATTTTAAAATAAATAAACATGCTGTATATATTACTTATATCATTGAGGAAAATACGCATAATAACATTATTGTGTTTTGCTGTGAAATTACAAAAAACTGCAGATTATTGTTGTAACATAATCCTTTTCAGAACAAGCCAATGGCATTGCTAACTTGCTCGGTCACCAGCCGTGGTATATGTTACAAAAGGAATGGTTTTATTTTTTCCCCAGTGAGACAATTGATGCATGTACAGCATTTTGTTCTTCCCATCTGCTCATGGGAGTCATGGGTATCTTACTGTCTGGGTCTTTCACCTGCTGTTCAAAGAGAGCGGATGGTTAGAATGCCCTTCGACAGAAGGGTTATAACAGTTGATTTCTATAGTGATGCAAACATCACTGTGTTTGCCTCACCCCTCTTCTTAGGTCTGTTGCTTCCCACCCATCAGTGTTTTGCAGTTGCGTAACTTTTTGCAGATGACGATTAAGGAGCTAAGTGAGTTTTGCTGTAGTTGCCTGCACCTGTCAGTTTAACTATACATGCTCTTTACTGATCAGTGCACCTTGCATAACAGATTCTACCCAGTGCTGCAGAAATCCTTTCCTGGTCCCTGCCCTTTGCTATGGAAATGTTGCAGCATTTGAACAACAGAAACAAAAACTACTGAATGAAATCACCACTGATTTTTCAATATTATGAATCTTCATTTAAAGATTAGCATTATGAGATTCTCTTGATTTCAGAGGGATAGATTTAAGTATGTACTTAACTCTTCCACTGAAACCACAGTCCTTAAAGTTGGCTGAACTGTGCCATAACTAAATAGATTAGGATAAGCAGACTAAAAGTAATTCCAGGGGATTTCCCTCATATCCTTGAGAATTATCTTTACGAGATTGCTTTGTGGCCAGCAGAAAGTGATCTGGAAAACTGCCCCTAGATTAAATCATGTCCTTGCACAAGTAATCTGAAAGCTGCCAATACAATTATTTCCACTCCTGTCTCAGCCTGCAATCATACTGTTTTGGTCACTTTGTGCATGGAAATGGTGAAATGTCAAAAGCTATCTTAAATGGCAAGTCCTAGCCACTCTTAGAGCAGATGCAGGATCAGAAATCAGTACATTAACAATGGTTTTCTTAACACTTGAAGTCATGTATACAAATGATTCCACCTCTTAATTAGGAAGAACACAAGGCTTAGAAGATGATGTACAGTGAGAACCCCTTCGTATAGTATGTGAGCAGTGCATGAGCCAGTGCCTTTTGGTGGCTTTTCACTCTGCTCTGGTATGTTGACAAGCTTGGGACCATATAGGGCAGGGGCCCATCACACAGGTCCTTCCCATTGGATTCCTGGCTGAGTGATACTTTAGGAGCAACCCATGTAGTAGGTTCCAGGCTTCTTAATGTTAACCACCCAGGAAGAAATCATGGCTGAAACCACTGGGCCCAAACAAATGTTGGTCTGATGAGGAGGAGGAGTATAGTTGTCTTTTTTTAGTAATTACAGTAGTTTATTTGAACATTTATGTTGTGCTTTTAAAAAATGGTCTACTCATTTCTGTCTAGTCACCTCCATGAGCTCTTTAAGATCAAGTGTATTCTTAAGGCCGTTAAGATGTCTGGAAGGAGGTGGCATATCTGATCAGCATAAGAAGGCCACTTTCCTGCTAGATTTCTATCAATATAGCGCTGTGCTGTCCTTACATGACTGTGAGTTGTCTGACTGTCTTCCACATCAGGAGCTGCTGTCTCACAGTTTTTGTAAGTGATTCCACAATCCTAGCAGAGTGGTTGCATCATGTAAAATCAAGCCATGTTACTGACACTTCAGGAATGGTGCAAAGTTCCCTGAATCCAGTCTTCTTTCTGGAGACATATTCAGAGTCCTTTTCTCATTCCCATCTATAAGGTAGACCACCTGAAATGGAATTTGCCATATGGACAATTTCTTAGGATTAAAAGAACCTCCACTTTTGAAGATGATTATAAAAAAGAATCTAATAGGATGGCACAACAGTTTTTGGAAAGGGGATACCCTGAAAGAGTGATGAATGCTGCTTTAAATTGTGCAGCAGCTAAATCTAGAACAGAACTGTTCACTGAATGAGAGGTTACTATCAGCAGCAGACTACATTGGGCAATAGATTTTACTAGCTTAGCTTACCCTATAAGAAATGTCACCTGGAGACATTGGCACATTTTGTCTGATGTGCCTCGATGTCTTGAAAAACCTTTAGTAAGCTTTAGGAGAACTAGGAACCTTAAGGAACGACTTGTTAGAGCAGATCTACCAGGACCCAGAGAAGTCAGTAATCTACCAAAGGGGCAGTTTAAATGTCAGAGATGCACTGCATGTAGACTTAATTTGGGTAACAGACACACTGGAATTTCCAGAAGTTGGCTTTAAAATTGATTTAGATTTTTTTGCTACGTGTAGTACCAGAAACATAGTTTATTTACTCCAGTGTGTTTGTAATAAAAAATACATAGGTGAGAAAATAACACTGAAATTGAAATTGTATGGCTTGAGAAGGGGAAAAAAATGATTTCTAAATTGTACAAGGTTTTGTTGAAATGGTACACTGAGGATGAAACTGTAAAAGAGCAAATGATAAAATGGGCGGTAAATATTAATAATGAGATATTAATGACATCTTAGGAATATTTGTGGAAAAAGTCAATGAAAATTTCAACTTGTGTAAATGTTAAAGAGAATTGTTATAAAATGATGTACAGATGGTATATGACGCCTAAAAAAATTGCTATTATAAATGAAAGTATGTCTAACAAATGTTGGAAATGTAAGAAACATGAAGGGTCTTTTTACCATATGTGGTGGACATGTGATAAAGCAGTAAAGTATTGGACTGAGATCCACAATGAGATACAAAAAATTTTGAAATGTACTTTTAAGAAAGACCCACAAATGTTATTGTTAGGTCTTAAAATGGAAGAAATAAATGTAGCCAAGAGAACACTATTATGGTACTTGATTACAGCAGCTAGACTGACTTTTGCTCAATGTTGGAAACAAGATAAGGTACCTGAAACATGGGAATGGATTAAAAAGACGTTGTTTATGGCAGAAATGGACAAATTAACAAGAAAGTTAAACAACGAAGAAGATGAAACCTTTTTCGAAGACTGGAAAGACTTTCAAGAATACTTGCTGAAAAACTGGGATGTTAAGCGTGGTTTGATTTGTTTTGATAGCTATTAAGAAGAAATTGAAAGAGAATTAGACTTTTGAATTGTTACCATTAGTAAAAGAAAATATGTTTAGTAGTATATGTAATTGCATAAGAGAAATATCAATGGGGTTGGTGCAGTGCGGGAAGCCTTGTTTGGGGGGGAGAGGGAGAAAGAAAAATGGATATGTATTGGTGTGTTTAAATTGTATGAACATGTGATATATCCAATAATAAATTGTATTTACCAAAAAAAAAAATACATAGGTGAATCCACACGCATGCTTCATACACGTATATTGGAACATGAATGCATCTAGGCTGTGATTGTACAACATTTCAGGATTATGGGACATGGCCCTAGGAACTTTAAGGCAGTTGTCTTAGAGGTTATATGCCCAACTAAATATAGCAAAGTGGATATACACAAAATGCACCTCAGAAGGGAGGCATTTTGGATTCATCGATTAAACACCATCCACCCATGGGGCTTGAATGCTGTTTTGGATCTCTCCTGTTTTTTATGAATATTGAACAATGAGGTTTGTTGTATCGGATAGTCCTTTCTAGAGGTTCCTTTAAATCAGTCCATACATGGATGTGTTGTTGTGGAGTGTTCTTTGCAGAGATCCCCTTAAAGTCAATTTTAGCATTGGTGTGTTGTTTCTTTAAGATTTAGGAGCTGATACGGACCCAGGTGGGTAATATAGTCTTGTGAGTAGTGTGTTTGATATATTGATTTTGGTGTTGATATTCAGTATTATGGTATTCTTAATCTGTATTCTCTGTATTATAAGTGTATCTGTTAAAAGGTTATGTGTGGCTTGGCAGGTATTGTGTTGTACTACATGGGAGTATGTAAATTCTATAAGGTTTCTTTAAATATGGTTGTAAGTATGTGACAGGATCAAACCCATGCAAACATTGTATCGTGTCTTGGAGTATAATAATGGGCATACTGGAATGGTTTGGCAAGGCATTTTGCACTATGAACTAAGTCACACCTGGTGAAAATTTGTTCTAAGAATGTGTGAGTATGGCAATATAAAATAGATTTTTGCTCAGGACAACTTGATTATGGAGCATTTGAATTTGATAATGTTTGTATATTTCCTCAGATTCATGGTAGAAAAACCAGGAGATATGTTAAACTGTGATATGAATGAAACTAGACAAGCCTAGGTATGGTATAAAAATATTTTATTGGAAAGATTTTTATGGATCCTTTTCTTGTGTAAATTGATTTGTTGCTTCATGCATTGCTGTATGTATGTGTAGAAAATTTTCTGATGAAGAGGCGAAATGAAGAGTCATTCTGGAGGTTTCGTCTTCACTTCCGTTCTGATAGAATTTCACCCTCATCTGAAAGAAAACTTTACCAATCTTTTGTGTATTAGTATCTGCTTTAATATTGTTATATGTTATAATATACCTCGATGTGCTCAACCGCTTTGTACTATCAGTCTGTGCTTTGTCTGTTTTGATTATCTCAGGGCTGTGTTCTCCATCATATATGTGTATTGGAGATGGGGGCAGTAGTAGTGGGATGACTTGCAGAAAGGACTGTCCCTCAATTGGTTCATTGAATGTGAGAAGGAGGGATCCCCTGCTAAGTGGCTCTCTCAGGAATGTGGGGAGATTGAAAGGAACGGTAAAAGTGCAGCTGTGACTGAATGCTGCCCGTGTGGTTGCTGCCAGCTGGTGGCCGCCCTGCTTCATGCTGCTCCCTGTCTGCCACACAGCCATCTGCTGCGGCTTTAATGAATGAATCTTTCCCCTCTCTTTTTTGGGCAGAACAATGACTTTGAAGTTGCGATCTGCATTCCAATGGACACGCATGGCATGCACACACATTCTCGTTTCCTGGGGAGGGGGTTGGGGGTTGGATGGTGTTTGGGAGCAACTTTTTCTTTTTAATGCTCTGTTTTGTTAAGTAATAGTCAGCTATCCCTTTCCCTCTCTTTGCCATAAATGGAGAAGGCTGTAATTCCCTTTGTTTCCTGTGCTCTTTGGGTTCTGTTTAAAAAATAAAATCTCTTTCCTTGCTAGGCCCTGCTTCCCCTCCCACCTCATGACAAACACTGCTTTTCCTTTCAAGAGAGAATGTACTACCTTTGTAGTAAAGCCACTCATGTCTTTGTCAAAAATCATCCAACTACTGTGTGACTTCTGTTATTTGCAGTAATCACTGCTGTCCCACTTCCTAACATTCTGAAGATGCAAAAGCATCATATACATTCTAGAAAGTTACTACTTTTGTTTCCTTGATGGATCTAATTGACAAGAAATAAGTAACAAGAGAAATTGAATCTTTTTTTTCAGTGACAGTAGGATAATTCTGATTGGAAGCAAGTGTCAAGGTTTTATGCATTTCTGTGGTGACACATTCTTTGCATACAGTGTTACTTTGGGGCTTTTGGTCTGTTTTGTAATTAGAGTGAGATTGAGCTGTATGTATTTCCAATTTCATTTGCCTTAATTAAGTCTTTCTCATTTAATTTGGAATGTACTAATTACCCATATTAGGAGAGCTTTAAAAAGAAAGTTATATTTGCTGTTGAATGTGCATGTTACTCTGTTAAAATGAAGTCTGGAAGATATTTGGGAGTTACAAGTAAGGTGTTTGGAACTTTCCAAAAGAAAACCAGAAAATAAGTATAATAGAGAAACAGCACTCAATAGGGGTGGGGTTTCCCCACTTTCAGGGGTCCCAATTCAGGGAGCCCTACCCCTGAAAAGCCCTGTTGTGCCTGATGTGCCCGGCATGCTGATGTCACCTAGAAGTGATGTCATCATGCCGGGCATATCGTGTGGGGATCCTCTAGCATGGGTAAAAACTTTATGGTGACCCTGAGCACCAGGCTGGAGCCCCCTGCCGGGACAACAGTAAGACCTGGCAACCCTATAGCTCAATTCACCAAAAAGAATGTCGTCAGGCAGGATCTTTGGGCTAAGAAAACTGTGGTGTAAGCAATACAGCTGAATATAAACACTTTCATCCAGGACCTTAATCTATATATCTAATTCCCAAGTGGCCCCCTATGTGTGGATATCTAAATCTGCACATCGGGGGCACCTGGGGGGCAGGGAGATTTTCCTGCGCACGTGGGGCAGTCCCCACGTGTGCAGAAAAATCTAAAAAGTTTAAAAAATTATACGGGGATCTTTAAATCCCCCCAAAAGTAAAAGAGCCCTCCCTGCGCATGTGCAGGGAACGCTCTACAAACTGGCTGTTGAGGGCGGGATAAGGCTTGGCAGGCCAGCCAGCCTTGCCGCTGGGGAGGGAGGAAGGGGGAGGCTTGGCAGGCCGGCCTCCCCCCCCGCCGCCGCCACCCTGCTGCTTGGGAGGGAGGAGGAGGCTTGGCGGGCCGGCCGGCCGCCCCCCTCCCGGCCGCCTTCTGGCTCCGCCGGCCGAGTGCGAGCAGGCCGCCTCCCGGGCTGATGGACGAGGGCAAGGCCGGGAAGCCGCACCGGCCTCGCCCGCCCGCGCCTCCTGCCACCACGACGGGCGTTTCCCGGCTCCGTCACAGACACCACGGGCGCCAAAGTAGGGTTGCCGGCGGGGCTGGGGGGCTTCCCTCGCCCAGCTATGGGACTTCGGGGGGGGGTCTTGGGGCGAGGGAGGGGCCATGGGCCCCTCCATAGAATCCCAGTAATGGCCGCCGCCGTCCTGCTGCTTGGGAGGGAGGGGGAGGCTTGGCGGGCCGGCCGGCCGGCCTCCCCCCCCGCCGACGTCCTGGTGCTTGGGAGGGAGGGGGAGGCTTGGCGGCCGGCCGGCCTCCCCCCACCGTCGCCGCCGTCGCCGTCCTGCTGCTTGGGAGGGAGGGGGAGGCTTGGCGGGCCGGCCGGCCTCGCCGCCACCGCCGCCTTGCTGCTTGGGAGGGAGGGGGAGGCTTGGCGGCCGGCCAGCCTCGCCGCCCCTCCGCTGCTGCTGGGGAGGGGGAATCTCGGCGGGCCTTGCCGCTGCCACTGCTGCTGCTGGGGGAGGGGGAAGCTTGGATGCTGGAATACTCCCTCCCCCCACGAGTATCGCGGGTCCCGCCTCTTGTCAATATTTATAATAGTCAACATGGCCCCATCTGTGGATACTTAAATCTGTGAATTGGGGCTATATACAGACAATGGACATTTTCCTCAAACTTGTGGGACCCCACAGATCTGCAGAGAAATCAGAAGTCCTGGAGGAAATGGAGTGGTGGAGTGGTGGTGGTGAAATTATCCCAAACAGGGGAGCATTTGTGCATTTGCACACAACATACCACTGTTGGAATCACCCTCTCTCCTTTTCTTTGAGGAGGGAAAAAGAATTAAAGCCACTTACCTTGATGGCAGCATCACAGGCTGAGAGATGAGTGAGTTAAGCATCAGCTGGGTGTGAGGTACAGAAGAGGCAGCATCGCCCCTGTTCCCTCCTCCTCCTCCATTGGTAGGCTTGCATCTGAGTGACCTGTAAATGATTTACTTGAGGGTCAAGCTGAAATAGCGACGGAAATGGCACTAAGAGCATCGTGCTCAAGCACATCTGCAGAGTCAGTGAGGGGGCTGTGCTGACATGATGGATATGGGGCAAAGGAAGGGGTGATATGGGGTATGTGAGGATGGGTCACCTGCCTATGTGGAGTGTGCTGTGAGGAGAGTGGATGAGTGGTAGGAAGGTCAAACTGAGGAAAGGGATAAGTACGGAGGAAAGGGGGAAAAGGGCACCCATGCTTGCAATAAGGGAGGAGAAGGAGTACAGCAGGGAAGGGAAAAGAAAGGAGGAGAAAGTGGCAGTTGCAAGAGATAGTAGAGAAATGTGGCTGGGAGCACATATCAGAAGCCAGAGGACAAAGCAGGGACCTAGTCAGGGAATTTCCCAATAGGTTTGTCAGGGGTCCCTGCCAATGCTCCCTTTAAGCTGTGGAGTCTTGTGAGCAAAATTCTACTTTGTGAGCTACTGGCATTAAAGCTGTGAGCGAGCAATTTGGTTACTGCATAAATTAGTTTGCTCTGGAGCCATCCTTCCTGAGCTAAAACAAAAATGTGTGAGCCAGAGGCTAAAAAATTGTGAGTTAGCTCAAACTAACTCAGTTTAGAGGGAACACTGGTCCCTGCTTGTCTTGTTTTAATCCTGATGTGTGTTTGCTGCAGGTTTTGTTGTTATTACTGTTCAAATGTTTGAACATGTATGTTTGTGTTTTATTCAAAAACTATACCCCAATTCCATGCAGTTTACAAAGATTATAGTCGCATTTATTAATTACATGTTTAGCCTACCTTTTCTCCAAAAGACCTGGAGCGTGATCATCCTGTTTTTAATTATTCTCACACTATAACCCTGTGAGATAATTATGCAGAGAGATAGTGAATGGCTCTGTAGTTGAACAGGGTTTGAACCCAAGTGTCCCCAGTCTAACCATTCCAGCACATGGGCTCTCTGTTACTGGTAGTAATAGTTACACTGGTAACAGCAATGAAGAGAGCAAGTGGGACTACTTTTTAGAAAGAGGATTTGGCATGTTCTGTCTTTGAATGTTTTGGCCAAAGTCTGTGAAGTCATTCCTCCTTATGGTGGAATGATATAGGGCAGCCCTTATATGCCAGCTCTGAGTTGGGAAATTCCTTGAGATTTTGGGTGTGGAGCCTGAGGAAGGTGGGGTTTGGGGAGGAGAGGGACCTCAGCAGCATATAATGCGATTGAGTTCACTTTCCAAAGCAGCCATTTTCTCCAGGGGAATACTTCTCTGTAGCCTGGAGATCAGCTGTAATTCCAGGAGAT
Organism: Gekko gecko; assembly: GCA_029375565.1. NCBI lineage: Eukaryota > Metazoa > Chordata > Lepidosauria > Squamata > Gekkonidae > Gekko > Gekko gecko. Next base: position 177,417,490 of record JAPDNY010000001.1, on the reverse strand, counting down.
CTCTGGCCACCCCCTGGACGTTGGCAAACCTACATAGAATCCATATTGATGCAGGTGCAGCAATCGTGCACTTTTCAGATTGAGGTATGTGGGCATAGTGTAGGTCATATGGGTTAGATGCAGTATAAATTTCTACAAGCACTTGTGTGTCCTCATTTTCTGTAAAACTTATCACTACCAGCCCTGTACCCAGAAAATTATTGTTGGGGATTCACCAAGGTGCCACTTGGGGAGGGGAGGGGAGGGGCTTTGCCACTGGAGATCAGCTGGGCTCCTCTGCAGAGTATGGGTGGGTGGGTGTTGTTCTGGGCACTGCTGTCCTTGCCACCTCCAGAGCAGGAGCCCTTGCCAGACTGTGTTGGGGGGTGGGAAACGGAGAAGGAGAAGGCGAGCATGGCTATTTGGGGAGGGTACTGGGTTGTTTGGGGGATGCTGGGCACTCGTACCCCCTCATGTGTACAGGCCTGGTCACTACACAAGCAGTTAGGCTTAATTAGGACATGAAAAGTCTTCATGGAAGGGGTGTGCATTAGGAGTTATGTGTCCCGGTATGTTTTTAAGGAAGAAAATGTTCTTAATTATAATGATACTTGATAATTGCTGTTTTTCCTTGATGTTATGATCAAAGTACAAAGGAGCATCTATAGAGGTTTTCCCATTGGTCTGTTAATATTTTCACACTGTCCATCCAAACACTTGCAGCACCTTAATAACAATTTGTACCACAATGCTTTACTGGATCAAATATTTTTGTTTTATTATTAATCTTAAAAGTTTTTGGTGATACAGATAAAATAAAATCAAAGCACTAATTGCAAGTTTAAAATCCAAAAGAACATAAGGGGAGCAAACATTTCTATTCAAGCTACATAGTCCTCTGAGTGGCAGATCAAAAGAAAGCAAGAGATGATCAGCAGTGTAAAGTATCAGTCATTAAGAGGAAACTAACAATTAGAAACTACATTTCCTTCCTCAGATTCTCTCTACAAAAATGTAAAGCTCTGCTAATCTTAAATCTTATTGCTGGGGCTACTACTTTGAATGGGATTGTGCTTTCTACAATTGAGGTTGTGCAGCTTTCACTAAAAGACTCTGTTAAGGTCTTAGGAGTCTTGCTGTGTTCTGGTCTCTTGTTGGAGAAGTGGGAGTTCATGACAGCGAAAAAGCCTGCTTTCCACCTAGATTCCTGATCAGGCCATGCTAATCCAGGCATCAGTAACCTTGAAGCTAGATTACTGTAATTAGGTCTACATGGAGCTGCCCTTGAAGACAATCCACAAACTGTAGCTGGTGCAGAATGTGGCAGCCCATTTGTTATTAGGGACTACCTGGTGGGATCATGTTACTCCTAATGTGAGGTCCCTTTATTGGCTGCCAGTTAGTTTCTGGGTCCAATTTAAGGTGCTGGTGTCTACTTTTAAAGCCCTTCCTGACTTGGGGCTGACATACTTGAAGGACTGCCTCTTTCTATATGTTCTTGTGCGGCGGCTTTGATCTTCCATCAGGTTCCACTTCAGTGCCTCATTTGTCCTGGGCTTGAGGCTTTTCAGTGGCCTCCTCATGCCTGTAGAACAGTGTCCTGGAAGATGTCTTGGAGGGGGATTCTACCCTTCTGGCTTTCTGGTGAGGCTGCAAAACAGAGGTGTTCCAGAGAGCTTTTTGGGCAGCCTGAGCTGGACTGACCTGGGGAATACCTATGGGTGAGTGGTATAAGGTGGTTTTAGATTCATTTTCATGTTAATTTTATAAAATGGTTTTTATAGTGTTGTTGAGTCCCAAAATGCTCAGGATAAAGGCAGGCATATAAATATCCCTCCTTATAAATACTTATCTTTTGGTTTCGTAAGATTCCATGCGCTCCCATTGGCTGTAAAATGCCCTCCCGCAGACAGTCCCTCACAGGAGTCAAGAGAACTGTCTTCCTCAGGAGAGAGAGCTGGTCTGCCAGCAAATCTGTCTGAAGGGGGAGTGGGTGGGGAAAGGAGCAGACCCAGCACCCGGCCAATGGCACACCTGTACTTTCTCCTCTGTCAGTAAAAGGCCCTTTCCACACCTATGTTGGCCTTTGGGAGAAAACTCATTGGGCCCGGCCCTGATCAGGTTGCCAACTCCAGGTGGGCAATTCCTGGAGATTTGAGGGATGGAGCCTGGAGAGAGTGAGGTTTGAAGAGGGGTGGCACCTCAGACAGGTACGATGCCATAGACTCCACCCTCCAATCCAGCCATTCCCTGATGGGGAACCATTGTTGCCAATGTCCAGGTGGGGGCTGGAGATCACTCAAAATTACAACTGCTCTCTAGGAGGGAGGGGGGAGGAGATGGAAAATTAAAGGTAAGTTGATGGTTGGCTGGGAGGGAGATAGGGTTATCAATTCCAGGTTGGGAAATTCCTGGAGATTTGAGGGGTCAAACCTGGAGAGAGTGAGTGTTGAGGAGGGGTGGGACCTCAGACAGGTACAATGCCATAGACTCCACCCTCCAAACCAGCCACTCCCTCCTGGGGAACCACTGTTACCAATCTTGGGGGTGGGCTGGAGATCACTCAAAATTACTACTGCTCTTCAGGTAGCAAAGATCAGTTCCTCTGGAGAAAATGGTAGACTCTGTCATTATACCCTGCTGAGATTGCCACAGCAAATTGTCACTGAGTGCCCAAAGCCGGGGTACTCTCCCAGAGCCTCTTTCTAGAGCCCATTGTATTTATTTCCACAATGGGCCTTATTCCTAGTTATAAATAAATAAATAAATAAATATGGAATTTATGATGAATCCTTCAGTGAGCAGATTTGTATAAGCATTTGAACCAATGCCCTTGATCATCTGCATCCTTCTGAAGTTAATTGTTAAGATTTAGAATTGGCAAGAAGACAACTACAGAGAACTGTTAAGAGCAACGAAGCAGGATCTGGAAAAATGGAAGAATTTAAAGCTGTCTTTAATTGGAAGAATTGCTCTGATAAAGATGAACATTTTACCAAGATGGATCTTCTTGTTCCAAACTATTCCTGTGTTGAAAAACCTGGCAATTCTGAAAGAGTTGGAGCAAACTACTACTAAGTTTGTGTGGCAGGGGAAGAGAGCGAGAATTAGGCTTAAAACATTACAGGATTCGAAAGAAAGAGGAGGACTTGCCCTGCCCAACTGGACATTGTATTACAGATCTGGAGCTTTGGCATGGCTTAAGGAATGGGTGATGTTGGAACATAGAAGGCTTTTAAAATTGGAAGGCCATGATCTTTTGCACTTTAAAACCGCCTTGCTTTAAGTGGGGGTGAAGTCTTGAGTTTTCTCTCTCCCCCGTCGCTTTGCACTTAGGCGCTTCTGATTGCTACCAAGGTTCTCATAGATGCTTTAAATCACCTGAGCATTGCTTAACTCATGCTTTGAAGCCTTAGAAGTCTTTTAGAAGCATTTCAAAACTTTTGACCGTGTCCACTTGTCTGGCAGTCATCTCTCGGCGCCATACTGGCTCTGCGGTGACGGGACCTTTTGGGGAAGAAAGTGAGCCTCAATTCTTTGGCCGTCACCTTGGAAGCTCCCCAGGCTGATCTCCCCGGGATGATCTCGGACCCTTTCTGTCAGCTGAGACTCAGCTCCCCTCCATCGGAGCAAGACGGGGTGCAGCTGAGGGACGAAACGCTTAAACTGGAAATCAGATTTCTCTCTGTTCTCAAAAAGATACGTATTTCTTCAGTCAGCTCCCCAAACAACAAGCAGGCATATCTCTTGAGACTGCAGGGTAGCCCAGTGAACACTGCTTCCTGATAACCCAACCTTACTTTTGTATAGTCATTCAGGGATGTGATTGCTTTCTGAGCAATAGTCATACTTCAAGGACTCCTGTTGTATGACAGCTATAGCTGCAAATGCTGGGGTATCTTAGTATCTCCTACCCTCAGGATGATTTAACTGTCACAGTATCACTATAGGGGGAGGGGGAATCAGCAATGCACAGGACTCCCCCAGACACAGGACAGTAGAATGGTGGGAGCATCCAAGATGGTAGTTTAAGTTTCCCAAGGTCTTTCATCACCTCTTGTGGCACACTTATTTGAAAATCATATGAAAATCATAGTAGTAGTATATATGGACAAGATTTGGAAAAACAGAATAATAATTTGCCAACAACCTTAAACATAGGGCGAAGTTCTGCCCTAGTAATGCCTTGTCATAAGAGATGTTGAAATGATTTTGTAAGTCTGTCTTTTCCAGTTCTGAATCATAAACTTTTATTACATCTTGTTGATTTTTTTAAACCTGAAGACAAAGGATTTAAAAACAGGCTCCTGGCTTGTTAACATTATTACACCATAGCACTGTCTAATTCTTTCTTTCATTGTAGACTATGATTCATCCTACCCTTAATCTGTTTTCACAAATAAGAGTTTGGATTTTCAGCAGCGTTGTTCCAGAATGCATAATTTGGAGCAACTCCCTCAGTAGCTCTTTATTTCCAAGCGGTGACTGGAATGAGTACTGCTCCTTTAAGAATGCGTGCTGGCTGTGTCCCTGAGTGGGTACAGGTTTCCCATGAGGAGAACTGTGTTGATCATTTGGCCTGCTTGAAAGAGAGAAGTGAATTTATATGAGGTTTTGGCTGTGCTATGGCTTTATTTTCTTTGATGTGTTGCTCAGTTGCATTGTGCAGACTCCAGCGCCTTCATTTGTGACATGTATGCTGTGATTAAATCCTCAATGAGTGCCCTTTTACTAGGCAACAGGGGAATGGTGCCTGGAATCTGGTCACTTCATTGATAAAACTTGAAGCTGAGAGCATGGTTATTCCTTTGTGTATAAGTGAATTCACTCCTCTTTAATGGGCTACAGCCAATGTTTGGCCAACTGAGTCAGCCACTGCCTAATCTGAACTTTTGGAAGTTCTCCTTTAAAAGCCTACCAAGAGTCTTTTCTACTCTGATCTGATTTTGCTTAAGCAGGATGAACTTTATAGAATTCTGATGAAAAATCAGAACTACTTCTGAAGTTAGCACAAACAGGGGGTATCCTCTTCTTTTTGTATAATGCTCTGAAAGCGTGGTTTAGACTTAAAATGATGCTCTCAGTTTATAATGACAGCCATCACATTGACAAATAATCAGGGCACTGTGGCAGGGCACTTTCTTTCATAGTTATGTGTATGTGCTCACATCCAGTTATAGAACACATAAATGCGGGGTGCATATTTATGTGTCTGAAATGGTTGTGTAAAATTAAAGTAATCGTGTTACATGCTTTAGCAGTTCACTGTGGAAAATTATTAGTTAATAGCCCAATTTTCCTCTGAGCCCTTAGCATTTATTTATATTAATTTAGTTTGCTTGAGGTAGTTCATACTCAATACTATTTTGTACACATACAACACTTGTTCTTACATATTTCAACAGTATACAGTGTGCTGCATAATGCTCCGTGATCCTATAATTATGCATACCTGTTGTATGTTGCTTCAGTTCAGAGCATTTCAATCCTGCTTTTCTGTTGCTAAAATAAAACTGAAGGTGGCTCAGAACAAGATAAAAATGGATACAAATAACACATAAAACATTAAACAATTAATAAATCAATGGGTGCATTCAGATGCGTTATTTCAGCCAGTATAAACTGCTCCAGTTCCAACCGGACCAATTTGATCCAGAAGAAATGCAATCACACTCACCTCCCTCACTGCACAGCACATCGCAATATGTCCATCCACACTACCGACGCGCAGCAGCGCACGTCGGCGTTTTTAAAAATTTGCTGCAGTTTGTGCATGCGCATGGCTGTTCAACCATAGAATGTGAAAAAACTACCTTCACGCATGCGCAAAGCCACCGGGGCGAATCACAGCTTTGGAATGACGCTTCTGCAGAGCTCTGGGATTTTACTTACATACCTGTATCAATCCGCCGGAGCTGTCCACTCCTCTATAAAAACTTTTCCCTCACTCATATCTGACACTTGCACTGAGGGAGCAATATGAATCCTCAGGAGCAGTGCCTGGTGACCCTTCTGACTGCACAGATCTTCCTCTCAGTGGCCTGTCACCTGCTCCACAGGCTGAGAGCCATTAGAGTCAGGAGGCTGATTGCTATCAGACGGCACCACATGCGCAGGACAGCCAGAGTCCTGAGGGAGTCCCTCAACAGGGCATGTCTCCAAACCCTGGCTGAGCAGGAGGCCCCACGTAGGTGGTGGGTGTATCCCCGGTCAGAGGAACTCTGGAATGTTTATGCCCGGGTCATGTGGGAGGATGAACAGTGGCTAGAAAACTTCAGAATGACCAGGGCCACCTTCACGTGGCTGGTGGACTCTCTGAGGCCACATCTGCAATGGGAGGTAACAGTTACGAGGGACCCCATTCCAGTCGAGAAGTGTGTGGCCATCGCCATATCTTGGCTGGGCAACACCACCTGCTATCAGGTGGTTGGTGCCCTATTTGGAGTGGCATGCTCAACTGTGGCTGGAATAGTCATGGAGGTCTGCCTGGCCATTGAGGCACATTTGTTGAGATGCATTGTCTGCGATCAGCAGGATGGGTAAGTGTCTCCCCTGTAAAGCAAAATCATTAGAGAAATCAGGAGTTTTCTAACATATGACCCTCCAGGCTCCGGGGAATGTAATGGTGACCTGCCAGTGACATCTGTGGAGGACCACAGATCCAGATGGCAGGTAAGGTCCAGATGGCAGGTACCACAAAAAGAGCTTGAGGTAACAGGTGTCAAGATTTATGACAGAACTTCAGGGGATGTTTTCCCTACCCTCAGGAGTCTCAAAGCAGCTTTCAATCACGTTCCCTTCCTGTCCCCACAGAAGCCACCTTGTGAGCAATGTTACCTCTAAGTTGAGTCAGTGTGAGTGAGTCTTGGCTCTTGAAAGATGGCTCCAGGACACAGTACCATATGCAACAGCCAAATCACTCACTCACAACCTTGATGCCAGTAGCTCACAGAGCAGAATTTATTTTTTTTGCTCACAGGACTCAGCAGCATTGAGGAAGCATGGGTTGTTTTATATGTGAATAGGACAATGCCATAAGTTACAGCTGTGGCACACTGTAGTCAATCTGCTAGCAAGCACTTCCCTTTGTAACTTTCATCACCTAAATCCAAATGAGAATGCCTACATTAAAAGAATACAATGGGCCTGAAGCTGCAGTTGAGGAATTTTCTGGCAGGGTCATGTCTTCTTAGTTTAGAGCATGCAGTCCTACACCCCAGTACTTATGCTGTAATTTGAAATCACCGTAGATATTATGTATGCCTGGTACTGGCAAATCTAGGCAGAGCTCGGTACTGTGGGCCTGAACACTGATGGTATCCTTTACTTTTGCCAGGCAATGCTTGGATTCACGCACCTGGGGTTCCCACCCTGTGTGGGAGCCATGGATGGATGCCACATCGCAATCCGGGCACCACCAGGGCAAGCTGCGGAATACTTCAACAGGAAACAGTTTTATTCCGTCATCCTGAAAGGCACTGTATACCACCAGGGGCTCTTTATTGATGTCAGTGTCAGGGAAGATGGCAGGAGCCACGACGCTCACATGCTCAGGCGGTCCAGAATTGTAGATGCCATGAACCGAGGCATATTCATGCCAGAGAATCCCACTATAACCATTGAGGGGGTACAGATCCCTCTTCTCATAATCACAGACGCCGCCTACCCCATGCGGTGCTGGCTCATAATGCCCTATACAGGGGGCATTAACTCCTGTGCAGGCGCAATTCAATAGGGCACATTGCAGGGCCAGATGCGTGGTCAAGCGAGCCTTTGGACACCTCAAGGCTCGCTGGAGGAGCCTGGGGGCCAAGCTGCCCATGATGAAACACAACCTGAACGTGGTACTGTGCACCTGTGCTGTGCTGCACAATGTCTGTGAGGAGTGTGGTGACCCTATCACAGGGGAGGCCACAGAACCACAGGGCACTCCACCCTTGCAGCAAAACCAGCCAGGAGGGAATGAGGGCCACTGTGATGAGGGGAGGGCGGTGCGTGCTGCAATCACTTGGTGGTTGCAGAGGTGTTGCAGGCACTGAGGTGCCAAACCTGAGATATCCCTGCGTCCCACGACCCAACAGTTGTAAATATTGGTTCATGTAACTATGTTATTCATTGTTGTTGTTTGAGAAAAATGTTTTGAGTCCTATAGCTGTTGTTCACTAAAAGTACTATTACAAAGAACTGCAGAGTTGCGTTTTCCTGGACTCCCCATCCAAGAAGAATGGGTCGCCTACAGTGTTCCCTCAGTGTTACCAAATCCCTCACTCAGAACCTTGATGCCAGCAGCTCACAAAGCAGATCAGAGGGAGCAATGCCAATGAGGTAGGTGGGGCTGAGAGAAGTCTTTTTTGAGAACTGCTCTTTCAGGAACCAATCTGAGGGAGCTTGTGACTGACCCAAGGTCACACCCTCAGCTGCAATCCAACCCGGATTTCCCAGATTAGAGTCCACACACCTAACCACTACATTATGTGAGATGGTGGCAGGGATAGGGTTGGCTGGAGCTCTCCACATATCTCCCAATAGGAAACAATGGTGTTAGAACTGGGCTCCCAATGGCCCATAGGAAATCAGGGCTACCCATCAGTTATCAAAAAAACCCCAGGCATCCTTTGGAAGCCCCCTCATTCCACCCTCCCTTGCACTAATATACCAATATGCCCTAGGAGAAAAAAAAATGTACTTGGGGCTTTGGCAGAGGAGGTCACAATTCCCATAGGAAGCAAGCTTGAAACCGATATTAGGCTAAGGGCGGACTGTTTCCCTTATAAAATAGCCAATGAGCTCCACAGACACTTCCAAAGAACCTCAAAGAAGCCCTACAATCCCTTGCGTGTGTTCAAAACAAGCTCATGTCTCACTGAGCGCCCAGTATCCACAAGACATTAATTGACACATAAGCCTCCTAAGAACAAATAACAACAAATTTATTTTAACTTTTTAACAAACATTATAAACTTTTAAAGAACTGCAGCTTGAACTTCATGCATCCTCGATTGATTCCGTCACAGGCGCCAGTTCAGGAGCGGCAGGTTGCATGGCGTGCTGCAGGTGTGCGATGTCCGTGCGGAGACACCGCACAACCCGCCTCAGGGTGTTAAACAGATTCAGCATCTGATGGACTGTGGAGTGAAGGAAGGGGGGGGAGTTAGATAGGGCCTTGTTGTGGAATCCCCATGAGAGTGCAGTTGCCTATGGCAGTCAGATCACCACATATTGGTAACAGTGGCCCATACCGTGGGCACTGGTTTTTCAGAAAGGAAAACCATGTCATCAAAGCCACAGGCCTCAAAGGCCCATGTTTTCGCCTGCCCACACTATCCGTTGGGGCTTATTCCCTTTGTAATTCGCTGCCAACACTCACTGGAGTGATACCGCCTTCCCAGAGGGACAGTGAGACCCCTCTCAATGATCCCCCAACCCAGGAAAGTGGATACCACAATCTTTGAGTGCCCTCTGGAGAGTTGGCAACCCCTCTGAATTGGGCCTGTTTGGGTTCCCTGGCCTCCCCTGTGCCCCTGGTAATGTACTGAGCAGGGAAGACCATGTGGCCAAGGCATGCCAGGCCCTAAAACTCTGGAGATCGTGGGCCTCAGGATGGGATTTGCTTTCCCTCTCCTTGTTGTTGTGGAAAACCCCCAGCCCTCCCCTGTGTCTGTTCACTTGGACCACCATCCTCCTGCCATCCCCAAGTCACAGTGGCCTGGACCTCTCATGTGGTCCAGATTATGCCATGATAGGGTGTGCCCAGCAAGTCCCAAAAGACTGGACTTACATCTGTTGTCCACCCTGTCCTTGCTCATAATCAGGGCAAGAAGTGCATTCCCCATAGGGTGACCTGAGGTGGACCTTACCCGCGGCTGACTCTGCTGAGGAAGGAATCACAATTGCTCTACCAGGCCCCTCCTCCTCCTCCCACTCCTCGGTTGACGCAACTAAAAAGAGCACAAGTTGTCTGAGGGAGGCTTGTAGATCAACGAGCAGCCTCCGAACAGTAGTAGACCTATGTGAGTTCTTACACAGGTAAAGGTTGCCACCGCTCTGCCCGCTCAAAATGCTGTTTCAATCAGCATGGCCACTCTTCACGCACCATAACTTCCCACTTCCACCCAACCACCGTCCACTCACCCTCTCCCGTGTCCCCTGAGTGTACCAGGACAGGTCCTGGGGGTTGGGCTGCCTGCTGTCCTCCGGCTTCATTAGAAGGAGGGGGAGAAATGGCCACTGCAGGGTTCAACGGTTAACTTTAGCTCATGGTCAGATTAGGGATTTGTAGTCAGTGTAATACTCATATCGTACCCTCACCTGCTCCATTGTCCCCCGAGGACAGAGTGAGATGTTCAATCTCCACGGGCGCCTGGGATGATTCAGCTGCAGGAAAAGGGGGGGGTAGAGATCTGTTCAGGCTACAGTTTAATATTGGTCGGGGGTTGACATTTGGAGATGTAGTAGTCACATAAATGAACTGGGGTGCATGAGGCCCACAGGTTATGATCACTGTGCTTTCACAAAGGGCATACTTACCAGTTGATGGTCCTTCCCCAGGAGCCACTTCAGGTGCTTCCCCCGAGGATGATGACTCCCGGATGGCTCGGGCTCTATGCGACCACCCTCTTCTCTGTACCCAAGGTGTGTCTAAAGATAATAAAGTTTTGAAATGAGGATGGTGGTTGAGGCTGGAATATGTGATTATAAAACCTCTGAGTCAACCTGGTCCAATCTGTCAGAATCTCTGGCCTGCTTTTCTCACATCACCAATTTTCAGAGCCCCTTAGCTGGAGATGCCAGGGATTGAACCTGGGGGGCCTTTGCAGGCACCAAGCCACCGCCAACCAGCAAGTGTCTGCTCAGGAATCTTCAGGGGCTTGGGCTTCCCATTCAAGAGTAGAGCAGTGTGACTAGTGCTCACCCAGGAATCTGGTAATTCAAGCACATGCTGTGGCAAAATGTACCAATGCATGTATAGCAGAGAATCCACAAGCACATATTCAAAAGAGTAGTCAGTAAGGGGCTGCTGGACTATGCATCCAGTTGTAGCCTGGCTCACATTAGGAATAAGATGGGCCTTCCTTCCTCTGCTCTGGCCTATGCAGGGGCAAGGCTGGATTAGGGCCCACTGATGGGGCAGGGCTGGATTAGGGCCCACTGATGCCCTAAACACAGCCCAGCAATGGTGCCCATCTGCCTTTCTTTCACCTACCTGAGAAGACATTAAGACTCAAGAAATACTGTGATATAAGAGATTATGCTTATGTCATACGCAATAAGCCCTCTGGAAACCATGCTCTGAGACTGGGGTCATACCATGGCTGAGTGGCCCATAGGTAGTGCAGCAGACACTGACCATTCAGACATGGGTTTGTTACATTCCTGTCTTTTAAATTTTTTTTAATGTACATGATGTACAAAAAACCTCCACCCACACCCTACAGTACATGAGTGGATGTTGCAAGGAATTGTGTAAGATACATTGAATCACAACTGGAATATGGGGATTAATGACTGTAAGAATAGCCCTACTGTACCTAATATGAGTCACAAAAGGAATAACATAGTAACCTCTGTATACCAGTGTCCCAAGTCTTTTCAGAAGGTAATATCCACAAAGCTATAGTGTCCAGCATTTCCTCCTACCTAGGGAAAACATATCTCCCTTGCAATGAGGTTGTCAAGGGTCCATTTGAAAAGGGGGAGAGAGGAACACAACAGCAAACCTCAGTCGAAACAGCCCAAGATATTAAGATACTTACATGGGGCTCTCCTCAACGTCCAGCTAGGTCTCCCCGTCTGCATCCACAGGTGTGCCAGGAGTTGAAAGCAGGGAGGTCGATGGCTGCTGGGAGGAAAACTCTCCCAATCTTCAAGGGCTTAAAAAAAAGAGGCTTTCTCCCTCTTAAATTTGGCCTGACATTGACACCCAGTTCCCTGGTGGCCCTCGGGCGGTGAGGCACCTGGCCACCCTAGAAAAAATGCCCCTGGTTCTCAGATGTGTGCTGGGCATTACTCTTGCCCCAGCTTGCATTTCGTAGAGGAGCGCAAGCATCCTCTCGACTTCCTCCGGCTGCCAGGACACGCCCAAATGCCTGGCAGCCATGGCAAAAAGTTTTAAAGTGCGGGGCTTTTCTGCGCATGGGCACACTAATGCTAGAGATTTGGGCTTCTGCATTCAACGACGCGGGATATGTGTGTTTAATAGTCGACCCAAGGGTTGTTGCTTTTGTCAGGGAGTAGAGTGGTCTACCGCAGTGGCCACCATCCCAAGGAAAATGAAGGACACTTTTTCCAAAGTTTTGCAAATTCAGCCCATTGTCTAATATTATTAGTCTTTTATTATTACTCCAAACACTTCCTCCTAATCTCTCCAAAAACCTCACCCCCCCCCCCAACAAACCGCTTCAAGTCCAGGAGTCCCAAATTGGCCAATGAGCTCCATGGAAACTCCAAAAGATCCTCAAAAAAGCCCCCCAATCACCTATGTTTATTTAAAACAAATGCATGCCTCAATCAGTGTATGCGCGTTTTTATTCTTCAGTGCGCATGCACTCACACACTTCTTCCAAAAACTTAGTGTAGAATGGCCGCATCTCCGAAAAAAGGAGTGTTCTGGCGGGAAGAGGAGCTTGAACTCTTTCTCAAGTTCCTTTGGGAACACAGTTATGGGGCGAGGGTCATGTCCAGTATGCACATGGAGACCCTCCCCATCTTCGAGGAGGTGGCCACAGCTCTCACCGAGGCTGGCCATCCGAGGAGCACGTCTCAGTGCCGCGCTAAATTTAAAAGGGACAAGACAGCATTTTTTGAGGCACTTGAAGATTGGAGGGGGATAGCTACGACCCCCTGTCGTAGGAAGGCCCCCCCCCCCCGGTTTAACCTGCTGTGGAGGCTGTGGGACCAGGCAGGAAAACTGAGCTGGGAAAAGAGGAGACCAGCAAGTAAGTGCCTCCCCCCTCCCCAGTATAATGGAGTGCTCCATTAAATTTCACTGGCATGCCCCAACAATTTCCCCCCACTTTCCCATAGGATCCTACCGGCCCAAGAGAAGCTGCAGGCAGGCAGCACTGGAGCAATCTTCAGGATCCTCTCCAGAGAGAAGTAAGCAAATATAGCTCCCATTGGGCAGGTAGGGGGAACGGCCATTGCAGCTCCAGGCCAGCTATTGCCTCACTCCCCCTTTTCTCCCTGGCTTTGTAATCTGGCAGTGCACACGTTTTGATGGATGACTGACAGTAATCAAAGCTGGGAAAAGCACAGAAGTGGGTAACCAAGATGATTAAAGGGGTTGGAACATCTTTGCTATGAGGAAAGGCTAAGGAAGTTGTATGTAGTTAACATAATCCTTTTTGGGCTAAGCCAGACCTGGTGTGCCTTGGCCACATGGTCCTCCCCACTCACCATGTTACCAGGGGCAAAAGGGAGGCCAGAGAACACAAATGGGCCCAATTCAGAGGGGTTGCCAACTCTCCAGGGGGTGCCCAAAGCTTGTGGTACCCACTTTCCTGGGTTGGGGGATCATCAAGAGAGGTCTCACTGTCCCTCTGGGAAGGCAGTATCACTCCAGTGAGTGTTGGGAGCAAATGACTGAACCTTGGAGTTTGTAGGGTGTCCTGCTGTGGATTGGGAAAGCACTATCAGAATAGCCTTGTGCCCTAGGACAGGTGGTAAGTGGGTCCTCAGCAGATTAGAGCACCATATGTGTAAAAGGGGGACCTGGCTGAGAGAACACAGGAAAACACATATTAATCATATTTCCCATGTCATTTTCAACAGGACTGGGACTAAGAGTGAGCGTGGCTGTGCAGGCCATGCAATCCCCGCAGGACAGTGAGCAAGGCAAATATAGATGTATTATTGGGAAGTCATCTGTCCATGCACATGGATCAGTGCCTGGAACGGTTACTGCATCGGGATGTATACCTGAGTGACTGACTGAGGTTAAGCATCCCTGGGCAGGTAGGGATTCAGGGAGATGCAGTAGGGTCAACCCCCCCCCCATTGTGCTGTCATTTGACAGCACAGTGCATGGGAAGTGTAAAAGTTTGCCTGCCCCTATTAACGTTTCATTTTCATCCTCTCATTTTAGGGTCAGTGGCCACAGAGGAGACTGCCTCCTCCCACTCAGGGAGGCAGGAAGCGGCACCAGAGGCCACCTCCGAGTCCCCAAGTGGTAAGAGCAATGGCCATTACTTGTCTTGCTAGGGAATAACTTTGCACATGCTAAGGGCTACCCATTCTCTCACAGGAGTGGGTGAACTGAGCCAGAGGGGCCAGGCTGCTGCGGCCCAAATTCCCCCCCTCCAACTCGTGATCAGTGGCAGGACCACATGCAGGCCACCCTAGAGCAACTCCAGGCAAGCATGGACGCGGTTTGCCGGAAATGTGAGTACCCAGTTTAAGGTGGCTTTCAGATGTCCCTTTAAGCATCGTATCATGTTCATAGTCATAGTGGCTAAAGAGGCATGTGAGTATTGTAAGAGTCCCTTGTGCATAAGTATGTTAATGCTGTGCACCTACTTTTTATTTCAGTGGATGGAAATACATGCCGTATAGAGGTCTTGGAGCAGGCAATGGTGATACTCCGGAGGGAGTTCCAGGGTCTCCGACTCACCGTGGCAGTTGAGGCCCAGGCTGAGGAGACGGATTCTGAGGAGAGTGTGGAGGGAGCTGGCGTCGAGGGGTAGTAATCTGTTGGTGTGTTGTTTGTACTGTTATTTTCAGGTTTTGTCTTCATGGTTTGATGTTTGTACATAGTTCTGTTGTGTTATTGTTCAAAGTTTTGCAAAGTTTAATATAAAGTTCTATTTTCGTATAACAGTCATTGTTATGCCTGGCTTACCTCCCCTACTCAAAATAGGGGACACCCAAACTGACAGAGAGATAGGGAGGGGCTTAGGTGGGGAGACTAAACTTAATGGGACGCATTCAACAGGCGACAGTTTGCACAGCAAAATATCGGCCTCATGCTCGGTAGAGTGCTTGTCTCTGCCAGAATGACAGAGCTAATATACAAAAACATATTTTTTGGTTTAAACCCTAGGCACTGGTCTAGTTTCTAGTTTCTGGAAGCAGCCATGGAGGTCATTCCTTCCTGCTGGACACAGGTGGGGCTAAAACAGGCAGCTTACCAGACAACAGCTCTGAGGGCAGAGGCACGCTTCATAAAGCAAGCAGACAAAAATATGTAGAACAATTAACACTGAAAAAAGAAAAACCACACAACTGGAAGGTTCTAATACTGGTTTTATGTACACAAAAAAACTTACATGTGTGAAGATAAGCTTAAATACATGTAATTTTAAAAAAAGAATACCAAAACTGCTTGCAGTCAAGTAAGGACAATTGCACAATGGGAAGATTCTGCCAAGCACTGCTCCCATATGGCTGCCCTCGGTTTCCTTGGGGTTTGCACAGAGAGCCACACAGGCCCCGTCAAAAGAACCAGAAGCTGCACAATAGTGCATTGCATCAACACAACTTGCCTCTCAAACTTTCAGGGTGTGCACTGTCTTAAACCAAGATATGGAGCGCTGCTTATTAGATTGTATTATAAGTAAGATTACCCACTCATTCAACTGGTTCCCCTGGGCAGCAGGGTTTATGCTCCCTACGACACATCACACCCATTTTACAGCAGAATCACTCAGGAGGCACTGTGGAGGTTGGCCCCAGAAACTGGGATTCTGCCCATCACAGGCCTCCCCTCAGTGGATGCAAAAGAGATTTGGCTCTGAGGCAAACAGGGTTTTTTTGGTTTGTTCATTTTGTTTTATGAAAACTCAGAACTCTTATGGACTAAGTGCTAGATTTCAAGTGCTGACAAGAGACTCTGGAACCTATAACTTTTTTTAGTAGTAAACAATCTGTCGTATTTGCCATCTACCTCACACTCACAGAGGGCAGTGGTCTCAAATATTTATGTTTTCTCTCCTCAGACATTGCCCCGTGTAAAAGAGGTGGACAAGTTTGTGCCAGTATCTTGTAATGACTTCACCTTGGTTTTAGTAATCACCAGGAATAGGGCACTTCCCCCCTACCTCTCTGAGCAGTAGTTGGTGAATATCCAGAGTACGCCACCGTATCTCTGGTTATGAGGAAATCTGGGGACCATTAGGCAATTTAGCAAACATTTCCTCCAAGGGAGGAGAAGTTGCTTTATAAAAACTGATCTAGGATTGAAACCCTCTTGAAACAGCAACACTTTTGCTGACACAGGAGGCTCTGTCAGTACGGGAGGGCACTGGGGATGATGGTATCCAATTTCTCCGCTGCTCTGCAGCACCCCATGCCCCACTGCACTTTGCCCATAGGACTCCCACAACTCAGATCATTTTCTTTTGAGTGGCCGTGAAGGCTGCAGGGGAAAGGGAGTTAGGAAAGATCTGTGACCCCCAAGGACCTTCATGATTTGTAGAATCCAATGCCCACCCACAAGAGACCCTCACTCCACCCTCATGCTTCTTGTTCTTCCCAACTCCATCTGCAATTTGGAGATATAGACTGTTGTATGAAGAGGGGGGAAATGCTCAAAGTCATTTTATGCCTCCAGTTGGACATTCAGTGGAATTAGGTAGCTAACATCCACTCTCAGGAGGCTAAAGGTTCTTTGCAAAATTTCCTGCAGGTTTGGTTGTTTGTTTGGTTTTTGCTAAGATGCATTTAAAGGTAATACAGAATTTTGCACTTTGCTGAGGGTATGCATTTTAAATTTCTTGGAACATTGGGGCCCCTAATATATTGAAATTAAAGGTCCATAATATATTGAAAATTAGTACAAGCATCATGCAAAATGACAGCATTGATGATGCAAAATGAATATGAAGTGTGGAAAACATTTTTGTTTTTCTGATTTTGCTTATTAATAAAATTATTCATGAATTCATGGTTCTGTCTATTGTATGTTATATAATATCTTCTGCATTTGGACTGATCTAAGGTACTAGATTCAGTAATCAGCCATAACTGGATTCAGCTAGCATTTCTGGGAACACATTACTCACCCCTTCCTAGACCAGGATGGTGACAGGGTTGGAATCCAAGTCTTATGAGGAAAGGCTGAAAGAGTTGGTTATGTTTAGCCTGGGAAAGAGAAGGCTTAGAGGGGACATGATTGCAGTCTTCAGGTATTTGAAGGGCTGTCATGTAGAAGATGGAGCAGATCTATTCTCTTTTGCTCCGGATTATAAGACTAGATCTAATAGGTGGAAATTACAAGGGAGTCGTTACCAGCTAAATATCAGGAGAAACTTCCTAACTGTAATAGTGGTTGAGCAGTGGAACAGACTGCCTCGGAAGGTGGTGGATGCTCCTTCACCGGATGTTTTCAAGCGGAGACCGGACGACCATCTTTCGGGTATGTTGTAGGTATAGAAGTATGTAGGACTATCTTTCGGCTATACTCCTGCAGAGTGCAGGGGGTTGGACTAGATGACCTGCAAGATCCCTTCCAACTCTAACATTCTATGATTCTATGATTCCCTTTGCCCACCAGCACTTGGTGTGATGGAGATGCATAACAAAGCCATGAGTATTTACAACAGTTTGTTTTAAATTAATCATGACTGCATTCATTTTTTTTTTTGGAAAACAGTATACTTTTCTTAGTGGCAAAATTATATACAAATAGTGTACTCAGAGCCACTATGTGCAAATATGGCATGCAAAGTAGGCTTCCAGGTAATTTTTAAATGTAGATGTTCATTTTAATTTCCAACAAAAGAAATAAGCAAAAAGAATTGGGGGTGGGGGTATTCAAGTGAATCACTGTTACTCAGTGTTATCTTAGTGATTTTGTGGCCCTGGGCAAAAATCTAGGATGGGCCCCCAAGAATCACTGCCACCCTTCTCACTGGGCCCCCTGCTCTACACAGGGGTCTGAGCAAGGGTTGGCCCTCACCCCCATGTGAAGTGGGCACTAGCTGCTGTTGCCACCAGAAGCCAGCTGTCAGAGCCCCAGATAGAGCAGGTGTGAGCAGTGGCCACTGCCAAGCTGGTTGCCCCTCCATTGGGGAGGTTGGGTTGGTGTCGAGCCTCCCCCCCAGCATAGGGCCCTTAATAATTGATTAAGATCATCCTTGCTACCATATCATATCGATGTATAATTGTTGGTAAAGGGTAATTGTGTGTGTGTAAAAGACTGTGTATGTGTCTGCGTCCTTGCTCTTACACACACACAGTTTGTTATACTTCATTATCTCACTTTTACTTGGAATTCCCATTGTAAGGACTGATCCTAGGAGCTGACTAGGTTAGCTTTATTTAGTGCTGCCACATATCTTCCAGAGCTTTTGCTTGTGAGCCAGGAAAGTACATTTTGCTTTGTGAGCCAGGAAAGTGTATTTTAATTTCCTTTCAACTCTATCCTACTCAAAGGCAATCTCATCTGATTTGTATCATCCTGAATTACAGAATTACTTGCTATTTTCTCAGTTGTTTGTACATTCTCTACTTCTCAAAAGAATTCAGAAGGAGAATTCAGTAGCCATGCAAAAACACCTAAGAGCTTGACAGTTCATTTGTTTGCTTCTGTAGTTCACTGCTTTCAAGACCTTTTCAGGTGACAGACATCTAATGTGTTTTCTCCTAAATACCAGCCATGGCTAACATGGAAGGGAACACTTAACCTGCTAACCCGAACCATGATAAATTTGCCCTTGATTTTAGAGTAAAGCCTCAGAGATTCATGTCATGGGCATCATTCAGGTATAACCGTGGTTTGTTTACATCTGAAAAATCAAACCATGCTTTTAAGGGACACATCAAACCAGAACACACACACACACAGAACACAAACTGTTGCTTGGCAAACAAATTAACTAGTATAAACTACCACTTAGCGTTAGTGAACCACATGTTACACCTCTCAAGAAATGGTTATGCAGACAAGTAAAGCCTTGTGCTGGGCATGGCTGATATCCTTATTCCACACAGATAGTAATTTCCAGCCTGGAACATATGAAGTAATAGCTTGATATCAGTGCTACTTACTCTGTATCAGGTTCTTCAGTCAGTCACACAGCACAGGGCCTCTTCAGAAGACAGTGTTTAATAATGGAACAGTACTAAAGACATGTGTACATTCTCTGTGTCAGTAATGACTAGATACAGCAATGTCAACTAGGATATACTACATTCAAACAACCCCCCCCCTTCAGAAGCCAATTGATACATTTCGCTCACGCGGGAAGCTAAAGCGGGCTAAGAAGCAAAACATTCTTGGAACTGTTATAATTCTCAGCAAGGCTCCTGCAGCTGGAGCAACAAGGTCAGGGACCTGATAAGAGGCTGTGTGGAAAAACTTCAGAGGAAAGGAAAGAGGCAGCATCACTCCTCCCGCATACCATTAACATGACAGAGCAGAGAGCGGCTATAGCGCGGTGTGAGCAGTTGCACTGGAGATTTCTCCAGGAGACTGAACTCCTCCAGGGTCTGGAAAAGGTCTCTGTGCAAAACGGAGACCACCCCACGCCCCAGGGAAGGGACCAGTGGGGAGTAGGAGGCTTGAGCCAGTCCCCAGTAAACAGGCAACTCACTGGGTAGCCAGGCTCACCCCAAAGCCAACCTGGAAGGAGAAGCTCACCGGGAGGAGAGCAAAGCTGTCGTTCCACCTGGGGGAAACCTGGCAAGCAAAGGAGAAACTGAGTCAAACAAGTTGTACTGTATTCTCAGACTGGAAAATTTAAGAAATATAAAGCGGATTGCCCCGGAAGAGTGATTGTTATTGCTCGTGGCCAAGAAATGGCAGACTATTTGAGCTGTCTTTGGCAGAGCAAAAGGGGCTATAAAATACTAATGTACCATCTAATATCTAATAGAAGTGCATGCAGAATTGTAAAGCTGGAAAACTGAGCTTCAGGGACTTGAAAGGCTCTGAGCTTTAATTAGTGGATTATAAGTAAATAAGCCCCCACTAAAGGCTGGTAAGCTTATTTCAGCGTACTCAATTTTTCCTCCTTGGGAGGTGGGCTGGACCCAACAGGGGGGCCCTTTACAAATAAGGTGGGGTGAAGCTAAAAATAAAGGATATCAAATAAATGTATAATTTATTGACAGTTTAAAGAAAATCTAAGGGCTGAATAAGTGTTTGTGACTGTGATCTGTACTACTCCCCCCCCCATACTTGAAGTGGGGAAAAAAAGAGAGAGCTGGGAAAAAAGCAGTGACCTTGGGAACTGTATATTCAAAGCAACTTTCTAGGTGAGCTGCCAAAGCAATGCTGTTGATAGCTCCGTTCCGACTTGAAGCCAAAACAAGAGAGATTAAAAGTCTGGGCAGAGTGCCAGACTGGGAAAAGATATAAACAAAAGATGATTTGTAAAAATAAGGTGGGAAAGACCCAAAGTACTCTTATAACGCTCAGAGAACGACCAGCAAAATGTCTAATGTCAAAAATACTCAAACAAAAACATCACAATCATCACCAGGGGCTGGGGGAGGAGTCACAATATATAAATTTTCAGGCCCTGCTCAAAAGGAGTTGCAGACACTGGTCCAGGCATCTGTCGCAGAAGCAGTAGAGCCCATTAAAAAATCAAACGAGGAAGCAATGAAAGCAATTATAGAGTAGTTCACGGTCAGCATGCAAACATTACAGAATCAAGTGGCAGAGAATTCAAAAGAAATAAAAGAGTTGAAGAAAAATACGGAAAAAATGGGGAAAAGAACACAAGGAATGAAAGAAGAAATGGGAAACATGGAAGCAAGACAGAAGGAGTATGAACAAGATTTGGTAAAATTGCAGGTGAAAAAATCAGCCTATATATTGAGGTTTCAGAATAATCCAGAAGAGAAAGATGAAGATCTATCTGGCAAGTTGGCTAAGATCTTAGCAGACCACATGCAACAGGGGAAGGAAGAGATAGAAGTAGAGTTGGATCAAGTGTACAGAATAAATTCAAGATACGCGAAACAGATGGGAGTCCCAAGAGAAGTGCAAGCACATTTTTACAAAAGGATGGTTAGAAATAAAATATTAAAGGAAACGAGCAAGAAGCCATTGAAGATGAATGAGACTGATATAAATGTATTGAAGGAAATCCCTTGGAGAGTCAGAGAGAAGAGAAGAGAGTACCTGAAACTAACATCACTGTTGAGAAAAAAACAGATACCATATCGATGGTTGCTCCCAGAGGGTCTCGTCCTCACTTATCAAACAAAAAAGCACTGGATAACATCTATATTTAAAGCAGAAAACTTCTTGGAAATATATGGTCGAGAATTAGGATTGGAAGAGGAGGAGGAAGAAGAAGATGAAGAGAAGGAAGAAGAGGATGAAATGCAAGCAGGTGGAGCAACGGTGGCTTCAAAACCCAGAGAGAAAAGAGCAAAAGATAATACCAGACAATCCCGCATCGAAACACAGAATTGGACAATGGGAAAAATGCAACAACAAAATGATAAAAATAATGGATAAGGGAAAGCTAAAAATTTTATCAGTGAATGTGAATGGCTTAAATGGACCGCAAAAAAGGAGAAGGATTATGCACCAATTGTTAAAACAGAACCTGGATTTAATCTGTTTGCAAGAAACCCATATCCGCAAAAAAGATGAGAAATTCCTACAAAATAAAAAGCTAGGACAGACTTTTGTAGCATCCGATAAAGAGAAAGAGAAAAAGAAAAAGGGGGTGGCCATTATAGTTAAAGGGAATCTTCACCTGAAAAGGTTTATGCATCAGACGATGGAAGAATAATACAAAATAATGGGGGGGGGGAAATTGATAGTGAATATTTATGCCCCAAACCAAGAACAAGAAGAATTTTACAAGAAACTTCAAGAACTTATCAATGTCCAAGATTTCCAAAATATATGTTTGATGGGAGATTTCGATACAGTCTATGAAGAAGATAAGGATAGAAAATCTAATATAAAGAAAAAGAAAAAGAAGACAAAAATGCCAAAAAACTTGGAGAAGCTATTAGAAGATTTAAATCTAGTGGATGCATGGAGAATAAGAAATCATTCAGCCAAGCAGTTTACATATTATTCGGCAAGACATGACTTTTGGTCAAGAATTGATATGATATGGATCTCTACAACAATGGTAAAAGATTTGAAAGAAGCTGAAATACAGGCGGGAATTTTTATGGATCACAGGCCAGTTTACATGGAATTACTAACAACTGGGGGGAAAAGTAGATGGACTTTGAATATCTCAATTTTAAGAAACGAAGATTTCCTGCAGAAAACGAAGAAAGAGCTGACTACTTTTTTCAAAGAAAACAAGAGACCAGAATTACCACTGAATGTTGTTTGGGACACTATGAAAGCATTTATTAGAGTATTAATGATACAAGAGACAGAAAGATTAAACAAACAAAGGAAACAGAAATATATTAATTTACAAAGACAAATACAAAACCAGGAGAAAATAATGATGGAAAAGATATCAAATGAGGGAACAAAAAGAAGATTAATCTTGCTACACCACCAAATGAATTGCTTATTAAAAGATGAATTAGCTAAAAAGTTATACTTTGCAAAACAAAACTTTTTTGAAAATGCCAATAAACCCACAAGGTGGTTAGCATATAAACTTCGGCAACAGAGTGAAAAATAATTTATTAAAACTTTAAGGAAAAATGGAAGAGACAAGTAGAAGCAATGAGGTAAAAAAAATAATTGAAGATTTTTATAAAGTTCTATATGGAAAACCCAAAGCAAAGACAGAAGAAATAAAAAAATATTTGGAAACTCATCTACTGGAAAAATTTTCAGAGGAGCAAAAGGAATTATTAAACCAACCAATTTCGATGATGGAAGTGGTAGAGGTGATAAAAAGACAAAATAGTGGGAAAGCTCTGGGACCAGATGGCCTACTGATAGAATTTTATCGGGTGTTTGAAGAACAATTAGGATTAACTTTTAAAGATATATGTAATATAGCGAGAGAAGAAGGGAAAACTCCAGATACTTGGAAAGAAGCAATTATAATATTAATTCATAAACCCAACTCAGATGAAAAAGAGATTAAAAATTATAGACCAATTTCACTGTTAAATGTGGATTACAAAATTTATGCATCGATACTAGCTCAGAGACTGAAAAGAGTTTTGGAAAGAATAATTCATAAAGACCAAGCGGGGGTTTTGCCCAAAAGGCAAATAAGAAACAATTTGAGGTATCTAATGAACATACTGGAGTATTATGAATTACATCATGAGAAACAACTGGCTATAATATTTTTGGATGCAGAGAAAGCTTTTGATAACGTCAATTGGACATTTTTTATAGAGACTTTATGAATGTTGGAAGCAGGCGAGAAGTTTATCACAATGATTCAAACAATATATGGTGAACAAAGAGCAAAAATTATGGTAAATGGCGATTTGACTAATAGCTTTGAAATTCAAAAAGGCACAAGACAGGGATGTCCATTGTCCCTGCTTTTATTTATTATGGCATTGGAAGTTCTGAACAAAGAGGTTAGAAGGGATACAAAGATCACGGGACTGAAACTGAAAGGGGAGGAATATAAATTGCTTGCGTTCGCTGATGATGTGGCATTTTTACTAGATGATCTGAGTGGAGCAATCAACAAACTAAAAGAAAAAATTGAAGAGTATGGATTAGTGGCAGGGCTTAAAATAAATGTGGATAAAACAAAGATTTTGACTAAAAATATGGATAATAAACAAAAAGAATATGTACGAAAAATTTCTGGATGCCAAATCGTGGAAAAAGTGAAATACTTAGGAATTACCATAACAAATAAATGTAGTACACTATATGATTACAACTATAAAGTTCTATACAACAAGACAAAACAAGATTTAGAAAAATGGAAAAATGTACACCTTTCTATGATGGGAAGAATGGCTATATTAAAAATGAACATATTATCTAGATGGATGTTCTTATTTCAAACAATTCCCATACTTCAAAATCAGACTCTTTTCAAAGATCTGGATCAACTAATATCCAGATTTATATGGCAAGGAAAACGAGCACGAATAAGGATAAAAAAGTTGCAAGATGCAAAAGAAAAAGGTGGATTTGGAGTATCTAACTGGCTATTGTACTATAGAGCATTAGCATTAATGTGGATTAAAGACTGGATTAAGTTAGAAGATAAAAGACTATTGAAACTTGAAGGACATGACTTATTATTGGGATGGAATGCCTTTCTTTGGTATGAGAAGGCCATAACACAAAAATATTTTAAACAACATTGGTTGAGAGCGGCATTATTAAAGGTATGGGATCCTATTCATAAAGGGCAGTATATAAGAAGATCAAGACTTATTGTACCGTTGGAAGCCTTTACCCTACCAAATGTATATGTGGGAGAAGAAATCTTAAGGTACCAGGACGTGTTGGACGAGAAAGACAATTTAAAATTGCAAGAACACTTAACTTGGTGGAGTAAAGCCCAAATGGAATCCATATATTTGAAAGATAAAAAAGCAGGTTTTAATAACAAGTTAATGGAGTTAGAGAAAGGCCTTATATCTTCTGATGATAACCTGATAAAGAAAATTTATAAAATTTTGTTGGATGATATGATGAGTGATCAAATAGTTAAAGATAATATGATTGTGTGGGCTCAGAATATAGAGTGTAATATTGACTTAGAAGAGTGG
The DNA here is from genome assembly GCA_029375565.1 of Gekko gecko. NCBI lineage: Eukaryota > Metazoa > Chordata > Lepidosauria > Squamata > Gekkonidae > Gekko > Gekko gecko. Next base: position 177,392,932 of record JAPDNY010000001.1, on the reverse strand, counting down.
GAACAGATATGGGCTAAAATGTTAAAATGACTAAAGCTGTGTCGTATAAAGAGAATATATATAAGATTTTTACAGATGGTATGTTACACCTGATAGACTGGCCAGACAAAATGACAAACGTACAGATAAATGTTGGAAATGTAAAAATAAGAGGGGCACATTTTACCATATGTGGTGGCTGTGTGAGGTAACAAAAGGATACTGGAGATGGATACATGAAATAATGCAAAAAATAATAATAAGGGGTAAAATTCCTTTTTCCCCAGAAGTACTGTTACTGAACATTTTTCCAAAAGATTTTGGTAAGAATGACAGATACTTGATAGTACATCTCTCAGCAGCAGCACGGATATTGTACGTAAAATACTGGAAGACAACGGAAGTCCCGAGGAAACAAGAGTATATAAATACCGTATTTTTCACTCCATAAGACGCACTTTTCCCAAAAAAAAAAATTGGGGGGGGGGAGTGTGTGCGTCTTATGGAGCGAACACTGCAAAAGTTGGGGGGGTGGAGTGTTGGCTTTCCTGGGCGCTCCGCAGCTGCGGCACGCCCAGGAAGGCCAGGGAAGGGGCAGGCATTCTAACTCCCGCTCCTTCCCTCCCAGATGATGTGCGTCTTATGGTCAGGTGCGTCTTATGGCACGAAAAATACGGTAAACTTTTTGAGATGGCAGATAAACTGACATTGTTTTTTTTTCTTTTTCTTTTTTTAACGGAAAACCAAAACATTACATGCAAAAATATGAACTTTTGCTATGTAAATATAAACTGACATTGTTAATGAGAGGTACATCAGAGGTGATTTTTCAAAAAAGTTGGAAGAGATTTTATGATTGGCATATTATAAACTCATAAGTGTAAATGGAGAAATTTTAGATGAAATACTTATTGTCTTAATAAGATTCTTAGTAAGTTAGAAGATTGAGCACACAGAAAAGAGGGTAGAACTTGTATTGACAGATAATTGTGGAACATAAAGTAAGTGTATAAGCACCAAATATTATCGGTGGTCTCCCTGTATATGTTTTGTATGTGTGTATTGTTAGTGTATGTGTTTGTGTTATTGTATTGTTTTTGTTAAAATTAATAAAAGTGTACCTAAGGGTACTTAAAAACAAACAAACATGACAGAGCTACCTGACACTCTGCAGGTTGCTAAGAACCTTGCCCAGAACCATAGGTGGCATACAATACTCCCTACAAGCTGTGGAGTCTTGTGAGCAAAAATTCTGCTTTGTGAGCTACTGGCATAAAAGTTGTGAGTGAGCAATTTGGCTGCTGTATAAATTAGCTTGCTCTGAAGCCATCCTTCCTGAGCTAAGGCAAAAATGTGTGAGCCAGAGGCTAAAAAATGGTGAGCTCACACTAACTTAGTTTAAAGGGAACACTGGTGGCATGTCAAAGAGCCACCTGTGGTTCCAGAGCCTTATATCATATTCTTCATGGTCACATGTGACTGCCACTGAAATTTCACACACAACTCAGAATTGCCTGTTAGTGATGCAGGGTAATATTCTTGTCTACATTTTACAGTTCTTAAGTATATGAGAATGACATGAAGTTCTCAGAAGTTCTCAGAAGTAGCAGTTTTGTAAGTATAATAAATAGAACTTTACAGATGAGTTTTACATGGAAACAATAGCAATAAAAAAAACCCTACACTAAAGCAGCCCTATAGCCAGGAATTTTTCCCGGGTGGGGGGGGCTTGCTAATTAAACTGAGCTAATTAATATAGAGTCAGTCTTCTTTATTGTTCTCTAGGGGGATCAGGGAGGGAAGGCAGAATGGCAGAAGGTCCTGAAAGCTAGCCAGATGCTAGTCCCTGCCTTTCTGCTGGCAAGTGAAGCTGAGTCTTTCCAGAAATTGCTGAAAAATAAGTCTGGCCACTAGTCCCAGCTCTCTCAGTGACAAACTCAGCTGGAAGAAGGAAGGAAGGAATCAGGAGTGGTTAGTCGCACACAGTGGCAAGGCTGAAGAAATACCGCCTAAATTCAAAAGTAAAGGAGGAGAGTGGGGTGGGCACTACAAATCCACCACCCCATTCACCCCACCACTGACTATGACCATACACTGAAGTCACAACAACATTCAGTTTACAGTTAATAGCACAAGCATTCCAGAACTGAGTTGTGTCTACGGTAAATGGAAAACTTTCCACTGATATGGTGTCCTTTGTAACACAGGAAGCGGGCCTGAGCTCAGATAAAGAAATAAGCCACCAGTCAATGAGAGGAGAAAAGGGGTTTTTTTTAATGACGTCAGGTCCAGCTGAGCACAAAAGCTCATAAAATGGTGAACTCCCTGTGTCGCAGTTACAAAGCATTTATAAAGAGAAAATTCTTTATCAGGCCCTCCTCACAAGGGAGGTATTTCCCTTCAGTTCAGCCCACTTACTTCCTGTATATTTAAGTGCACTTCCTCCCTTAGTTGAGGCTAGAACTTTGCCAGTGACTGAGTTAACCCTTTAGTTACAGTTTTAGCTAAGCCAGTATGTTTAGTAGATTCACAGCATTGGCTGAATGGGATTTTGCTTCACTTATTTAGATGTAATCAATAAATTAACCCTTTAAGGAACAGGTGCAGATGCTTACAAGCTTCCTTAGAAATTGAGTATTTCAGTACCTAGTGGGGCATGTTTTCCAGAACACATAATCCACAGAAACAGTAGGATCCTCCATCAATCAAAGCAGGATGCATAAATGGCAGTCTGTGTAATATAAAGGTCTTCCTAAGAGTGAAATTAGATTAACGTGCTAGGTACGATTCAAGCTCATGTTTCTACTCAGACTTTGTGTACCATGGAGTGAGCAACATAAATCACAGAAGGTTACTAGAGCAACACAATATTCAGGATTTGAGTGGAACTGTGATATGAACAATGTCCTGTATGCAAAGAAACAGACTGAAATGCATTTTGGAAAGTTTGTACTAATTCTCCTTAAGGCTTCTGTCAAGAACTTTGGTTCATTCAAAATGGAGTTTGCTTTAAAAGTTTGGTTCAGCTTGGCAGTGGCCTGCTTATGTTAAAAATATTGTCTTTAAGTCTCCTTAGTTCACACAGTCATGCTGGAGAAGAGTGTGTATTTCTGCACCTGCAAGATAAGATGTTCTGCTGTGGACTTGGCTCGTTAACATTCCAAAGCAATTAAGTCCCCTGGGAAGGCCTGGTGCTGTGAAACTGCAGATCACACCACCTGCTCTTCTTACAGAACCAGAGACCAATCAGAAACCAATGAAATCATCCTTTCATTGATTGGTTTTCTTGTATCTGGGAGACATTGCTTGAACCCTGATTGGTGCTCAGGCCTAGTAACTGGTCTGGGGTTCAAACAATAAATAAGTTACCTTAACTCCTATTCAGGGAGCATGATGGTGTTGCATGTGAAGCTGACATGTAGCTCAGCCTTGCTCACCTTTCAGCCATCTTGGAAGCTCTGATTGCTGAAGCCAACCAGCCTGGTTTTTGGACTCTGGAGACAGAGTACTTGGACCCAGAACTGAATGGATAACATCTTGACTTTGAGAACCAAGGTTCTATAAGTATTTAGCTAGTTTGTTAATTTTTAGTTTTCTTGTTTTATCCCCCACAATATTATCCTAAGTAATTCGCACTTTACTCTGTACTTAAATATATATTTTATTCACCAATTCTGGTTTCTGTCTCCACTGCTGCAATAAGTTATCTGGTACCTGAGACTGTCAGTAACTACCTCTAGAAGAACCTGTGAGTCTCCTACTGTGAGCCACCCTTGCAGGGAAGATTCCCTAGTTGAGCCTGGTAAGGTCTAGAGTCTGTCCTTTGGCTCTGGAGTAGAGGGACATAAAAGGACTGGTGGTAGCACTACCTAGTTTAAGGTAAAACAGGTGCCTTTAACCCCTTTGTAATTGTAGCTAGCCAGCCTCTTGGCAAAGAGAACTCCTAGCCCGAGTTAAGCAGGGAGAGGGGCTCTCTTTGACAGCTTCCGTATGGTGGACTTGGAATTTGTCTTGTTATATTAAATTTGGTCCCATTTTGTCAGTTTGGACTTTTCCATATGCTCAGCTTACTTCTGTTTTTTTTGGGCAGTCAATCCACAAGCAGTGGAATGGTTCTGCTGCATATCTGCCTTCCCTATGCATTTTCACAGTTGTGGGGTCAGTTTATTTTCTTTCTTTTTTCCCCAGTTTATTTTCTTCAACACATGCCTTAAATAATGAGGATTTTCAAGGGAGGGTGCTGTCATCATCAACAGTGTTATAGTACCATCCTTTTTATTTTTTTGCACATACTTATATCAATACATCAATATAATGTTTAAGCAGGTCCTCTGAATTCCTAGCTTTCATTTTTTTAAAAAATTTAAGTATCTAGCATTTTCTGTGGTGGAGATAATAGAGAAAAGGGCATATCTCGCAAGGAAAAGGGATAGAGACCATTTTTTAAAATAAAAACTGGGAATTCAGAGAACATGTTTAAATTATAATTATAGCACTCTATCAGTATATTGATAACTTAGTACCTTTTTAAAAAAATAAAAAACTGAAACTACTTGTCTTCAGGCTGTGGGGGGCAGGAGAAGGCGTGGTTTCATCATGACAACAATTCAATTATTGAAAAGTGGGATGGAAGTGGGTGAGAGTGAGTGGGGCAAAGAAAACCAACAGTAACATTATGTACTGCGAAAAAGCTGATTCAGAATTGGCTTCCAGAAAAAGATTGGGGTTAAAGCAGTCTCAACAGAACTGGGGGAAAATGGAGGTTGGAGGTGGAACAAAAAATTGAAGTGAAAACTAAAGGCACAAAAATGCAAACAGAAACCAAAGGATAAATCAAAGCAACATGGGACCAGATCCAACAGAAAAAAACCCATGCGGAGAAGCCCTTTGTCAAAGCTTTTGAATGTAATATGAAGGATGCAGGGTAACACCCAAGCAAAGATTTTTCAGTGATAGAGAAAAGCTGCATCCTGTATAGGTTTCCCATATATTGCCTTGGAATGAGAAACTAGAGTTGCCTAAAAGACAGATGTAGTTGGGCGAGCAGAAGTTGAATATGCAGATTGAAAAGTTCTTTTAAAATTGAGTAAGCACTTCTCCACCTCAGGGCACAGGCATCTTTACACCTTGGTGGCTCTGCGGTAATTATCCTTGGAAACTGCTAGCTATGTCTTGGATAAATCCTAATTGACATAGCCAATTAAAGGCTATCGTTAGAAGGGGATACCCACAAATATCTTCTTATTCAGCCATAACTCAACTAACTCTAATCAAGGTTTTTGCTTTCCCTGAATATATTTAGCTAAAGATTTTCGGTAAATACAATTTATTATTGGATATATCACATGTTCAAACAGTTTAAACAAATCAATACATATCCATTTTTCTTTTGTCCTCTCCCCCCCAAACAAGGCTTCCCGCAGTACTCCAACCCCCTTAATGTCTCTCTTATTCAATTACATTTATTACTAAACTTATTTTCATTTACTAATGGTAACAATTCAAAAAACTAAATCTCTTTCCTTCTCCTCAATAACTATCAAAACAAATCAAACCACGTTTAACATCCCAGTTTTTCAACAAGTATTCTTGAAAGTCTTTCCAGTCTCCAAAAAGGTTTCGTCTTCTTCGTTGTTTAATTTTCTTGTTAATTTGTCCATTTCTGCCATAAACAACGTCTTTTTAATCCATTCCCATGTTTCAGGTACTTTATCTTGTTTCCAACATTGAGCAAAAGTCAGTCTAGCTGCTGTAGTCAAGTACCATAATAATGTTCTTTTGGCTACATTTATTTCTTCCATTTTAAGACCTAATAATAAGATCTGTGGGTCTTTCTTAAAAGTACATTTTAAAAATTTTTGTATCTCACTGTGGATCTCAGTCCAGTAGTTTACTGCTTTATCACAAGTCCACCACATATGGTAAAATGACCCTTCTTTTTTCTTACATTTCCAACATTTGTTAGACATAGTATCATTTATAATAGCAATTTTTTTAGGCGTCATATACCATCTGTACATCATTTTATAACAATTCTCTTTAACATTTACACAAGTTGAAATTTTCATTGACTTTTTCCACAAATATTCCCAAGATGTCATTAATATCTCATTATTAATATTTACCGCCCATTTTATCATTTGCTCTTTTACAATTTCATCCTCAGTATACCATTTCAATAAAACCTTGTACAGTTTAGAAATCATTTTTTTACCCTTCTCAAGCCATACAGTTTCAATTTCAGTGTTATTTTCTCTAAAACCATGTTCTCTTTTATCGGTCTTAAATAAGTCATAAATCTGTCTATACTTCAACCAATCATATTCAAATTCCACATCAAATCTGTCTTTTAACACAAAGTTTTTCCCTTCTAATTTTAAAAGACTTTTATAAGGTAGCCAATCTAACCCTTGATTTCTTGAATATGGATTAATCACTTCTGCTGGTACTATCCAAAGTGGTCTTTCTTCTGAGAAGAATTTTCTATATCTCATCCAAGTCTCGAACAGTGATCGTCTTATAAAGTGGTGTTTGAAAAATTTGTCTATTTTTACTTTTCCATACCATAAATATGCATGCCATCCAAACTTGTTATCATGCCCTTCTAGAGCCAATAACTTTTTATTCTCAAGATTAATCCACTGTTCCAACCATGTTAAACAGACGGCATCATAATACAGTCTTAAATTTGGTAGTTGTAGACCTCCTCTTTCCTTTGCATCACATAAAATTTTCATTTTCATCCTTGGCTTTCTTCCTGCCCATACAAATTTAGATAGTTCTTTCTGCCACGTATCCAATATTTTCCTTTGTTTTAATATTGGAATAGTCTGAAATAAGAACATCAAACGCGGTAAAATATTCATTTTTACAGTTGCGATTCTTCCCAATAATGATAAATTCAAGGTATCCCATTTCTTCATATCTTACTGAATCCTATACCAAACCTTTTCATAATTATTTTTGAACAAATCAATGTTTTTCATAGTCAATTCAATTCCTAAATATTTAGTCTTTGTAACTACTTCACATTGAATTTTCTCTTGGAGTTCTGTTTGTCTTTGTTTCGTCATATTTTTGCACATCACTTTGGTTTTACTTTTATTAACGTAGAATCCCGCAACTGATCCAAATTCTTCAATTTTTTCCATCAATTGTGGTATTTTCTCGATTGGATCTTGAATCATAAACATTACATCGTCTGCAAATGCCCTGTATTTATATGCAAAACCTTTCACTGTAAGTCCTTCAATGCTGTTATCTTTTCTTATCGCTGTCAATAATATGTCCAGTATCCAAATAAACAACAACGGGGATAACGGGCAGCCTTGACGTGTTCCCTTTTGAACTTGGAAAAAATCTGTTCTTTATTTATATTCAAAGCTGCTTTCTGTTCTGAATAAATTGCCACAATCATGTTTAGAAAAGACTGTCCTATATTCATTTTTTCAATAACTTGCAGCATAAACTCCCAATTTAAATTATCAAAAGCTTTTTCCGCATCTAAAAAGAGGAATCCAACTTCTTTTTCTGGATGTTTGTCATAATATTCAATTGCATCAATCACGACTCTTAAATTGTCTCTAATTTGTCTATTTGGTAAAAAACCAGCTTGTTCTTCCGCTATGGTATCTTTCAAATATTTTTTCAGTCTTTCCGAAATTATTTTTGCAAATAATTTGTAATCATTATTTAATAGCGATATTGGTCTGTAATTCTTTACTTCAGTTAAGTCCAAACCTTCTTTGGGTATCAATGAAATATTTGCTTCTTTCCATGAATCTGGGATCCGTTTAGTCTTTCTTATCTCGTTCGACAGAAGTACTAAGATAGGGGTTAGCTCCTCCTTAAATTTCTTATAAAACTTTGCTGTAAAGCCGTCTGGACCTGGAGCTTTGCCCGACTTTGCATCTTCTATCGCCATTGTCACCTCTTCCTTTGTTACTAAACCATTTAATAACTCTTTAATTTGTTTTCCCAGCTCTGGAACTTCAATAGTCTCCAAATATTTCTTAATTTTCTGTTGATCAATTCCTTTCTTTTTAAACAGTTTGGCGTAGTTTTTGCAGAAGACTCTTTTTATGCCTTTCAGATTCATAACATCCTTTCCATCTTCAGTAATCTTACTTATAAAATTCCTTTCTTTTCTGTTTTTCAATTGCCACGCTAGAAATTTTCCTGGTTTATTTGCACCCTCAAATGCTTTTTGCTGTAATTTCTTCAAATTCCAGTATAGTTCTCTATTTAGTAGAACATTCAATTGATCCTGCAGAAAGTGGATCTCTTTAATAATCTTTTTCTTCCCTGGCCTTTTCTTTAATTCCTTTTCTTTTTGTCGAATTTTTTCATGGAGGTCGTTTTGTTGTTGCATCCTTTGTTTTTTGTCTTTAGAGTTCAGAGAGATAAGCAAACCTCTCATTACCGCTTTGTACGTGTCCCATACGACTTGTATATCAGTACCTTTTGTCTAAATTCAGTTCAAAAAAACTTTTCGTTTCTTTTTTTAAAGTTTCATTAATTAATTTTTGGTCCAATAAGTCCTCATTAATTCTCCAATATAATTGTTTAGGTTTTTCTTTAGATATCCAAAGTAAAGGGTTGTGATCTGAATTAGTTTTTGGTAAAATTTCTATTTTGTAGGTTTTTTGCGCCATCTCCTCTGACATCCAAATCATATCAATTCTAGAAAAGGAATTATGTCTGTTAGAATAAAATGTATAATCCTTTGTCTTAGGGTTCCACTTCCTCCAAACGTCTTCTAGTTTCTCTTGCTTCATTAGCTGGAAAAATTTTTTTGGCAGCTTTCCAACTGCCTCTCCACTTGCTTTGGACTTTCTGTCCAATACATTGTTCACTGTGCCATTAAAGTCACCTGCAAGGACTATTTGATCATAATTTAGACAGTCCAACTCTTTAGTCAAGTAATTAAAAAAGGTCTCTTTTGCACCATTGGGTGCATATATATTTACAAGCAATGTCTTTTTTCTATTCATCATTATTTCCACGCCAACATATCTTCCTTCTTTGTCTGAGAAGATTTGTTTAGGTTCCAATTCTTTGGTAATGTATATCACTGTTCCTTTTTTCTTATTAACTGCTGATGAATGAAATTCTTCTCCCAATTTTTTATTAATCAGATATTTATTATCTTGTTTTCTGATATGTGTTTCTTGCAAACAAATTATGTTACATTTTTGTTTCTCTAGCCAATGATTCACTAATCTTCTTTTGTTTGGTGAATTTAGTCCATTTACGTTCCAAGATAAAAATTTGTAATCCATAGTTGTTTTAGATTAAATATCTTTAAAATCATCAAAGTTGTTCTCTTTGAATCTGTACATGTCTCCTTCCGTTTTAAGTGTAAATCTCACCGAGTTGTATGCAAATGATAATCCATATGGAATCTCCCATCTAAACCTGATACTCATTTCTTTTAACCTATCTGTTAGTTTCTTGAATTTCTTTCTATCTTGTAAGATCGATCTCGGAATTTCTCTCAAAATTATTATTTTTTTCCCATTAATTTCCAACGGTTGTGTAAATTGCTTCTTGAAAACGTCTTCCTTCATTTTTGTAGTCACAAATTGAACAATCACATCTCTGGGTAATTGCTTTCTCTTGGCATAAGCTGAATTTACTCTGTAAATCAGGTCAAAGTCTGGATCCAAATCTCCAACATCTTCCCCTATGTAAGTTGTCAACGTGTTAATTACTAAGGCCCGTAAATCCTGATCTTCCTCCTCTTCGATTCCTCTCAATCTCAAGTGATTCTGAGTGGCCCTATATTCCATCATGGACTCCAGTCTTGTATTTTCTGATAGGGTTCTTTTGACTTTCTGTTCCATTTCTTCTGATTTTGTCACCAGACTTTTAACCTCTTTTTTAACTTCTTCTGTATCTTTTTTTATCCCTGCCACTTCTGTTAGTACCAGTTCTTTCAACTCTTCCATATTTTTTTTCTGTACTTGGACTTGTACTTGTTCTATTTGCTCCAGTTGTATTTGCAGCTGTTGTTGCAGCTGTGATTCTATTTGCTTTCCCAAACTCTGCACCACTTCAGTCATCCGTTTCTCCATCGCTTCCATGGCAGCCTGCCACTCCTTTTTTTCCTTTGCAGTCATTCTTGGACTAGGTGATGAGGCAGCCCTTGGTCTTGACCTCAAATCCGTCCTGGAAGCGAGTTCAGGGCTAATCGATCTTTATATTATCAATCTTCAAGCCAAATCGCCACCTTTATAGCTTCTTCCAGTGCTTTTTCAGCTTAAAAATAACTTTTTAAAATTTAGTCCTCCTCAAAATGGCGGGCGCAATTTCTCTATGATTTTCTGGCTAGAGTAGGCTCCTTCAGAACTTCCTGTTTATCTGTCCGTCACTGTAATCCAACTTCCGGTGTCACACTCTAAAACGCCCGTCTACTTCCGGCACAGCAACATCGAAAACATCCACTCTAGCCTACTTCCTGTATCATAGAATCACAGTCAGTTTCATTTCTGCTACGCAAAGTTTAGTCTTAGCTGACCACAGGAATGCAAAACAAAGTCACTTTTCAGCCGTTTTCTCTAAAGGAAAGCTTTCTTTTTACTTTTAAATCAAGCGGATTAGTTCATTGAAGCTTTTTACGCTTAACCGTACGTTTAGATTTTAAGTTCTTCTTTAAACCGGTAAGCAATTGTTCACTTGTTACCTTACTTGTAATCTCGGGGTTTCGCAGTGCTTCTTCTGTAAACGATGTTAATCTTGATGTTAAAGAGGTCGGTAGATGACGAATTTATGCTGAATTCTCAGCCCAGCTGGTATCTGTAGTGCTGATTTGCAACTGCCCTCTTCGCGGAAGGAGATCAAAGTGTAAACAAGCTTCCTCCGAAGCTTATCCACACCGATCTCAACCCCCTCTCAGGCTTGGCTGCTTGCTTGCCACCCCCCCACCTGGGGAGTGCTGCGCTGGGCCAGGTAGAGCCCAGACTGTCATCAGATACCGCTGTTCACCCTGCACAACTCGCAAAGTGTGTCAATTCGCCATTTTAACTCCGACTGGAAGCCCCTATTTAGCTAAAGATTTTCAAAGCAAGTTTAATTCCTCTGTCTAATTAAGTTAGGTCATCAGTATGAGAGAGTATGTGTGTTAGTTTTTTCTCTTTTTCGTCTGTTGTAGAAGTGGCAAATATAGAAAATGGTGGGCTGTGATGCTTTTTTTAAAAAATAATAATTTAAAACATTTTTAAAAACACATAAAAAGCCATTATTTTAAATCCCCAATTAGGACTGCTAGGAGTGAAATCCTGAGTGAATCCTAAATATAGACCTATGAATTCTTAGAAGCAGAGTGCGGACGACCAGAATGCTGTTTTCCTGTCTGTCTCATCAAATGAAATGTTTGTTTTTTACAGTATTTTTAGATTGTCTTTAGCCATAAATATTAATGAGGCAGTTCAAAAAAGGATTTTGAAGTATGACTATAAAATCTGATTAAACCAATATAAAATATTTAAAAATATAAAAACAACATTAAAACATATCTAACATGTTATCAAACTTCTGCCTTTGAAAAGAGGCTGAGGGGGGGAGAATTTTTAGGAGCTTCACAAAAATAACATAATCTCCTTAGAGAATTCAGGAAGATGCACCACAGTACTGGGGTCCTGTAGCAATGGAGGAGAATCAAAGAAAATGTCTCTTTTTCCCTCTTTGGCTGACAAGCCACAGAAGAAGAGACACAAGATGCTAACAGAACTGTGAGAAGGAGCAATTTTACCTGATTTCCCTTTGTCATCACAGCACCCCATATTATTTTGCATTTTCCTTGTAAGGATTTCCCCAAACCTCCAGGGGAACTTTTGGACTAAACAGTGGGTTTGAGAAAGGAGAAGACAGGAACAGATCACTCAGCCAATGTCTTCTGTGAACTCTGATATAGTCCATTATGCAAAGACTGTAGAGCAGAGGTGTCCACTTCATTTGTTACAAGGGCCAGATCTGACATACATGTCACTTTGTCAGACTGGGCTATGTGTAATGCCAGGTACAGGAGATATAAACTTTATGAAGGACACAGGCAAACCCAATTAACGGGTTTGGGGTTTTTTGCTCAAATACACACATGCTTAAAACGTTAACATTAGTATTTCCTTAAAGTATCTCCCTGATGTCTACCCTCATTATCCATTACTTATTAGTATTAGGACAGTATACAGCAACATAATTTATAACTTCTATCATCTGCCAGTAAAGGTAATGACCAGTTGTTCAGGTGCTGGATAAGAGCCATGGATGGCCGGTTTCAGCACGCAGGCCGTATGTTTGACATTCTTGCGTAGAGAGACATTAATAACTGTATTCCACTCTGATAAAATCAAAGCAATTGTCTGGGGGTAAAAGATGTGATATTACCCATTCATATTCAACGTATCTAGCACACATTTCCTCATCTTTCATACTTGTAAGCAGTGGAGAAATTGACATGCCAATATGAATTCCCTGTGAAATTGATTAGAAAACCAATTTAATTTTTGTTGTCTGGATCAAGCTTTGAATCATGGGAAAAGGAGGCAACATACAACGGTGCGAAGGTAGCTTGTTTTCTGTAGATTTTTAACAGCAGGAGCATGAGATGGAAATGGAAAGAAGAGACTTTCTGCTTGAAAGATTTTATATTTTCCAGGGATAGAGAAGTAATATTGTGCTCCCATTGATGGAGGAACGAAACAGATGGAGTAAATATACACAGTGGTGGGAGGAAAGCAAAAATATCTTTACTTCAGATACACTTATTTGTGTTTTTGAAGTGCAAAGATGTCTTGTATTGTATGTAGTTTAGACTGAGATGCTATAAACTTGGTATTTGTGTAATGTTAGTAGCTTCAGATTTGTGAAACACAGCTCATATACCCTGTAATGTATTTTAGCTGTGGCCACTGTGGTGTTGTGGTTACAAAGGCAGTTCCTTCTTAATCTCAATCCATACCCCAAACAAAACCAATTCTAGAGCAGTAGCACAAGTAGCTGCGGTGGCTCAAGTGGTTAAGATGCTGAACTGCAGGCTGTGGAAGGTCAGTAGTTCAGCAGTTCAAGACCCGGGTGCCGCAAGACGGAGTGAGCTCCCGTCTCTAGTTCCAGCTCCTGCCAACCTAGCAGTTCGAAAGCAAGAAATTGCAAGTAGATAAATAGGTACCACTTAGGTGGGAAGGTAACAGCGTTCCGTGCACCTTGGTGTTTAGTCATGCCGGCCACATGACCACGGAAACGTCTTCGGACAGCGCTGGCTCTTCGGCTTTGAAACGGAGATGAGCACCGCAACCCTAGAGTCGGATTCGACTGGCTTTCGAGCAGGGGAACCTTTACCTTTACTAGCACAATTTATTATTACAAAACACTACTGTATAGCAAAAGCAAGTTGTACATTTATTAATAGTTAATTTCATCTGTGTTGTAGTTCCCACTAGAACATACATTGCCAGTTTAGGCATTTCCTTTTATCAGTTGCTCAGGATTTGAAATCTGTCATGTCTGTCAGTAAACAGCATTTGGGTTAATGAGATCTTTGTCCTACTTTCAAGCATTGATAGATCCCAAACAGAGAGTAAATAGTGATTGAACAGACATGCAGAGGCCTTTACTGTACCCTCAATGCAAGCCAGCCTTTCCATTGGATGAACAGATCACTCAGTGGTGTCTCTTTCAGGTGCATAAAGATTAACTAGTTTTTGTGCAATAAAAGCCAAATTAAGCACACAAAGTCTCATAAGGCACCAATACAAGAACATTTTATTAAATTTGGAAGCTTAGAACTGGAATTTTAAGGGACACTCTCGAGTCCAAGGGTGCTGTAAAGTTAAATTGTATGTGCTGTGAAGCAGCTATATTCTAAAATAGTGCTATTAAGTAACCACCAGGCAGTTCAGATAAAGAATAAAGGGCATCTGGTTACAGTTATCTGTGATATAAACCTACTCCAAAGCAAATAAGGCTTGTGAAGCTTAGCAAGGATACAGTGCCTTGTATTGTGCTTTTCAGTTCACTTGGTATGAAAAATAGCATCCATAGATTCAAGATGGATTAGTGAACTTTTACTTCAGCAGGGTTAAAAGCATTCCAGCACAGCGGATTTGTGAATGTCACTGTCCATAAATACTCTAGATTTAGAAGGCCCTTCAACTTCTTTTAGGGCCTTTTGAAGCTGCTTGCCACATAACAGCAGTTAGCTAATTTCTAAAATGACTGAAGCTCAGCTCCAAGGCTGGTTGTCTTTCTGGAAGCCATGTCTGCCAATCCTAGACATGTATGTGTTTGGGTTGGGGTTACTCAGTAGCAGGGCTCTTTTTGTATCAGGAACTCCTTTGCATATTATGCGGCACACCCCTAATGTGGCCAATCTTCCAAGAGCTTATAGAGCTCTTCTTACAGGAGCTCCTGTAAGCTCCTGGAGGATTGGCTTAGGGGTGTGTTGCCTTATATGCAAAGGAGTTCCTGATACAAAAAGAGCCCTGCTCAGTAGTGAGAGAGATCTCTTTCCCTGCTTAACTGTGAAGTTCGTTGGGTGACCCTGGGTTACTCAGACTAATCAACATGGGGTTATTGTGAGGATAAAATGGAGGACAGGAAAACTATATGTGCCACCTTTGGTAAATAAAACTATAATTGCAGAGCTTTAGAAGATCTCATTTTTTCACATGAGTGATTGAACCTTCTCAGTCAAGATGCAGTGTCTGGCTCAAAGTGGCTCAGATAGCCTGTGTAGAAAATCCAGGGCAGTGGGATTCTTCCTGGCCTCCTCAAACATGCCCTTCCATAAAGCGGGGGCCACAATGGAGAAGACGCATGTTAGTCACTTAACTGATACATGGAGATGGATGGTAAAGCCAGCACCTTCACAGCTAAGCCTCCCTTACCTGAGATAATGTGAAAGTTGCCAACTCTCAGATGTTGGCTATAATGAGTGGGACTGCCTGGGCAGAAAGCTATATTTTGTTACACAGAGAATGCATATTAAGTAGTGTTGGAAAACATATTTTACCCCATCATAATAATGCAGTGGGGATGAATATATCAGTAGTACCTATTGAGAAATGCCCTCCATCCCAGAATTCATCCCAGTCTTTTAGTTATTGGGATCCTACTTCATGTGTTCTCAGAAACTCAGCTGCAAACTCATAGCTGACAGAAAGGAGGAAGGAACCATCAAGATCCAATCACAGAACAGAATATAAGAGAAGCCAATGTTGTATCATGCCAATGGCCCATCCAGTCCAACACTCTGTCACACAGTGACCAAAAATACCAGGTGCCACCAGGAGGTCCAGCAGTGGGGCCAGGGCACTAGAAGCCCTCCCACTGTTGCCCCTATTGGGTTGTAAAAATAAGCAGGAGACTGCCCAGATATGGAGGTGCACAAAGAGTTTATAAAGGTGAATATATACAAAATATATACAGAGATTTACCTAGTCATTTGAACAGCATGGCACGCCTTAGTCTTTGAGAGCTGAATCCCCCATAGCTGACTAAGCATACAGCTATTATGCTGAACTCTAGCCAATCCCTAACAAGGTGATGCAATCCGTGACCTGAATGAACAACACCTGGAGGAAGCACCTGTCTGTAGTTACTTGACTGCTAATCTGACAGCTAGGTTTGACAGGTAGATCGAACTCATCTACAGTAACTGCTTGCTACCTCAGATTCATATCTCAATACGCCTCCTAGGGAGCAAGAGTTATACCCAAACCTACTCTAAAGTAGTTAAACTGATCAGAGCACATACATTTGGTTAATACATCAGCCAGATTACAATCAGAAGCACATTTCACAATTTGCACAAAACCATTAGCAACATGTGTTTTAACAGTTTGATAACGAATCAAGATGTGCTTGCTTCTGGCTCTTGTACCACAGTCTTCAGCCAAGCTCAGGGCAGCAGAGTTGTCATAAGAAACCTGAATTGGAAGATTACAGTTTACATTCAAATCTTTCAGCAATTGATACATCCATTCAAGTTGTATAATGGTGTCATGTATAGCAGCATATTCCGCTTAACAAGTACTAATGGCTATGATTGACTGCTTCAAAGACTTATGCATCACCACAGCATCATTCAACATAATCACCATCCCTGTTGTGGACTTTGCCCCTGGACAATCAGCCCAGCTAGAGTCACAATAAGCATGTATAGTCAGTTGCCCCGATACCTTTAAATTTAGACTGTATTCTAAAGTACCTTTGAGATATCTGAGGACTGTCTTTGCAGCTGTCCAATCACTATGGTAAGGACAGTGCATCCTCTGGCAAAGCAAGTGAACTGTGTAACAGATGTCAGGTCTGGTCCATGTAGCTAGATATAAAAGTCAACCCACTAAAGATTGGTACCTGGTTACATCACACCATAGATCATTATCAGGTTCCTTTAGATAACTTGTACTCATGGGAGTAGAAACCACCTTGGCATTTGTCATACCAAATTCAAGTAACAGTTTAACAATTTTATCCTTTTGACTTAACTGGTAACACCCATCAGAATCTTGTGTCACTGTCACATGCAGGTATTTACTTATCCGACCAAGATACTTAATCTTGCATATACATTGAGCTACACTTTTAAACCATTGTAACTGTGCAGCAGTATCATGAATAACCAAAATGTCATCTACAAGAATAAGAATTGTGACATCAGATGTCAACACATGCCTTGCAAATACACAAGTATCCGCTACACTTTGCTTGAAGCCATATTTCTGCAAAGAAGAAGATATATAGAGGAACCATTGCCGGCTGGATTGCTTCAGCCCATACAAAGCTCTATTTAATTTGAGCACCAAACCTTTGTCAATATGTTCAAAACCTGGAACCTGTTTCATATAAATGGCCTCCTCTGGAGTAGCATGTAGAAATGCAGTGCTAACGTCAAAATGTTGTATCAGCTTCTTCTGAATTCCTGCTTGACATAGTGCCACCTTAAAAGATTCACTGCGCACTGTGGGAGAAAAGACTGAATCATAGTCTAAACCATAGACCTGTGAATAACCTTGCGCCACAAGATGCGCCACAAGATGCAAAGACTCATCCTGCAATGTTTTTAACTTAAATAACCAACTGCCAGCCAACTACATTTGAATCAGAAGGCTTTTGCACCCAGGTAAAGACTTCATTGTCTGTTAAGGCATTGTATTCTACTTGCATGGCCTCTAACCAAGGCTTCCTTTCCTCCTCCGGTAGAGATAACACCTCTTTGTAAGAGTAGGGTTCTTTTACAGTAACATAATTGATTACTGATTGAGTAAACCCAAAACGTTTAGGTGCAACTCCTTTTGTAGAGCGACTTGATACACGAACAGGTTGTGGCTCTGTTTTAGAATCTGCCTGTGGGGCTTGCTTCTGAGGAGAAACATTTTCACTTTTAACCTCTGGCTCAGAGCCTGTGTTAACTGTATCACTACTGGTTTCTGAAAAAGATAGCATTACCTGTGGAGATTCTTCATAATCGTGCAGTCTCTGCCAATTACCATTTTCACATACACTAGCAGACCTGCTATAACTCATTTTCTGATGTTCATCACAGAACCTGTAAGACTTCATGTTAGGCTGATAACCCAAAAAACGTAAGTTGCTTGGTTCTGGCACCACCTTTTCTCCTCAACTTACGAGGAATGTGCACCCAAGCTTGCATACCAAATGTTCTGAGAAATCTCAGGCTTGGATCCCTGTTATACAGGACTCGGTAGGGGATTTCATCAATGGACCTGTTAGACAAATAACATGCAGCACAGATGGCCTCTGCTGAAAATCTCATTTTAAGACCAGCATCAGCCAGCCTGGCATACATCATGGTTTGGAGAGTAGAGTATTATTCTTTCTGCTAAACCATGCTCTTTAGGAGAAGCTGTATTTGTACTCTCTTGACCACACCATTTAGCTCTAACCACCAGTCAAATTGATCTGACATAAATTCCCCACCTTGATTCACCTGTATAGCCTTAAGTGGAGTAGCCAACTGCTTCTAAACACTCTTAGCCCAACCCTTGAACATGGCAAACGTTTCAGATTTATGCTTCATAGGAAAGACCCAGGAAAACCTGCTTTTGTCATCTGTTATGACCAAACAAAATCTGTTATTTGAACAACTCTTGGGGTCTGGCCCCACCAAATCCATGTGTACCAACTCAAGAGGATACTTTGACACACGACTGCTCTCCTTTGCAGCAGGATAAGCATGTGTCTTCACCTGTTTACACACAGTACAATCAAGATACTCAGAACATAGCAACACTTTCTCATTGGACAAAAGTGTTAAAGTTTTATGCAACCTTTCAAAAGAAGGGTGTCCCATTCTCCTATGAAGGAGATGTATACATTTTTCATGGTTACATTTGTTGGTTATCTTTTCAGCCTGCAAGGAAAGGTTATGTACAACATATACATTGTCTTTCAGCACACCAGACAGAAGCTGCTTGTTCCCTTTTGCCACAGAGCAGCCTTGCTGGGTAAAAGAAATGATAAATCCAGCGTTAGCCAAAGCACTCACGCTCAGTAAATTGTTCTCCAGGGCAGGAACGCAAAGCACACCTGAAAAAAAAAAAAAATTTAAAGCTGGAAAACATAAGTTGCCCTGTGATTGAACCACTGCTGAACTACCATCAGCCAAGGAAACATGAGAAAGTTCAGAGGCTTTGATATCTGAAAGCAAAGCCTCAGACCTACAAAAATGCTGGCTAGCCCCAGAGTCTAGAAGCCACTCTGAACTAGCAACACCCATAGTAACAAGCCTAGCTTGTTGGTTTCTTCTCTGCTGCTTCTCCATCTGTGCCTGGCCACGCCCTTGCTTCTGAGTCTGCTGACACCTCCTCAGCTGTGGGCAGTTCCTCTTGAGGTGTGAGTCCTCACCACACAAGTAGCACCGATGAACTCTAGAAGCTGCAGGAATGTTGGCTTGCTTGGAACATGCTGTAGAAAACAAACAGTCGCCCCTCAAAACATCCTCTATTGAGGCCCCTTTTTGTCTCTCCAGCCTGGCATGCTGCCCAACACATGGTTGTGAAGAACGCAGCCGCGCCTCCTCATCCAGCAAACAGGAAATCATATAGGCATAAGTTAGACGATCAGTGTCCAGTTTTTCCAAAGAAGAAATCAAAGGGTTATATTCAGGGGGAAGAGAAGAAAGCAAAATAAACACTCTGTCCAGGTCTTCAATGTGTTTGCCTCTGGAGTCAAGCTGAAAATAGCAGTCAGCCAAGGCGTTAACATGCTCTTGAACAGAGCTTCCTGGCTCCATTAGAAGCTGGTACAGACACCTCATTAAGGCAATTAGCATTCCAGCCGACTCCCTTGCATACACCCCCTGCAGAGCGTCCCACTCACCTTTTGCAGACTGCTGGGACCAGACAAACACCAGCTGTGAGTCAGACAGGCTGAGTATAATATGTGCCAACACTTTCTCGTCTGACGCTGCATCAGCTGCAGACAAGGGGCTTGGAGGAGGGTTGTGCACAAACCGCCAAAGGGCTTCCCTCTTCAGGAACCACTCCATTTTTAGGCTCCATGAGGAATAATTGGGGTCAGTAAGTTTGTCTATGAGGGTTATGGTTGACTGTGCCATAGCGCTATCACCATCTGCTGCAGGGACCGCTAGAATTAGCTCCACAGGTCTCCCGTTGTCCTCAGCCTCTGACAAACTGTTGTCAGCCGATGAGTCAGGAGCATCGTCGCCTACTAAACCTGGAGAAGTACTACTAAGCAAATAGGCCAGAATGCTGTCCTCAAAACTCTCCCAGTCAGCCTCACTCATTCACCTGTGTTCACTGCTCTTGGCAACAACTCTTTGTATAAAGCCTCCACCAGCCAGTGCAGTCTACCACTGCTGGGCCCATAACCCTATTGGGTTGTAAAAATAAGAAGCAGGAGACTGCCCGGATATGGAGGTGCACAAAGAGTTTATAAAGGTGAATATATACAAAATATATACAGAGATTTACCTAGTCATTTGAACAGCATGGCATGCCTTAGTCTTTGAGAGCTGAATCCCCCCATAACTGACTAAGCATACAGCTATTATGCTGAACTCTAGCCAATCCCTAACAAGATGATGCAATCCCTGACCTGAATGAACAACACCTGGAGGAAGCACCTGTCTGTAGTTACTTGACTGCTAATCTGACAGCTAGGTTTGACAGGTAGATCAAACTCATCTATAGTAACTGCTTGCTACCTCTCACATTCAGATCCATATCTCAATAGCCCCCCCCCAAGCACCAAGGATACAGAGCATCCCTTGCCCCAGACTGAGAGTTTCGATCTATACCTTATGGCTGATAGCCACTGATGGACCTCTACTGATAGCCACTGATGGACAGAGCACACAAGCTTGTGGTTATGCTTGTGACTCTGACCCAAGTAGGATCATGGTATACCACCCCATACCCTGCTAGTAAGTCTCACCTAGAGCTATAAAGCTGGGGAGACTAGAGTGACAGAACAAAAACTTTTTTGGGGGAACAGAAAGGCATAGTATGGTGATCCTGGGGTGAGAAAGACCAAGGTTATTTAAACTCAAGACACATGGAAGAAGCACTCTGACTTTTAACTTCCTGCTGCTTGGATGGGCACAAGCCATGCTTGACTGAGCCTATATCTAGTGGGTTGCATCTTGGCCAAGCAGCAAGTCCTAACCAGGAGATCTAAGGTAATGATAGACTTCAAAGTACTGCAACTGCAAGTAAAGCTAGCCTGTCCTGATTAAGCAACATTTAGGATAAGTTCTGAGTATAGAGAGAGGGTACTGCGTATTTTCACCTTTTCTTTGTTCCCCTGCATAGGCAGAAAAGCTTGAACAGAATATGTATATTATTTTTATTCATTTATTTAACTTCCTTATATTTTGAATGCTGTAAGTTTGATCTCTGAAAAAATCCTGCTATCTGAAGGGTGGTGCTGGGGAACAGTAGTGGGTAAGTGAAAAGTACTGAGACTGACGAGACCGTAGAGTGAAATCAGCTCATACTTTTATTTCAAGGTTGAGAACAAGACAACCTAAGCCGGCTCACAGGCCAGCTTATATCCCCCAAGAAACCCACACCCCAATACACACACACACACTTGTGATTGGATTATACACACTGATTGCATTAACCTCCTGGATTCTAGTTCCCTGATTGGCAGGGAGTTTGGATCCTATTGTTCATTGTCTTCAGGAGCAAAGCTCAGGCTCTTCATCCAGCCACATGTCGGACCAGCTGGAACTGGTTCAAGCACATGGCTGGCCTGCACCCACGTTCCACTCTGGATACATTACACCCCTCCCCCTTGGTCCAAAAGACACCTGCAGACATAGTCCTTTAAGTAAGCTGGAGGCTTTCCCTCGTGGACTGGTGTGTTGCTGGAGCTGTCAGAGATGCTAGCGCCGGTGTTCTGGATGGGGAGCTTATCGGTGCCGGCAAAGGTGGCGTTGCCACTGAGGACCCATTTGTGGCGGTCTGGGCTCCTGGAGACTGATTGACAGGTGCCGTGGCTGGGGTCTCCGCCAGGCTGGGGGACACCAGGGAAGGTTGTTGCTCCATGGCCTCCTGGGCTTCAGGCTCCTCAGGGTTGTCCAGCTCTAGAGGCGCCACACGGCGATGGAGTTGGTCGATGTGGTGATGGAGCATGGTGCCATCTTCACAGGAGACCTTGTATGAACAGGGGTCCCTAACCCATACCACCCATGCCGGGACCCACTGCGGGCCTCTGGTGTAGTTCTGAGCATATACAGGATCTTCCAGGAAGAACCCTTGGGCGGCTTCCTGGTCCTCGGTGCTCGGCTCGCATTCCAGGGCCCGGTCCAGGTGTAGCCAGTCCATGCATGTCATGAGGTGGCGACCCAAGAGATGCTCCACTGGACTGCATCCCGTGGTAGAGTGCGGGGTGATGCGCTGTCCGAAAAGGAAGGAGGCCAGCTTGTAATCCCAATCTGGGGAGTTGAGCCAGCGGAGTGCGTCCTTGGCGGTCCGGACCATCTGTTCCGCTTGGCCATTAGTGGTGGGGTGGAACGGAGCGGAATGCACATGCCAGATCCCGTAATAAGCAGTGAAGTCCTGGAACTCCCCGGACTTGAATGCTGTGCCGTTGTTCATTACCAGAGTGTCAGGCAGTCCTTGGGCACTGAAGATCCACCACATGGCTTTGATGGCAGATCTTGAGGAAGTGGATGGCACCGGAATGGCCTCAAGCCATTTGCTATAGGAGTCAACCAGAATGAAAAAGAATTGCCCTGGAATGGCCCCGCGAAATCCAGGTAGAGCCGAGACCAGGGGCCGTGGGAGGATTCCCAGGCTCTCTCTGGAGCCCGAGGCGGTTCGGGGCTCAAGACCTGGCAAGGCTGACACCGTTTCACCTTGTCCTCGATGTCCCAATTGAGGCCTGGCCACCAGATGTAGCTCCTTGCTAAAGCCTTCATCCGTACCACTCCCGGGTGGTGCTCATACAAAGCCTCCAAGACGCGCTGCTGGAGCGGAGCCGGAATCACCACCCGGCCTCCCCACATCAAACACCCTTTGTATGTTGACAGTTCATGCTTCCTCATTACAAATGGAGTGAACTCAGGGCCCTCCTTGGCCACAGGCCACCCCTCCCCACCCAGTCCAAGACCTGGCAGAGGATTTTGTCCTGGGCCGAGAGACGGGCCACTTCCTGTAGGTGGACCGGCTGGTCAGGAAGTGTTTCCAAGAGGGCAACCGTGTGAGTGGGAGCCGGGTTGGGGTCCACGACAGGCTGAGGGCATCCGCGTGGCCCATGGTCTTACTGGGTCGATGGGTGAGGGAATAGGAGTACCCCGCCAGAAAGATGGACCATCTCAGGGCTCTGGGGGAGACCATCTGTGGTGTCTGGCAGTCTGGTGTGAGGAGACCCAGGAGCGGTTTGTGGTCGGTCACTACCTTGAAGGGCTGGCCATAGAGATAGCGGTGAAATGTTTTTACATCAGCCACTATCGCTAACGCCTCCTTATCTCTCTGCATGTAATAGCGCTCCGCAGAAGACAAGGTCCTCGAGTAGTAGGCAACCGGGACCTCCCAGCCGTTTGGTAACCAGTGGCCCAAGACAGCCCCGACCTTGTAAGGAGAGGCGTCTCACACGAGGACCACCGGAAAGGCTTTTGTAAAATGGTGCAAGACAGAATTAAAAACCAGCAAGTCCTTGATGCCCTGGAATGCTTCTACGTGCATTGGCCCCCAGACCCAAGGCACATCCTTGTCCAAGAGATGATAGAGTGGTTCAGCCATGGCAGCCTTGAGGGGCAGAAAAGCATGATAGGAATTGAGCAGGCCTAAGAATGCCTGCAGTTCCCTCTTGGACGAGGGGTGTGTGTGCGTAATTGCCCTAAATTTATCGTCTGTGAGATGGATCCCCTGGGCGTCCACCGCGAACCCCAGGAACTCGATGCGGGGCACCCCCAGGAGACATTTTTCCTTCTTCATTTTGAGGCTGGTGGCGTCGAACCTCTGGAGTACCTGTTGGAGTCGGTCTGCGAAGGAGGCAGAGTCCGGCACTGCAACGATCACATCATCTAGAAAAGGCTGTACTCCAGGGATGCCTTTTAGGAGGGAATCCATGAATGACTGGAAAATCCTGGGAGCCACACAAACCCCAAACTGCAGCCTTGTAATCCTAAATGCCCCTTTGTGCGTTGTAATGGTTTGAGCCTTGGCAGCGGCTGTGTCCACCAGCAGCTGCTGGTAAGCTTGTGCTAAATCTAGCTTACCGAAGACCTTGGCCCCCGCGAGGGAGGCTAGGACGTGGCTCACCACTGGGACCAGATAAGCGTGGTCCTGCAAGACCTTGTTGAGGGAGCACTTGTAATCTGCACATATCCTCATGTAACCGTTCGGTTTAATCAGTGTGACTATGGGGGTTTCCCAGCATGCGGACGCAACTGGCTCCAGCACCCCTTGCTTGACAAGGCAATAGAGTTCACCTCTATTTTGGACCGCATAGCAATGGGAGGGACACGGGCCTTGATGCGGATGGGGTGCATGTTCAGGTCAAGGTCTAGGGAGATGGGGCCCCCGGTGTACCTCCCCAAGGTCCCGTCAAACACTTTCGGAAAGTCTCTGCAAATGGCCTCAAAATCCACCATCTGGATCTGATTGATACCCGTTATCTTGAGGCTCAGGGGCTTGAACCGTGCCCAGCCTAGTTGCACGTCCAGCAGATGGTGCCGCCGCGTCATTAGTCTGCAGAGGCACCACCAGGTCCTTCAGCAAGAGAAGTGTCTTGATCCCACAGTACCTCAGGAGGTGGGCCTTCTTCATCTCGGGATCCGTGATGGTGTTGATGGTGAAATGGTTTTCGAGAGTCTTGAGCCACAACTCCCATTGGTTGGGGTGAGAGACGTCAAGCTTTGGGAAACTCTTGTTACCACTGGCAGCCATTGTAGCAGCATGTGTAGTAGGCGGCAGTTGCTTGGGTGTGGCGGTGGCGGGCTGAGGCAATGCCAGGCTGCGCTCGGAGTCAGCGGTTGGGTTCGCGGTGCCTGGAGTGGTGCAGTGAGCTGTTACCAGAGAAGCGGGGCACGAAGTGGAGCGGTGTGCCATGCTCAGTGCTGGGACTCGATGCGATGCTCAGTTCTTCTTGATGATCGTTGTTCATGGGAGGTAGAATCCCATCCTCATCGCCAGTGAAAAATACTGAGACTGACAAGGCCGTAGAGTGAAATCAGCTCATACTTTTATTTCAAGGTTGAGAACAAGACAACCTAAGCCGGCTTATATCTCCCAAGAAACCCACATCCCAACACACACACTCGTGATTGGATTATACACATTGATTGCATTAACCTCCTGGATCCTAGTCCCCCGATTGGCGGGGAGTTTGGATCCTACTGTCCATTGTCTTCAGGAGCGAAGCTCAGGCCATTTGTCCAGCCATGTGTCGGACCAGCTGGAACAGGTTCGAGCACATGGCTGGCCTGCACCCACGTTCCACTCTGGGTACATTACAGTAAGCATGCAATCCATGGAGCACAATAGTTGTAAATTGCAAAACTGCAACAAGTCACCCCACATTTGTATGCAGGGGTGTAGTGTGAGGCTTGGCAACTAGGTGGAGCCTTTAAACAGCAGTGCACATACAGAGTGCTAAATGTACGATTCTCCCCCATCACTTTAAATTCTGGGTGGGTCACTTGTAGGCACTGGATGGGACTTTCTGAATACCCTTTCTAAATGGACGTGGAGGGCAATGTGGGGCTCCAGGCCACTGGTAACTCTTAGAAAGTCTTTTGCTAGATTTAAATGATGCAAAAAAAAAATTCTTCTCTGGGAGTTTCTTGTGCCCCTGATTGGATGCATATATGTATATGATGCACAATCTGCTTTTGACATTCCCCCCAGTGTCAACGGTTGCTTGCTGTGTGGCATCTATTCTCTCTTGCTCCGGATTGCAAGACTAGATCTAATGGGTGGAAATTACAAGGGAGTCGTTACCGGCTTAATATCAGGAGAAACTTCCTGACTGTAAGAGTGGTTGAGCAGTGGAACAGACTGCCTCGGGAGGTGGTGGATGCTCCTTCGCTGGATGTTTTCAAGAGGAGACTGGACAACCATCTTTTGGGCATGTTGTAGGTATGTAGGGGTTTCGGCTGTGTTCCTGCAGAGTGCAGGGGGTTGGACTAGATGGCCTGCAAGGTCCCTTCCAACTCTAACATTCTATGATTCTATGATTCTATGATTTGTGTTCAGGAAGCCAACCAACCAAAGCTGTTAATGTAGAATAAGGTTTGCTCTTTGAACTAGTGGCAGAATCCTGGTCTGTCTGCGAGATGGACTTCTGTCTATTAACCTGCATGCTCATCTCAGAGACCTGGTCATTATACAGTCTCTCTTTTAATCTGTAAACTGTCTTGGGTAGGGATTTCCCTGTAAAGGTTTGCTTTTCAGAAGTGCTGTGCAGAGCTTCCTTGCTTCAGTGCATTAAGGACAGCCATCATCAGGATGAACTAATTTGCATGGTTGCATTTCATTTTGCACAGTGTTTTGGACAGATGGTTCAAGTGTAAACACTTTGATTTTGCAACAGCTTTCACTATCAACTGCCTGACAAAATGGGCTCTAATCCAGCAAAGTTTATACCACAATAGATTTGTTCTTCAAGATGATGCAAGACATTCTTGGTTGTTTTTGTTAACACAGACTAACGTGGCTATCTTTCTGGAATGAATTTTCTACTTTGTCATTTCAACAAGGTACTGGATTAATTTCAAGCTGTTTGACAGCAGATGTTGGGGAATATTAGCAATAGATTTTTGAGGGAATAATATAACATCTGTTTTTCATTCCTTTTTCATTTTCTAGTCTGGTATTTTGTTGTGTGTTTTATAGCCATGTTTGAATGAAGAAAAGATTCAAGTTATGTTGTGTGTAAATGTAAATATAGATAGATAGACAGACAGACAGACAGACAGACAGACAGACATAGACATAAAAGCCTATATTTACTAAAGATCAGGATGGTATAGATTTTATTTCTTTAGTAAAAGCTTCTCTTTGGTGCTGATTTCATTCATCCCTCTATCCATTTTATTTGTAAACGTGGTCTGGGTAACATAACTGAAGCAGCTTTCTGTTTCAGAGGTCATCTAAAAATTTAAAGACACATTTTTTCATGTTAAAGGGTGTGTTCAGACGGATCTTTTGATCTGCCATAGGAACGACTCCCTTGCGGATCAAAAATGCACGACCAGACAGAAACATCTGGGAAATATTCCGGTCCCATAGGCATCCCGTTCTGCTGCGCCTCCAATCCTGATTTAAAAAGTAGCAGTTTCAATGTAGGCAACTGCAGACTTTCTTCCGTCTGGTCACTCCATTAGCGTGCGATGCTCCCATCGGCTCGGTCTGACGTCAGACCGAGCCGACGGAGCGCGATTTAAAAAATTGAAACCCCATGTGCGCTTTAACGAGGAAACGCATTCAGCGATAAGCGCTACGAGGAATGTAATATTCATGCTTATTTCTTTTAGGGACAAGATGTTACCGCGATGGGAGATGGAGGGGGGAAGGACTGTTCTAACTTGCAAAATAGTCCCTCCATTGATCATGATGGCAATGGCAAGGGGAGGACCGGGACTTTGCTGAAAACCCTCCGCGATCGCCTCAGTTCTCCAAGGAGGCGCAGCCTTGCCTATGCGAATGTACAAAACTTTTTAAAAAAAATCCTCGGTGGATGCCGTGTAGACAAATCACGGTGGGAACAACGCGCGGTGAGGCTATTTCATGGGGGGGCATCTGGTCGTGCTAGGCTGGATTTAAAAAATCGGGATAAAATTTTAGGAGGGCTCATGGCGCGATTGACTGGCCGTCTGAACGCAGCCAAAGATATTTCCTATCCATCTAAGTTTTTGGCATGCTTGGCAAATTTCCTTGTCAGAGATCAGCTAGCTTTAAAATCACCCATTTGAACATTTGACTTCCCATCAGCCTGCATTTCTTCCATATGGTGTCTCACTGATTCTCAGCCTCAAAGACTGCTGATCTATTTTTAATTTCGCTCTCCTCTGGAAAGTGGCATGCTTTGACAACATAATATGTATCTCCAAGAAAGCCCTCCTTAGAACAAAATTTAATTGGTTGTCATGGCCATTTCCTACAAATTCAAAATATGACCAGAGTTTGGATTTGGTTTTTTTGAGGCATAGCCCCACTCATATGAGAGAACACTCATTTTAACTGGGAAAAAAATCAATGTTCCATTAATTTATTTTTTCTAAGTCTACATAATACCTGTGTTGTTTATCTTTATAAGTCATCTCAAATTTATCTATTGCTTTATATTCAATTTTCCAAATGTCATGGCAAGGTTTATGTGGCTGTATCATAATTTTTAATGAAGACTTTTATGCCAGCCTGGTAATCTGGTCTTCATAAAAATTGTTTGATTAGTGCTCATCTTCTTCCATTTCCTTCAGATAATCTGTGTGGGGTAGGGGGAGGATTGTAGTCTGTAGGTTGTAGACTGAGGTTAAAAAGAACATGTTGTTCCTTTTCTTTTCTTTTTTCTTGCGGGTTCCCTGCTATCTTAAAATTGCATGTATGCTTTGTTTGTATATCCTTTGGTTTCCTCCTGTCCATCATTTCATAAAAGTGTATGTAGATGGGGGAGCATGCTGTTCAGAAACCTTAGCTGGCAAAGGATGATACTGAGGCCTCCTGTGTTTCTTATGGTTGGGGGGGGGTTCACTGAGGCTGTGCAATATACTACTTCCTGTATTTGTACTGGCTTCCAAAGAGTTTTTGCCAGAATTCCAGGATAAGTGTGGATGTAAATTTCTTGAACCTTGCAGTCACAAAGACATAAGAAGAGTCTTGCTGGGTCAGACCATTGGTCCAGGTAGTCCAGCATCCTGTCTCACACAGTGGCTAAACAGGTTACTCTGGAGAGCCAACAACAGGGCATACGTGCTGAGACCTCCCCTGATGTTGCCTTCTGGCACTGGTGTTCAGAGGTTTACTGCCTCTGAATGTGGAGGCTCCTTTCAATCACTGGGACTAGTAGCTGCTGGTAGACCTGTCCTCCATGAATCTGTTTAATCCCCTATTAAAGCCATCTAGGCCTGCAGCCATCATTACATCCTCTGGCAACAAATTCCCCATTTTAATAACTTTTAATCAAAATAACTTTTAATTTCCTTTGTCCATCCTGAATCTACTGCCCATGAACTTCATTGGATGCCCTTGAGTTCTAGCATTTTGGGTAGGGTAGCCAACCCCCTGGTGGGGCCAGAGGATCCCCTGATTTCGGGGGGGGCCCAATCTGCCACTGGCCATAGAATTTTTGCCCCAAGCATTAGAGCATTGCTGTGCGACGACCCTAGCATCATTATGTCACTACCGATGCCGTTATTGTACTGCACATGCTTTGTGCACAGGGCAGAGAAATCCTGATAAGGAGCCAGGAGCCCCCCACTGCAGGTAAGAAGAGACCTGGGAATCCTAATTTTGGGAGAGGGAGAAAAAGTTCTCTGTGTCCATGTTCTGTATCATGACCAGCCAGGTACTTCCAGGAAACCCACAAACAGGGCATGAAGGAGCAGCCCTTCCCTTCCATTTGCGGAACAGGAATTCTGTCCCTGGCTATGTTTGCCCAAACCAACTTGAGAAACACATGACAACAGTCCTGTAGAGAAGAACACTAAGAAATTTATTAATTAATAAAGGGGAAGAGCTATGGCTGAGCAGCCAAGGCCATGAGGCCGGTTTGTGGGTTAGGCTCCAGCAAAATAATGGTATGTTAGCAGCTTTTCCCCCCAGCCTGCATTTTGAAGCAATGAACCAAAGCTAATATCTGAATACATTCCTGCTCGATTTCTGTTCATGTGGTTAGAATCATAAATGGCACTTAACGTGTATATATGGGAGTGCTAAATGTGCCTACTGAATTTATCAGCTGATTTTCTGTTGGTGGACATGGAGACTTAATACGCAGTGATAGATTTATCCTCCATGAATGTACCTAGTCTGCTTTTAAGTCTGTGTAATACGGAACAAATATTCAGTGTTTTATTTTGCTGGCTTTTGGTGGAATTTCCAGGTATTGCTGCACTTGTTAGCCCTTAGAAGGAAGTTGGTGGGGGGAACTAAATCTCATAAATAAAGATTAAGGAAACATACTGCTGAAAGCCTCTTCTTTTCTTGTCCCTGTCAGAGTCAGCTGGCAAAAACGAAGGGCATAAATAATTTCCATCATCTTGAGCAGCTGCACCCAGGTCAGCTGCTTGCCCTTAGTGCAGTATGATAAATTGACATTTCACTTGAGCAGAACTCATGAGGTTCTGAAGACAATATGAACTGCTGAAGAAATAATTATTTTGTTGCCAGGAGTTCATGTGTCTCAGATTGGTTGAAACTGCCAGCCTGCCTCTTCAGAACTGGTACTGCTGGCTGCCTGTTGACACAAGAATATAATTGTTGAGATGTTTTTATGGGACTTCACCAAAAGAGAGGAAAGTGGCAAAAGTCAAGTTCAGATCAGCTCTGCTTCTGTGCAAGGAAGGATAGAGTGAAGGCGAAACCCATTGAAGCTGTTTCTCTGCAGAGGTACCTGAGGATCTAGCATAGGATCTACTATTTGCCTCTGACAGCTGCAACCTATTAAATGTTAAGGAAGAACTGTGCACAGTAACCATTTTGTAGGGCAGCAGGCAGTTTATCAGCAGCTAGTGTAGCTGGCTATTAGGGTCAAGGTTTCTCAGAACAGAAGAACAAATGTGACAAAATATAGAATGTTTCCTTTCTTCCTCATTTTCACTGGCTTCTTAATCTGCTTTATGAATTCTCTAATGGTTGTTTGATTTGTTGCTCATTATGGGCTGAATCTTGTAGAGGATTTCTGCTGATGGCAGGAAGGGAGGTGATTATTGCCAATTTCCTTCCTCCTGCTGCAGATCTCAACCCCCCATTTCTGGGGATAGGGTTTCCCAGCAGCAGCATTTTGGGAGGCGTTTTGAGCATCAGCAGGTGGAGGGAAGCAAGTGAGTCATGCTTCTTTGTCAGTAATCCTTCCATCAGCAGAAACAGGTTTATTACCTGTTTTCGCTAATTTTTGTATGAACCATCTTTGATATGTTTTTAGCTATCATATGCTGTTTTAATTGTTGTTTTAATTTGGATCTGTTTTTTACTTCATGGTAACCCATTTTATGTGTGGTTTTAAAAACATGATGGCAGGAATTATACTTGCTACAATAAACAAAACTGAACAAATGATGCCAGATTACATTTTCAATTGGCCATAACAGCTTTTGGTTTGATTTTTTTTTTACTCCCTACCTGTGTTGTCATGCCAAATGGTAAATGAGGACTTCTTCACACATCCAGTGCATTTGTGGGATTGAATATTTAAGAACATAAGACGAGCCTTGCTGGATTAGACCACACAGTGTCCAACCAGTTCCTCTGGATGGCCAACAACAACAGGGCATAGAGGCCTGCCTTCTCCTGATGCTGCCTCCTGGCTCTGAGATTCAGAGGATTAGTGACTCTGAATGTGGAGGTTACCCTCAGTTACCTTGGCTAGTAGCCACTGATAGATTCATCCTTCATGAATCTATCTAATCCCCTCTTAAAGCTGTTTACTCCTGTGGCCATCACTACAGCCTCTGGCAGATAATTCGACATTTCAATCACTCTCTGTGTAAAGTAGTATTTCCTTTTGTCTGTCCTGAACCTACTGCCCTTCAGTTTCATTGGATGCCCTCGGGTTCTAGTATTTTGAAAGGTGGAGAAAATTTTTCTTTGTTAACTCTTTCCACCCGTGCATAATTTTCTAAACTTCTATCATGTCCTCCTCCCTTAGTCATCTCTTTTCTAAACTAAAACACCCCAGACTCTTCAGGCTTTCCTCATAGGGAAGGGGCTCCAACCCCCTAATCATCTTGGTTGCCTTCCTCTGTTCTTTTTCCAGCTCTGCAGTGTCATTTTGGAGATAGAGTGACCAGAACTGTACACAGTATTCCAAATGAGACCACACCATAGATCTATTCAGGGGCATTACAATTGGCTATTTTATTCTCAATCTCTTTCCTAATAGTCCCTAGTATAGAGTTTGCTTTTTTCACTGCTGTAGCACACTGGGTTGACACTTTTGTTGAGTTATCTACTACAACCTCAAGATCTTTTCCCCTTTCAGTCTCAGCAAGTTCAGACCCCATTAACCTATACTTGAAGTTGGGATTTTTTTGTCCCAATGTGTATCACCTTATACCTACCAACTATGAACTTCATTTGCCACATTGTTGCCCACTCACCCAGTTTGTGGGGGTCCTCTTGGAGCTCTTCACAGTCAGCCTTGGCTTTCACCATCCTGATAGTTAATATGCAAGTCAAGGAAGCTAAAAAAAAGTAAAGAGGCTTCTTTTAAAAAGTGGAAGGTCTACCTTAATTAATTGAATAGGAGAGACCACAGGCTCTGGCAAAACAAATGTAATTCAATAATTAGGCATGTGAAAAGAGATTTTGAAGAGCAAGTTGCTAAAAGCATCAAGACAAACAATAAACATTTTTAAAATATATCCAAAGCAGGAAACTAGCCAGAGTAAACAACAACTTATTACCAGCTTACCAAATGCACTAACATATATCCATCCTGCCAAGTCTCCTGCTATAGTAGGAGGTCTCGTTTCGTGCTTGCTACCATTCTAAGCAGCAGTGTGTGTGGGGGGGAGGGGACCCTTGGCATCCTGTGTGCTGCTATGTCATTTTGGCTGAAAACCCAGAAATTACATAGGGTAGCTCTAGGAATCTCTGAAAACTCTATGGCTTACCAGAGAGTTTCCAGTGATTCCTAGAGCTCATGTGAATTCCAGACTTGAGAGAGCTTTAATCATAGCACGAATTAAGCAAAGGGAATATGGCCTTGAGTAATTGTGTGGGTGTGTATCCTGAACTTTTAAAATAACCAATAATTAAAGCCATTTATCTTCTTCTTTTCTTTTAACAGTAACTCGAATGCTGCTGAAACCAAACATGGATTACTTTTGCAAAAGGTGCATAGTCGAAAACATGTGCATGCAAACTGTTTGCATTTGGTTTTAAAAAAAACCTGTTTGCGTTTGGTTTCCACTGGGCATCTATAAGCCTTTCCTACGTGTCCATTATGCAGCCCTAATATGGTGGTTTTCATTTATCACTTCTCATATTTTAAATCATGGAGAAAAGCGGGGAAAGCAGACCCTTTCATTGTTTTTATCTCGATCCATTTGACTGGAGAACTGTAAAACTGAGGTCCTTTTTACTGTTTTATAAAGAAGTAATATTTTATTCACTATAGCTGAACATAGTTATAGTAAGTACAACTTGTTTTTGCTGGCTCGCTATTGTTTCCTTGTACTGTGTAAATCACTTGATGTGAAATTCCACCCCCACCCATAGACTCACTGATGACATCACTATATATGCAAACTCTCTGCCACAGTGACCTAGAATGCATTAGGAGCTGGGTAGTTCACTGAATGGCAGATGGCTGATAAAAAGCAGAGTGTACCATTTTACATTTCATTGTTCGTGGCTGAGAGGGTATTAACATGAATACATTGTATTTTTTAAAATAGCATTCAAGTAAATTTATTATTAATGCAGCCTGATCCTCCAGATGGTTTGCCAGATGTGGACATTGAACTCTGATCTTTTGTGTCTTTTTTAAAATAAGCTGTTATACAATTGTGTACATGACACAGAGTTATTAAATTTTTGTAGCATGTGCCACTTAGATTTACAGTTCTTTTCACTTGTTACTTACAGGTCTATGTATATTATGCACATATTTTTCTCCTGTGAATTGCATATAGAATCTGTCCAGAGAGGGGAAAAAGAAAAGACAGGGGTGCTCTCGTAAGAGATGCCCACCCAATGTTGCTCCACACTGCATTATGCAAATTCATTTTAATTGTACAGTAATATTTTTTTCCATAAATTGCTACTTTTTAAAGTTTTAGAAGAGGCCACACCTCCAGACAGAGAGGTCAGATGCTATGTATGTGCATGTGCATTTTTAAAGCTATATTTGTTCAGAGGATAACATTCAAATAAAAAATTGCTCTTTTGTTAACAGTGGACGCCTGGAGCAAAGGTGCCTGGAGGCAGTTTTGGAATGGATGAGAGCTAACAAGTTGAAATTTAATGCTAATAAATTAGAGATGCTGTTAGTGGGCAGGAAGGTCTGACCTGGGAAATGAGTTATCTCCTATTCTGGATGGGATTGCATTCCCCCTAAAGGATCAGGTTCATAGCTAGAGGGTGCTCCTAGGCCCAGGCTTTCTGTAAGATAAACAAGGGTCAGCAGGGGCCAGGGATGCCTGCTGCAAACCCTTCCTGAGCAGAAGGGATCTTGCTGCTGTGGTGTATGCTCTGGGGGGGGGGAATCTAGATTACTACAATGTGCTCTGTATGGGGCTACCCTTGAAGACTGTCCAGAAGCTACAGTTTGTACAGAATGCTGCAGCCAGAGTGTTGACTGGAGTGGGTTGTAGGGACCATATCACTCCAGTCTTGTTGCACCTACACTGGCTTCCAGTTTGCTTCTGGGCTCAATCCGAGATGCTGGTCTTGGTTCTTTAAAGACCTGTACAATTTTGGATTAACATACATTAAAAGGGTCGCCTTCTCCCATACAAACCTATCCACTCACTCCAGTCATCCTTGGAGGCCCTGCTTTGGTTGCTCCTGCCATCTGAGTCTACATGAGTGGCAACCTGAGAAAGAGCTTTCTCTGTCATGGTACCAAAATTTTGCAACTTCCTGCCCACAGAGATTCATCTGTCTCCCTCTATTGGTGCCTTTTGCTGGCAGGTGAAGACTTTGGGCTTTTCCACATTTTCCCCCCATCAGTTCTGGCCCCATACTGCTTGGGTTTATCCTCTGATTTCTGCACACATTTTTGTGGTGTTTTCACTTAATTTTTTTTTGGGGGGGTTTCCTTCCCCCCCCTTTTGAGGCCACTTTTACCTCGACCTTTTTGTGGAAGTTGATTTTGCATAATGTTTCTATTGGTTTTCTTTGCCTCACCCACTTCCATCCCACTTTTCAATGACTAAACAGTCATCTTGGTTAAACCATTTTCCACAACACTATTTCAGTTTTAAAAAGCCCTACAGTACCAATGGCTGAGTTCAGACTGGCAGTTTACAGTGGGAGCCAGTCATGGCAAAAAAGCCCTGGAATAAACTGTTTCGGGTTTTCCCAGTCACCCAGGGCCAACAGATGCGGGAACATACCGGGAGGAGGCACGTGGGAGCATTCAGACTGTTAGCTCGGAGGCGCGGCTGTAAACGGCTTTTTTGTCTATGTGTGTATGGGCGCATATGTGCTCATGCGCATAAGTGCATCCGGCCGATTTGGGGTGGATCCCATTGCACCAGCACCGCATTGGGTGGTAGAGCAGAGCACAGCCAATCCAATTGCTGCTGCCTTATGCACAAAAACACCCGGCACACACTATAGAATTGAGTTGTTCCCGGCCTTTCGGCTTCGTGTTCACACTTCCAGGAAGTGAAATAACTCGGGATAAAGGTGCTTTCCGGGATTTGCTACCTTTTTTGTCACGTATCTTTTTAACGCTGGAGCAAAGTGGAACAGCATGGGTTGCCTACGGGTGGGGAACTCCAGGCAGATGTGCCTGTGTGAATGCCCCCTTTAATCTGCTTGGGAAACGTGGCTGAAAAGTGGCTATAGTGGGGCAAATTGCCAGTCTGAACTCAGCCAATATAATGCTGTAGTGTTGTAATGATAGTGTTTGAAATTGAATTTTATATTTTTAACTGTATTTTAATTAGTTGCTGTAGATTTTCCAGGTTGCTGTAGATTTTCCGGGTTGTCAAAGTGACATAGAGAATACTCCATCTTTCTGTATTATACCTCTGAGGATGCCAGTCACAGCTACTGGCGAAACTTCAGGTCCTACAATGCCAAAACCAAGGCCACACAACCCGGAAAATATACAGCAACTAATGAACTCCGGCCGTGAAAGCCTTCGTCAACATATTGTATTTTAATTATTTAAATGTTTTAATGTTTTTACATTCACTGCCTTTTGGACCCTGATTTGGCGGAAAGGCAATATAAACACGTTTTAAATATATCATAAATAAAGAATGAGGGTTCCACAAAGTCACTCAATAAGAACATAAGAGAAGCCAATGTTGAATCAGGCCAATGGCCCATCTAGTCCAACACTCTGTCACACAGTGGCCAAAAATACCAGGTGCCATCAGGTGGTCCACCAGTGGGGCCAGGACACCAGAAGCCCTCCCACTGCTGCCCCTTCCAGCACCAAGAATAGAGTGCATCACCTGCCCCAGACTCAGAGTTCCTATCTATACCTTGTGGCTAATAGCCACTGATGGACCTCTGCTCCATTTGGTTATCTAATTCCCTCTTGAAACTGTCTATGCTTGTAGCTGCCACCACCTCCTGTGGCAGTGAATTCCATATGTTAATCACTCTTTGGGTGAAGAAGTACTTCCTTTTATCTGTTCTAACCCGACTGCTCAGCAATTTCATGGAGTGCCCACGAGTTCTTGTATTGTGAGAAAGGGAGAAAAGTACTTCTTTTTCAACCTGCTCTATCCCATGCATAATCTTATAAACCTCGATCATGTCACCCCTCAGCCGTCATTTCTCCAAGCTAAAGAGCCCCAAGCGTTTTAACCTTTCTTCATAGGGAAAGTGTTCCAACCCTTTGATCATTCTAGTTGCCCTTCTCTGCACTTTTTCCAATGCTATAATATCCTTTTTGAGGTGTGGCGACCAGAACTGCACACAGTATTCCAAATGAGATCGCACCAATGATTTATACAGGGGCATGATGATACTGGCTGATTTGTTTTCAATTCCCTTCCTAATAATCCCCAGCATAGCGTTGGCCTTCTTTATTGCAGTTACACACTGTCTAGACATTTTCATTGAGTTATCTACTACGACTCCAAGATCTCTCTCTTGGTCAGTCTCTGCCAATTCAGACCCCATCAACGTGTATTTATAGTGAGGATTTTTGGCTCCAATGTGCATCACTTTGCACTTGGCCACATTGAACCTTTTGCCATGTTGCCGCCCACTCACCCATCCTTGACAGATCCCTTTGGAGTGCCTCACAATCCTCCCTGGTTTTCACCACCCTGAACAACTTCATGTCATCTGCAAATTTAGCCACTTCACTGCTTACTCCCAATTCTAAATCATTAATAAACAAATTAAAAAGCATCGGACCGAGTACCAATCCCTGTGATACCCCGCTGCTTACCATCCTCCACTGAGAAAGTTTCCCATTTATACTCACTCTCTGTATCCTATTTATAAGCCAGTTTTTGATCCACAAGAGGACTTGTCCTTTTATCCTGTGACTATTGAGCATACTTAGGAGCCTTTGATGAGGAACTGTATCAAAAGCTTTCTGGAAGCCAAGGTATATAACATCTGTTGGGTCTCCCTTGTTCACATGTTTGTTCACTCCCTCAAAAAACACTAACAGGTTAGTGAGACAAGATCTTCCCTTACAGGACCCATGCTGAGTCTGCCTCAATAGTTTTTGTTCATCAATATGCCTACTAATTCTTTCCTTAATAACAGTTTCCACCAACTTGCCCGGTATTGACATCAGACTGACTGGCCTGTAATTTTCCGGATCTCCCCTGGAGCCCTTTTAAAAGATGGGAGTGACATTAGCTACCTTCCAGTCCTCAGGAATGGAGGCAGATTTTAATGAAAGATTACATATTAATGTAAGGAGAACCACAAGTTCATATTTGAGGTCTTTTGGAACTATCAGATGAATGCCATCTGGGCCTGGTGATTTATTAGTTTTTAAATTGTCCATCAGTCATAGGACTTCCTCTCTTGTCACCTCAATCTGATTCAGGTCTTTCAAACCCCCTCCTGAAATCAGTGGTTCTGGAGTGGGCAAGCACTTGTCGTCTTCCATAGTGAAGACAGAGGCAAAGAATGCATTCAGCTTCTGAGCCATTTCCCTATCATCTTTCACTACTCCTTTTACCCCTTGGTCATCCAAGGGCCCCACTTCCTCCCTGACTTGTTTCCTGCTTCTAATGTATTTGAAGAAAGTTTCATTGTTGGTCGTTATGCTTTTTGCTATATGCTCCTCATATTCCCTTTTTGCCTGCCTGATGACAGACTTGCATTTTATTTGCCACAGCCTGTGTTCCCTTTTATCAACTTCACTGAGACTAGCTTTCCACCGCTGAAAGGAATCCTTACCTTTTACAGCTTCCATTACTTTATTTGTTAACCATGCAGGCTTTTTTCTATACCTATTTGTGCCTTTCCTAACCTGTGGTATATATTTTTTCTGAGCTTCTAGGATTGTCTTTTTAAATAGTCTCCAAGCTTCTCCAGTGGTTTTGACCTTTTCCACTTTTCCTTTCAATTTCTTCCTCACATAACCCTCATACCAGAGAAGTTACCTCTTTTAAAGTTAAAAGTGGTTGCGTCAGTCTTTTTGGGCAACTCCCTCTTTGTACAAATGTTAAATTCAATGACATTATGGTCACTGTTCCCAAGCAGTGCAATCACTTTTACTAAATCCAGGATCGCCTCTCCCCTGGTGGGTTCCGTGACCATCTGTTCCATAGCACAGTCATTGAGAGTGTCTAAAAACTCAATCTCTTTTTCCCCAACTAGAACTCACATTGACCCAATCAATGTGTGGGTTGTTAGTTATTTCGTCTATCTGCTATCTTTAATTCTTTTGTCATTTTATAATCCTGCTCTATCTTATGATCTGGTGGGTGATAACAAACTCCTACCGTTAAGCCTTCTTTTGGACCCACTATTTCAACCCATAGCATTTCCAGAAGCGAATCCAATTCTCTTACCCTCTCAATCTTACTGGACTGTATACTGTCTCTGACATACAGAGCCACCCCACCTCTAAACCTTCCCCCCTATCCTTCTGATATAATTTATAACCAGGAATCATCATATCCCACTGATTTTCCTCATCCCACCAAGTTTCTGAAATACCCACAATGTCTATTCCCCCCCAACGCCAAGCATTCCAACTCCCCGATTTTACCTCGCAGACTTCTAGCATTTGTGTATAAACCCTTATAGTTTCCCATGCTTGTTAAGCCCACAACCTTCCTCTTGCTGCCTCGAGACCTTGCCAGGCAGCCCGTATCGTTAGCCACAGTCTCAGTGGACAATTGTAATCTATTTCCTTGTACAAAAGTAACAGCTACTCCTTCATCTCTTTGAGATGAGCCATCCCGAACCAGAGACTTTTCATCTCCTGTTAGCTTCCCCCCATTATTCAGTTTAAAAACTGCTCTGCCACCTTTTTGATTTTGAGCGCCAGCAGCCTGGTTCCTTCCTGAGACAAGTGGAGACTGTCCCTTTTGTACAGCTCCCTCTTGTCCCAAAAAGCATCCCAGTGCCTAACAAACTTGAACCCTTCCCCCCTACACCATCGTCTCATCCACGCATTGAGACTCCTGATCTGTGCCTGCCTCTCTGGCCCTGCGCGTGGAACAGGTAGAACTTCTGAGAAGGCTACCTAGGAGGTCCTGGCCTTGAGTTTCCTGCCCAGCAGCCTAAATTTCTCCTCCAGGACCTTACGACTGCATTTCACCACATCGTTGGTGCCGATATTCACCACGGCCACTGGCTCCTCCCCAGCACTATCTACCAGCCTATCTAAAACACCCGTAATGTCCACTATCTTTGCACCAGGCAGGCAAGTCACCATACGATCAGTATGCGGGTTCACCACCCAGCTGTCTACCTGCCTAAGGATCGAATCACCAACTACCAAGAGCCCCCCTTCCATCCTTCCCAGGAAGGTTCCTTGGTATGAAAGGATACCCATTCGCCAGCTGAAGAAAAGGTCCATTCTGAGGGCACATTCCCCTTATCCTCAGCATGGTGCCCCGTTTCCCCTTGACCCTCATGCTCCCTGGCAGCAGCTGGGCTGCCAGATCCAGAGTGGGACATATCTAACAAGTCCCCGAGAGTCTTCTCCGTGCACCTAACTGACTGTCTCTGCTTCTCCGGGTCAGCCACCTTGGCCTCAAGGGAGCAAACTCGCTCCCTGAGAACCAGGAGCTCCTTGCACCGAGCACACACCCAAGACTTCTGACCAGTGGGCACATAGTCATACATGTGACACTCCATGCAAAACACTGGTTAGCCCCCAAACCCTGCTGGCATTCTGGCTTCATAATTGCTTTTAAAATAAAACTTTTATATAATCCCCTTTCAAAACCTCAATGTCCATATGAATACTGGCAAATAGCAGTTAGATCTGGAAGTCCATAAAATTTAAACAAGACTGAACTTCATGATTTCTGATCCATCACTGGACTTGTTTCCAGGTAGGGTTGGCAGGTTCCAGGTGATACCTGGAGTTCTCATATGATACAACTGCTCTCCACACTACAGATATCAGTTCACCTGAAGAAAATGGCATCTTTGGAGGGTAGAATCTATGGCATTATACTTTTCTGATGTCCCTCCAATCTTCTTAGGCTTGACCCAAATCTCCAGGAATTTCCACACCCACAGTTGGCAATCCTGTTTCCAGACAATCTTGACTGTTGTTGCTACATTTGTTTAATCATGCACTGACATACGATTTATACTGAATGCTTTAATTTGGCTCCTGATGAAGTGCTTTTGTAACTGTATTGATGCCGAACGCCATATTTTTTCACACTGAAAATTTCAGGGCATAACTTTTTAACTTTTTAACCTCTGCCATAAGAATAGCTGAATAGATTAGATTAAGGGGCAATTTTAATAAGCAATTAATGTTTTATGGTCTGACTGTTATCCTCCTGAAAAGCCATCTGTCATCAC
Source organism: Gekko gecko (assembly GCA_029375565.1). NCBI lineage: Eukaryota > Metazoa > Chordata > Lepidosauria > Squamata > Gekkonidae > Gekko > Gekko gecko. Next base: position 177,352,643 of record JAPDNY010000001.1, on the reverse strand, counting down.
CAGGGGAACACTTGCTCTTTGCTTGTGTGTTGCAGGTCATTTTGAGGTCCTGTTTGTGTTAAATTACAATAAATTATTTTTTAGAATTTTATAGTTCATGCTTAGATTCATTAATATCAGTAAGAGACTAGCCTACTCATGCATAAAAAATTGTAGAAATTCAAGAGCATTAGCAAACAGTGAACTCCAAGTAAACTAAATGTCTTATTGATACTCCTGATTTTTCATGGGTATCTCTTTCTACTTTTTTTTTTGGAAGGTTCTTTGCTGAAGCAGGCAGAAGTCTGATGAGTTAACAAGTGTTACACACAGATTGCTATTAAGCTAGGGAGCCAGCATGGTGTAGTGGTTAAGAGTGGCAGACTGTAATCTGGAGAACTGGATTTGATTCTCCACTCTGGATATTTAAGTGTTTCAGGCATAGTCTGGGTCAAAAAAAAAGCCCAGCAGGAACTCATTAGCATAATGAGGCCACACCCCTGACATCACAGGTCATTAGCATAATAGGCCACACCCCATGTTACTAGAAGTGTGGTCATCCACATTTTGCTTCTTATTCTGTTTACCTTGTTTGTTGTCAAAAACCAGGGCCACACCCACTTTTTGCTCCTTATTCTGTTTACCTTGTTTGTTGTCAAATCCCAGGGCTTTTTTTGGAGCAGGAACTCCTTTGCATGTTAGGCCACACACCCCTAATGTAGCCAATCCTAATGAGTTTCTGCTGTTGGGTGTGGCCTATTATGCTAACGAGTTCCTTCTGGGCACAGCCAACTTGGGAGCCAGCCGGAACTCCGTTCCTGTGGGTTCCTGCCCAAGAATAGCCCTGGTCTGGGTCCATTTGACTTTGGCAGCAGCACCAGCAGGCTTGGAAATAAGTGAGGAGACCTTGCCCAAATAGATTAACAGAAAAGTAAATCAATGAAAGTGTCAACTTGAATGTCAGATTGCATATAAGATTCCTATATAAGATTGGTTCCTGAGGAAAGACCAGAGGTCTGAAACACTTAAATATCCAGAAAAGGTGTTGAAAGAGAGACACAGATTGATTGATTGAATTTGGAGCAGACTGCTTTTGAGAATACAAGACTGTTAGAGGGAGACAGACTGAGAGAGTCTGGAGCAGACTGCTATGTGAAATCTTATTGAACTTCATATTTTTTCTATGAAGGGAGTAAGTGGTTGTTTTTTATTACCAGACACTAAATGATGTCAGGGCTCTAATCTAGTCTCTTTTGTTATTGTATTCTTCTGTGGGCATCTAGCACACATCTGTATAATTTTGCACATCAGACTAAATATTTATCTTACTTAGTGCTGATTGCATCATTTCTCTCTATTTTTTGTTTTACTATCTTGACCGTCTTTACATGTTTAAGTTTAAGTGTTTGCTTCTGAACCGTAAAGGTTCTCAATAGACTGACTCCTCCATATCTGTTTTCTTTTACTTTACTTTTTACTTTCTTGCCACACATACCTTGTCATATATTAAAGTACTTGCCATGGCTTCCGGTCGGAGTAAAGTGGTGAACTGACGCACCCCTGCGAATGAGCGGGGTGGACGGCGGCTTCTTCTGACAGTTTGGGCAGTTTTACTGCCCAACGCAGCATCCCCCAGGCAGGGGGGTGACCAGCAAGCAACAAGGTCCAAGTGAGAATCGAGATCGGTGTGCACAAGTCCTGGAGGGGGCTTGTTTACACTTTGAACTCCTCTCAGAAGTGGGTGTTTGCAAGACAGCACTAAAGAAGCTAGCCGAGCTGAAGAATCAGCTTAAATTCGCCATTTCCCAATCTCTTAAGAAATGATCTACAGGTGGAAACAAAGAGAAGCAATGCGAAGTCCCAAGATAAACATTTAAGGTAACCGAAACAATTTGCTTACCGGGGAGAAGATATTAAAAAATTTGAACAAGGCGGTTAAGCGCATGAAGCTTTAAGCTGTATAATCGATCCATCGTTAAAATCAGAAGAGTTCGTTGAAGCGCTAAAAACGGATTAAATTGACATTGTTTAACATTCCTGCGGTTAGAGACTGAGCGATAAGCGTACGAGCGAAGGCGGCGGAAAAGATCGTGAGACAAAGGTGTATCATATAACTGTGTCCGGCTGAAACCGGAACTTGGCTAGAGAGTGTGTTGGAGGACCGAAAAAGAGGCAGACCGGATGTGTTTCCGGTAGGACATTGTTAACGTGGGACTGGAAACAGGAAGTTTAAAGAGAGCCTACTCTAGCCAAGAAAACCATAGAGAAATTGCGCCCGCCATTTTGTGGAGGACTGAATTTTAAAATGCATTTTTAATATAAAATAGACTGCTAGCAATAGCAAAAAACAGTGGAATGGGAAGGACAGTGAGAGGATAATCGAACTGGATTGACAAACTTTCAAAATGGAATCAAAACTTAGGCAAAGAGCAGCGTCAGCTGCAAGTCCAGGGATGTCATCTAAGGAGAAAAAAGAATGGCAGGCAGCAATAGAAGCAATGGAGAAGCGCATGCTCGAAGCGATCCAAGATATGATGAAACAAATGGACAAGCAATTTGAGGAGAAAATGGGAAAACAGCTGGAACAGTTGGAAGAAGTTCAAGAAAAAAATGTGGCGGCCTTGAGAGAGTTAGTACTTGCAGAGGTGGCAGAGTTTAAAAAGGAAGTGGAAAATACAAGCAATCAAGTGAAAGCTTTGGCGACAAAATCGACTGAAATAGTGCAAAAGACACAAGATTTAGAGAAGAAAATTGAAGCAAATGTACAAAACAACCGGAATCTTGAGGCAATGGTGGAATACAAAGCAATGTCAAACCATCTGAGATTGAGAGGAATAGAAGAAAAATTGGGAGAAGATATATGTGCCGAAGTGATGGCAACTTTGACCGAATATATGGGAGAAGATCAAAGGGAGTTAGATCAGAATTTTGATCTAGTATACAGAGTGAACTCTGCTTATGCACAAAGAAAAAAATTACCAAGAGATGTTATTGTTCAATTTGTAACAAGGAAAATGAAAAAGGATGTATTCAGGAAGCAGTTTACACAGCCACTTGAAATCGATGGAAAAAAGATAATAATATGAAGGAACTTCCAAGGTCCATTTTGCAGGACAGAAAGAAATATAAGAAGCTGGTGGATAAGTTGAAACAGTTGAATATCAGATTCAGATGGGAGATACCACAAGGACTGTCGTTTACGTACAATTCGAAAAGACATACAATCAAATCATCGGGGGACATGTATAGGTTCAAAGCCGAATATCTTGAAGATTTCGGTGATATTTAAAAACACTTCATGATGGATTACAAATTGTTATCGTGGAATGTAAATGGACTTAATTCACCTAACAAAAGAAAAGTAGTGAATTATTGGTTACAAAAGCAGAAATCCAATATCATCTGTCTACAAGAAACCCATATAAAGAGACGAGACAATAAATATTTGATCAACAAAAAATTGGGAGAAGAATTTTATTCTTTGGCAGAGAAAAAAAATAAAGGAGTTGTGATTTATGTAAATAAAAAACTGGAACCTAAACAAATTTTCACGGATAAAAAAGGGAGATATGTGGCTGTAGAGATTACATTGCTTCAAAAAAAGATATTGGTTGTTAATCTGTATGCTCCTAATGGAGCCAAAGAGAATTTTTTAAAGGATTTGTTGAAGGAATTGGACCAGGTGCATTATGATCAGATAATTCTAGCTGGAGATTTCAATGGCACTGTTAATAATAAATTGGACAGAAAATCACAAAAGGGTGATGAGAAGATTGGAAAGTTACCTCAAATCTTTTTTAAACTGATCGAACAAGAAAAATTGGAAGATGTATGGAGAAAATGGAATCCAAAGATTAAGGACTTTACTTTTTATTCTAACCGACATAACTCCTTCTCAAGAATAGACATGATCTGGATGTCGAGTGAAATTGCATTAAAAACTCAGAAGGTGGAAATTTTGCCAAAGACTAATTCAGATCACGACCCATTAATTTGGATATTAAAAGAAAAGGCAAAGCAATACCATTGGAGAATTAATGAAGATTTATTGGATAAGACAAAACTAGTGGAGACTTTACGGAAAGAAACTCAATTTTTTTTTTCAAGTGAATTTAAATCAAGACGTTAATATACAGACAGTTTGGGATGCTTACAAATCGGTGATGAAAGGAGTACTGATTTCAATGAATGCAGCAGACAAGAAAAATAATTTGAAACAACAGAAAGAGTTGCAGGAAAAAATTCAACAAAAAGAAAATGAGTTGAAAAGGAGACCAGGTAAAAAGAAACTTCTTAAGGAAATTCAAATTTTACAAGAACAATTAATTGATATTAAATAGAGAACTTTACTGGAATTTAAAGAAATTGCAGCAAAAATCTTTTGAAGGAGCAAACAAGCCAGGGAAGTATTTGGCATGGCAATTGAAAAACCGAAGGGAGAGAAGGACAATAAATAAGATAATTGAGGGAAGTAAAGAAATTGTAGACATGAATGGAATAAAAAGAGCCTTCTTCAAATACTATGCGAAATTATTTCAAAAAAAGAATATTGATCCAGCGAAAATTAAAAATTATATGGATAAAGTAAATTTACCTGAGATGGATAGTAAAATCAAAGAAATGCTGAATGGTCCAATAAAGAAAGAAGAAATATATAAAGCAATAGAAGATGCCAAATTAGGGAAAGCTCCAGGACCAGATGGATTTACTGTAAAATTTTATAAAAAATTAAAGAAGGAGCTGACCCCGATTATGGAACTTCTAATTAATGAAATTCAACAGACCAAGTCAATACCAGAGTCTTGGAAAGAAGCCAACATATCACTTATACCCAAGGAAGGACAAGATCTGACAGATGTAAAAAATTATAGACCAATCTCACTACTGAACAATGATTACAAATTGTTTGCCAAGGTAATTTCGGAAAGACTGAAGATTTACTTAAAGGATGTCATTAGTGAAGAACAAGCCGGTTTTTTACCAAACAGACAAATCAGAGACAATTTAAGGATTGTGATGGACGCAATTGAATACTATGATAAACATCCAGAAAAAGAAGTTGCCTTTGTATTTTTAGATGCAGAAAAAGCCTTTGACAATTTAAACTGGGAATTTGTGTTTCAAATGTTTGATAGAATGGAGATTGGGCAGCCCTTTTCAAATATGATTAGGGCTGTATATTGTGAACAAAAAGCCTCGCTGAATGTAAATAAAGAGCTGACGGATTATTTTAAAGTTCAAAAAGGGACAAGACAAGGATGCCCGTTATCTCCTTTACTATTTATTTGGATTTTGGAAGTGATGCTGAATAAAATAAAAGAAGATAAAGAAATAAAAGGACTTACAATTGGTGGTTTTGAGTATAAATACAGGGCTTTTGCAGATGATGTAATGTTTATAATTGAAGATCCAGTAATCAATGTACCGTTATTGATGGAAAGGATTAAAGAATTTGGTGACTTGGCTGGATTTTATGTGAACAAGAATAAAACAAAGATACTTTGTAAAAACATGAGAAAAGAAAATCAACTGGATTTACAAGAAAAAATTCAATGTGAAGTGGTGAAGAAAACTAGATACTTGGGAATTGAGGTTACAGCAAAAAATATAGACTTGTTTAAGAACAACTATGAAAAGACCTGGATTAAAATCCAACAAGACATTAAAAAATGGAATACTTTGAATCTATCACTTTTGGGCAGAATCTCGGTAGTTAAAATGAACATTCTACCTTGTCTGTTATTTTTATTTCAGACAATCCCAATAGTGAAGGACTGTAAGGTGTTGAATCTTTGGCAAAAAGAAATTTCAAAGTTTGTGTGGGCTGGAAAGAAACCAAGGATTAAAATGAAAATTCTTTGTGATGCGAAAGAAAGGGGAGGTTTTCAACTCCCTAATTTCAGACTATACCATGATGCGGTGTGTTTGGCGTGGCTGGAACAATGGATTAACTTGGAGAATAGAAAGCTGTTGGCGCTAGAAGGACACGATCGAAAATTTGGTTGGCATGCCTATTTATGGTATGAAAAGTCTAAAGTGGATAACCTTTTTAAACACCACTTCGTAAGGAGATCACTATTCATAACATGGATGAGGTACAAGAGATTTTTTTTCGAAACAAGACCACTATGGATTGTTCCGGCGGAAGTAATTAAACCACTTTCAAGGCACAAGGGCAAAGACTGGTTACCCTATAGAGACATTTTGAAAACTGAGGGGAGAAGTTTCGCGATGAAACCCAGAGACAAACTGGACTTTGAATATGATTGGCTAAACTACAGACAGATTTATGATTTATTTAAGACTGACAAAATGAGGTATGGTTTTAGAAAAGAAAATAATGAAATTGAAATGATCTGGATAGAAAAAGGTAAAAAAATGATTGCTAGAATTTATAAGATTTTGTTAAAATGGTATACAGAGGATGAGATTGTAAAAGAACAAATGGTGAAATGGGCTATAAATATAAATAGAGATATAGAAATGTCATCATGGGAATGTTTGTGGAAAAATCGATTAAAATTTAAACATGTGTTAATGTGAAGGAAAATTGTTATAAAATGATGTATAGATGGTACATGACACCAAAAAAAATTGCTAATATAAATGAGAATATGTCTAACAAATGTTGGAAATGTAAGAAAAAAGAGGGCTCATTTTACCATATGTGGTGGACATGTGAAAAAGCAAGTGCCTTTTGGACTGAGATTCATAATGAAATTCAGAAAATCTTGAAATGCACTTTGAAAAAAGAACCAGAAATGTTACTTTTAGGACATAAATTAGAAGAAGTCAAAATGGCAAAGAGAACCTTGCTATGGTACTTAATTTCAACCGCAAGAATAACTTATGCTCAGTTCTGGAAGCAGGAGCAAGTACCTGACAAATGGGAATGGATAAAGAAAATGATTTTTATGATTGAAATGGACAAGTTGCCAAGAAAACTTCAAGGAAAAGAAGATGAAGAATTCCTAGCTGATTGGAAGGACTTTAAAGATTATTTAGAACACAATTGGGATGTAAAAAATAGATTGCTCTGTTTTGATAATTATTAAGAATAAAAGTGTTGTAAGAAAAAGGAATTGTAATAGAAAAGTTACCTAATAGTGAAAAATAGAAAAGGAAAATAGTGAAAGTTAAGATCTGATTATCAAATATGAATTGAATGTAAGAATGTAAAAAAATATTGATAGAAATGTTAACGGGGAACATAAGAACATAAGAACATAAGAGAAGCCAATGTTGAATCAGGCCAATGGCCCATCTAGTCCAACACTCTGTCACACAGCGGCCAAAATATACCAGGTGCCATCAGGAGGTCCAGCAGTGGGGCCAGTGGAACATCGCTGGAAGCCAGGGGAGGGGGGGATAAAAATTTCTAAAAAAGGATATGTAATGAATTCGTTGTCAAATATGGAACATGTTATGATATCCTATTAATAAATTTTCTTTTTTTAAAAAAGTACTTGCCATGAACTTTTAGTGCATTGATATGCTAAGTTATTGCACCAGCAGTTGTGGTCTAGCTTTGTGTGTTGCTGGTGCACTAACAGTCCTCTGTGGACTGAATTACATGGCAAATGAATCTATAATTGCTTGTGGAGCAAGCTCTCTGCCTATGCTCTCTGCTCTCAACAGTGGGCTTCTCCTTCTCAGGTTCTCTTGCTCAGTCAGATAACTTCATCTTTGTTTTGTTGGCTTGTAAATATTTGTCACTCTTCCTCTTACTGCCTGTAAGAAATGTCTAAGCATATTGTGTTTTCCAGTAAATTTCATTTTTTAAAAAATTTGTTACTGATGTTTATGTTTCAAAGCAGAATCAGAATATGTCTCCTGTAGCTATAACATACAGTCTTTTTGGAGCATACCATGATGTACATCTTTTTGTATGTCTCTCCTTTTTTTATATATTCCCTCCTTTTACATTTGTCTTCTGTATATGTTTACAATTGTAAGCCTGTTCATGGCAGGAACACAGTAGTCATAATTAAGAACAGCAGTAAAAAACAATGTGCAACATGCTGTCCATCCAGCAAAATTCCAAAATTTTATTACAAACTATATTTCACATGTCAATGAATTCACTGTGGTAACCCAGCACTTCATTTAGTATGTTATGGAGATTGCAAGATTTTCTGGATCTCGCCTTCTGTAGCTGTTCCTTCAGTCCTTCGATTGTTTTGTCAGTGTCTGATTTTTGGCAGCATTTATGGTTCTCTAATGATATGGTTTTGTGATGGGGGGAGGGTTAGAGTTGCATCTTTATCCAAAGAGTCCTTTTTATTTTATTTTATTTGTAATTAGTGTTGTTTTCCCCAGAAATAATGCCCATTGTATTTTCTACCGGCAGTGCTTTTCCTTCTGTGTGTTCTGCCTTCTTGAGAAGCCACATTGTTTTATGTTCACATGGGGTATTGTCAGAGGCTATGCCCTAGGGATGCCATTTGCTCACTATCAGTGGGCAATCCCCTATCAGCTCCCCCATTGGTGCTCAATGGAGTATGGGGGGGAATGGGTGGGGAGAGATCAGCTTTGCTTATCACAGTGGTGTTACTTCAGGGTGGAGACTCAGAAGTTATTGATTCACTGTCCTGCGCTCTGCTGGCCAGCACACTAAGGTCTACCTTGGAGCAGTGCCCTCAGGTCTAGATAGCAAGGCTTGGGAGCATTGACAGGCACTGGATGCAGGGAGCTCAAACTGGCACAAAGGTTTGCACCTAGTGGACTGATTGATCCAGCAAGCTTCCCCTCCCATCCTAAGGCTTAAATATGCTGAGAGGGCAGCAGCTCCATCTGCTCTGGAAGCAGCACCTAGGCTTCACCTTGTCTAGGCTTAACTGGGACCAGAATCCTACAAAGGATTACATCCTCCATTATCTGGCCCAGAAGGTGTAGCACAGACTGTAAGCCTAGCACTGTACCTTCACCGGGCTATCTCAGCACAAGCCCGCTGCACCTGCTGGGTGGAGGCAAATTCTGGAAGGCTTGGACACTGTATCTTGGACTGGTGCCTGGTTGCCCTGGAGCTGGAGGGACCAGAGGGCAGTTCTCGCAGGGGAGCTCCCACTGCAGGCTCTTCAGGGGCAAGTTCTGGAGGAGCTTCCACTGCAGGGTCCTCAGAAGCAAGTTCTGGAGAAGATGGACCGGGACATCCGCCCTGCAGCAGTCATCCAGGGCTTCCCACTCTCCCCCAGGCCATGTTTCTGGCTCCTCAGGCTCTTCCTTGGAGTACAGAGCCAGCTCAGTGGGAGTAATGACAGTGACACTCTAGGAATCTACCTAATATCTGTAGTTGGCAATTTAGGGTTGCCAATTTACAATTGATCTCCAGACCACAAAGATCAGTTCCTCTGGATAAAATGGCTGCTTTGGAGGGTAGACTCTATGGCATTGTACCCACTGGAAGTTCCTATCCTCCCAAACCCCACCCAGATGATGTCATTTCTGTTCTGTTCCATTTATTTTGATACATGATCAGCTTGAAAAGTTTTAATAAAAATTGCCATGTACAGTACCAAGACCAAAAGATGTTGCTTCTGTGTTTCCACTCAGAAAGGACATCACTGCATCAACAGATTTGGTAAGTCTTCGTCCCCTCCAGTCTCCCGCCAGTTACTAGTGACGCACGGCTAGCAACCCTACAGTGTGCACCTTGCAGCTTGCTTCCTGTGTATGCTTTAAGCTCAAAAACATTCTCTTATAATCACAGTTCTGGAGTCTAACATACCATTTCTTCTTCAGCCTATGATGTATCTTCCTTTAGTGGTTGGAAAGCCACAGATATTTTTGCTGCTGCTACTGAGGAACTTTTTTCTTGCCAATTTCTTGCAGCTCTTTATGATTGATGTATACAGCAGCTGCCTGAAAATTGGTAAGTGTTGGTTTTGATAGCTGAGGATTCTAGGACTCTCTTGAGGTTTGCATGCCTGTTTTTGAGATGTGTCTCTAGATATATATCTTATTTAAAAGGCTTATTTCATAGGTTGCCCAAGATAGGTTTTGAACATGAGTTCCCCATGGATTGCATAGTGCCTCAGATATTGCTAACTCACACAGTAGTTGCTGTCTGCTTGTCAGATTTCAGACCTATAGCTATGTTGTGAACAATAAAGAATATTCCAGGTCTCTTAACTGTTTGAGAATTTTCTCTGTAATACAAAGTATGTGGACTGTTCCCACTCAGACTGCAGGCATGGTTCAGCCCTGGTCCTTGCTGTACTTATACATGCAGAGAGGTTTTCCCCACAATAGGCACACTCAAAAATTAGAACCCCCTATCTGTTGTCTGAGGTGATACAATTCTCACAACTCTGTATTGTTCAGTATATATGATACCTTGTGTCATTTCCTGGAAGCTATTCTGGAGGCTGCTGCACATCTTCAATAAGATTGCCCACCTCTGGGTGGCACCTGGAGATCTCCCACTATTTCAATTGACCTCCAGATGACCAAGTTCAGTTCCTCGGTAGACAATGGCTGGTTTGGAGGGTGGGCTCTATGACACTCTCTCTGGCTCAGGACCTTCCCATCCCCAAACCCTGCCCTCCCCAGGCTCCACCCTTAAAATCTCCAGTTGTTTCCCAACCCAGAGCTGACAACCTTAATATTCAACCAGTTATAGTACCTCCTGCAATATTTATGTAGTTTCTAAGCAAGATTAAAAATAGTATTTGTGTCTAAAAACTCTGTAAATGTACAGAGACAGAAATTCAAAGAGCTATTTGGGCATGCTCAAGGGTTTGAACTGGCCCAATGAAACAGTTTGATCTTTTATTTTAAACAGCAGGATCCCAGTGCCTTATTACGATTAACTCTTCAATGTTACCATAGAAGTTTGAGGAATTCCTATCTCATAATACCCAGAAGTGACAACATTGATACTGCTTTCTCTCCACTTGCCCCCCCAAAGCTCCCAGAATTTGAGGGCAGAGATTTGGCAACACTACTTGCCACCCTTTTCCAAATTATGACTAGTTTACCAACTGCCTCACATTTCTTTATGTTGCAGCATGGTTTATGCAATAAATTTGCTTCCAAGTTTGAAAAGGTTTATGGGACCTTGTGGCTAGCTTCAGTTCCTTTTTAGAAGTTCTCATATAGAACCTGATAGAGTGTGTGTGCTTTCTGCAGCAATTAGAAGATTTAAATACAAGCTGGAGAGTTGTGGAAAAGGGGAACACTTTTTGAACTGTCATGCTATCTCCTAACATTTCACCATCCAAAATTTAATAACCTTGAAACCTAAACAAACGAATCCCCCTTCCTCTTTTTTCACTTAAGTGACTCTAAATTCTCTGTCTTCTGGAGCATGTTCAGTCATTGTTTTGCTTCTACTTTGTTTTTATTCTTTCAGTTACTGGAAGTCTCCAAGTATATACAGAGACCTGTGTTGTCTGTGGGTGATCCAATTTACTGCTTTTATGATTGGCGCTGGGGTCAGCTACTTCACTATGAGATGCAGTGATGAAAACAATAAAAACTTTTCTGTTTATAGAATATCCAGTTTCTAGAACCTTCTATTCGGTTGCCCTTTTGAACTGAAGAATATTTAATAAGCATAAGGCCAGAAAATTGTGATAGGGAGGGGGCAGATGGCTAATTAAATTTAATTCGCATACAAGATGCCTGATAGTATAATTGTAAAGTACTATTAAAAATCCATGGTCCTATGGGAGTAATCAAGTGGCTGATGAAGCTACCAGCTTTCCTCAAGGGAAGAGAGAATGTATAGATCTGACATCTTGGCTTCATCAAGATTTAACTTATGTATAAACTGGAATATTGCTATAGTTGCAAACTGGCAGCTTTCAGCAGTCTGTTACAAAATTCATCCAGTTTAAGAATGACTTATGTGTTATGCATCCTGTGTGATTTGTTAACACAATAGCATCTTTTTAATCGTACCATAATATCTTTATCAGGGTCAATGAAAATGCAAAGTAGTAAGCAATCTTTTCACTTCGGCAGAACCTTTGATGAGGCTAGATGGTGAGCAAAAAGCCAACACAAAACAGAAGGGGGCAGAATAAAAAGTTATTGCTAGCCATGATGGAGAAGGAATGGAATGAAGGATACATTATGCAGCGTTATTAATTAGGTTAGGCTCTGCTGTGTGTTGAAAGCATTTGGGCTGCATCAAAGATTGCTGGGGCAAAGGAACAATGGGTGCTCTTTTCAAATACAAAAAGCCAGCAGTTACTTGGATCAGTATTGCAAATCTATTGGATATGCTACAGATAAATATAACTTGCTTTTACATTTTTCCAAATGAACGGACAAGTCTAACTTCAGTGTTTGTCATTGTTCATTTTCCATCCATCATCTATCATCTATCATCTGTCTGTCTGTCTGTCTGTCTGTCTGTCTATCTATCATCTATCATCTATCAATCTTATTTTTATTATTTTTGTGATTTACTAACATGCAGTAACTATATGCCTTCAATCAAGGATGAAACCAAGACATGAAGATGGGTTATAAACCATTGTTAGTCTTAACTGTGGTTTTACATTACATATGGCATCCTGGCTTAATTTTGGTTTGTTTCCCAATGATGCTCCAGGTCTACTCCAACTACAGTCTTGCTTGGTAAGAGCAGCTCAGAAATGAAGCCACCTTTGCCACCAAGTGGTTCTTGCCAGTGGCCAGGCTCCCCCCCAGCTGTATGTCCGTCTGGTGACAGACCTCTCCCTCTCCCCTGCTTCTGCTATCTTAAAGACATGGCCATGTGTCAGGCTTCTTCCATGAATCACAAAGCAAGGGAGGGAGGCACCCAGTGGAGCCTTGACTATCTTGTCTTCTTGTGCTCTAGCAACAATTTTTTTACATAAGCACCTTATTCACATTTATTGTGCTTAAACTGTGGACTTCGGAGAGTGAAAGCAAAGTACCCCCCCTTTATATCCAATCTATCTGAGATAGCTGTTAGAGCTGCTACTTGCTTTCTCTGTTCAGAAAGTATTTGTAATGCAGTTCTGTTGTAGATGTATTGTGTGAGTGGAAACAGGGGGGGCATGTGTGATCTTCAAGAGGCTCTTGTGGGGTTTGAGATTCTGGTATTGAACACTGTAGGTATATAGTGGGCAGGTAGTGATTGCATAGAGATTGAGACCTATTGGGGAATACAAGCTTGATTAGGGCATGCAGTGTCTGTCACAAGCATCTTGTATGCTTTGTAGCAGGGACAGGGAACTTGTTCTGAAATCAGCAGAAAGAGTTTTGCTTTCTGGATTTTGATGAGGAAGCTGTTTAATGTAAAAACCTTGCTACTTCCAATAGATTTGTGTGTTTCTTTCATTATTAGTTGTAATAATTACAAAATGGAGGGGATTGTAATTATAGTAATTAATATGAGAATGAAACAAATTCCCCATCTAAACAGCGTATAAGGAAAAAAATCTTTGTGATTTTTGTTTGACTTTTACAAGGCAGGGATGTGATGCCATAGAATCTGCCCTCCCAATCTGCTGTTTCCTCCAGTGGAACTGATCAGTGTAGTCTAGAGATCAGTTTTAATTTCAGGAGGACTCAGGCCCCACCTGGAGGTTTGTAACTCTAGGCAGGCTGGGAAGCTGCCAGGTCCCTAACAGGGAGGCATGGGAAAGGAGCAGAGCACTGAATTCAGAGGTTGCTGAGAGAAGCCAGCATTCACTGGTCATTTGCAGGCTTAATCCCGATTTCACAACCTAACAACAGTTAAAATAAAGTGTGATTTCCTGTTAGGTCTGAACTAACCCAATGATTTGCTTGTGTAAATGAGCAGACCATCTCAGAAATAATTTTCATATTACCTAGGGTTCCCAGCCCCCAGGTCCCAGAGGGGATTCCCCCACTTTAGAGGGCTTTGATTGGGGGAAACTCCACCCCCAAACAGGGAAGGCAGAAAACCATAAGAGTTTTGCCCAAAAACTAGAGCATCATCCCTCGACATCAGCACAATGATGTCACTTGCATCATTGCACCCCGCATGTGGACCAGGGAGCCCCCCCCACCAGCTGCCAGGTAGGAACTTGCAACCCTAATATTACCTCTCAATAAGGTATACTTGTTGAAGAGCAGCAAAAATACTTTGGTGTCTTTTGTTTCCTGGAAAAAGAAATACATGTTCACAGATGTGGATAAGTGTCCAAAATATAACAGCAGATTCCCAAACAATTATTGCAGGTTTCCAGATAGTATCCCCTCTCAAAATTGTGATAACTTGCACTTAACTGGAGAACAATATGTAGTAGTCCAGTCATTAAAGAAAAACTCTTGGCTCATGAAATAGAAATTTGTCCCCCACTTCAGTGGGGAACAGCAGTGAGCCGATTGGCACTTTGATGGAAAACAAGGATAAGAAACAGCCTGATGCCACATACAATGTCAGCCAGTTAGCACAGTGAGTGCAAAATGATGTGCATTGCCCTGCAGAAAATCCTAGCAATGGGCTGGACTGAAAGGTGCTCATGTACGAGCAGAAACCAATGATCAGATGTGCCATAGTCTGATTTCTACAGATTTCCTATTTCAGCTGCATCCCGTGTTTTCTTCTAGGGTCAAGAATACCTTTTTAGCTGGTGTGGAAGGGCTGCAGAAGATAGAGGAAGATGGGAAACCTTACATATCCCCTATTATGGCTAAATCCTAAGGACATACAGTATCACTTTTTTTGAGAGAGAGACTGTGGAAACAGGGAAGGTTTTTACATACACCTAAAATTCAACATTTTGAGGTCTTCTATCCACACTTTTTTTTTAATGGTCAAACAAAACTCATCAAAGCAGGAGCCTGAGAGAAGATCCCTCTTACCTAAGCAGAAGAAGCTGAGCCTCTAAGCAACAGTTTGCCGTGTTATACCAGTTGGTTCTGATTTTTGCAGGATTTTTTTTTTGAAGAGTTGAGCAGGCATACAAGCATTTGAATTTTCTAAACTATTTGCTAATTAGCATACTTGTTTCATATTAAATTATTTATGGCTAATGTGCTTGTGCGTTCACCCACATTAGAATGAGCTGTGTGCATCAGCCTGCAGGAGAGGAGATTGCTATGGGCATGACTGGTTTCAGTGTGTGGCATTCCTCTTCATTTCCCTGTTCTCACTGCCCTGTGGCCATGCAGTGTGAAAGCCAACAACAGTGCATCTACTGGAATGATATTGGATACAGCACACTCGGTCTCTGCTGGTCGTGGCTAGAGCCTCATTGGATGCTAATTGTGGTAGCTCTTGACTGAGATTGCTTTGATGTAATTAGGCATTGGCAATACAGCTTGAGGCTAGGAGAGGGATGAGCATTGCATTCCTTTCTTACATAATGTTATGAAACAAGGCTTGTTAAGCCAACAGTCTTTCAATTTATATTAATAAATCTGCTCCCGTAGAAATAAATTCATCTTATGTTTTATGTACAATATCAATCACAGAGGCTCTTAGTCAGCTGCTCCTGTACTTTTCTGTCACTACTCTCTCATTGCCAAAGCATATTATAATCTCTTCAAACTTTCTGAGTCTTCATCCTTACAGCCGATTTGTATATCCACTTTGCCTGGAGGAAAGGACAAAATGCTGACCCAGCTGAGCTCTGAGAAGGAGCAAGGTGTTTGAGCTGCCAGAGGGGTGAATGGTATTTTTATTTATTTACTTTCAGCTGAGGTGCTTTAGCTGAGAAGGTACTGTGTCGGGAACTGTATTTGGGAGTGTGTGGGTGAGTTGTAACAGACTCCTGACTGCTGGAGTTAGGGTGTGAAAGGGTCATTGTTTGCCTGTAATTAAGTGCCTGGGTGAAATTGAATAGCAGACTCATGGCTACTGGAGTTGGGGTGTGAAAGGGTCATTGTTTGACTGTCATTAAGTTCCTTGGGTGAATTTGAGTAGCTGCTGGCCACACCCTCTCCTGGGAGACAACTCTATTTAAGGCAGGAAGCTTGCAAGAGGCATGAGCCTCTGGCACGAGCCTCTGGCACGAGCCTCTGGCATGAGCCGAAGGGTGAGAGCAAAAAGGTGAGGCTCTTGGTCTGTGGCTCTTAGCCTAGGGACTCTCAGCCTAGGGGCTCTGTAAGAAGCCCAGGAAGAGCCAGAAAGCCAGGGACCTTGGCTCCTTGGGTTCCCAGTAAGGTAAGTAGACTTCTACAACAGGAGCCATACAAATACAAAGGGTTTTAAAAGGGGGGTTATAGAAAAGTATTCGTTTAAAAACAATTATGAAGCCAGAATGCCAGCAGGGGGTTGGGGGCTATCCAGTGTTTTGCATGGAGTGTCACATGTATGACTATCTGCCCACTGGTCAGAAGTCTTGGGTGTGTGCTCGGTGCAAGGAGCTCCTGGTTCTCAGGGAGTGAGTTTGCTCCCTTGAGGCCAAGGTGGCTGACCCGGAGAAGCAGAGACAGTCAGTTAGGTGCACGGAGAAGACTCTCGGGGACTTGTTAGATATGTCCCACTCTGGATCTGGCAGCCCAGCTGCTGCCAGGGAGATGAGGGTCAAGGGGAAACGGGGCACCATGCTGAGGATAAGGGGAATGTGCCCTCAGAAGGGACCTTTTCTTCAGCTGGTGAACGGGTATCCTTTCGTACCAAGAAACCTTCCTGGGAAGGGTGGGAGAGGGGCTCTTGGTAGTTGGTGATTCGATCCTTAGGCAGGTATACAGCTGGGTGGCAAACCCACGTACTAACCGTATGGTGACTTGCCTGCCTGGTGCGAAGGTAGCGGACATTATGCGTGTTTTAGATAGGCTGGTAGATAGTGCTGGGGAGGAGCCAGTGGTCGTGGTGCACATTGGCACCAACGATGTGGGGAAATGCAGTCGTGAGGTCCTGGAGGAGAAATTTAGGCTGCTGGGCAGGAAACTCAAGGCCAGGACCTCCTAGGTAGCCTTCTCAGAAGTGCTACCTGTTCCACATGCAGGGCTGGAGAGACAGGCAGAGATCAGGAGTCTCAATGTGTGGATGAGACGGTGGTGTAGGGGGGAAGGATTCAAGTTTGTTAGGCACTGGGATGCTTTTTGGGACAAGAGGGAGCTGTACAAAAGGGACGGTCTCCACTTGTCCCGAGAAGGAACCAGGCTGCTGGCGCTCAAAATCAAAAAGGTGGCAGAGCAGTTCTTAAACTGAATAATGGGGGAAAGCCGACAGGAGATGAAAAGTCTCTGGTTCGGGATGGCTTATCTCAAAGAGATGAAGGGGCAGCTATTACTTTTGTACAAGGAAATGGATTACAATTGTCCACTGAGACTGTGGCTAATGATAGGAACTGCCTGGCAAGGTCTCGAGGCAGCAAGAGGAAGGTTGTGGGCTTAACAAACATGGGAAACTATAAGTGTTTATACACAAATGCTAGAAGTCTCCGAGGTAAAATCGGGGAGTTGGAATGCTTGGTGTTGGGGGGGAAATAGACATTGTGGGTATTTCAGAAACTTGGTGGGATGAGGAAAATCAGTGGGATATGGTGATTCCTGGTTATAAATTATATCGGAAGGATGGGGGGAAGGGTTGGAGGTGGGCTGGCTCTGTATGTCAGAGAGGGTATACCATCCAGTAAGATTGAGAGGGTAAGAGAATTGGATTCGCTTCTGGAAATGCTATGGGTTGAAATAGTGGGTCCAAAAGGAAGCTTAACAGTGGAAGTTTGTTATCGCCCACCAGATCAAAAGATAGAGGAGGATTATAAAATGATGAATGAATTAAAGATAGCGGCTAGACAAAATAACTGTGTTGTAATAGGCGACTTTAACTACCCACACATTGATTGGGTCAATATGAGTTTTTAGACACTCTCAATGACTGTGCTGTGGAACAGATGGTCACAGATCCTACCAGGGGAGAGGCGATCCTGGATTTGGTCCTAAGTAACACCCAAGACCTGGTGAGAGATGTAAAAGTGATTGCACCACTTGGGATCAGTGATCATAATGTCATTGAGTTTAACATTTGTACAGATAGGGAGTTGCCCAAAAAGACTGACGCAACCACTTTTAACTTTAAAAGGGGTAACTTCTCTGGTATGAGGGGACATGTGAGGAAGAAATTGAAAGGAAGAGTGGAGAAGGTCAGAACCATTGGGGAAGCTTGGAGACTATTTAAAAAGACAATCCTAGAAGCTCAGAAAAAATATATACCGCAGGTTAGGAAAGGTACAAATAGGTGTAGAAAAAAGCCTGCATGGTTAACAAATAAAGTAATGGAAGCTGTTAAAGGTAAGAAGGATTCCTTTAAGCGGTGGAAAGCTAGTCTTAGTGAGATTGATAAAAGGGAACACAGACTATGGCAAATAAAATGCAAGTCTGTGATCAGGTAAGCAAAAAGGGAATATGAGGAGCATATCGCAAAAAACATAAAGACCAACAATAAAACTTTCTTCAAATACATTAGAAGTAGGAAGCCAGCCAGGGAGGCAGTGGGGCCCTTGAATGACCAAGGGGTAAAAGGAGTAGTGAAGGATGATAGGGAAATGGCTGAGAAGCTGAATGCATTTTTTGCCTCTGTCTTCACTGTGGAAGAGGAGAAGTGTTTGCCCACTCCAGAAGCACCGATTTCGGGAGGGGGTTTGAAAGACCTGAATCAGATTGCGGTGACAAGAGAGGAAGTCCTCCGACTGATGGGCAATTTAAAAACTAATAAATCACCAGGCCTGGATGGCATTCATCCGAGAGTTCTGAAAGACCTCAAATATGAACTTGTGGATCTCCTGACAAAAATATGTAATCTTTCTTTAATATCTGCCTCCATTCCTGAGGACTGGAAGGTAGCTAATGTCACTCCCATCTTTAAAAAGGGCTCCAGGGGAGATCCGGGAAATTACAGGCCAGTCAGTCTGACATCGATACCGGGTAAGTTGGTAGAAACTGTTATGAAGGAAAGAATTAGTAGGCACATTGATGAACAAAAACTATTGAGGCAGACTCAGCATGGGTTCTGTAAGGGAAGATCTTGTCTCACTAACCTGTTAGTGTTTTTTGAGGGAGTGAACAAACATGTGGACAAGGGGGACCCAATAGATATTATTTACCTTGACTTCCGGAAAGCTTTTGATACAGTTCCTCATCAAAAGCTCCTAAGTAAGCTCAATAGTCATGGGATAAAAGGACAAGTCCTCTTGTGGATCAAAAACTGGCTTATAAATAGAAAACAGAGAGTGAGTATAAATGGGAAATTTTCTCAGTGGAGGGTGGTAAGCAGTGAGGTACCACAGGGATCAGTACTCAGTCGGATGCTTTTTAACTTGTTTATTAATGATTTGGAATTGGGAGTAAGCAGTGAAGTGGCTAAATTTGCAGATGACACGAAGTTGTTCAGGGTGGTGAAAACCAGGGAGGAGTGTGAGGCACTCCAAAGGGATCTGTTGAGGATGGGTGATTGGGCGTCAACGTGGCAAATGGGGTTCAATGTGGCCAAGTGCAAAGTGATGCACATTGGAGCCAAAAATCCTAAATATAAATACACGTTGATGGGGTCTGAACTGGCAGAGACGGACCAAGAGAGAGATCTTGGAGTCGTAGTGGATAACTCAATGAAAATGTCTAGACAGTGTGTAGCTGCAATAAAGAAGGCCAACGCTATGCTGGGGATTATTAGGAAGGGAATTGAAAACAAATCAGCCAGTATCATCATGCCCCTGTATAAATCATTGGTGCGACCTCATTTGGAATACTGTGTACAGTTCTGGTCACCACATCTCAAAAATGGTATTATAGCATTGGAGAAAGTGCAGAGAAGGGCAACTAGAATGATAAAAGGGTTGGAACACCTTCCCTATGAAGAAAGGTTAAAATGCTTGGGACTCTTTAGCTTGGAGAAACGACGGCTGAGGGGTGACATGATCGAGGTTTATAAGATTATGAATGGGACTGAGCAGGTTGAGAAAGAAGTACTTTTCTCCCTTTCTCACAATACAAGAACTCGTGGGCACTCCATGAAATTGCTGAGCAGTCGGGTTAGAACAGATGAAAGGAAATACTTCTTCACCCAAAGAGTGATTAACATATGGCATTCACTGCCACAGGAGGTGGTGGCAGCTGCAAGCATGGACAGTTTCAAGAGGGAATTAGATAAACATATGGAGCAGAAGTCCATCAGTGGCTATTAGCTACAGGGTATAGATGGGAACTCTCAGTCTGGGGCAAGTGATGCAATGTATTCTTGGTGCTGGAGGGGGCAGCAGTGGGAGGGCTTCTGGTGCCCTGGCCCCACTGCTGGACCTCCTGATGGCTCCTGGTATATTTTGGCCGCTGTGTGACAGAGTGTTGGACTAGATGGGCCATTGGCCTGATTCAACATTGGCTTCTCTTATGTTCTTATGTTCTTATGCTTCTGTTTTTGTGTTTAGTTGTTTCCACTGATCTGAAAAGGGAGTTCTGATCCCTGTGTTCAGGAAGCTTATTGGTATACTGACTTCACTGGAACAGGGCGAAGCATTATAGCTCTGTGCACATGCTAATCTCGCCCTCTGTTGGTTGGTGCGTTGCAGTTTTAATAAAAAAGAACACAAGGAGGGGAAGGCTTGGTAGGTTGCAGCTGCACAAGTATGTCACAATAGTTAAGCTTTAACATTTATAGACTCTGCATATCTACAGAATTTACTGTATTCCAAAGAGTCAAATATAACCCGATGTAAAAGGTAAAGGTAAAGGTTCCCTTGCTCAAAAGCCAGTCAAATCCGACTCTAGGGTTGCAGTGCTCATCTCCATTTCAAAGCTGAGGAGCCAGCACTGTCCAAAGACGTTTCCATGGTTATGTGGCCGGCATGACTAAACACCAAGGCACGTGGAACACTGTTACCTTTCCACCGAAGTGGTACCTATTTATCTACTTGCAATTTCTTGCTTTCGAACTGCTAGGTTGGCAGGAGCTAGAACTAGAGACGGGAGCTAACTCTGTCATGCGGCACCCTGGGTCTCGAACTGCTGAACTACTGACCTTCCACAGCCTGCAGTTCAGCATCTTAACCACTTGAGCCACTGCAGCTCCTTAACCCGAAGTACACAAGAGTAAATTTCATTAATGTCCATTGACTATTATTAATTGCATTTATTCCCCACCTTTCTTCCACCAAAGTGGTATATATTGATTTCCTGGGCTGTTTCTAGTCCAATGAACTGCCCTACTTGATTGTTTCTTGCGCTCTCCAATCATACCTTCAGACCTGTTTGGGGTATTTAGGGTTGCTACTTCAGAAACTTCCTCTTCTGTTATGTTCTGTTGCAGGTTTTCCTAAACTGAGAGTACCCACTTGACTATACTGTTCATTTCAATCCACACTTAATTTTGCTATTGGAAACCAGATCTTCTGTTAATGTTTTAAAGGAGAGGAGTTCTGTAAGTAATTGTAATTGTTTGAGAACTCAGAAAGTAGGTATTTCTGAGCAGACTCATCTGCATCACTGTCATGTTCTTGGTGTGTGTGTGTGTTTGTGTGATCCTTTAGAGTTAATGGGAAGAACTTAAAAACCGATAAATCACCAGGCCCAGATGGCATACATCCGAGAGTTCTGAAAGAACTCAAATGTGAACTTGTGGTCTCCTGACAAAAATATGTAATCTTTCTTTGAAATCTGCCTCCATTCCTGAGGACTGGAAGGTAGCTAACATCACCCCCATCTTTAAAAAGCATTCCAGAGGAGGTCCAGGAAATTACAGGCCAGTCAGTCTGACAACGATACCAGGTAAGTTGGTAGAAACTGTTATTAAGGAAAGAAGTAGTAGGCACATTGATGAACAAAAACTATTGAGGCAGACTCAGCATGGGTTCTGTAAGGGAAGATCTTGTCTCACTAACCTGTTAGTGTTCTTTGAGGGGGTGAACAAACATGTGGACAAGGGGCACCCAATAGATGTTGTTGACCTTGACTTCCAGGAAGCTTTTAATAAAGTTCCTCATCAAAGGCGCCTAAGTAAGCTCAATAGTCACGGGATAAAAGGACAAGTCCTCTTGTGGATCAAAAACTGGCTAATTAATAGAAAACAGAGAGTGAGTATAAATGGGAAATTTTCTCAGTGGAGGGTGGTAAGCAGTGGGGTACCACAGGGATCAGTACTAGGTCTGATGCTTTTTAACTTGTTCATTAATGATTTGGAGTTGGAAGTAAGCAGTGAAGTGGCTAAATTTGCAGATGACATGAAGTTGTTCAGGGTGTTGAGAACCAGGGAGGATTGTGAGGCACTCCAAAGGGATCTGTCAAGGATGGGCGAGTGGGCATCAACGTGGCAAATGGGGTTCAATGTGGCCAAGTGCAAAGTGATGCACATTGGAGCCAAAAATCCTCACTATAAATAGACATTGATGGGGTCTGAACTGGCAGAGACTGACCAAGAGTCATAGCAGATAACTCAACGAAAATGTCAAGACAGTGTGCAACTGCAATAAAAAAGGCCAACACTATGCTGGAGACTATTAGGAAAGGAATTGAAAACAAATCAGCGAGTATCATCATGCCCCTGTATAAATCAATGATGAGACCTCATTTGGAGTACTGTGTACAGTTCTGGTCACCACACCTCAAAAAGGATATTATAGCATTGGAAAAAGTGCAGAGAAGGGCAACTAGAATGATCAAAGGGTTGGAACACTTTCCCTATGAAGAAAGGTTAAAACGCTTGGGGCTCTTTAGCTTGAAGAAAAGACGGCTGAGGGGTGACATGATCGAGGTTTATAAGATTATGCATGGGATAGAGCAAGTAGAGAAAGAAGTACTTTTCTCCCTTTCTCACAATACAAGAACTCGTGGGCACTCCATGAAATTGCTGAGCAGTCGGGTTAGAATGGATAAAAGGAAGTACTTTTTCACCCAAAGAGTGATTAACACATGGAATTCACTGCCACAGGAGGTGGCGGCAGCTACAAGCATGGACAGCTTCAAGAGGGAATTAGATAAGCATATGGAGCAGAAGTCCATCAGTGGCTATTAGCCACAGGGTATAGATAGGAACTCTCAGTCTGGGGCAAGTGATGCAATGTATTATTGGTGCTTGGGGGGGGCAACAGTGGGAGGGCTTCTAGTGTCCTGGCCCCACTAGTGGATCTTCTGATGGCACCTGGTATTTTTGGCCACTGTGTGACAGAGTGTTGGACTAGATGGGCCATTGGCCTGATCCAACATTGGCTTCGCTTATATTATGTTCTTATGCAAGAATCTTCACTAGCGGTCATCTACTGCAATTTTGGTGTCCAATTCTCGATTGTTTTGGTGATCAGGTTTCCATGAGTTCAGCAGTGATTCCTGGGAGATGATGGCTTTGCTGTCATCAGTAGCTTTAAGAGAAGAAGAAGACATTGGATTTATACCCCCCCTCCTTACCTGAAGGAGTCTCAGAGTGGCTTAAAATCTCCTTTCCCTTTCCTTCCTCACAACAGACACCCTGTAAAGTAGGTGCAGCTGAGAGAGCGCTTTCAAGGACTACTTGTGAGAGAACCGTTCTGAGAGGACTTGTAACTGACCCAAGGTCACACCAGCAGCTGCATGTGGAAAAGTGGGGAATCAAACCTGGTTCTCCCAGATTAGAGTCCACGCTTCTAACCACTGCACCAAACTGGCTCTCAGAACAAGTGCCTTCCCATCTTCCAGGGTGGACTATGAGCCTCTGGCTGAATCAGGCTCAAACATGGGTCCACTGCTTGCACCTTTGTGATTTAAAGATATGGAAAGATTTAGAAATCTTGGGTTCATGGATTTAGGCTGCATATAGGAGAGTTTCCAGGGAAGCAAAAAAGGCTATTTAAATTACATAGAATCACCAGCTGACAAAGCAAACTCAGTGCTAGTCAGGCCAGCTCATAGCCCAGAATGGGAAAGAACCAAGACAGTACAGGCAACTGGTAGAGACGCCAACCTTAGCTACGATTCTTCTGTGGCTTTCAACCTCTTGAACCTTACTTTTTGCATATGCAGATCTGTTTCTGAGAGGTTCTTGCAGTGTGATACCAAGGAAATGAATAACAGCCAAATGCCTCAAGCTTGTGATTCCCTGGTGTGCCTTGCAAGTCCAGGCATATGCATGTGTATATATGCTTGCATTGCTCATTGTTTTATTGCAGTAACTAACCATCTGTGTGAGAGATTCAATACTGTCCCTTCATAGCCTTTATCTTGCTTGGAATTTTGGAAGTAATTTGTTAGCAGAGCTGTAATCATGGAAATAGGTCAGAACCCTTTTTGGAGTTAAGCAGCCACACCCCCACAGAGCAGAATGCATAAAGAGCAACAGCATAATTGCAAAGCTCTGTATTTATTTGTCTGTTTTTGCAGGCCAATGAGCCGGGATTTTTCTTTTATTTTAATGCACATTCCAATGTGTGTCAAATGAATGGTGGTAATTGTGAGAAAATGATCTCCCATTAACTCACAGAGTCATACTGGGAACAAAGACTAGTTTTTACCATGAAGTGATGAGCTCATTCTGATCCCCATTTGGATGTTTGTTCAGGTTCCAGACCCTGCACACATTGCATACCAGGGGAAACTTTAGGGAGAAAACCTGCGTCAAAAGCCATGCCTCCCCCCACAAGCTATGAAATTTTGTTGCACTGTCTCTAAATCCTAAGGCCTTATTTGTTTGCAAATGGAGCACTATAAGTCTTGCTTTGTACGCATTTTTATTATGAAGGTTCTGCTCTCAGCCCTGCCCCCACCCTCAGCCATCTTTAGCTTAGGACAATGAATCCACTCTTGGGTGGATTGTAACTGAAATATAATAGTAAAATAAGTCTCTGAATTTTTAACCTATCATTATGCATTATATAAAAATAGAAAAGAAGTTTGAATGACACTGCAGTTTTTGTTAATGGACGTATGAAAGTTTATGAAGTGTCACTGTCTTTTAAATTAAAATGAAGCAGTTAAAATGACTCCAGATTCCCCACCCCCACATCTCATTATTCTCTTTATCACTTAAAAAAGAAAGACTGGAAAATGTTACCGTGCTATGTTAAGATCGCTATCATGTAAAGATCATCATTCTGTACAGTATAATAACGGAAAATAGGTAGTGACAGGTGCTAGCAGAGAGCTCGGGAGAAGACAATAATGCTAGGAAACATTGGAGGCAGCAGGAAAAGGGGAAGGCCCCCAGTTTGCAAGACCTGAAAATGGCTGTTAAAAGAGGACATTTTGGAGGACGTTAATTCATAGGTAAAGGTAAAGGTTCCCTTGCTCGAAAGCCAGTCGAATCCGACTCTAGGGTTGCGGTGCTCATCACCGTTTCAAAGCCGAAGAGCCAGCGCTGTCCAAAGACGTTTCCGTGGTCATGTGGCCGGCATGACTAAACACCAAGGCGCACAGAACGCTGTTACCTTCCCACTGAAGTGGTACCTATTTATCTACTTGCAATTTCTTGCTTTCGAACTGTTAGGTTGGCAGGAGCTGGAACTAGAGACGGGAGCTCACCCCGTCATGCGGCACTCACGGGTCTTGAACTGCTGAACTACTGACCTTCCACAGCCTGCAGTTCAGCGTCTTAACCACTTGAGCCACCACAGCTCCCACGTTAATTCATAGAGTCGCCATAAGTCAGAAGTGACTTGACAGCACTTAACACGCACCCATACACAGAGTAGGCTCATGGCTCTATTGTAGATTTGACATTGCTTTGACATATCAGCCACTTTGTGATAATGTACAAATGGCCCAAGTGCTTTTAGCATGGCCCTCAAATCCCCTTCCCCCATAATCACCCACCAATCAGAAATAAAGAAAGTGGCCTTATTCTGTATCAGGTTTTTGGTCCTTCTAGCTCAGTAGTATCTGCTGTGACTGGAAGTGACTGTCTGGGGTCTTGATCAGAGAGAGGTCTTTCCTAACATCTGCTACCCAAGAACTTTGAATTGGTGATGCCCAAGCCTGAACTTCTGCATCCTATGTATGTCCTTTTCCACTGAGCTGCTACCTCTTCTCCCAATTCCTGTGATACTTAAAGCTCATACCTATTGAAAAAGTATTATTGGCATTGATGGATACTCTGGCTGAGTTCAGACTGACAATTTACCCCGGTAGGGACCCGGGCCAGCGACGATTCAATCCTGGAGTAAATTGGGCGTTCACACAGGCACATATGCCTGGCGTCCCCCACCCGTAGCCAACCCGTGCTGTTGCACTTCACTGCCAGATTAAAAAGATACCTCATAAATCTAGTAGCAAATCCGAAAGCCTGCGTGTGTTGCGTATTTCTCCGCTTCTGGGAAGTCTGAACATGCAGCCAAAAAGCCGGGAGCAACCTGCGTTGGGCAGCAGCGGTATGATTAGCCATGCTCTGCTCTACTGCCCAATGTGGGCCCGGCGCTGCAGGGTCCTCCCCCAATTGGCAAAATGCACTTATGCGCATGAGTGCATAAGCGCTCATGTGCACATACACCCATACACTCACAGCCGAATTAATGGGGAAACGCTGAATACAAGCGCGCCACTGGTGTGGCAGTCTGAATGCTCCCACGCGCCTCCGCCCCGTATCTTCCGGCAGCAACCCGGGCTGTGTGAACGGGAAAACCCGGAACAGTTTATTCCGGGGCTTTTTTGCCACGACTGGCTACCGGAGCAAACTGACAGTCTGAACTCAGCCTCTTAATAATTCCACCCCAACTGCTGCATCAATGTTCCAAGGGATCCCAGTGCAATTCAACAGGCTGTGGCATTATGTCACTGCACAGTGGTCATGGTGGCCCATTGCAGATGTTTATTGAGTCTTGAGACATTCAGGGTGAGAGAGAGACTGAAATAATTTCTGCTTGGCTTCCTGTCACTCAGGGTGCATTCAGGCAGCGTGCTGGGTGCGGTGTAAATTGCTCCAGTCCGATGCGGGTTTTTTTTAACCCAGAGAATCGCGATCACACTGACCTCCTTGTTCCAGATCGCTGCACAGCCACATCGCTCCCCGCCAGAAGCGTGCATCAGTGGGGGGGTTTCCCTCTCAGTTTGAGCATGCGCATAGGTAGCCATCTTTAGAACTAACATTTTCGCTTGTGTGCAGAACAGCGATTTCTACACTTCCCTTTAAACTTTAAATGAACACTTTAAATGAAACTTTTACTCCCGAAACAGGCCTCCGTGAGATCCCGAACTTGTCTAAATGCTTAAACTAGGCACCATTCAAACTTTGCTTTTACTAACTTAGGATTGGAGCTCCACCCATGTGCATATCGCTGAGGCTTAAAAAAAATGGGGGACGAAAAGTGGAAGCTTGAGGCTTCCGCAGCAGCTTTCCAGAGGGGAGGGGGTTGAAGCACCCGGAAGTGGCTCAACAATGGAGCGATCAGATGACAAAAAAGTGTGGCTCGAAATGGAGAATTGGGAAAATACCACTTGGGTAAGTGGTATCAAAATACTCCATTTTAAAGGGGTGTTGATCTGGAAAGCAATGGCTGGGGACGGTGCACAGATGTTGGGTGTGTGAATGCGGATATAAAATCTGTTACTGAAGTGTGCTGAAAGCGGTTCAAATGGTATGTCTGAACGCACCCTCAGTCTCAGTTTTCAAGACAGTGTTATCTTGCAACAAAAATATATAGCTGGGTGGCATCACCCCAGAGGTGGCTATGTCTGTCCTCTTCAAATGACTTTTTGTTATGAATCTGGAGAAGTACACTGAACTAAAAGAGGTGCTAAAAAACCCCCTCTTAATTGACTCTTTGTAAAATATGCAGGGTCCTTCTTGGAGAAGGAGACAGAGAAAGGGTTGCCTAGAGATGTGTCAGAAAAAAGGCCGTTGATGTTTCTCACTGAATCCATTGTTTTATGTTTCCTACCCCGCTTTGCGCTTGCGTAGCTATGCAGGCAGAAACGTGGGAGCTTCTTCCCTGCCGCTTTTCCTTATCAAGGTGGCCTTGAATGTAGGCTTTGGACTATTCTTGTTTCGCTGAGAATTTTCCAGTCCTGGGAAGGCAAGGGGAGGGGGGAGTAGTCTCCCGCTCATGAAGTATTTCTCCCGCCGGGAGTTCCCGCGCGAGTGCTCAAGTTTTATTTGCTAGGCGCTTCATTGCATCACACTATAAGTTAGCTTGCTTTGCTTCGCCCCCATTCCTGACAATGACCTCCTACTGTGGGTTTTAGCAAGATAATCCAATAAAACCTTTCTTTGTGCAAGAATGACTGGATCTACTTGATTTTAAACCTGACAGAAATTGTCAGGAATCCCCATCATTCCCTCACCGTCAGTTTCCGCCATCTACCACGATGAGCGGAGCGGGAAAGGGAGCCACGGGCACAGTCCCGGTGACTACTACTTCGGGAGCCTCGGGCGCAGTTCCAGCGACCACTACGGCTGGAGCCACGGGCGCCGTTCCAGTGACTACGACTTCAGGAGCCACGGGTCCGGTCACTACTGTGGCAGCTCCAGTGGTCACTGTCCCGACCACCACTGTTGTTCCGGGGACTACAACTACAGTTTTGGCGGCCCCGACACCCCACTCAGCAGCCGGGTTGGTTACCCCGCCATTGATCAGCACAATGGGTGCTCCGTACACTCTCCCGATCTACAGCCCGGCCGGGCCTATACAGAGTCAGGGAGGTGCGGTTCCACGAACCTATGTGCCAGGAGCCCCAACGCCTTGGGATAAAGGGGTGACCTATCGCAGATCACGCGATTGGACTAAGAACTTGTTGGACACTACCCAGACAACCTGGACTATGCCGGGAAGCCAGAGCCGGGACAGCCTTTTGGATCCCAGAGGTAGTTTTGGACTTCCTCAAGGGAGGGTGTCCCGAGGGTCTCCCAGAACGGGGTCCAGCCAAGATACTGATGCACGCATGGATTCTATTCAAGAGGATACCCGACGGCTGGTAAGAGACATGAGCAAACTAATGCAGTCCCTACCCCAGATGATGGATCAAGCAATTCGAGCTCATCCGCTGACGCAACCTAGACCGGTACCAGCCCCGGCGCCACCGTTGATACCGGGACGGCCACCTCCTGCCCCCCCGGGTCCGGGACCGGGCCAACCAGTACCACCGGGTCCAGGGCCGGGCCAGCCAGTTCCCCCGGGGCCAGGGCCGGGCCAGCCAGCACCAGTTCCCCCAGCGCCAGGACCGGGGCCAGGGCAACCAGGACCTATCCAGCCGCCAGTTGTACCTCCGCCTCAACTCCCTGCTCCAGCACCCCTCATGCAGCCAGTCCCAGTACCGGTCATGGCGCCGGCCCCCCCGGTAATTCGCCCCAAGGACATGCTTGAGATCACATTTGATGGAGATCCAGAGACTGTGTCTTTTTCATATTGCAAGTTGGAAAATTTGTGCAAAGATGGGGCTATGTATTCCCAGACGAAGAACAACAGGTGGAGTTTATCGCATCCAGGTTCCGGGGGAGTGCTACTAGCTGGTATGTAGCCCTTCATGATCTGGAGGCAGCGGAGTTGGGGAATGTAGATGACTTCATGTGGGCTTTGAGAAACCGTTTCGAGGATCCGGGGCGGCCGAAAAAGCTGAAGCCTTCCTTCGCACATTCAGACAAGGCAAACTCTCAGTGCGGGAGTATTCAAGGGAGTTTCAAAGGCATGCCGTGAAAATTCGGGACTGGACCGATGCAGTCTTGGCCCAGCAATATCGAATGGGACTAGCCGTTGAAGTCCGCAATAATGTCCTCAGCTCTCAGCAACCCCGCACCCTCCAGGGTTGGATGGAGGAAGCCGAGAAGGCGGAAAGTCGCTTACGTATGATGAAACTGGATCTATCGTTGGGCTACAACCGTCCGAGTCTTGCGGCAGGCCAAGCCAGACCCAAACCAACGTCCACCCCAAGTGGGACGAGAGATCAGCGTATGCGACAGGGCCTCTGCCTGCGGTGTGGGGAGAAGGGGCACTTCGCCGCAGCCTGCCCGAAAGGGGATCCCAATAGAGCTCTACCACAAGAAGAGCCCAGAAGGTGGACAACCCCTACCCCAAGGAAAGGTACAGCGAAACCCCGCAATACCCGGGCTCTTTTTGCTAGCCCCGACCAAGCGGATACCATGATACTGGAGGAGGAGAGTGAGATGCAGGGAAACGAGATGGTCCTGTTTGTGAATGGCGCTACACAGCAGGACCCAGCACCTGAGGCGCCTAAACTGGTGAGCAATTACCCCTCTCTCTTTTTTGTGACTGTTCTGGTGATGAACCCAGCAATGATGACCCACATTCGGGTTCGAGCCCTCATTGACTCAGGGTGCGGGAGGGATCTCATAAACCCGTCTATGGTTATGGGGTTGGAGGCAGCCGTGGTCCACTTGAAAGACCCAATAACTTTCACGCAAATGGATGGGTCTCCAATGAAGGAACCATGCCGATTTGAGACTGTTCCTTTACGAATAGGCATTGGTGACCACTGGGAGCTACGCTCGTTCGTGATAGCTCCCCAAGCCCAGTTTCCCTTAGTGCTGGGTAGCCCTTGGTTACATGGACATAACCCTTACATTCTATGGGAGGAAGGGAATGTACAATTTATCTCCCAGAAATGTACAGAACACAAATGGGACCCAGGGTGGGGAAATCCCCCATGCAATGAACCTCCTCGAGCTTGTTTAGCCACGGAGGACCTTAACCGCATCCCTGAAGATTACCAGTATATAACCAGGGTTTTTGAGGAGGAAGAAGCTGATGAACTACCCCCCACCGTAACTCAGACTGTGCAATTGAAATTCTTCCGGGCCAGAAATTACCAAGAGGGAAAATTTATGCCATGAGTCCAAGTGAAAAGGAAGAACTGCGCCGTTTTATCGATAAAAATCTGGCCCGTGGATTTATTAGACCAGCATCGTCCCCTTTTGCAGCACCGGTATTATTTTGTAAAAAGAAAGATGGGGGCTCAGACTCTGCACGGATTACCGGGGACTTAACGCAGTGTCTGCAACTAATGCCTACCCAATGCCCCTCATCAAAGACTTACTGGCAGAGGTGGCTAAAGGGAAAGTATTTTCTAAACTGGATTTGAGAGATGCCTACTTTCGGGTTCGTATCAGAGAGGGGGATGAATACAAGACTGCATTTAATACCCCGCTGGGGCAATTTGAATATCGGGTCATGCCCTTCGGTTTACAGGGGGCACCAGGGGTCTTCATGAACTTAATCAATGAAGTGTTACACCCCTATTTATTCAAGGGGGTGGTTGTTTATTTAGATGATATCTTGGTCTATACCCCGGATCAGGAATCCCACATTATCCTTATGAGAAAAGTATTGGAAAAGCTATTAGAACACAAACTGTTTGTCAAGCTGTCAAAATGTGAATTTCACAAGGAGTGCATTGACTTTTTGGGGTACCGCATATCCTCCGCGGGGTTGGAAATGGACCCAAAAAAGGTCCAGGATGTATTAATGTGGGAACCCCCCAAGACCAGGCGACAGCTCCAAAGTTTCCTCGGTTTCGCCAACTTTTACCGTCAATTCCTGCCACACTTTGCCCAAGTAGCCCTTCCCCTCACGGAACTACTAAAGACTAAGGGGAAGGGATCTAAGGCCTCGGTGCCAGGGGCCCCTTTGAACTGGACCCCGCAGTGTCAGGAAGCGTTTGAACAACTAAAACAGTTGTTCACGTCTGAGCCCATACTAGCACACCCCGATGAGACAAAAAAGTTTGTGGTCCAAGTAGACGCGTCAGATACTGCTATGGGTGGGGTGATTTTGCAAGAGAACGCTCAGGGACAATTACAACCCCTGGCTTATGTGTCAAGAAAATTCAATGATACAGAGAGATTTTGGCCCATTTGGGATAAAGAAGCTGCGTCTATCCGTTTAGCATTGATCACATGGAGACACTGGTTAGAGGGGTCCCAAGTACCTTTTGAAATCTGGACTGATCACAAAAATCTTGAGGTACTGCGAAAACCCCGAAATCTGAATGCTAAACAATTCAGGTGGGCTGAGTTTTTCTCCAAATTTCAATTCACCCTTCACCATTTCCCAGGGAAAGCCAATCATCTGGCGGACGCTCTCTCCCGCCTCCCCCAACATTTCTGTAAGAGAGCCGAAGTACAAGAGTCTATGTTCACCCCGGAACAATTGGTGGGTGCAGTTGTAACCCGTAAAGCCAAACAAACACCAATGAATCCCATCCAGACAGTAACCTGGGAAAAACAATTTCTTACTGACATCACCCCACAGGAAACAAATGATTTGCGAGCCAGGGACGATGTGAAATGTAGTCCGAATGGCTGCTGGTACAGGGGAAATAAAATGTTTGTCCCTGAAGCTACCCGATCCCAAATGTTGCAGACAGTTCATGATTCAAAATCTGCGGGGCATTTTGGGTATGTGAAATCCTTACGGCTCCTGCAACGTGGCTTCTGGTGGCCCCGAATGAAACAGGATTTATCCCTCTATATACAATCCTGTCCAACGTGCAATCGTTGCAAAGCTAGACCGGGAAAACCTCCAGGTCTCTTACAGCCTCTACCCACCCCGAGCCGACCCTGGGAAGTGATCTCTATGGACTTTATCACTGATCTTCCCCCTCTAGACATATGACGGTCATTTGGGTGGTAGTGGATTTATTCTCTAAGCAAGCTCACTTTATACCATTCCCTAGTCTGCCAACAGCCAAAGTCTTGGCCAAAGCATTTCTCCAACACATTGCCAGGCTACATACATTGCCGCTCAAGATAATCTCCGACAGGGGGTTCAATTTGTTTCCAAGTTGTGGTCGGAGCTAATGACTCTAATGGGCATTGAACGTGCTCTCAGTACTGCCTATCACCCTGAAACCGATGGGCAAACGGAGAGGGTAAACCAGACTTTAGAACAGTACCTAAGATGTTTTTCTAACTATCAACAAGACAATTGGGTTGATTTATTGCCACTGGCGGAGTTTGCGTACAACAACTCATGGCACGCTTCAACAAAAATGTCACCCTTCAAAGCTGCCATGGGTTATGACAGCCCCCTCTCCCCTTCTTGAAGCCTGGTGAGAATGTTGGGAAAGCCTCAGCGTGGTGTAAAGTCTTCCGCGATTCTTGGCCCCTAATTGTTCAGACATTGAATGAAGCCAAGGCACAGTACAAAAAACAGGCAGACAAAAAAAGGGCCGGTGGATGGAAACTGCAACCGGGAGACTCTGTCTATCTATCAACCAAGAACCTAAGGCTAGCGCAACAATCCAGGAAACTTGCTTGGAAATATATTGGACCTTTTAAAGTGTTGAGATGTATAAATCAAGTAACTGTTCACCTAGATTTGCCTAAATCTCTTAAAGCAATACATCCAATTTTCCATTACAGCCTCCTCAAACCTGCGTTACCCCCGACTAAATGGCAAGCTGAGATGCCGGCACCTCCCCCTCTGATGGTTGGCGATGAGGAGCACTATGAAATTGCTGATATTTTGGACTCTAAGATTCTTCGTGGACAACTCCTGTACCTCATCCAATGGGTACACTTTGGGCCCCAATACAGGGAGTGGGTGAAAGTATCTGATATCAATGCACCTGATCACCTGAAAGACTTTCACACTCGATACCCTAATAAACCTGGGGGCCCTCATTCTCTCCTTCCTGAGTGGTGGGTGGGTGGTATTTTGGGAAGGGCAGAATGTCAGAAAAAAGGCCGTTGATGTTTCTCACTGAATCCATTGTTTTATGTTTCCTACCCCGCTTTGCGCTTGCGTAGCTATGCAGGCAGAAACGTGGGAGCTTCTTCCCTGCCGCTTTTCCTTATCAAGGTGGCCTTGAATGTAGGCTTTGGACTATTCTTGTTTCGCTGAGAATTTTCCAGTCCTGGGAAGGCAAGGGGAGGGGGGAGTAGTCTCCCGCTCATGAAGTATTTCTCCCGCCGGGAGTTCCCGCGCGAGTGCTCAAGTTTTATTTGCTAGGCGCTTCATTGCATCACACTATAAGTTAGCTTGCTTTGCTTCGCCCCCATTCCTGACAATGACCTCCTACTGTGGGTTTTAGCAAGATAATCCAATAAAACCTTTCTTTGTGCAAGAATGACTGGATCTACTTGATTTTAAACCTGACAAGATGATTCTTTGCCAGGGTCCGTATATACATTAAAAATTCATGGGTGATGTTATCAAAGGCTGCTGACAGATCAAAAGAAACAGCAGGGACACCTGGGTTTTGTCTGCCCCCAATGGGGAATCATTGTTATGATCTTTCATGTTAGAAAGTAAAAAAAATTCTTTAGGGAATTGAAAAAGCAATACTCTGTAACACAAAGAGATGAAAATGTTCTGAGTCAATTTTAAGTGTGATGAATCTAAGAAAA
Source organism: Gekko gecko (assembly GCA_029375565.1). Lineage (NCBI taxonomy): Eukaryota > Metazoa > Chordata > Lepidosauria > Squamata > Gekkonidae > Gekko > Gekko gecko. Next base: position 177,318,541 of record JAPDNY010000001.1, on the reverse strand, counting down.
ACCGAATAGGAGAGGCTGTGGATAGAGAGTTTTATAGCTTGAAGTGTTTATTTTGTTGTGTTTAACTTAACTTACATTTGTTTCTCCCATTAGTAATCTTGCAGCTAATGAAAGCTAATACTGTTTGGGTAATATTTATATCGAGCAAGAAAAGTGGTTACTGTTGTCGGTCATGAACTGCAATCAACAACTGGCACAAGTCTTGAAGCAATGTGTTTGGGCAGTAAGACACTATCAGATGGAGCATACTCAAATTCTCTTGTTCTCTACTCTTATTCATTCTGCATATAGTTAGCCTGAACACAATTTATTGGTATGAAATTGGCTGAAATAACAGTTTAGATGGTGGACTGAATTGTATATACATACATCCTTGAATCTTAATGTGGATACCTGTGGGGGTGGCAGCCCCACCCCTGCACTCACCTGCTCCAGAGGAGAACCCAATAGAGGACAGCCTTGCCCAGGCACCACTGAGGGAGGCAGCCCAACAAGAGGCTGTGGAGAAAGGGGAAAGGAGTAAGGGAGAGGCCACGCTTGGAGATGCACTGGCAGCAGCCTCAGTGTCTGGCAGGCCACACAGATGGGAGGTGGGGCTCAGGCAGCAGGCTGCACCTGGGAATAGGCCAGAGGAGGAAGTCAGCAGCAGCTGGGGCCTATGCAGGCAGGCAGAGCAACCTCTTGAAATCTCAGAGGAGCGCAGGGGAGAAGGAGGGAATACTTAGGAAGGCTAGTGGCCTAGATTCCTTTCAATCTCCATGGGCCCACTGCTGAATAGAAAGCTTTGGGGGAGTGCAGGGTCAGCCTGCACTCAGACAGTCTTTTATTTAGCCAGCCCAGGAAAGTCCAAGAGGGAGGAGCCATGTCAGGGACAGGGATATCAGCCTCCAGGTGGAAACTGGGGATCCCCTGGAATTACAGCTCATTTCCAGACTTCAGAGATCAGTTCTCCTGAAGAAAATGGATGTTTTGGAGGAGGGATTCAATGACATTATACCCCACTGAGGTCTCTGGCCTTTGCAGACTCTGCTCCCAAATCTCCAGGAGTTCCCCTGAAGCAGACAACCCTACTGTCCCACCACCTCCCCACCGGCAGTCAGGAAACCTCTCAAACTGTAGCTGGCAGCCCTACCCACATCCCCACCGTCAGCCAAGGGGGACCTGGCAGCCCTAGTCAGGGAGATGTTGCTGGACAGAAAGAAGTCCAAAGCTGTTGCCAACCCCCCTCCTCTCTGAATTCTGTGACCCTTTCTGAGGTATAGCTGACAAAAAGGAGAACTTGGAAGGCATGGTCACCCTGGACCCCACCCCAGAAAGAGTGGGACAACACCCATAATTCCTGATAATTCCAGTGAGGACTTAACTTTCTGATAAATATATTACTATATTATAGCCATAAGCCTGCTTCTTGAAATGTAATCTCTATGGTCCAGGCTAGACTGATCTCATCAGCACCATGCCAGAAGCAGAGCTGACCCAGCTGAGCTCTGAGAAGGAGCAGGAGATAGAGCTGCTAGAGGGGTGAGTGTTTTTTATTTACTTTCAGCTGAGGTGATTTAGCTGAGAGGGTACTGTGTTTGGGAGTGTGTGGGTGAGTTGTGAGTTGTAGCAGAGTCCTGGCTGCTTAAGAAAGGGTGTGAAAAGGTAATTGTTTGACTGTAATTGAGTGCCTGGGTGAATCTGAATAGCTGCTGGCCACATCTTCTACTGGGGGAAGCTTCTATTTAAGGCAGCACCGTGCCAGAGGCATGAGCCTAGGGACTCTATAAGAAGCCTAGGAAGAGCCAGAAAGCCAGGGCCCTAGTCTCTTTGGGTTCCCAGTAAGGTAAGTAGACTTCTACAAGGAGAACCATATAAATTCAAAGGATTTTAAAAGGGGGATTATAGGTAATTATTATTTTAAAAGCAGTTACGAAGCCAGAATGGCAGCAGGGGATTGGGGGCTATCCAGTGTATTGCATGAAGTGTCACATGTATGACTATCTGCTCATTGGACACAAGTCTTGGGTGTGTGCCCAGCTCAAGGAGTTCCTTGTTCTCAGGGAACGAGTTTGTTCCCTTGAGGCCAAGGTGGCTGACCTGGAGAAGCTGAGACAGTCAGTTAGATGCATGGATAAGACTCTCTAGGACTTGTTAGATATGTCCCACTCTGAAAATGGCAGCTCCGTCACTGTCAGGGAGCATGAGAGTCAAGAGGAAACAGGGCACCATGCTGCAGATAAGGGGAGTGTGCCCTCAGAAGGCACCTCTTCTTCAGCTGGTGAACGGGTATCCTTTCGCACCAAGGAACCATCCCTGGGTAGGAAGGGAGGGGGGCTCTTGGTAGTTGGTGAACCTGCGTACTGACTGTATGGTGACTTGCCTGCCTGGTGCAAAGGTAGCGGACATTACACGTGTTGTAGATAGTCTGGTAGGATAGTGCTGGGAAGGAGCCAGTGGTCATGGTACATATTGGCACCAATGATGTGGGGAAATGTAGTCATGAGGTCCTGCAGCAGAAATTTAGGCTGCTGGACAGGAAACTCAAGGCCAGGACCTCCAAGGTAGCCTTCTCAGAAGTGCTACCTGTTCCACGCGCAGGGCCAGAAAGACAGGCACAGATCAGGAGTCTCAGTGCGTGGATGAGGGTTCAAGTTTGTTAGCCATTGGAATGCTTTTTGGAACAAGAGGGAGCTGTACAAAAGAGACGGTCTTCACTTGTCCTGAGAAAGAACCAGGCTGCTGGCGCTTAAAATCAAAAAGGTGGCAGAGCAGTTTTTAAACTGAATAATGGGGGAAAACCGACAGGAGATGAAAAGTCTCTGGTTCGGGATGGCTCATCTCAAAGAGATGAAGAGGTAGCTGTTACTTTTGTACAAGGAAATGGATTAGAATTGTCCACTGTGGCTAACGATATGGACTGCCTGGCAAGGTCTAGAGGCAGCAAGAGGAAGGTTGTGGGCTTAACATGCATGGGGAACTATAGGGGGGAACTGCTAGAAGTGCCCAAGGTAAAATTGGGGAATTGGAATGCTTGGGGTTGGGGGACAAAATAGACATTGTGGGTATTTCAGAAACTTGGTGGGATGAGAAAAATCAGTGGGATACGTTGATTCCTGGTTATAAATTATATCGGAAGGATAGGGGGAAGAGTTGGAGGTGGGGTGGCTCTGTATATCAGAGAGGGTATACAGTCCAGTAAGATTGAGAGGGTAAGTGTATTGCATTTGCTTCTGGAAATGCTATGGGTTGAAATAGTGGGCCTAAAAGGAAGCTTAACAGTGGGAGTTTGTTATCGCCCACCAGATCAAAAGATAGAGGAGGATTATAAAATGATGAATGGATTAAAGATAGCAACTAGATGAAATAACTGTGTCGTAATAGGTGATTTTTAACTACCCACACATGGATTGGGTCAATATGTGTTCAAGTCAGGAAAAAGAGATTGAGTTTTTAGACACTCTTAATGACTGTGCTATGGAACAGATGGTCACGGAACCTACCAGGGGAGAGGTGATCCTGGATTTGGTCCTAAGTAATCCCCGAGACCTGGTGAGAGATGTAAAAGTGATTGCACTGCTTGGGAACAGTGACCATAATGTTATTGAGTTTAACGTTTGTATAAATAGGGAGTTGCCCAAAAAGACTGACACAACGACTTTTAACTTTAAAAGGGGTAACTTCTCTGATATGAGAGGACATGTGAGGAAGAAACTGAAAGGAAAGGTAGAAAGGGTCAAAACCACTGGGGAAGCTTGGAGACTATTTAAAACTACAATTCAAGAAGCTCAGAAAAAAATATATACTGCAGGTTAGGAAAGGCACAAACAGGTATAGAAAAAAGCCTGCATTGTTAACAAACAAAGTAATGGAAGCTGTAAAAGGCAAGAAGTTTTCCTTTAAGCGGTGGAAAGCTAGTCTTGGTGAGGTTGATAAAAGAGAATACAGGCAGTGTCAAATAAATTGCAAGTCTCTGATCAGACAGGCAAAAATGGAATATGAGGAACGTATTGCAAAAAACATAAAGACCAACAATAAAACTTTCTTCAAATACATTAGAAGCAGGAAAACAGCCAGGGAGGCAGTGGGGCCCTTGGATGACCAAGGGGTAAAAGGAATACTGAAGGATGATAGGCAAATTGCTGAGAAGCTGAATGCATTTTTTGCCTTCCAGAAAGCTTTTGATAAAGTTCCTCATCAATGGCTCCTAAGTAAGCTCAATAGTCACAGGATAAAAGGACAAGTCCTCTTGTGGATCAAAAACTGGCTAATTAATAGAAAACAGAGAGTGAGTATAAATGGGAAATTTTCTCAGTAGAGGGTGGTAAGCAGTGGGGTACCACAGGGATCAGTACTAGGTCTGATGCTTTTTAACTTGTTCATTAATGATTTGGAGTTGGGAGTAAGCAGTGAAGTGGCTAAATTTGCAGATGACACGAAGTTGTTCAGGGTGTTAAGAACCGGGGAGGATTGTGAGGTACTCCAAAGGAATCTGTTGAGGATGGGCAAGCGGGCATCAACGTGGCAAATGGGGTTCAATGTGGCCAAGTGCAAAGTGATGCACATTGGAGCCAAAAATCCTCACTATAAATACACACTGATGGGGTCCGAACTGGCAGAGACTGACCAAGAGAGAGATCTTGGAGTCATAGTTGATAACTCAATGAAAATGTCAAGACAGTGTGCAACTGCAATAAAAAAGGCCAATGCTATGCTGGGGATTATTAGGAAGGGAATTGAAAATAAATCAGCCAGTATCACCATGCCCCTGTATAAATCATTGGTGCAACCTCATTTGGAGTACTGTGTTCTGGTCACCACACCTCAAAAAGGATATTATAGTGTTGGAAAAAGTGCAGAAAAGGGCAACTAGAATGATCAAAGGGTTGGAACACTTTCCCTATGAAATAAGGATAAAATGCTTGGGGCTCTTTAGCTTGAAGAAAAGACGGCTGAGGGGTGACATGATTGAGGTTTATAAGATTATGCATGGGATAGAGCAAGTAGAGAAAGAAGTACTTTTCTCCCTTTCTCACAATACAAGAACTCGTGGGCGCTCTATGAAATTGCTGAGCAGTCGGGTTAGAATGGATAAAAGGAAGTACTTTTTCACCCAAAGAGTGATTAACACATGGAATTCACTGCCACAGGAGGTGGCAGCAGCTACAAGCATGGACAGCTTCAAGAGGGAATTAGATAAGCATATGGAACAGAGGTCCATCAGTGGCTATTAGCCACAAGGTATAGATAGGAACTCTCAGTCTGGGGCAGGTGATGCACTCTATTCTTGGTGCTGGGGGGGGGATTGTGGGAGGGCTTCTAGTGTCCTGGCTCCACTTTTGGACCTCCTGATGGCGCCTGGTATTTTTGGCCACTGTGTGACAGAGTGTTGGACTAGATGGGCCACTGGCCTGATCCAACATTGGCTTCTCTTATGTTCTTATGTAGAAGCTAACCAGGGTCAGCCCTGGTTAGTATTTGGATAGGAGACCACCAAGGAATTCCAGGATCACTGTGCAGAAGAAGGCAATGGCAAACCACCTCTGAATGTCTCTTGCCATGAAAACCCTGCAGGGTCACCGTACGTCAGAGGCACATATTTGTGAATAAATTCAGAGATTGTTCTAGTATGGAACCACAACCTGCTGTGCCACAAATATCAATATGTTTGGAAAGTTTTTCTCCAGTGTTATCGTAAGAGTGCAGAGGTTCATCAGTGGCTATTAGCCACAAATTATAGCTAGGAACTCTCAGTCTGGGGCAGGTGATGCACTCTATCCTTGGTGCTGGAGGGGGCAGCAGTGGGAGGGCTCCTAGTGTCCTGGCCCCACTGCTGGATCTCCTGATGGCCCCCGGTATTTTTGGCCGCTGTGTGACAGAGTGTTGGACTGGATGGGCCATTTGCCTGATCCAACATTGGCTTCTCTTATGTTCTTATTTATTGGCTGTAACAACATTATTTCTACAACCTGGTTTAAGAAGTATTTTACTCATAATTCTGAAAAAGAAAATATTTCATAAGGGTTTTTTTAGTTTTTTTCAAAACTTCCATTACAATCAGTTCCCCAGATGTTCAGATGCATGAGGTCGTATCTCTAAAATCACCACCAACAGATAGGGTTGTATCTTATTACTCAAAGTAAAAGTGGTATATTTTGTTAGTGCAAGGCAAATCTGTTGGCAGAGTTTAAACATGCAGAGAATGGAGCACCAACTGTTTAAAGAAAATAAAGAAGAAATAAACTCTGAGAACAGAGGAGAGGGAGAGAGGCTTAACCATCTATTAAGCCCTGGCCCAAGGTTGCTAAATATGCTGCAACCAGGGCCAGGGCCTTCTTGGTGGCGGCCCCTACCTGGTAGAATGAGCTCCCAGAGGAGATCAGGGCCCTGTGGGACCTTATGCAATTCCTCAGAGCCTGTAAGACAGAGCTCTTCCACCAGGCTTTCAAGTAGGGGCTGCCACCATCACTGTACCACCACTGCCTTGACATCATGGGGCGTACTGGCCCTGGTACGTGACCATAGTTATAGTGGGACACTGTTAGAGTAGCAACAACCATGCCCACTGGAGTACTGATGTTACAGGTTTTATGTTAGGGACTCATTCTCTCTGTAGACCATGGTTGCAATTGTTTTCTAAGTAATGGTTTATTTATTGTTTTAATGTTTATGTATGGCATCTGCCTCTATGTTTTACTGCTTTTATATGGCATCTGCCTCTGTGTTTGCCGCCCTGCGCCCATGCTGGAAGGGCGGGATATAAATCCAATAAATAAATAAATAAATAACCAGGGCTATTTTGGGGCAGGAACGCCTAAGTTGGCCATGCCTACAGCCTCCCCCGCCCCCCCTGGGTTCCCCAGGTGCCTCACAAGCCGCGGGGTGCCTGGGGAAGCCAAGCCGATCTAGGGAGGGAAGACAGTTCAAACTGCCTCCCCTCCTCGGGTTCCCCATGTGCCTCGCAAGCTGTGGGGCACCTGATCCTGGGAGGGAGCTTTGTGGTCAGGGGTGTGGCCTGATATGCTAATGAGTTTCTGCTGTTGGGTGTGGCCTATTATGCTAATGAGTTTCTGCTGGGCTTTTTTTACAAGAAAAGCCCTGGGCTTAACTAACAGGCTAACTGCTATGGGAGACAGGAATGAAGCGGGAAGGGCTCAGTTGGAGCAGGAAGTCTCCAAGCGGTCAATCAGGAGACCGGAAAGACATAATTTGAAACTGTGGGAAGTCCCTAATCTAGCTGTGCTAACTAGCATTCCTTCAACTGTCCCCTATAGGTTATTCTTCTGATCTTCTTCAAGTAGGTAAACTATAGACCTTGTATATTCCAACAGAATCCTACTGATGGAAGAGGCTCCTCTATCAGTAGAACAAGTGGGGACCCACAAGAAATTTGTGGGGAGGGGGCATTCCCACCAACTTTGTTTCCTCCCCTTTCCCCCTACTTCTCTGCTTCTCTCTCCATCCTGTCACCGCTTCTCTTACTCTCCCCCCCCATGCCTCTTGTTCTCTTTGCCCCCTACCCCATCACTCTCTCTTTCTTGTGCTTTCTGCGCCCACCCCAATCTATCTCTCTTTCTGCCCCCATCTCATCACTCTCTTTCTTCCCCCTACCCCATCAATCTTTCTTGCTCTTTCTGCCCTTCACCTCATAACTTTCTCTTTCTTGGTCTTTCTGCCCCTCTACCCCATCAATCTTTCTTGCTCCTTCTGCCTCCACCCTTGCACTCCCTCTTTATCTCCATTTGTCCCCCCACCTCCTCCTCCATCTTCTCTTCTTCTTCTCCCCTTGCATCCCCTCCCCCACTTTTGGCATGGCACCAGGCAAGCCAGACCCAATGGCAGCTCCAAGGTTCTCCAGGACTTTCAACAGTTAAGCGCACAGACAACACTTTTTAACTTTTCATATTTTTATGCAAATCTGGGGGGGCTCCCAAATTTGCAGAAAAATCTGTTTTGGGTAAGTATGGCCCTAATCTGTGGATTTAGGTATCTGCAGGTAGGGCCACACTTGTAAAATAGCAAAATAGATGTGCCTTTTGTCAAGAGAATATGTCATCTTGAGTGAGCAGAGCCAGTTTGGTGTAGTGGTTAAGTGTGCAGACTCTAATCTGGGTGAACCGGGTTTGATTCCCCACTCCTCCACTTGCACCTGCTGATGTGACCTTGGGTCAGTCACAAGCTCTGGCACAGCTGTTCCTGAAAGAGCAGTTTGTGTTAGAGTTCTCTCAGCCCCACCTACCTCACAGGGTGTCTGTTGTGGGGAGGGGAAGGGAAAGGAGTTTGTAAGCTGCTCTGAGACTCCAAGTGAAGGGCGGGGTATAATCAGTCTCTAGCTCTTCTCTTCTTCTTCTTCTTCTTCTTCTTCTTCTTCTTCTTCTTCTTCTTCTTCTTCTTCTTCTTCTTCTTCTTCTTCTTCTTCTTCTTCTTCTTCTTCTTCTTCTTCTTCAATGTTTTGTTATAATTTCTATGAAGTTTATGCAAACTATAAAATCATGTTCACTGAATGAATAGAGTAGAAATAGGATCATTCTTGTTAGCCTTGCCCCTATCTCCATGCATTTAGTAAAATGCATGAATACCCATAAAACTGTACCCATATAGGGAACCTCTCAAAAGCAGGGCTTTTTTTGTAGAAAAAGCCCAACAGGAACTCATTAGCATAATAGGCTACACCCAATAGCATAATAGGCCACACTGAACAGCAGGGGTATTAGGCCACACCCCTGACAGCAAAACTCATTAGCCTATTAGGCCACGCCCCCATGTTACCAGAAGTGTGGTCATCCATTTGCTTCTTATTCTGTTTACCTTGTTGGTTGTCAAAACCCAGGGCTTTTTTTGTAGCAGGAACTTCTTTGCATGTTAGGCCACACACCCCTAATGTGGCCAATCCTAATGAGTTTCTGCTGTTGGGTGTGGCCCTTTATGCTAATGAGTTCCTGCTGGGCATGGCCAACTTGGAAGCCAGCCGGAACTCCATTCCTGTGCGTTCCTGCCCAAAAATAGCCCTGCTCAAAAGTAAGGGTTCTTGATCACATGTATAGAGCCTATGCACGTACAGCAGTATGTGCACAAGGCTTTGTTTATGTTTTCTGTTGAATGTGTGGAGGTTAGAGGTGGAACTCCTGGACACAGTTCCTGTTTTCACATTCAGTGATGTCAGGCTGTGAACTCTCAAAATAAGTTTCTGTGTGACCTTCACTCCTAACATATGTTACAAAGTCTTCAAAGTTTCAGATTGATTCCATTGTCTTAACCTTATGCTCATGTTTCAGCTGAGCCGCAAAATTCACAGACCAAAAGCTCAGCATTGTATAATAGCAGCATGGCTATGGAGTGGACCAATTGTGCTCCTGTCTGACATCAACAGTAGTCTTTTGCAGTGTTGCATTGCAGTGGAATAGCATACAAGTGTTGCTTCATTGTATGTCTATAGAATGCACTCATCAGCTGAAGTGCTTGAGATCGAGTTCTTTTCATGTTACTCTGTCAAGGTCATTAAGGGAAGAAGGGAGAGAAAGAAAACAAGAAACAAGTAGCTAGTTTACCCTGCTATTCTATAGGAGGTTCAGTTTACATAAATTGGGCATAAATCAGATTTAGATGTAGTTCTCAAGTTAGCATTTTGGTAATGTTCATATGGTGTTGAATCATTTACATGATTTGGAAGTGCTGATAGTTTAAAATTGTAGCAAATTTGAGCCATTAGTAAGCATATGTCTAGAATGGACTATATGTGCAAATTCTGAAGAATACAGTACACCCTATAACTGATGTCAGTTTGTAAAACAGACCTTTGCAGTGTCTGATTGGTGCCACTGAATTATGATCCATTTTATTTTATTTGCCCTATAAGCCTTCCATTGCAGTATTTCATAGAAAATGCACATGAAACATCAGTAATATCTTGCAAGTTGGACTGATGCCCTGCCATTGAATTTTGCAGTATTGGTTTCATTCTCAAAGTACAGTTTTTTTTCTCTGCCAGCATCTACAACAGTATTAGAAGATAGTTAACACCTGAAAGCTTATTTAGACATTGGCACTGTTTTCTTTATGCTTCGTTCAGTGCAATCAGTGGTAGTTCTGCAGTCACTGTTGTTGAACAGCCTTTATTTAATTATTTAAAGTGTTGCTATATCTGCCTTTCTCCTGACCAAGTCAGGATCCAAGCTGAGTCTGAACAGAGACAAAGGCCATGAGGGTGGTGATTGGAGATCTCCCGCTATTACAACGATCTCCAGGTGACAGAAATTAGTTCATCTGGAGAAAATGGCCACTTTGGAAGGTGGGCTCTATGGCATTATATCCCATTGAAGTCCTTCCCTCCTCCCCTCCCCTCCCCTCCCCTCCCCAAACCCCGCCCTGCTCAGGCTCCACCTCCTAAATCTCCAGGTATTTCCCAAACCGGGGCTAGCAGCCCTAAAGTCCATGCTTCTTTATTGCCCCTGTTGGACTTATTTGCAATCTTTGATACAGTGGACTATGCCACCTTGTTGAGGCCTTTTCCCACTGGGGGTGAAGATTTAACTGCTCAGGCCCCTGTAGGTATTGCCAGAAAAGCTGCAGTTTTACCACAGTTTCCCGCAATTCCTAGAAAGGGTGTGATGTCACTTCTGGGTTTCTCCCAGCAGTGATGTCTTGCTGTGGCTGAGGGCACCCCTTATGTCCCCAGCCTCATGGACTTCTGCTAGTTTCCAGGCTGTGCCTGGCAGCCCTATAAAGTGGTTATAGTGCTGGACTAGGAGCAAATTCCCACTGTGCCGTGGATCCTCATTGGCTGGTCATTTTCTCTCAGCCTAACCTACCTCACAAGATTGCTATGAGGATATATGGAGGAGGGGAGAATAAAGTTTGCATCCCCAAGCTCCTTGGAGGAAGTATGTGATAAAGAATATATGAATGTCCTTTTGTTGTTAACTATTAAGGCCATAAGATAAGTATGAGAGTCGTTTTGCTTTTTCTAAACTTGGACCACATCAGAGTGTCTGTCCTTTCCACAGCAAAGAATAAATTTTAAAAAGGAAAATCTAACAAATCAGAAGGCTTTTTAAAAATAATTTGGCAATGACAATGTTCCTTTTTCCTGAGACTTGATATCTGCCCAAGCCCAAAGTCTTGTGCATTAGGAACTGTAACCCAATTTAGTAACCATGGTGTGACAATCATAATGCACGAACAATGTCATGACACTTCATTCATGTTCTTAACACAGTGAGGCACTTGTCATAAACCACAGTGATGTCTGAAATACATAGTGATTATAAACATTTGTTGGCTTGATTTGCATTTTCTGGCTTTTTCTGGGTTTGAGTTTTGTAAAAAACTGTACGTCAATCTTAGCTCCTAACAAAACATACTATTTAGTACAGTAGCACCCTGTGTAATTTTTTTACCAATGTAATTACCTCTACAGTCTATAAAGTTAATCACTGTTGTTGGGATTAGCCCTGCCCTGCTGTGATTCATCCCCTTGGGGTCTGACTGAGAATGAGAATTTTGTCTTTTAAGAAAGAACAGGGTGAATAAACATGCATACCATAAAATTTACAGAAAATGTGCTTAATCTTCTGCTGCTTAAAAAATCTGCAACCATTTCAGAAGGAACTGTGCATGATAATGAATAATTAATACAGTCATTTTACATATGTGGTTGGCTATAGAGCTTGTGGATGCTGAGAGTTGATGGAAATTCTTCCAGGTGTTTTTCTTCCATGCCTTCTGGAGGTTATGCTGGTTCCTTGACGGCTTTGTGTACTTGTGTGGGTGAGAGGAACTGTGTACCTATGGATTTGTTTCAGATTTCCACATGTGCGCATGCACATGTTCCCCATCTGAACTCGAGCTGAGCTGACTCGAAAGACCGGGGGTGTGAAGGAATACGCTGACTTTAAATGAAAAATCTAGTTAACTGCAAAATCCTGAGGTGTGCCTCAAATAATATGATATAAATAATACAAATAAGCCTTGAGAGTGCCTCTTCTGATCTTATCCTACCTGTAATTTACGGAAATAATCACGATCTGCATCATGTGACTAATGCCAGCATTTTAATTCCCTTGTATTCAGAAAGCACTACAGCTTTGGTCAGTCACTGCTATAAAAGTACTTTGGGGGTACAGAAAGCCAAAATTTTCACCCACAGCTGCAGGTTCCTTCTTATATGCTACCTAATGTGTGAGGATGAACAGGAGCATACCAATAAAAGGGCAATTCTTCCTATCTCAGGCACAGCCCTGTTTGGAATTTTTTGATCCAGGCCAACTTCCTCAGAAGGAAAGCATTTGCAGGGCAGCAATTCAGACATCAGTGGTATGAATGCAGGATTGCAAGCAAGAACCATAAACTGCCATTAGAGCACACAGAAAATTGCATTTCTCATCAGCTTTGCTCCTATTCATATTATCCTTCTCAAGGGATATTCGTTTTCATCCAGAAGCTGCTTACATAGAACTGTTATGCATGTGAGGACTTTTTCAGTCACTTCAGTGTTGTATGTGATGGCCTGGACAATAAAGAGAATGGAAAATCCCTTGCATGTGTGAAGGTCCCATGTGTAATTTAGGGCTCCTGTGGTACATTACATAAAGATTTCTACATTAAAGTGCCTTATACTTTATCAGATCATTGTTCCTTAAGGTCAATATTGTCTACTCAGACTGGCAGTGGCTCTCGGGGGTCTCAGGCAGAGGTCATTCACCTACTATTAGGGAGACTATTTCAGCAAGAGACCTCCTACCACCACTGGCTTTCCCTACTACCACTAAGCTGGGGGAGGATTCTGGGAAAATTGATGGTTAAACTATAGAGTTTTGTTCAAACACTAGAGCATCACCCCTGACACATTGACATCACTTCTGGGTGCTCATCTGGCCTGTGGGGGAACTTATTGGCAGCAGGGAAAGGCCTAGGCTGGTGTCACAGCAATGTCACCAGTGATGGAGCAATGTCACTTCTGGCTTATACAGTAAGTGATGTCATCATGCTGTTGGCACCACAGGGTGCTCTGGTATTTGGACAAAAACTCTGTGGTAAAAATGGCTTCTTCGATGGCAACTCTATCTACTGTTTGTCCCTTTTAACAGGAAATGACAAGGATTGAATCTAGGACTTTCTGCATGCCAAGCAGATGCTCTATCACCGAGCCAGAGCACCTCCCTCTCCTTTGAAGACCCCTTTTAAAAGTGCTGCATAGTGTTTTATTCATTGTAAGCCTTCGTAGCTTCCTTTAGTCCAGGGAGCTAATGTGAGGTATAAATATTTTAAGTAATAAATATGAATCTTCACCTTTGATGTTCCTTTAAAAACTTTATTTAAATGTTTAGATATCAATATGCAAACATAAAATAAAAATAAAATTATAATAACTTCTTGACCAAAGGAAGTAGAAAAAAAATATGAGAGAGCCCCAAAAGGATGGGTGCAGGATGCAGCATTATATAAGAGGAGATGATGTAGTCATTGTTCTGTATTCACATGTAGCAGGCTTTTTAAAAGGACCAAGTCCACTTTAGGTGACAAATGAAACTAGTGGGGATACGAACCTTAATCACCCAACACTAACCACCATGTTACACATGATTTCATTTCAAAATCAGTATGTACTTGAAGATCATAGCTTTTATCTTGCATTTAATCAAGACAGATTAAGTCATTTTGTTCACATTGTGTGGTTTGTGTAATCACTGACAGCTGTTCTAGGCTTTCTTGAACTCAGCAAAAATGAGGGTAGCCTACAATGAGATCTGGGTGGAGCACTTCAGTATGAGATGTCACAAAAGTGGGATGCTGCTTTTGGGAATCTGTGAGGGTTTTCTGTGGGACGGGGAGGTGATATATGGCATTGGAGATTAGATTGCAGGCAAGGGCCAGGGCCAGCTCGAGGTGCTTCTGCGCCCTAGGCGGGTGCAGATCCCAACCTCCCAGCGGGGCCTGGAGTCCTCGTGCTAGCTGCCACCTCCTCCTCCACCTGAGGGGGGAGAGGGTGGTCGAGCACCAACTGGCCTCCGTGCTCACCTGCCCACCCCGCCGCTGTCGCCTCTCAGCCTTGGCTCAGCACTGGGCCTGGCCAACCGCCACCGCACCCATCCCTCGCGCACCTGAGCCAGGCTCCATCCGCCCAGCCAGGTGAGGCTGAGGGAGGAGGAGCCGTGCCTCCCGGATTCCCCACTTCGGCCCTGCTTTGGGTCTGCCCGCCCAGCCAGGTGAGGCCGAGGGAGGAGGAGCCGCACTCCACCCACCCAGCCTACTCCGCCCGCCCAGCTTCGGCCCCACTTCAGCTCTGCCCGCCCAGCCGGGCAAGGAGGAGTCACGCCTCCCAGATTCTCTGCTTCTGCTCTGCCTGCCCAGCTTTGGCCCCGCTTTGGCTCTGTCCGCCCAGCCGGGTGAGGAGGAGCTGTGCCTCCTGGGTTCCCCGCTTCTTTTCTGCCCACCCAGCTTCGGCCGCACTTTGGCTCCACCCGCCCAGCCAGGCGAGGCCAAGGGAGGAGGAGCCGTGCCTCCCAGGTTCTTCTGCACCCCAGCCTGCCGGCCGGGCATTCTCCAGCGGTGGCAAGTCCCCATGCTGGCCGCCGCCTTCTCCTCCACCCAAGGGGGGAGGGGAGTGCGGGCAAGCTGTGCTGCCACCACCTCCTGCGCCCCAGCCGGCTGGCGTCCTTTTACTGGTGGTGGCAGTGAGTCCCTGCTGGCCACCGCCAAGGGGGGAGGGCAGGCGATCTGCAGGGCGCAGGAGCTCCCCAGCCAGGGCAGTTTGGTGCCCCTGAAGGCTGGCGCGCCCTAGGCGAGCTGGCCCTGCATAGGGCCATGCTTTAGTTCTCGCCAGTTGGGTTGCTAGCTAGAGGAATTGTATTTGACAAAACAGCAGTGGGAAACCTGGTGGAAAACATGTGTGAGGAGTTCAGTTTTACATGATTGCCCAAAGTGAAATGAAAAGTCAAGAAAAAGTATATTAATAAATAATGCATAGCAAAATGAGGATTTTGATAACTCAGCCTTCTGTGCAAGTCTCAGGGCTCCTTTTATGTTTTGCCATTTTCTTTCCTTTTGCTCAAACACATGGATGGCAATAGTTTCCTGAAGCTATAATTCACATTTCTATTGGAATTCAGCGTGACACACTCATCTCTTCATTGCTTAATGTTTTTGGAATGTTGCTGAAGATTAAAAAGACCAAGTTTATCTCTGTGAAGGGGTATGGATTAATGTACTAGTGAGAGAATGTGTGTCTTCATGTGTGCCTAAATTCTTTCCATCGTTTATGTGCTGTGACCATCCCAGGTGCATGAGTAACTAAGGCTGTAGTCACACACACTAAATAATCCACTTTCAACCCACTTTCAATGCACTTTCCAACTGGATTTTGCCAGTTCGCACAGCAAAATCCAGTTGGAAAGTACACTGAAAGTGGATTGAAAGTGTTTTATTTAGTGTGTGTGACCTCAGACTAAACTAATTGTTTTGAAAGCATAATATACCTATGGACTTAACCCTAGGATCTCTGCACATGTATATATAGTTTAGCATGGTGGTAGAGAGATTGTGAACTTTGAGGTTTCTGAGTCAAATATTGCCTCTGCAACAAGTAGCTCTGCAGCCTAAAAAGGGTACCTATTTGTCTGTCTCATATCACTGTCTGCAGTGGGGAGATAATACTGACTCATCTCAAAGGGTTGTTTGAAAAGCTGAGCCAGAAGTTGCAGGGATAATTTTTTAGCTTAAAAGCTAGGGTTGCCAGTCTTCAGGTGGGACCTGGAGATCTACCACTATTATAGTTGATCTCCAGATAACCAAATTCAGTTCCCCTGGAGAAAATAGCTGCTTTGGAGGGTGGACTCCAGGGCTATTTTGGGGCAGGAACGCACAGGAACGGAGTTCCGGCTGGCTCCCGAGTTGGCCATGCCCAGCAGGAACTCATTAGCATAATAGGCCACACCCAACTGCAGAAACTCATTAGGATTGGCTACATTAGAGGTATGTGGCCTAACATGCAAAGGAGTTCCTGCTACAAAAAGAGCCCTGGGTTTTGACAACGAACAAGGTAAACAGAATAAGAAGCAAAAGGTGGGTGTGGCTGGATGACCACACTTCTGGTAACATGGAGGTGTGGCCTAATATGCTAATGAGTTTCTGCTGTTGGGTGTGGCATATTATGCTAATGAGTTGCAGCTGGGCTTTTTCTACAAAAAAAGCCCTGGTGGACTCTATGGCATTATATCCTGCTGGGGTCCTTCCCCTTCCCAAACCTCACCCACCTCAGCCTCCACCACCAAAATCTCCAAGTATTTGCCAAACCAGAGCTGACAACCCTACTGAAAGCGGAGCTTCTGGGTATCTGAAAGGTTTTTATGAAAGCCCATTTCTCATCTTTTTTTGGTGTAGTGGTTAAGTGCGCAGACTCTAATCTGGGAGAATCAGGTTTGATTCCCCACTCCTCCAATTGCAGCTGCTGGATGACCTTGGGCAAGCCATAGTTCTGCCAGAGCTGTCCTTGAAAGAGCAGTTTTCTCGGAGTTCTCTCAGCCCCACCTACCTCACAGGGTGTCTGTTGTGGGGAAGGGAAGGGAAAGGAGTTTGTAAGCCACTCTGAGACTCTGAGTGAAGGGCGGGGTATAAATCCAATCTCCTCCTCCTCCTCCTCTTCTTCCTCTTTTGGGGCTGATCTTTACTTGGTTCTGTCAATGGCAATAGTTGTACTTCCCAGTGATGTAGGGCCCACACATATGCACTATTTTTATCTATAAGGCATTGATCTGATAGCAGGAAGTATTGTTTTTTCAGATGTCATCACATGTCTCATTGGCTCCATGATGTCATGAAGTCAAATTGGCAAGAGAGCAGGAAACTTTGTCATGTACCTCCTCAAAAAAAAAAATCACTGAAGGTGGACTTCTACTTCTGCATAGGATGGTGAAGTTGGAACAGTAATTTGCTATTTGCAGAAATTATTTTAAGGATTACTGGGATAATGGGAGAAATCCTATACAGATCTACTTGAAAATCAGTTCAGTGAGGTTTACTACCAGGAAGTTGTTAGGATTACAGCCAACATGTATGAAGTGCCCTGAACATTCAAAAAGCATTTATAAATATTGCTGTGATTATTTTCTTGTGAGATGCTGTGGTGTGGCTCTTGGATTTCATGAAGGCCATATGACTCATGTGTGTCATTGTGCCCCAAGATCTCTGGCACTGCAAGAATCTTCAAGCATATTTCTTGGGCTGTGCTGCTTGGAGCAGCCGAACATCTTGGACTGTCACTACTTTAGTGTTAATTTGGTAGGAGAATAGATCATAAGCTTTTGGTATTTTGCCAGCTTTGCCACTGGAGCTATATTTGAAGTCAATTGTTTTGCATAATGCTTTAAATTTAAGAGAGAACATTTAAAAATTCATGGCTGTGACTTGAATTCTCCCTGGAATGTTAATAACTTTTTATGAAGGATAAAATACTATTTTACCCCTGCATTTTATTTTTTTAAATAAAAGGAGCTGTTTGAATATGGCAGTAGACAGCAGAATATTTACTGCTGTAAAATACTGTGTACATATCTTTGCTGAATATTTGTGCATATTAATTCTTTTCAAATGTCATACTGAGCCATTACAGGCTGCTTATAGGTTGCAGCTAACTACTGTAAAGTCTATCGTTGCCTTCTGGCCTTTAAGAATCTGAGTCTTAAATAATTGAACCCATTTGAAAAGACTGCTGGAGCAATTTGTATCCTGGCATGTCACTTAATTCAGCGCTTAATAGCTCTTCAGGTAGACCTGACTGTCAAGTACCATTGTTGAGGCTTAAGTGCAAGTCATAGACTCTGTACGTTCTCTTTTATATAATCAATGGACATAATAACTGAATAATATTAATGGGTTTTGTTCCATTAATTTTTTGTAAACTCCCATGTTTGGAATTAACAAAATGTAATTACCAAATCTAACAAAGCTACTGAAAGTGAACTGGCCCCCACATGCTTTCCAATGTGCAGCAGAAGTCACCTAAGCACTACAAACTGGTTAATGTAATATAGCTGATTGTTTATGTGGTGTTACCGTAGAGTCTGTACCTCAGGTCATCCTTATATATTATGTTCCAAGTGGCCTGTGCTGCTTAGGTAATGGGTTAGGAAGAAAGACTAAGCCCTGTTAGTAGCAGTTGCCAAGTCACAGCCAGCAATCCTGAGAAGCAAAAAGGGAGGGGACCTGGCACACTGGCATGATACTGGCATGTTGATATCACTTCTTGTAAAAACAACAACCCAGAAGTGACATCATTAGAAGCTTTAGGGTTTTCAAATACTCTATGGTAACACCATGGAGTTTTTGAAAATTATAGAGCATCTGTGACCAGTGTTCCCTCTAAGCTGAGTTAGTATGAGCTAGCTCACAGTTTTTTAGCCTCCAGCTCACCCATTTTCGTCTCATCTCAGGAAGGAGGCTCCAGAGCAAACTAATTTATGCAGCATCCAAATCATTCTGTATGCCACAACTGTAATGCCAGTAGCTCACAAAGTAGAATTTTTGCTCACAAGACTCCACAGCTTAGAGGGAGCATTGTCTGTGACATAACAGTTATTACTAGAAGCACTTTGGCATGCTGGCATGCTACCCAGTCTAATCCCCCCATTTCCTACCACCAGCATTTCAGGTGCCAGTGGGCAAAATGCAGGCTTGCTGGGAGGTCTCCCACAAGCCTACCTGATAGTGAATCTATGATGGTGGCTTCAAGAAGATCTACAGTCATGTGGCCAATCATCCACCCTTCTAATTTAGTTAGAAAATGTTTGGCCTCCCTGACAGTGTCAAGGTTCAGCGGTTATTTTCTGGATACAACTTTCTCATAACCTCTAATGTCGCCTGTTTCTTCCAGTTAGCATTTCAATTCAAGGAAGCTATTAATTGATCTGTTTCATTTTGGTTGGCCTTATGATCAATGCATTTAATTTTTTTAATGTACTTTTATCTTTGACATTCCAGTAAAGGTTGTCTGTCTGTCAGTCATGTGACAGCTTCAGTTTCTCATGTTAGTTTAGCTTCTTGAGGAAAGGGCAAGATAAAATATAATAATAGTAATAATAAAGAAATTGATTGTAAATAATATAATAATAGTAAAAATAATAATAGTATGAATCCTGCTGATTCTCTCCAGATGTACCCTGCAGTGCTTTACAACGGCATGTCTCCTCCTGCAGTGCTGCACACCATTTAAGATTTGTGCTTACATTGTCTAGTCAGTGACAATAATTTAATTCTCTTGGGCTAATTCCATATGGAGCTTCTAGTGTCTGCCATGTACAGCACAATTCTCTCAGTGATCACTATAGTGTGGATTTTTTGAATGTGTGCTGCTTTCTTTGAAGTCCTGGAATGAAAGTAGTTGAGCAATTATCTTTTAGTGCATGACATGACTTTTGAAGAAAGTCTAGTTTCAGGGGGGCACAATATTCAGTTTTTTGTTTTTATTTTTGTTTTGCAGTAAAATTTGCTGTGGGCTGGGAGGCACTTGTCAGTCAAGAATTTCATCATTGACTTTGGAAAAACTTCACCCTTTGCAGCAAAACAGAAAGACAAATCTCTCTGTATGGTGGCATCCATCAGTTCAGAGTTTTTATTCTTGGATCATAATCTCAGTGATTGCTTTTAGACCAAGTTTTTCTTTACTGGATCTTCCTCAGTTTTTTCCTAAAGTTTGTTCCCATGATCTGTACAAGATATCTTTTTAAACTTAATTTTGACAGGAAAGGGATATTTAGAGACTGGATAAGATGAAAATGCTCTTGATTTGCACAACAGGAAAAGACTAATGGTTAATGAACAGGGTGGATGAAATTTGGTGATTAAAATATCAGGTTTATATCAATCTGACATATATATTTTAGTTACATAAGTACCCCCCAAAATAACATGAGCTTCTATCAAAGATGTTAGGCATGATCTTGTCAAAGTTAAGCACAGTTTAACTCCAGTGGCTTGCATTCAATGGTAAGTGATTAATCTCTTGTTGTAGGACTGCTTGCACTGAGCCATTCCTCCAACAGAAGAATCTTCACTTATTGATAGGAGAGACCCTTGAACCAGCTCTTTGATTTCAGTGGGAGAGATTTAAACACACTTATTTTTTTCCCATTGAAACCAATTATACTTATCTATGTGGATTGTGCTCAGTGAGATAACGTCTGATGTTTAGTTTAAAAAAAAACACCTAACTGGGGCAAAAAGTGAACGATTGAGTTCAAATATTATAAAATTGGTCATCATGGTCATGTATTCTAATTATTGTTTAAGTTAGGAGAAGTTAGATTCTGACAGCCAAACAAGATGACATTTATTTTCTATATGATGGAGAAATACTATTCTGCCTAGTAAAAATCACTTCTGAGAATTTAGCCTTCAAGTGAGTGATCTTGCTTAATGTCCTTACATATGTATGTAAGCAGCCAAACAGAAAAAATATTTTCAAAAAATGCTTCTCTTGCAGCCCAAGTCTTCTCCTTTTGTTTCTTTTCCCATTTGAATGATGGACCACAGATCTACTCCTTCAGGTACAAAGTTACCTCCTGGCAGGAGTCCAGGAGGGAACATGGGGAGGGGTTACCATCAGCAATGGTGTGATAACACTGTAAAAATACATTGGAAGTGATGTCAGTCCTCTCTAAGAATTGGTGCTTGTACCATTGAGTTTTGGGTGATTACTAGAGTGGACCGACATCACTTCCAGGTTTTGCCCAAAAGTGACATCATGCTGTTGCTGATTGCAACTTCTTGCATTTTTTCCCTCTGGAATGCTGGTGGGCAATGGCTATGATGAGTGAGAGATCTCCTGCCCCCAGCAAACATATGGCAATCTTACTTTCAAATAAATATGTTTATTATAGTAGGTTTATGGTTAAGCATAAACAGAGGATTCTGTCTTGGTTGCTTCACCAAAGAACTAACTCCCCCTGCTTGAGTTGCCAGTCCCCTGGTAGCAGTGGAGGATCCCTTGTCTCACCTCTCATTTTCTGCCACCTCTCAGAGTAGTGGCAGGAGAAAAATACAAAAATATGGACTTTGGCCTGATGGTTATGATGTTACTTCTAGGAAAACTCAGAAATGTGTCAATCTTTTCTTGAAAATGCCAGAAGCCCCATGGTTTTACCATAGAGTTTCTAGTGATTCTTAGAGAGATGTGACATCCCCAGAAGTGACTTCATGCTGAGACTGACAGCCATCGTCCATGTCTCTGTCCCTCATTCACTTGCTGGTTGCCAGACCATGCTGGCCAATCCTACACTGGCTCCTTCCCTTTTAATTGTCTCTTTTCCCAGACCCTTGTCTTTTTAAAAAAGGGGAATTCTCTTTGCTCTCCTTTCGCTAATCCCAGCAGGCTTCAGGTTAGCTGATTTATGGGATGTTTCCTGGACACTTTCCCAGTCTAAGTGTTGTTGCCAGGTCCCAAAACTGAGAGCTCTTGCCAGGGGTCATTTCGTAGAAAAAGAGGTGCAGGAACTCATTAGCATAACTCATTAGCATAACTGATTTGCATATGCCACACCCCCTGACATCACCAGAAGTGTGTCAGAAGGTGGGAGAGCTTGTATCTGAATAAACCTTGGTCTTAAAGGTGCCATTGGACTCTTTTGAATTGCTAGCTATTGGGTGAGGGGACATATAGATCTGCCCTCACAGAGGAGGAAGAGGTTCTACCTAAATAAGCCTTGGTCTTAAAGGTGCCACTGGATTCTTTGTATTGCTACCAATGGGGGGAGAAACACAGAGATCTGCCCTCACAGAAGAGGGAGAGGTTCTACCTGAGTTAGCCTTGGTCTTAAAGGTGCCACTGGACTCTTTGCGTAGCTACCTGTGGGGGGGGGAGAAACATGCAGATCTGCCTTCACAGAGGAGGGAGAGGTTCTACCTGAAAACCCCCCCCCAACTTATTCAGCTAGAACCTCTGTGAGGGCAGATCTGTGCAGATCTGCGTGGGCCCTGAATGACGGGGTTGGGGGGCTTCCAAGGGCCCATGCTCCAGTACAGGCCCTTAATGATGGGGTTGGGGGGTGTTACCAGGGCCTGTGCTACAGTACAGGCCCTGAATGATGGGGTTGGGAGATGTTCCCAGGGCCAGCGCTCCAGCATGGGCCCCGAATGATGCGGTTGGGGGGTTGGGAGGGTGTTCCCAGAGTCCACGCTCCAGCATGGGCCCTGAATGATGGGGTTGGAGGGTTGGGGGGATGTTCCCAGGGCCCACACTCCAGCATGGACCCTGAATGATGGGGTTCGGGGGCGTTCCCAGGGCCCACGCTCCAGCACGGGCCCTTAATGACGGGGTTGGGGGGTGTTCCCAGGCCCCACACTCCAGCATGGACCCTGAATGATGGGGTTCGGGGGTGTTCCCAGGGCCCATGCTACAGCACGGGCCCTGAATGATGGGGTCGGGCGGGTGTTCCCAGGGCCTGCACTCCAGCATGGGCCCTTGTCAGATAACTGCCATACTTCTGTATTACGTTATTGCTTACTTGTAGGCATGCGTTTAGCTCTGCTTTGCTGCAATTACCGTGGGAGACTCCTCCACCAGACATAGCTATCTCTGTAACCTTGAAGAAAGGGAGGGCTTGCGTTCCCCAGCTGATGGGAATAAATCGGCCTCTGCAGGGAGGGGGAAGTCTCCTGTTCAAGCAGTCAGATCCCGCCGGGAGGATTCCCGCGTGTGCACTAGCACTTCATTTGCTAGGCTAGTTGAAGCATAATAGTATATACATGGCCTCTTTGTATTAGCCGACATTCCTGACAATGTCCCTGTTTACCTGGCAACAGACTGGCATTCCAATAAAGCATAACCTTTGAATGAAGTCTGTGTGGACCTGCTTGCTGTTGACCCTGACAGAATTGTCAGGAATCTTTTAACCATCCAACTGAATCATCACTACCCAAGATGAGTGGTCCGGGTGGGGTGCCTGTCAGAATACCGTCAATAACCCCAACAACACTGCGAGTTACGGTGCCCAGCACTACGAGCCTGGTGGTGCTGATCACCACGACATCGGCTATCCCCCTGACGACGACAGGAACAGGGATACCAGTAACAATGGGCCAACTACCAGTCACCAGCCCAGGTGGGCCTGTGACTACTGATGGCGGTGCCATCCCACAGCCAATGATGTCATTCATCCCCTTGCACTTGGGGACTAGAATAACTTACTGGTGCAAACCGAGAGATTGGGGACTCCATGCACACCACCTGGTCATTGCCAGGGAGTCAGAGCCGGGAGAGCATGTTTGTTGTTGTTGTTGTTGTTCAGTCGCACAGTTGAGTCTGACTGTTCGTGACCCCATGGACCAGATCACGCCAGGCCCTCCTGTCTTCAGCTGTCCGCTGAAGTTTGCTCAATTTCATGTTCATTGCATCGATGACACTGTCTAACCATCTCATCCTTTGGCGTCCCCTTCTTCTTTGACCTTCAATCTTTCCCAGCATAAAGGTCTTCTCCAGTGAATGCTCCCTTCTCATTTGGTGGCCAAAGTATTTGAGCTTCAACTTCAGGATCTGGCCTTCCAGGGAACAGTCAGGGTTGATTTCTTTTAGGATTGAATGATTTGATCTCCTTGCAGTCCAAGGGACTCTCAAGAGTCTTCTCCAGCACCATAGTTCAAAAGAATCTATTCTTCAGCGCTCGGCCTTCCTTATAGTCCAACTCTCGCAGCCATACATTACTACAGGGAATACCATTGCTTTGACCATGTGGACTTTTGTTGGCAGGGTGATGTGATGTCTCTGCTTTTTATCATGCTGTTTAGGTTTGCCATCGCTTTCCTCCCAAGGAGCAGGCGTCTTTTAATTTCATGGCTGCAGTCACCATCTGCAGTGATCTGGGATCCCAGGAACGTGAAGTCTGTCACTACTCCTATGACTTCCCCTTCTATTTGCCAAGGAGTGATGGGGCCAGATGCCATGATCTTAGTTTTTTTGATGTTGAGCTTCAAGCCCACTTTTGCACTCTCCTCTTTCACCTGAGCAAGAGGCTCTTTAGGTCCTCTTCACTTTCTGCCATCAGAGTGATATCGTCTGCATATCTGAGGTTATTGATCTTTTCCCCAGCAATCTTAACTCCAGCTTGTGATTCATCCAGGCCAGCATTTCGCATGATGCACTCTGCATATAAATTAAATAAGCAAGGTGACAATATACATCCTTGTCATACTCCTTTTCCTATGCTAAACCAATCAGTTGTTCCATATCCGGTTCTAACTGTAGCTTCTTGACCCTTATACAGGTTTCTCAGGAGACATGTGAGGTGGTCTGGCACTCCCATCTCTTTAAGAACCTGCCATAGTTTATTGTGATCCACACAATCAAAGGCTTTAGCAAAGTCAATGAAGCAGAAGTAGATGTGTTTCTGGTACTCTCTTGCTTTCTCCATAATCCAGCGAATGTTGGCAATTTGATCTCTAGTTCCTCTACCTCTTCGAAACCCAGCTTGTACTTCTGGCAGTTCTCTATCCACGTACTGTTGGAGCCTAGCTTGTAGGATCTTGAGCATGACCTTGCTAGCGTGTGAAATGAGTGCAATTGTGCGATAGTTTGAACATTCCTTGACATTGCCCTTCTTTGGGATTAGAATGTACACTGACCTTTTCCAATCCTGTGACCACTGTTGTGTTTTCCAAATTTGTTGGCAAATTGAGTGCAGCACTTTAACAGCATCTTCTTTTAAGACTTTGAAAACTCAGCTGGGATACCATCACCTCCACTAGCTTTGTTGTTAGTAATGCTTTCTAAGGCCCATTTAACTTCGCTTTCCAGGATGTCTGGCTTGAAGTCAGTGATTATACCGTTGTGGTTGTCAAGGACTTCGAGGTCCTTCTTGTATAGTTCTTCTGTGTATTCTTGCCATCTTTTCCTAATCTCTTCTGCTTCTGTTAGGACCCTACCGTTTTTGTCCTTTATCATGGCCAGCTTTGCATGGAACATTCCCTTGATTTCTCCAATTTTCTTGAAGAGAGCTCTAGTCCTTCCCAATCTATTGTTTTCCTCTATTACTTTGCATTGTTCATTCAGGAAAGCCTCCTTATCTCTCCTTGCTGTTCTCTGGAAATCTGCATTCAGTTGGGCAAATCTTTCCTTTTCACCATTGCCTTTAGCTTTCCTTCTTTCCTCTGCCTCATCAGACAGCCACTTTGCTTTCTTGCATTTCTTTTTCTTTGGGATGGCAGTGATTGCTGCCTCCTTTACAATGTCATGGATCTCTGTCCATAGTTCTTCAGGCACTCTGTCTATCAAATCTAGTCCCTTAAACCTATTCTTCACCTCTACTGTATATTCATTGGGGATGCGATCTAGGTCAAATCTGAATGGCCTAGTGGTTTTCCCAACTTTCTTTAGTTTAAGCCTGAATTTTGCAATGAGTAGCTCATGATCTGAGCCACAGTCAGCTCCAGGTCTTGTTTTTACTGACTGGATAGAGCTTCTCCATCTTTGACTGCAAATTATATAGTCAATCTGATTTCGGTGTTGCCCATCTGGTGATGTCCATGTGTAGAGATGCCTCTTAGGTTGTTGGAAAAGGGTGTTCGCTATGACCAGCATGCTCTCTTGACAAAATTCTGTTAGCCTTTGCTTTGCTTCATTTTGTTCTCCAAGGCCAAACTTTTCTCTTATTCCAGTTAACTTTTGATTTCCTACTTTAGCATTCCAGTCCCCTATGATGAGGAGGACATCATTTTTTGGTGTTAGTTCTATGAGGTGTTGTAGGTCTTCATAGAACTGGTCCACTTCAGCCTCTTCTGCAGCAGTGGTTGGGGCATAGACTTGGATTACTGTGATGTTGAATGGTTTGCCTTGGATTTGGACCAAGATCATCCTGTCATTTTTGAGACTGTATCCCAATACTGCCTTTCTCACTCTCTTGTTGACTATAAAGGCCACACCATTTTTTCTACGGGATTCCTGGCCACAGTAGTAGATATAATGGTCTTCTGAGTTAAATTCGCCCATTCCTGTCCACTTTAGTTCACTGATTCCCAAGATGTCAATGTTCATTCTTGCCATCTCATTTTTGACCATGTCAAGCTTACCTTGATTCATAGATCTTACATTCCAGGTTCCTATGCAGTATTGTTCTTTGCAGCATCGGACTTTCCTTTCACCGTCAGACACATCCACAACTGAGCGTCCTTTCGGCTTTGGCCCAGCCGCTTCACTCTTTCTGGGGTTACTCGTACTTGTCCTCTGCTCTTCCCCAGTAGCATATTGGACACCTTCTGACCTGAGGGGCTCATCTTCCGGTGTCATATCTTTTAGCCTTTTGTTACTGTCCATGGGGTTTTCTTGGCAAAGATACTAGAGTGGGTTGCCATTTCCTTCTCCAGGGGATCACGCTTGGTCTTTCTCTGCTGTGGCCTGTCTGTCCTGGGTGTTCCTCCACAGCATAGCCCACAACCTCATCGAACCATGCAAGCCCCCTCGCCACGACAAGGCAGTGATCCATGAGGGAGGGAGAGCATGTATGACCCTCAATTTAGCTCAGGGAGTTTCAGCACAACTCCGAGCAGACCCCTTAAGGGGCCTCCGAGGCCGTCGGGTGGTGCTGTGGCCCAAGGATTTATTGGATATTAGTTTTGATGGTGACCCAGAGAACCTTTCATTTTTCATCCTGCAAGTGATGAAGTTTGTGCAAAGATGGGCCCATCTTTTCCAGGATGAGGAGCAACAAGTGGACTTTATTGCTTCTCGGCTGAGAGGGGCTACAACTAGCTGGTATGTCTCGTTACACGATCTGGAGGCAGTGGAGCTGGGGAGTGTAGATGCACTCCGTGCTCGGTTTGAGGATCTCACGGTGACCAAAAAGGCAGAAGCCTTCCTCTGCATGTTTAAGCAGGGCAAGCTCTCCGTGTGAGAGTACTCTACAGAATTCCACCGGTATGCCATCAAGATCCGCGACTGGACAGACCCAGTCCTAGCCCAGCAGTATCGACTAGGACTGGCAGCTGACATCCAAAATAATGTCATGAGCTCCCAGGAGCCGAGGACATTACAGGCCTGGATGGAGGAGGCGGAAAGAGCAGAGAGCAGACTGCGCATCATGAGACTGGATAGTGCACTCGCGGCTGGAAGGGCTCCAGCGACTCCCCATCCCAAACCCAAGCTGCCCCCACTGAAGGTCTCAGTCTGGGACCAACAAATGAAGCAAGGCTTGTGTCTGAAATGTGGGGATCGGGGCCACTACACTGCAGCCTGCCCATCAGGAGAACCCACCGGGCCATCGGGGAGAGAAGGTGACAAGCGACGGTCCAAAACTCTGCCCAAGAAAGGGACCGCGAAATGGAAGAACCCCCAGGCTTTACACACCATAGTGGAGGTCCTAGACCTGGGTTCGAGTGAGGAGGAGGAGGTGGAGCCAGTGGGAAACTGCCAGGTCTGTTATAAGTGGCGCAGCACAGCAGGACCCACCGCCCGAGGCACCAAATGTGGTGAGCAACTACCCATCTCTCTTTTTTGTGACTGTTACTATTATGAACCCTGCCATGAAGACGCATATCAGGGTTCGTGGCCTTATAGACTCCGGGTGCGGGAGGGATTTCATTAACCCCTCTCTGGTGGCAGGTTTGGAGGCAGCTATCGTTCGCTTGGCCGATCCCCTTATATTTACTCAAATGGATGGCTCTCAGATGAAAGAACCCTGTAGATTTGAGACTGTCCCTTTGCCGATGGGGGTTGAGGATCATTGGGAGAATCGGGCTTTTGTGGTGTCCCCCAGGGCCAAGTTTTCTTTGGTCCTTGGTAGCCCATGGCTCCATGGCCACGACCCATACATCTTGTGGGACGAGGGGATTGTCCGGTTCATTTCCCCCAAGTGTAAACATCATGTTTGGGACCCCGGATGGGGAATCGCCCTGGATAGTGAGCCTGCCCGGGTTTGCTTGGCCACAGAGGAACTAGCCCAAATCCCCGATGAATACAAAGACTTGTCCAGAATGTTTGAGGAGGAGGAGGAGGACGAGCTACCCCCCCCCCATCGCAACTCCGATTGTGCAACTGAGTTGCTGCCAGGGCACAAAATGCCAAAAGGGAAGATTTACGCTATGAGCCCTGCTGAGAAAGTGGAGCTACGGAAGTTTATTGACAAAAACCTGGCCAGGGGGTTTATCTGCCCAGCAGCCTCCCCGTTTGCAGCTCTGGTTCTCTTCTGTAAAAAGAAAGATGGGGCTCAGACTTTGCAGAGAGTACTGGGGGTTAAATGCTGTTTCATCCACCAATGCCTACCCTATGCTGTTGATCAAAGACCTCTTGGCAGAGGTGGCCAAGGGGAAGATCTTTTCCAAACTTGATTTACGAGATGCATACTTCCGTGTGCGCACCTGACAGGGAGATGAATACAAGACAGCCTTCAAAACACCCCTGGGACAGTTTGAGTACTGGGTGATGCCATTTGGCCTCCAGGGGGCTCCAGGAGTCTTTATGAACTTAATAAATGAAGTGTTGCACAAGCACCTATTTAAGGGGGTGTTAGTGTACTTGGATGACATTTTATTGTACTCCCCCGATAAGACCTCCCACATGCAACTGGTGAGAGAGGTTCTCCAAACATTGCTCAAGCACAAACTGTTTGCCAAGCTATCCAAGTGTGAGTTTCATAAGACCAGCATTGACTTCCTGGGATACCATATCTCCCAGAAGGGGATAGAGATGGACCCCAGGAAAGTGTGGGATGTGATGGAGTGGGAGCCCCCCCCAAACTCACAAACAACTCCAAAGTTTCCTCGGTTTTGCCAGTGTCTCTAGAAATTTCCTCCCCCACTTTGCCCAAGTCAGTCTGCTCTTAATGGACCTGTTGAAAACTAAGGGGAAGGGGCCGAGGGCTACTAAACCGGGAACAAAACTGGATTGAACCCCCTGGTGTCAGGAGGCGTTTGACCAGTTAAAAGCACTTTTCACAACAGAGCCCGTGTTGGCCCATCCCAATGAGACAAAGAAATTTGTGGTACACGTCGATGCGTCAGACGTCACTATGGGGGTGGCCAATCCTGCAAGAAGGTTCTGATGGTTGGCTCCATGCTTTAGCCTATGCGTCCCACAAATTTAATAACTCAGAATGAAACTGGCTGGTCTGGGATAAAGAAGCGGGGGCCACAGGAAGGCCTAGCGCTGGCCACATGGAGGCATTGGCTGGAGAGGGCTAGGGTTCCATTTGAGGTATGGATGACAGGGTTGGGGGCTACCAAGGGCCCGCACTCCAGTGCAGGCCCTTAATGATGGGGTTGGGGGATGTTCCCAGGGCCTGCACTACAGCACGGGCCCTGAATGATGGAGTTGTGGGGGGTGTTCCCAGGGCCCATGCTCCAGCACGGGCCCTGAATGACAGGGTTGGGGGAGTGTTCCCAGGGTCCGCACTCCAGCATGGGCCCTGAATGACGGGGTTGGGGGGGCTTCCAAGGGCCTGCGCTCCAGTGTGGGTCCTGAATGATGGGGTTGGGGGTGCTTCCCAGGGGTTGGGGAGGGTTTTCTCAGACCTGGAAAGGCAGGGGGAATTTAAAACTTACCTTCTTCTTTCTTCTCCCGGGCGACTGAGGGGAGTGCTGCTGGGAGCAGGGGGCAAGGCTTGCTACATGTCCCTGCCCCCTGGCCTTGCCTCTCCTGGAGCGACGCTTTGGTGAGCTCTGGCCCCAACCAAGGCCTGCTCTTGTCATAGCCCAGTTCCCTTACTGCACATTGGCAGCCTACTCTTAGGTTTTTTCCTCCATTTTCTTATCTCTTCTTAACTTCAAAAATGATAAAGGCTTTCATTTAAGCTGCAGCTCTGGCATATCTCTTTTCTCTCTTTCTGCTTTCTGTCCTGTTTGCCCCAGCCCTTGCATTTGCTGGTTTGTTTCTGACCTTGGGAAAGCCCTACTGAGAAGGAGCTGCGCACACTTAAAAGTGGGAAATGGACTGGGCTGGTAAAGCCTCAGCCACAACTTCTGAGCAGGTATACATTCTGTAGAGCAAACAGGATTTAGGTGGGTGTTCAGATATTTTGGATTATATTCCCTGAAAGTAAAGACAGTCTGTTTAGATGCTCACTGTTACAATGTATTTGTTGTAGTGATTAATGGAAATCACCCTGATTTAAATCACTCCTGACCTAGCTGTGAGGAGGCTTCTTTCTTTGGAAAGTTCTGTGTCACAGGTGTCATTGCACAGTGCATTCAGGTGCAGCAGCTCTCCAAAGGGATTGGATGGCATTCTCCATGTTACAGCAAAGGGCAAAAGAGGAAGGGCATAGAGCAAATGGTCCCAGTCATATGGCAAGTGGTCTGTTTAGATAGACATAAATATAGGCTACACATGGCAGCCACAAAGTACATGTTATGGTTGTCATGTAGAGAGTCTTTTAAATTGCTCCATGTGATGGCTATCATTGTTTATCTATGCACGTTGTTTAGTGGAGGGGTTAAATGTCAGAACAGAAGACAAAAATGGGAAAGATGGCTATCAAAAAGACTGCAGTCCAGTTCAAAACTCTGCTCACATAGCCCTACTTAGAAACCTGGAATAAGAATGATCAACCATTTGGTGAGAAGAGCAGAGGAAGAAACTTAAGTCCAGCCCCCACTGCTTATCCTTAACAGCTAATGTGTAACAAGGGCTATGTGTACATATGCAGGCACTGTTTCATATACAGTTCTCCACCCAGAATATGGAAACTTTGCTGGACCAAGGACCAGCTGTTTTATTTCAGACTAGGAGTAAGGCCCGTTGTGGGACGAAATACAATGAGCTCTAGAAGGAAGCTCCAGGTGAGTGTCCCGACTGTGGCTGGTGGGGCGGCAGAGGGAAGGGGAAAATAGAGGGAGGCAAGCCATGTTTATTTCCTTCTGCTTAGCTATAAGGCAGGGCTGTGTCAAGTCATTTTGCTGCCCCAAGTGGGTAGTATGGGAGGACAGCCTCATGGTAGCAGTTATGGTTCCCTCCACCCCTATGCAGTGGCAGCTAAGGTAGAAAAGCACCTCCTTCTATGCCATGTCTTCTAGGTTCCAAGGGTCTAGAAAGCAGTTCCATAGCCAGTTAGGTTGCCAACTCTGGGTTGGGAAATACCTATAGATTTGAGGGGTACAGCCTGGGAAGGGGAGGGTATGGAGTGCAGAGGGACCTCAGCAGGGTATAATGCCATAGAGTCCATTGCCCAAAGCAGCCATTTTCTCCAGAAGAACTGATCTTGGAGATCTCCAGGTGCTGCCTGGAAGCTGGCAATAAGGGGAGGGCCAGACCTATAGATTTGAGGGGTAGAGCCTGGGGAGAGCAGGGTTTGGGGTCCAGAGGGACCTCAGTAGGGTATAATGCCATAGAGCCCATTGCCCAAAGCAGCCATTTTCTCCAGGAGAACTGATCTTGGAGATCTCCAGGTGCTGCCTGGAGGCTGGCAATTCTAAGGGGAGGGCCAGACCTGTAGATTTGAGGGGGAGAGTCTGGGAGGGCAGGGTTTGGAGTGCGGAGGGACCTCAGCAGGGTATAATTCCATAGAGTCCATTGCCCAAAGCAGCCATTGTAATAGCTGGGAAATTTTCTGTAGGGGAAATGATGTACTGTGGCTGGGGAACATGGTGATTTCTGGGAGATCTCCAGGTCCCACAAGGAGATTGGCAACTCCAGTGACCATTTAAGGGAAGATTGGGATATGTATTTTGGCAACTCCAGTGACCGTTTAAGGGGAAATTGGGATATCTATTTTACCTCAGGACACATTCAATGACTGCGGTTGAGGCATAGCACGATCAGTGATCGGAGGAGCACCGTTTGCCTGCCGAATCTCCAGGTCAGAAAGGGGGAGTTTGGAATTTTTTCAAGACCCCATAGAATTTCCCCCAGAGGAGGACTCTAGCAGGGAGATAGTGTTGGGAGTTTTGCAGCAGGTGGCGACCTACTAGCAGAAGCCCGAAGTGCTCCAAAGCAGGGACCTGGCAGAACAACTCGAAGACAAGCCTCGAGACAACGTTGCTGCTCTCCAGAAAAAGACCCCATCCCACTACATGACAATACCGTAAGCAGAATTATTTACCTTCCTTTTAGTGCTAGTGTTTAACAACGTTTCCTAAAATTGCCGTCCTAGAAGCCAAGGCGAGGGAGGTGGGTGGTTCCTCTTTCCAGCCTGTGAGCGGCTTGGAAAAGTGCCTCGTCTTGGGTTAATGTAAAAAAAAAAAAAAGCCCGTGCTGGGCTTTACTTTTTTTTCCCTTTCCGCTTTGGATTTACATATAAATGAGCTTGACATTTTTGTTTTTTCCCTGTCCCCTCCTGTCTACTCTCTCCTCCCTTGTGTTTTGGATACTGACAAACTATTGAGTCGGTTGCTGGCAGTGAAATGCTTCTAGAAGCTGAGGTGAAAGGGAAAGTGGGGGTGGCTTCCAGCTTTGCGCCATGTGTGTGTGGCCTGGAAGGGCTTGGAAAGGGAGAAGGGATGCGGCTTGTTCTAATTTAAAAAAAGAAGAACTTGCTGGCACTAAATACAGGAAAAACTGATACGTTTTCTTTTCTCTCCCCATCCCTATGTTTGGGCACTGACAAACCTGTCTGGGAACCTCAGAGCTGGCTTCTGACAGTAAGAAGTGAGGAGTAGAAGAATTAACAGACAGGGAAGCAGAACTTTTACCTCCAGCTACTCAATAGAGCTGAATCATTTAAATAGAAAGAGCCACAAGAAGATAAGGAGAGAAGAAGAGGAGAGGAGAAGAAAAAGTAACACAGAAGACCCTAACAGAATTTGGACTTTAAGCCTCAAAACTATTGATTTACTTTTGAATATATAAGTATATACTAGGTGACTCTGGTGTAACTAGAATCTTAAGTGAGGACTGGCTGAGCAGAAGTAACTAGCTGAGTCTGATACAATATTGGTAAAATAAACAAGAAGATAAAAGAAGAGCGTAATAAGCAGAAGTAATAAATTAGAAGCTACCAATAGGCAATATCCAAGGAATATAAATAGTGATAGGAAATAAATTAAATACATAATTTAAGACAGACTAATCAATCAGGTTGACTAATCAACCACTATACATTATAAATTGTGAAAAAACAGGACTACCCAGACTTGTATAATATTTAAAATGGCAAGTGGAGGGAGGAAACTTTCATTGACTTCATCAAGTCAAGCAAATTTGGCGCAGGTTAACTTAAAAGACTTACAGAATATGATTCAAGAGACAGTATATTCAGCAGTAAACTTAGCAGTTGAAATAGCTTTGCCGGCAGCAATTGAAAAAGTAATACAGCCAATTTACACCAGGATTGATAATTTTACCCAACAAATTATGTTGCAAACAGAAGAGATCAGAAAGCAAACTTTGGAAAATAAACAAGAAATTTCACACATGTTGAATAACATGAAAAAATTAGAAAATAAATCCGAGGATTTGGAATAACAAATAAAAGTATTAGCCACAAAGAATGAGGTGATAGAAGACTCTTTGATGAGAATGGAGATGGACAAAGCAGCCCATCTTTTAAGGTTTCAAAATATACTGTAAAATAAAGGGGAAGACCTTAAATCAGAAATATCACAAATTCTAGCGGAATATATAGAATCTGAAGATATAAAAGAACTCCCTCAAGACATTGACATGGTCTATAGAATGGACACCACCTATGCAAGAAAAAATAAGCTACCAAGGGAAATTCATGTCAGATTCCACAAGAAACAACTGAGAGAAAAAATTCTAAGAACATCAAATGAAAAGCCTTTACTAATACAAGAAACAGGAGTGAGAATACTGAAAGAAGTACCCTGGTGAGTGAGAGAAAAGAGACAAAAATATACAGACTTCTTGGAACTGTTAAGGAAAAATGGCATATCTTATAGATGGCTGCTGCCGGAGGGATTTTTTTTTTGTATGAAGGAAATAGAAAATTAACTCAACTCTCAAAATGGAAGATTTTATTAAAAGCCATGGAGAGGACCTAAAAGGACAAGAGGGAGAAGAATCCAGTGAAATTCAATTCAAGGAGGAGAAATTCAAGGGGTGACAGCCGCAAAGAAGAATAAAAAGAAAACCAACACCCTCCTAAGTAACCACTAGATTCCAACAAAGAAATAGAAATGAGACAAGATAAAGTACCTGAAACATGGGAATGGATTAAAAAGACGTTGTTTTTGGCAGAAATGGACAAATTAACAAGAAAGTTAAACAACGAAGAAGATGAAACGTTCTTTGAAGACTGGAAAGACTTTCAAAAATACTTGTTGAAAAATTGGGACATTAAACGTGGTTTGATTTGCTTTGATAGTTATTAAGAGGAAAATGAAATAGAATTAGATTTTTGAATTGTTACCGTTAGTAAGAGAAAATAGGTTTAGAAGTAACTGTAACAGAACAAGAGAGATACTAATGGGGTTGGAGCAGTGCGGGAAGCCTTGTTTGGGGGGGTAGAAGGGAAATTGGAAAAATGGATATATAGGTTGGTTGAAAATGTATGAGTATGTGATATATCCAATAATAAATTGTATTTACTAAAAAAAAAGAAATAGAAATGAGAACCAAAAGAATATTGAAGATGCAGAATAATAAATTAAAAGTAACTTCGATTAACGTAAATAGATTGAATGGACTGAACAAAAGAAATCAAATCTTCCAACAAATAAAGAAAATGATTGGAGATGTAATTTGTTTTCAGGAGACTCATATTAAATACTCAGACAAGAAATTATTGGATAAAAAAAAGTTGGGTAAGGCTTTTACCTCTACAGATAAGCAGAAAAAGAAAAAAGGAGTAGTGACCTATGTCAAAAACCATCTACAGAACTGATTTATGATTCAGAAGATGGAAGAATAGTACTAGTGCAAATTCAGAGACAATCTAAAACTATGCTAATTGCAAACATATATGCCCCAAATCAAGACCAAGAAAAATTCTCTGAAACACTATGGAATATCATAATTGCAAACATATATGCCCCAAATCAAGACCAAGAAAAATTCTCTGAAACACTATGGAATATCATAACGAAATAGTCCTTTGAAGAACTATGTGTAATCGGAGATTATAATGCAGTCTATGATAGGGCAATAAATAGAAAGAAACAGTTGGGGGGAAAGAATCAAGGAAGTGAATTTCCAAAAGCATTTTTAAAAATGGCTGAAGACCTAAACCTTATAGATGCTTGGAGGATGAGAAACTTTAATAAAAGAGATTTTACATTTTTCTCAACAAGACATAAATCCTGGTCAAGACTGGGCATGGCATGGCTTACAGCACCCATGAAAAACGATTTAATCGAAGCAGAGATTTTGCCAGCAACCTTTGTGAATCATAACCCACTACAAATTACTATCCAAGATACTCCAAAAAGAGGTAGATGGACCTTGAACACATGGTTGTTAAAAGAGGAAAAATTTATTACAGAGACTAAACTAGAATTTAAAGAATTTTTTAAACAAAATATTCAAAAAGATATTGATATTGCCACAGTCTGGAACAGTCAAGGCCCTTGCAAGAGGACGTCTTATTAGACAAAATGCATGGCTCAGGAAACAGCGGAATCAAAAATTTGTTGTGCTTGAAAGACAAATTAAAGAACAAGTGGAAAAGTTTTAAAAAATTGATATTGGAACAGATAGGAATAAAGATCAAAACTCTACAACACCAAATGAACAATCTTCTCACTCAGGAAATAGCAAAAGAAA
Source organism: Gekko gecko (assembly GCA_029375565.1). Classification (NCBI taxonomy): domain Eukaryota; kingdom Metazoa; phylum Chordata; class Lepidosauria; order Squamata; family Gekkonidae; genus Gekko; species Gekko gecko. Next base: position 177,282,933 of record JAPDNY010000001.1, on the reverse strand, counting down.
AATTATTTATACTAAACAAAATTACTTTGAAAATGCAAATAAAATTTTAAGATGGTTAGCTTATAAATTAAGAAAGGAGCAGCAGAAGAGACACTTTAAAACATTAAGAGACGAGCTGGGAGAGGAAAAGTTAGCGTTGACAGATTTGAAAACAATTGCTGAAAAGTTGTATAATATATTATATAATAAACAAGGAGATAATCAAAAGGAAATTAAATCTTTAAAAATTATCAAAATATCAAAACATTTACTGAAAACCAAAGGAAGTGCTTAAACGACCCAATCTCAATGTCAGAAATAACAGCTGCGATTAAAAATCAGAAAAAGCGAAAAGCCCCAGGGCCAGATGGAATACCGGCTGAGTTTTATCAAATATTTGAAGAACAGATAGGTCTCCCTTTAAAAATACAATACATAATATTATACAAAAGAAAACTGTACCTGAATCTTGGAATGAAGCGCTAATTACATTAATATACAAACTAGAGAATGATGAGAAGGTTATTAAAAACTATCGCCAATCTCCCTTTTGAACGTAGATTATAAAATATACGCTTCAATTTTAGCCTCAAGATTTAAGAAAGTGCTAGGACAAATAATTCAACAAGATCAGGCAGGATTCCTACCTAAAAGGTACCTAAAAACAACGTAAGAACTATTTTAAATGTCTTGGAATATTTTGAAATGCATCCGGGAGAACAGATGGCATTGATCTTCCTCGATGCAGAGAAGGTGTTTGATAATCTTAACTGGAACTTCATGTTAGAATATTTAACAGCTTCACAGTGCAGAGAAAATTTTAACACCATGATCCGAGCAATCTATAATATACAATATGCCAAAATTATAATTAATGGAGATCTAACGCAGAAGATCCATGTTCAAAAAGGTACAGGGCAAGGATACCCCTATCACCATTGCTTTTTATTTTTGCTCTTCAAATATATTGTTAGAAATGAAGAGAAAATTAAGGACATTAAAATAAAGGCAGAAGAATTTAAACTACAAGCATATGCAGATAATCTAGTTTTTATACTTTGAGAACCTTTGCAATCAATAACTTACTTGTTAAGAATATTACAAGAATATGGTCAACTGACAAAATTAAAAATAAATCTAAAAAACCCAAAAAATAATGACAAAAAATTGCACTGTAGACCAAAACATATGACTACAAAAACTATCAGGTTTTGAAATTCAAAAGAAAACATATCTAGGAATAATACCCACAAACAGATGTAGTTCCGTAATACAAGATAACTACATGAAAATCCTTATAGACATTAAAAGAGACTTGGATAGATAGAAAAATATGCAGCTTTCCTTTATGGGAAGAATAGCAACTTTTAAGATGAATATTCTACCAAAAGTGTTGTTTGTCTTCCAAACAGTCCCAATACTGAAAAATCAATTGCTGTTTAAAGAATTAGATAGAGCTACAAGACAATTTATCTGGCAAGGGAAAAAACCTAGAATCAAACTAAAATTACTTCAAGAAAAGAAAGAATGGGGAGGATTTGTGTTACTTGATTGGAACTGTTACTATCAAGCAGCGAGCCTAACTTGGATTAGAGACTGGATTATGTTAGAAAACTCAAGAATGTTGAAACTGGAGGGACACGACTTACTATTAGGGTGGTATGATAAGAAAATTACACATAAGTATTTTAACCAACACTTAATTAGAGCCTCATTATTGACAGTATGGCTTGAGAAAAGCAATTTTATAAAAAACTACCAAAATGGATAGCCCCCCCTTGAAGCAATTTCAGATCCAAAATTAACTACAAAGAACGCAATGGGGAAATATCAAGATCTTTTAGATAGTGATAATAAACTAAAATCACAAGAAATGCTGTTGAAACAGAAGATTAAGCTGAATTGGTGGGAAAGAATCCAACTAGAGTCTAGATATGCAAAAGATAAAGGTACTGGTTTCTATGAAAAACCGATAAGAGTTAGACAAAATATTGTTAGGTACAGAAGAAAAACTTATTAAAAATTGTATATGATTCTACTAGATTATAAAATGCAAGAAGAAATAGTAAAAAGTACGATGGTTAGTTGGGCACAAAATCTAGGTCATAACATAAACTTAGATCAATGGTCCAGAATTTGGAAAATTAATATAAAATATACAAAAGTGGTGTCTTTCAAAGAGAATCTGTATAAAATGTTTTATAGATGGCATATGACACCAGACAGATTGGCAAAATACTACCCTAGCATGTCTAATATCTGTTGGAAGTGTAGAAAAAAAGTCGGGTCTTTTTTCAGGTCTGGTGGACATGCCACAAAAGTAAAAAATATTGGACTGATATACATAGAATTTTACAACAAATAATAGGAACTAACATACCTTTTCTACCAGAGATTTTCTTGTTGAATATAATACCAGAACAATATAATAAATCAGATTGTTACGTGATAACACATGTGGTAACTGCAGCTAGAATTCTATATGCCAGATTATGGAAAAAACAAGACATATGTTTAAGGGAAGATTTGGTTTATAAATTGTTAGAGACAGCTGAAATTGACAAATTTACTATGGCACTACAAGGACGAGGCGATAATATTTTTGAAAACTCTTGGTTGAGACTGTATACATGGATTGAAAATCTCAGTAAGGATGAATTATAACTAATATTTGTTAGCAAGAGATGTGTAAATAGCAATAAATGTGGGATGGAGATCTATTTTATGATATGTTTAAGCGAGTAACACTGTTTGTAAAGTGTTCCCCTTTTCTGTTTCCTTTTTTCCTTTTTTCCTTTCTGCTTATTAGGAAAAAATTAATATTTTTTTTAAAAAAGGACACATTCAATGACTCCCAACAGCAACAACAAATTGTTTAGAATGTTAGAGGAAAAGGCCAATCAGGCCGCATATGCAAATGACCTCTGTGTTCTGACTGGCTACTGGGGGGAGAGGAACAGCAAACTATTTAGAATATTGGAGGTGAGACTCAGGCAATGCAGCCAGTGGATAGGGACAGCTTCTGAGTGACACATCAGGGAGCCAACTGGTTTGGGAGTGTGTGGAATGTTCAGGTGAGTCCATGACCAAAACAGAATTATTATATAGAGAGATGTCATCCAAGAGAACTTTCCCCCAAAGAATATAACCTTCACAATGAAAATAAAGCAGTTGGAATTAACTATTCTCTGTTGAACCCCAGCTCAAAGAGAGAGAGAGAGAGAGAGAGAGAGAGATCCCCTTGAAATGCATCATTAAAGGGAGATGTGGTATTTTTATGTACATTTTTTTGTTTCAGATTTTCTTGTATGCCACTTACAGTTCTTTGAACCTTCTTTGTTAAATGTCAAAATCTCTTTTTTGGAACTAATATCTAATATCTTACAGGGGACATCTAACTTCCTGTGTTACAAACAAAGAATCTGAAGCAGGCAGGATAATAACATGAACCACAGAAAATAATATTTTATTAATAACATACATTGTTCAAGCAAAAAAGTCTGCAAAATAATTTTATTTATGCATTTAATTAAAATATATTGCCCTAGTCTTTCCTTTTGGCTCAAGGTGGCTATTTATAACTTAGCAAAAGATGGATTCATCTTGTTTGGCATTGCCTTTTCCTAAAAATAAATTTTAATGTGCTGTATTTGAATACTGTATATTTTTTGCAGAATTTGTTCAACATATCCAGGTAAATCTACAAATCTTCTACCGATTTGCTTGTTTATACAGTATGGATTGCTATCCAATGTATGTGCTCAGTGGGTCCAAGCAAGTTATGAATGAAATACTGTCTTCTTGTTCAGTTGCACAGTCAAGCCTGACTCTTCACAACCCTATGGATCACATCATGTCAGGCCCTGCTGTCTTCCAGCATTCTCTGGAGTTTGCTCAATTTCATGTTCATTGCATCAGTAACACTGTCTAACAATCTCATCCTTTGACATCCCCTTCTTCTGTTACCTTCAATCTTTCCCACCATCAGGGTGTCAGGTTCAAAAGCCAGTAAATCCAAGCATTCTTAAAGTAAAGATAAGCTTTATTGGAGTACAGTGCTATAACCCACAGTAACAAGGTTATTGTCAGGAATGGCGGGGCATATTGCTCAGGCATAGTTATAGTGTGATGCAAAAGCGCAACTAGCGAATGAACTTTTAGCACGCACGTGGGAAACTCCCGGCGGGAGGATTACTTAATGGTTGGGAGAATGCTCCCCCCACCCCTCGGATTCACAGGACTGGAAAATTCCCGTAGACACAAGAATAGCCCAAAGCCTGTACTCAAGGCCACCGTGATAAGACCGAGCAGCAGAAGCGAGACTCCCACATTGCAGCTGGCAATGCTACGCAAGCACATAAGCAGAGACAGGATAGGGAACAGAGAACAATGGATTCAGTGTGATGCCAGACTCAAGTTGCCATTTCTGACACAGGGCCTTCTCCAGTGAGTGCTCTCTTCTCATTTGGTGGCCAAAGTATCTATCCTTCCAGGGAACAGTTAGGTTTGATTTCCTTTAGGACTGACTGATTTTATCTCCTTGCAGTCCAAGGGACACTATCTTAGATATATGCAGGGCTATTTTGGGGCAGGAACGCACAGGAATGGAGTTCCGGCTGGCTCTTGAGTTGGCCACGCCCAGCAGGAACTCATTAGTATAATAGGTCACACCCAACAGCAGAAACTCATTAGGATTGGCTACATTAGGGGTGTGTGGCCTAACATGCAAAGGAGTTCCTGCTACAAAAAAAGCCCTGGGTTTTGACAACAAACAAGGTAAACAGAATAAGAAGCAAAAGGTGGGTGTGGCTGGATGGCCAACATGGGGCTGTGGCCTAATATGCTAATGAGCTGTGCTGTCAGGGGTGTGGCCTAATATGCTAATGATTTCTGCTGTTGTGTGTGGCCTATTATGCTAATGAGTTCCTGCTGGGCTTTTTCTACCAAAAAAGCCTTGGATATATGTAAAGCAATCCTATTATTTTCCTCACCATTTTTTTTTCCAACTACACACAACTTTTACACAAATATTTTGATGACTGTCAAATTTACTTCTGTTTATAAACTGTTTTTTAATTTTTTTTTTTTTTTAATTTGGTGGTGGTGGTGGAAAGTGCCATCCAGTTGCAGCTGCTTATGGTGACTCCTTAGGGTTTTCAAGGTGGCAGACATTCAGAGGTGGTTTGCCTTTGCCTGCCTCTGTGTCACAACCCTGATATTCCTTGGTTGTCTCCCATCCAAACACTAACCAGAGCCAACTTTGCTTAGCTTCTGATGAGATTGGACTACCTTGGGCCATCCAGGTCAGGGCTTGTTTATTATAAAACCGCATTATACTTTCAGAAGAGAATAGCAATTATTTTTCACTAATAGGTATTTATGTAAAATATTTATCTGTTCACTATGTGTAGTTTGGTATATATAGTTGGACCTATTATTCTTGAACAGTGGACTTTCCCTTTCCCCATATCTCCTGGAGAATAATTTTTGAAACAAAGGGATTAGCTTCAAAAGCGGTTTGTAGTAAAGCATTGGTGGTGGGGGGGATGCTGCTCGAAGGAGAGTTGTCAGAATTCCCACTGGGATCATACAAATCCTTCTTTGTGCTTATAGTATGTATTACAACACAAAGCTGAACTAGGAATAATATAGTACTTAATGAAGCATAGTGTAAATAATTCTGCTATGAAAATGTACTCAACTTCAGAGGCAATGTACAAGGTCGTCACTACACTCTAGGGATTTTTTGGGAAGCAAATTAATGGAAAATAGGATTGGGCATTGTCAAGGGTGGTGAATGCAGAATGGATTAAAAGATCACCACATTAATTTCTTTACTTTCCTTCTGATGTGTGTGTATAACTTCAAACAATAGCTTGGTTCTAAAGAACCATTTGCACAAGTGAAGGAGCTTCTGCTGGCAGAGTGTGATTTTTCTCTCCATCCCTGTCCACCACAGCCCCAAATGCTCCCCGAAATGCTGCTCCTGGAGAGGAGAAGGGAGGGAACCCCAGAGAACAGCATCTGGCGGGGGGGGGATCTGGGACTGGAGCAGGAGGTGAGAGGTGAGGAAGTCACACTCTGGCAGCAGAAGTCCTTGAGCCCAGTGTGTGTCAGTGAGGGAAGACTGTACCTCAAAGGGTTTAAATAAATTGTTATGGAAAAGTATAAAGCAATGATAGTTCCATCCTAGAACTGAGTCAAATTATTCTTTCTGAAACCCAGAAGTGCTGGGGATAGGGTTGCCAACCCCCCCCCTGGTTTGGCAGGGATCCCCCACTTTTTGAAGCCCTGCCCCCAAGCCCCAACACCCGCAGCCACCCCTCTCCCTTTCCTCTTGAGTGAGAGGAGGGAGAGGGGTGGCTGAGGGCCATGCGCCTGATCTCCATGAGGAGATCGGGTGTGCAAAGCCTTCTAGCTCCCTGCACTTAAAGGGCTCCCTTTAAGTGCAGGGAGACAGCGAGAAAGGGCCCCACATGTCCAATCTCCCCACAAAGATCAGGCGTGCAAGCCTTCCAGCTCCCTGCACTTAAAGGTGCAGGGAGCCGGTGGAGATCAGACAGGCAGGTGGGTGGGCGTCCCCAACATGATGTCATCACATTGGGGATGCCCTGCCCCCCCAAGAAACACCCCCCAAAGTCCCTCACTGGGGGGCACAGATAGACTTGGCAACCCTAGCTAGGGACTGCAGTGTTCCTGTTGACCAACTAAGCTATATCATGTGATTCTTTCTTGTTATTGTTGTTCAGTCACACAGTCAAGTCTGACTCTTTGCGACCCCATGCTTAGTAAACAGTTGGGCATAAATGGTTGCCAGATGTTACCTCCATCTTGTGGCCAGTTCTTTCTCTTAAATGGAAAGTAATCACACATATTAGCAAGCAACACCTTCTTGATGGAGAGATGTCAACTGAAAGTGTTAATGTCCAATAAATCTGTGTAGTTCCTCTACTGTAATTTGGCATTAAAATGTAATTGAGACTTACTTAAGAAAGATAGAAACCAGTCTGGAGGAATGCCCTGCTCTTGCACTCTATGATTTTTGACCTTTTTGTTTTAAGAACAGTGTTCTTTCAGTCCCTGCCTGCCCCCAGCCCCTGCTCAGCACTTCTCACACATGCTTTCCCAAAGAGAGAGTAGTTCATTATGGTTGGAGTTCCTCTGACCTCATTAGCTAGCAAGCCACGGGTGCCTTCGAAACATGGATGCCACAATACAGTAGAACTATTGTTTCACTACAGTACAGAACCAGAAGTCTGACTGAGAGGAATTTGACCTTCAGTGCCCTCGGGACGGCATTGCATTGCATTGTATATGCCAAGAGGATGCCGTATAAAGGAATGTTGGAGGGTTGTGATGATGATGGCTGTTCTCCAAATCACTCTTTAAGGGACTTTTTTGATTTTGCTGTTCCAACACTACTTCTTTATTCTTTTGACTCTTGTTTTTCCGCCCAAAGCTGCTGTGGAACTTTGGAATTGGTTGCCAATGTTTATCATTGAGCTGCTGAACATCATTAATTGGAGTCCTGTCTGAAAACCCTTAATGAATGGCATAGAACAGCATGTTCTAAAGACCTTGATGATGTTGCTTGAAAGAGGATAGTAGTGACATTATTGTGTTATGTTTTTATCATACTAGGTTGTCTGTCTTGATAGTAACAAAGAAAGCTCAAGTGAAGACAGTATGCAAATATTCAGCAGCTAGGCTGAGGCAATGTGAACACAAGATTCACATTAAAGAATCATCATCATCATCATCATCATCATTAAATGGAGAACAAAACATTTATTTTTGTGATGTCTTCCATATTGTATAGTTTTGTCTGCTGAAGTGTCTCTTATAAGTTGTTTTTATTATTGTTGCTTTTATTATTTTGCTGCTGGCTTTGTTTGGTTTGCACTGTTGACATAAGCCTGTGCATTGTCTTGAGAGCCTTATGATGATGAGGTGACATAACATAAATAATAAATAACATTTTTATTATTATTTTTGTCACAGCTGTGCTGGCTTGCTGAATGTCACAAAGTCTGCCACTCATTCTTCATATCATAGATAGCTCCACCCTAAAGAATAAGTTTCTTTAACAATTATCCGTCACATTGAAACTGCCTAGCTCTGGATGTTCTCCCACGCAAAGTACTGCCCTGTTGGGAAGGCAGTTTCTTCTCTAATCATTTGCTTAAGTCAGGGTCTAACATTAGGGCTGCAGCATCTTGTTTACATGATCCTTTTTTCTCCCATAAAGAAGTAGCAGACTTTGTGCATACAGGCATCCATGTCACATGTGAATTTACATATACAGTCCCTCCCTCTTCCACCAAAGGATGTACTACTTATAGCAGGACAAAAGTCTACCAAGGGAAAACTAGATTTTATTAAGATGAAGAGGTTTTTGGAAAATGGACTTCATTTAAGTACCACACTAAAGAATGTTGTTCACTAGATTGTTTCTGTTTCTTAATTGTATTGGCAACCATACTGGGACTTTCTAGAATCAGTGGTCTTGCCCCAGTGATTATGTACATAAAATACAGGATCACAGTGTATGACAATCAGTAAGGAAAAAAACACTATGAAAATGGCTGCTTCACTTTCTGTTGAATACTGTATACTTAATATATGGTTTATCTAAATCACATGCTGTAGACCTGAATTAAAACCAATAGGCCGTTTTTATAGTCAAAAGACAATCATGAAGTTCAGCTTATGTGAGCCAAATAGCAAAGTTCAATTAAAGCAACAATAACAAAGTTCCAACTTACGACAAGCAAACATGAGTTTCCAACCAATAACTAACTCAACCAGCACCTAGGTTTCAACTCGTTTCGAGAGTAATCTTCCACAGAAGCTGGTCAGCTCTGAAGGTTTTTCCATTACAATCTCTTCCATGGAGTCATCTGGAACTAATCATAAACATAACCCAACAATAACCACAGAACAGCTAGAAATGCAATACCTTCAAGAAATTCCTCTAAAGAATATAACTTATCCAATATCTCAAAGTCGCAATTTTATGCAAAAGATAAGCCAGTCTCTGAATTCTCTTAATGAGGAACAAAAGCCTTCCAACTCTGACAACAACTGCTTATCTCAACCTTCTTAAAGAACGAGTTGAAAGGTGCTCATCAAGTTTGTTACAAA